>JASDFA010000011.1:1200000-2400000 GCA_035772735.1 Datura wrightii
CACTTCGCCCTCTCTGTTTTCTGTTGTTTACTGGAAGTTACAAGTGAAATGGAGCAAAAACCGAAGTTGGAGGCTTATATATAATTGGTACCTATAAGTCGCATTCCTGGATTGCGATTTATCAGTCGCATTTTGCTTTGCGACGCGGCGGCTCGGCGCTTGTCTGATCTTTTCCCGGGCCTTTCTCTAGCACGTATGGCTTTTAAATATGCTTAATCAACGCGCGAATAGGCCGTCTAGGTGCCGAGAATTTTACGGGGTATAACATTCTCCCCCCTTAAGAACATTCGTCCTCGAATGCAAACTTCTATCTAGAGGACTTCTCAACTTACTCAACTTGTTTCTAGAAAAATTTCGGCAGAGTTTTCCCTGTAACATGGACTATCCCAAAAACCTGAAACGCAGAAAAGTCCAATACAGGTACTGCATGTTCGCGGCTTGTACTGCTCGGGTTGGTATTAAATATTATCAACCGACACGCAAGTGCACGTGGTCAAACAAGTAATAAAGTGGCTAAGTAGCCAAGTATCGATCCAAGGAGGCTGCTCTAGATATGTAAAACTGCCTAGTTTACTATATTTCTATTCTATCCCTAACTATGTTAACAACAATCCAACCAAGAGTTGAGTGAGTTTTTGTTTCTAAACTATTTATATACTACAATTAATAACACTTATTTACTTTAGAATTTAGACAATGGATACGCACATGCCAAGGTTAAGAACGAGTAATGAACTTGATAATCATGATAATGTAGTCATCCTCTTCTTCATGTTGCTAGCCAAGAACGTTGCCTAGAAATTAAAACTTTCGTATTTAATTTCACTTTAGAATCATAAACCATCCGTCTACATTTCTGTGATCAAATGCAATTTATGACCTAGCACTACAATTCCGATTCCTAAATTGACTAATACGGCTTTCAAGTATATTTCTATCAAGAAAGCACATCAAAACCCAATTTTCCCAAATCAAGTTAAGAACAATACCCTATTAATTCACAACTTTCCAATTTCGTGCTCTCTCGAGTGAAATTGGACTTTTTAGATATACATTAATGGTGGCCAATCAATAATGTAGTAAGCACAAGAATTAATAGAACAACATGCAAGAAGAAGAAGAAACCATATCAATTATCACCAAAATTCATTACACAAGTTCAAAACCTCAGCAAAGAAGGGAATTAGCCACTCATTCTTGGATTAATCATCCTAAAATGAGTGTAAATCATGCATACAATTGAAGGAAAGAAGAAAGGAAGAGAAGAAAACTCTTAGCTTTTCTATTCTTCAACTGCCACAAACCCACGTTCCTGCTCTCCACTTCTGAACTTAGTCTAAAAACTAAAAACTGATTAAAAATAAACCTAAGTGTGCTATTTATACTAGTGGGAAATTTTTCCCGGAATAACAAGCAACGTGTCACGGAGGCCAACGCGGAGCACTGCCTCCGTGACACGGCGTGGACGCGGACCCTCTCTGGAAATTGCAGGGTCCGGATAATTGGCCTCAACGTGGCACGGAGGCCATCGCGGAGTCCTGTCTCCGTGCCACGGAGCTGTCGCGAGGCCTCACTGGAATCTGCCAATTAATTTCCTCTCCAGGCAGTGTGCTACCGCGATGGCAGCGTGGCACGGCTCCATCGCGGAGCCAGTGTAAAATGTGCCATCCAAGGTCTTTTCCACGCTCGCATCCCAGTCCAACTCCGACATAGTTCCAACACGCATTTTAGCTCTTAAAAATCACATTATCCTGCAAAACAAATGCTAATCATGTTGGTTAGTATAAATTCGCATTTTATTAACAAATACATGATATTATATACACATTGCACAACAAACAAGGTAAAAATGATACGTTTGAGTATCACTTGGGCATATAAATCTGCCCAAGATCACCGCACACAATACTTTAAGATTCACTTGACAGCTAAACACCAACCTTTCTCATTTATGCATATACAACCATAAGGTACTGCATAAATAATAATACGGACATACCTGTCGCCTGACTAGGCCCGGAATAAGTGAGGGTATCTAGCTTTCATATCTTCCTCCGCCTCCCAGGTCATTGTTCGCATGATGTGGGGTATAAAACGACACGCAAGTGCACGTGGTCGAACAAGTAGTAAGTGGCTTTAGTAAGCCAAGTATCGATCACACAGAGACTTGGATGAAGTGCAATTTGCTCAAGTGTACTATAATTTACTTCTAAAAATGCAGACAACAGTGTAACCAAAAGTTTGATAGTCTGTTTTATAATTCTTATACTAAAGCTAAAACAATTATCTACTTTGAATCTGAACTATGAATGAGAGCATGCTGAGGTTAAACGAACATGTAATGAAATTAATTATTATCATAATTTGGTTAATCTTTTCCTCCAGTTGCTAGCCAAGAACATTTGCCAAGAGATTAAAACTCTCGTATTTAACCTCACTTAAGAATCAAGAACCATCCGTCTACATTTCTGTGATCAAATGCAATTCATGTTCTAGCCATACACTTCCGGTTCCTAAATTGACTAATACGACTTTCAGGTATATTTCTATCCTGAAAGCAAATCAAGACTCAATTTTCCCAAACCAAGTAAAGAACATATCCTATTAATTCACAACTGTCCAATTTCTTGCTCTCTCGAGTGAAACCGGACTTTTTAGATGTACATTAACGTAGGCCACACATTAACGCAGTAAGAACAAGAATTAATAGAACAACATGGAAGAAAAGATGAAAAACCAAAGAATCAATGATCAAATTTCATCACGATTGTTCATAACCTCAGCAAGAAGAGGAATTAACCACTCATTTGTGGATTAAACATCTTAAAATGAGTGTTAATCATACAAGCAATTGAATTAAAGAAGAAAGAAAGAGAGAAAAAAACATGATATTTTCGTCCCTCAACTGCCTGTAACCCACGTCCTTGCTCCACCAAGTCAGAATATTGAAAAATGAACCCAAGTGTGCTATTTATAGTAGTGGGACTTTTTTCCGGAATAACAAGCAACGTGTCACGGAGTGCATCGCGGAGTACTGCCTCCGTGACACGCCACTGACGCGAAAGCTCTCTGGAAATCACCAGAAATTGGCCTCGGCAGCACCCTGCCGCGTTGGCAGCGTGTCACGCTGCTTGGGCAGCGCGTTGACACCTCATTGTCGCGCAGCCAACCTGCCGTGGCACATTGCCAACGTGCAGGTGGGCTGTTGTGATCAGCCTGCCTGCCGTGGCACGTTGTCGACGCGCAGGTGGGCTATTTTGTGCCTCCTCTTTACCGACGTTCGCGGGTTAATTCCGTTTCCAAGCCTCTACTTCACCAACTCATGGATTAGTTACTCAAAAGTCATCAAAACCTACAAAACAAAGGCTAATCATGTTGGTTAGCACTTATCCTCACATTCATATAAAATTACATGAAAATGTATACAATTACTTAGATAAACAAGACTAATTTAAGTCACAAAGCGTATCTCGGGCATGCTATTTTTGCCTGTGATCAGTCATCTCCTCTCGATTTCTGTTACGCCACAATACTTTGGCAGATGCAATATCTTTAATTCTCAATCTACGAATCTGTCTGTCTAGGATAGCTACTGGAACCTCTTCATAGGCCAGCTCTTCTGTAACCCGGATATCCTGGATTGGGACTACCCTGGACGGGTCTCCTATGCATTTCCTCAGCATAGATACATGAAAGACTGGATGAACGGATTCTAATTCTGGAGGCAAGTTCAACTCATACGCCACTTGGCTTATTCTTCGATGAATCTGATATGGCCCGACAAACCTTGGGCTGAGCTTACCTTCCTTGCCGAATCTCATCACCCCTTTCATTGGGGATACTTTCAAAAATACCCAATCATTCACATCGAATTCCAGGTTTCTGCGCCGCACGTCTGCATATGATTTTTGGCAGCTCTGTGCAATCAGTAAGCGTTCTCGGATAAGCTTTACCTTTTCCTCCAACTGCTGAACAATGTCTGGCCCAACCAACGCTGATTCTCCTATTTCAAACCAGCCAATCGGCGATTTGCATTTTCACCGGTATAATGCCTCGAAAGGCACCATCTGGATAGCTGAGTGATAGTTTTTATTATAAGCGAACTCAATTAGGGGCAAATGCTCATCCCAGCTATCACCAAAATCTAACACACACGCTCGCAACATGTCTTCGAGCGTCTGAATGGTGCGTTCAGCCTGTCCATCTGTCTGAGAGTGGAATGTCGTGCTCAAATTAATCTGCGTTCCTAGACTTCTCTGAAATGACTGCCAAAATCTAGCTGTAAATTGTGCTCCTCTGCCAGAGATAATAGATACTGGAATACCATGTAATCTAACTATTTCTCTGATATACAATTTGGCATAATCTTCGGCCGAGAAAGTAGCTTTCACTGGCAGGAAATGGGATGATTTCGTCAGTCTGTCAACTATTTCTCAAATGGAATCATGTCTATGTCTGGTACGGGGTAATCCTGCTACAAAGTCCATGTTCACTGACTACTGATGTGGACCCTTTCCTTTTTTTTTCGACGGAGACGGCTAGCTGACTTGCAGAGTGTTCTGCATGATGACAGCTAGGTTGACTAAGGCTGACTCTCACCTACAAGGCTGGGAAAATGATGTACGACCACTTAACATACTAGAAAAATTTTGGTATTGCTAACCTCTGAAGTATGCCTATTTAGTCTCTAATTCTGGTTCTGGCACATGCGGTAATGTTACTGATCTTTAGGGATGCTTCCCTGTTAATACAAGCGCCAGCTGGTCGTGAGACCGTCTAACTGCGCCCGTATCACCGACCTCCTGACCCAGGCTACTAACTCCTGTGAGTTTCTGAAGCCTAGATCTAGCAACAAGCATATAAGTCCATTAACTCAATAAACTGAAAGCCGAGAGAGTTCCTATGGCTTGGCGCGGGATCCTGCGATATGATCTGTATATACTTCCTAGCAATTAACCAGAATCTGTGTGATTGTAACCCCTATTGACAGCTATTCACAGCATATCTGATATCTGTACATACATATATCAACAACTACGTACAATACATACTAAATTCTGTAATGATACGTAATCTCTGGCATGCTTTACTGAATAGGCAAATCCCACATCGGTGGTAGAGGGGAACGAAGAGCGCTTTATAAGTGCTTGAATACCTCTACATTGTAGACGCGTTTTAAAGCCGTGAGGGACTAGCTTCCCAAAGCGGACAATATCTACAAGCGGCGACTTGGGCTGTTACAATTGGTATCAGAGCCGGTATCGGCCGGTGGTGGGGCAAACCTCAGCGAGGACGCTGAGTCCCAAGGGGGGGTAAGTGTGAGGCTTGCCTTAGGCAAATCCCACATTGGTGGTGGAGGGGAACGAAGAGCGCTTTATAAGTGCTTGGATACCTCTACATTGTAGACGCGTTTTAAAGTCGTGAGGGACTAGCTGCCCAAAGCGGACAATATCTACAAGCGGCGACCTGGGCTGTTACACATATCATCATTCATTTTTGCTTGAGTCTCATTCAGCCGATCTTTGATTTTATCTAATTTAACCTCTAATGTGGAGTACTCTTTGTGCATTTGCTTTATAGCTTATTCAAGGAGCTTAAGTTTCCTACACACTACATACATATCATGCCCCTGGACTTGTTGACTCCACACTCTTTGAACAGCTAGGATGTATTGCTCCTGCTTAAGCAAAATATTTTCAACAACTTAACAGGTCGTTTCCCCCTCTGGTGTACTTTAGCAGTTCGAATCATAATTGGGGAATGGTCTGAGCATCCCGGATTCAAATAGTGGCCCTCAATACTTCCATATGAATGAAACCAGCGATGATTACCCAATGTCCAGTCTATACGACTATATACTCTATGTTATACCTCTCTTATTACACCAAGAGAATCGATGACCCCTTCTAGTGATGTGTCCAAGGCCCAAATCATCAATACATTGCTGAAAGTCAATCGTTTCAGAAATTTGCACAGGAACTTCATTTACCCTGTCCTCAGCAGATAATAATGCATTAAAAGCCTCAAGTATTAGCCATGGTTCCATGACTTCACTGCTTACACATCTTAATTCATCCCACGAAGTCTTCTTTTTCAATTATTAGGTTGTATCTATACACCACAGAGATATAGCAAGAGAAAGAAGAATGTTTGTCTCGTATTTGGCCGTGAATACATTGAGCAGATATATTCAAGACCTAAATGTCAACATTATTAGGTTTCCATCCTAGCCATATTCTTCCAGTGACCGCATAACCATAATTTACCAACAAACTGCTAGTTTCCCCCAAGTTTCCGCTATATTAACGATGCCTGATTTGCTTTAATTCTAGTCTCAAGGCAGCCAATAATATCAATATTATTTTGCAGCAAGGTCTTAATCTTTCCTTTCTTAAAGGGCATATTAAGCAACTCTAATATTCCATGATCATAGGATCATGTAGGTAGTCCTTTTTGGGGAAAAATCCCCATAGCATTTTCTTCCTTATTTGACTGCTTTTTGCTCTTCACTCTGCCTTTTGTAACCTGATGGAACCCCTTTCCTTCAAGGAATTTCAACCCCACTTCTTGATTTATCTCCTCCATTAGGTCTTCTTCAATTCTATCTTCCTCGTTGTCATAGTATATTCCCGTGAACCATTTTTCTTCACTTGAGTCTACGATGGGGTGACATGAGTCTCTACCTCTATCTAAATTTCTTGAGATAGCTCATTTAGTGTTCTTATATCACAAGGTTGACTCACATTCTCCTGGACAGTTTTCTTAGCCACCCATTGGGTTTTACCCTTTTGCTTCTCTTCAATGCTCTTTTTATTTACTTCTTGTATATTAGCTTTGTTGTTTTGACATTCATCAATATAATGCCCAAACCGACAACATGTTTGGCACATCTTAGGCCTCCATTCATGATCAACTCTTTGCTCCAGCATGGTTCCATCCACTCTCTCAATAGGTAGAGAATCTAGCAGTGTCTGAGTTATGTCCATTTCAACTAGTAGCCTAGCATAAGATATTCGCTCACACTGAGCAGTTAGTTTATCAGAACAAATAGGTTTGCCCAAGTAGCTAGCAATTCGTCCCAAGTTCTCAACTGTCCAATACTGTAGCGGGAGCCCAGGTAACTTTACCCATACGGGAACAACTCGCATCGGCTCTTTCGTAATATCGAAATTCGGACTCCATTCTCTGAGAACCATAGGTCTGTTATGAAACGTATACGGTCTTTTTTGCATAATTTGGTTGTGCTCATCCAGAGAGTTGAATCTGAATATGAAATACCCATCATCATGGAGATAGACCTTCGGCGCAATTACCATATACCATACTACATAGACAAATCTAAGCATATCCTTGAAATTAGGATTCCCACCCATAACATAACCTATTAACGCTTTTTCCCACTTGTAGCACTGGGTCTCAATCTCCTCTTGGTTAGGCTTCACTATCTTAATCCCATCCGGAGGGGAAATAGGTCAGTTGAAGACCCTGTTGCATTTGCATATTCTTTTTTACCACATCCGCCATATACAATTTTGGTTCATCTGGGTAGTCTAACTTCCGAGTAGTTGCTACTACTGGATCTGCAAACTCCCCTTCAATACCCAGCGTGGCTTGAGGACCTTCAGGCATAGGAAGTGGGAGTGGGACATGTTTAAACCCTCGATAGACCTCAGGCATAGACGTAATAAGAGTCGCTCCTCTAATCCCTGATTTCTGCGGACAGTGGAACACCGTCGGAGCACTCCCTCGACCCACCATCCATTGTATTGACTTAGACGGATCTAGGATTTTGGAAATGCCATCAGCTGGAGTCACCTGTCTTTTCTGTTCTTCCTGTGTAATAGGAGTTTCCGTCTTCTCACTCACTGTGGGTTTTATAGCTTGCGAAGCTCTTCGTTTCCGGCGAGCCATGAAGGGTGCACGTTAGCAGATCTTGCGTAATCTGCGCCTTCTATATTTCTTTTAGCACACTAAGTATTAAAAGAGCTTGTGGCGCTAGTGGTAAAAGCTGAAATATACCACACAATTGATGCGGGTTCAAACCTCGTGTGCGGCCTATCTTTTATTAATCCAAACTGTCCCTTTTTTGCTTTAACTAGTTTTGACTTTTTTTTTAATTCCTTTTTTAATAAATATTATTTTATCCATTTATTTTTATTTATCATATTTTTTTTTTTGAAAGTTAAATTGCATGAATTTAAACTTACATTATAAGGTGTATATTTAATATGAAAAAAATTGTAACTTATAGTATTTTTTGTATAGTTTTTGAGTATCTAAATTTAAAATGTTAAGTTAATCTAATTCAATTTAGCTTTGAAAATTAATCAAATTAACTTTCGTAAAGAAAAACGTGACAAATAAAAGTGAACGAAGGAAATAATTTCTTGATACGATCATTTCATACATATATATCTCAAATCAATAAGTACTAAATTTTAAATGTCACATAAATATTAATAAGATAATAATTAGATAGTAAACTTTTTTTTTCTGAGTTTTAAAAATGATGGATATTATTATGTTAGAGTATTTAAAATTTAAAGAATATTTTGATCTTTCATCAACGTTTACATGAAGTGAAGATCACTAGGTTGAAATTACCATTCTTGATTATTTCTCAATTATATATGTGTAACAACATATAAAGGCAATGCTACATGAATATATTGAAAGTAACAGTATTAGATAGTTAATTCAAGTTCGAATCTTTAAGGAGAAAAATCTTTTTCTTTCTCAAGTTTTAAAGAATAAGACATTTTATTTCTATTACAAATTTTTTTGGCTGCTTAGGTATTTTAATCTCAAAACATCTAAAAGAGAATATTATTAAATATGCGTATTTTATTGATTTGTTTATAAAAATTCAAAAAAGATAAATAATTTGAATCATAATTCAAAATTTTAAATAAAAATAAAAAAGGATCCATTTATCCTATTTAGACATAGTGGCATCCGAAATTTTTAAATTCTGGATCCGCCTCTGGTGACATAGCTACATTAATGCAGGGGTCACCACCCAAATACCCTTCATCGAGAAATATAGTGTGCATATAAAAAAAATTATGTATATAAACTAAAAATAACTTTTTACAGATATAAATGAAAATTTTAAACATCCTTAATAAAAATTTTAATTTTGCCACAATATTATAAAAATAAAATATCGCCTGAGACCATAATTAATTCCACTAATTGTTTTTGTGTGCGTGTGACCAGTAATATTGCCCAAATGTCTATAATGGCGATTGGAGTCAGCAGCAGAAGGCAACATTCAGTGTCAATTATTCTCAAAAGGTAAATTTTCGCAGAGGCATTTAAATGTGTGCCTTAATAATGAATGAAGTGGATGAAAATTGTTAGATTATAGAGATTTTATTTATCACTTGTATCGATTTTATTGTCACTATATCAACCACGTATTGTCAATGGTCATAGTGTCATTAAGGGGGTTTACAGTTTGATTAAAAATTGATTCAATTTGAAAATTGAATTAAATCAATTAAATAAATTGATAGTTGTTTGGATTTGATTTGGTTTGATTTTATATTTTAAAAAATTAATAATATTTGATTTGATTTGATTTGATTTGACTAAAAAAAAATCGAATAGAACCGATAAGTTATATATATATTATTTTTATAATCATATATATACAAAATGTTAATAATTTTAAATACTTTAATTATTTTTTTATCAAAATTTTCTGTATCTCTAATATAATAATAAATTACACCTTACGTCCATTCTTTAAAGAAATTTATTGAATCCAAAATCATTTATTTAAGAAATGACTATGAGATTTATCTTTTGAAAATTGTATTCCTGATAAACTTTATTCACTTGATTAAAGTTATAAAATTTATAGATCGCAAGTCATTTTCTCAATAATCCAAGAAATTTATAGTTCCCGTAATAAAAAGAGTAACTATGGATTATAAGATGAAAAAATCTTTTCTAATCGTTAGAAAAAAAAAAGAAGAAGAAGAGAAAAATCATTAAATTTCTTAAAAATTGAAAAATCGAACCAAATCAACAATAACAAATTGATGTATATATATTATATTTAGTTTAGTTTGATTTTAATAAATATTAAACCAACTAAATTATTAATTTAATTTTAATAAAAAAATTGATCCAAATCGATCCATAAACATTCGTAAGTGTCACCATGCTAGTTCCCCCCAACACCCCGGCTTTTAGTTATGTTTGAAGGGACATTCGCATAAATGCCCTTATTATGATGTGGTCTTTAATTTTTTCTTCTCAAATCTGTAGTCTTTAATTTTTGCATTCGATACTTTAAGTGACAAAAAAAAAATTAAAAATGCCCACGACAAAAAAAAAATTGCAAGACAAGAATAAAAATAGCAAGGGATAACTTTTTGCCCAAGTTATGCCTTAAAGGCATGATTTCATAAGACAAAAATTCATAAGGCACAATAAAAAAATCGCAAAGTAAAAATAAAATTCACAAGACATAAATTTTTGTCCAAATTATACCTTAAAGACATAATTTTATAAAGCAAAAGTTCATATAAAAGTTCATAAGGCACAAAAAAAAAATCGTAAGGCAAGAATAAAATTCACAAGGCATAAATTTTTGCCCAAACTTATGCTTAAGGCATAAATTCGCAAAGGTAATTGCCTTATGCCTAGTAGGTATAAGTTAAGGAACATGACTTATGTTTGGTAGGTATGAAGTCATGTTATTGAACTACTACAATGTAACACCAACCACTTCCACAATTCAACCGCCACCATCACTCCAAACACTACAACACCAACCACCTCCACTATTACAACTATTACCACCATTGTTGCTAGGCACTAACACTAATCATTACCACCACCGCTATTACAAACCATCTCCATCATTACTAGTGAACATAAATGTTTCTTTTTCTTATCAAATAACAAATTTATTTTATTAAATTCATATTTCTTTAAATTTATTTTTAATTTTATATATATATATATTATGCTTATAAATAAATAAATCATGCACATTCAAATGTTGAAAAATAAATAATTTATTATTGGTGATAGTTTAGATAGAAAATGCAAATACTTGATAGTTCAGAAAGAAAACTCACAAAAACGTAAATGTATTACGTTTCAATTTATGTAACACTTTACGTAATTTTTGATCAATATTTTAAAATCTATTTTTCATCATATTAATATAACAAGAATTGCAACTTATTATATATATATTAAATATTTATATTTTAATAATAAAAAATTAAATTAGTCTAATTCAATTTAGCTTTAAAATTTAGTTAAAATAACTTTCGATAAATAAAAAAATTTCATGTATATAATTATTTATTCAAACATATATTTTAATACTTATAACCCACGTACCGAACAACTACTAATTATAATACAACAATTAACACAATATATAAAATACGATAATTTTATATATACACACACACAATAATAACACTACTAGTATACATCTTGAGCTTTTGGAGCTGCTTCAAGTAGACCTCGTAGAATGAAAGCAAAAATAATATTTTTTCGTTTCAAAACAAGTGGTATTTTACATAATTAAGAAAATACTAATGATGTGCTTCAAATTTTGCTCTTATTTAAATTAAGAGAGTTTTACCTAACTAAAAAAATATTAAAGAGTTACATCTTTTTTAAAGTATTTATTAAGGGTAAGTTGGTAAAAATATATTTCACTTTCTAGAACTTAGTAATTTTCTCAAGGGGGTCTGTCCAAGATAAAACCATCACTTATTTTGAAACGGAGGAAGTAATAAGTTTGCTTGTTTCTGTATTGAATAATCAACGTCTAAACTCAATTATTTTAAAATTATTTTTTTTTTAAAAATTATACTATATAATTATCTATCAAATAATAATTGACACACACACACACACACAATATTATTAAATAATAGTAAAAACTTTATTCATGTCCAAGACTAATTTATAAAATAATTACAAATAAATCTCAATAATTATTAATAATAATTGTTTACTTTATTTTAACTCAAATAAATTATTAAAAAATTAAATACTAATTGATTAAATTATTTATTCAATCTATTTTAACTAATCTAAATTAAAATTAAAAAATCTATTTACCATTCCTACATCTATCATTGACTAAAAAAAACAAAAAAACGTAATATTCGAATTTAATTTAGATATATCTCTTTAAAAAATTATTTATTTTTAAAAAATTCTTTTTTTACCCACTTATCCTTAATAAATATTTTGAGAAAAAAATAGACTCTTTAGTATTTTCTTAATTAAATAAACTCTCTTCATTTAAATAAGAGCGAAACTAAAACAAATATCGTCAAAGGTGTTCTTGATTACGTAAAATATTATTTATGTTAAAATAAAATACTATTTATTTTAAAATATAAAAAATAAAAAAATAATATTGAATATGAAAATATTTTTTTTAAGAAGCATTTTTACCTTTAAATATAACTTTAAACTTAATCAATCATAATATGTATATTAGTCACGGATAAAGAAACGCAAAAATATTTTTCCAGCCACGTTACAGGAAGTGACAGGACAATATAAAACACACATGGGGATGTATTGTGGACCCCACCACTCTTCATTGAGAAAAAAACAAAAAGAGAAACACACGCAACGTTAAGACACCTTTGACCTTTTACCCTATCTCTTCCTTTATTTGTATGTACACACAGCCCCATCTACTTTTCAGTATTTAACTTTGCCTCCACATCTCCTTATTTGTCATATTTGTTGGGAACAAATATGAAAAGTAAAAAGGAGAAGAAAAAAAAAAAGGAAAAAAGAAGAATTAGGAGATGGGTTTTTTTTTTACATACATTTCCTTTTTTAAAGAAAATGACAAACAAGTCTAGATCTCCAACTTAGAGCCTGTTTAGATTAATTTATTTTAAAGCATTTTCGTAATGTTTAGTTAAATTTTAAAAAAAAATATTTTTAAGCACTTATTTTGAAATCAAAACAATAAAAATAAGTCAAAAGTGATAAGTGATCAGACTTTCAATTTATAAGTAAAAAAAAAAAACCGTTCAAACGGGCTTTTAGTGAAAAACCATATGTAACAATAATGAATTATTTGAAGAGGATAATTCTATACCTTGTAATTATGGTCTTACTAAAATACCATTTGTATATTGGTTTTCACTGGTTACTTGTATATATGAATCACCTTTTGGAGTATATTTTTTAAGGACAAGTCATCCGTACACAATATTACTTACTTTTGACAATTGCCACATTGAAACAATTGATTTCTTGCAATATTAAATTGCAAATTGTAGTTTGACAACGTTGAAATTACACATTTACATGTAAATACTATTTACATTGGAGTTGCTCGAGTCAAATCATTTGTCTAAAGAAGGTATATACAGAGATAACTAAGTGGACTTTACTAGAAAAGTCAAGAATAACCTATAAACGTTGACGAAAAGTAAGATTTGGAAATGGATCAAACATATATATTGAGGAGGCCAGTAACTAATGGTTAGCTGTTGTCACTACCCTTTGACTTCTTTATCAACTTGAAAGCTGATGGAAGTATGACTTTTTTCAATGACAGTGTATATTTAGGTAGCCGGAAGAAAAAGAAAGCAAAAGCGATTTTCACGGCAGCGGCGAGCCAAATGAAAACTAATACAGTTATATATAAAGTAGTATTTGAAGTAAAAGAAGATCCCGACAATATAAAATAAATCAGAATATATTATCAATATATATAATTACAATTAACTTCCTCTTCAAGCCAAAACCAAAAACAAAAAAAAAAAATTGTCAAAATTGTATTGCAATATTTTTTGTTTTCTTTACTAAATTAGGAGGATTAAAAAATTAGGGAGAAAAGAGCCTGCATAAATTTTTCCACCTTAGCTTGCCAACCGTTGAGAAGTTGCACATATACAGAAATGCAAGTCCACATATTGGCTGTCTCAGAGTCAATGGACACTTATCTATATATATAAAAGAAAATTTACATATGATCATCCGCAATTATTAACAATTGAATATGTTTTCAGTGTCAAATATTATATGTTCTTTTTTTTAAATGAAAGATTCCATGTTGCGTGATAAAAGACAATGCATGGTTTTATTTATATCGTCTGGGACTAATTAATTATATATTTACCTTTCGAGCTGTTCTTCTATAAGCTCCAAAGAAATGGTCTTTAGCTGTTTCTTTTCCCCCTTTAGTTTACAATTTGTTTTTTTGTTCTTTCAAACACATTATTATTGTAGGAAAATTGAGTACTGCTCGCAGCTAAGTCCCAAGTTCTTCGGACATATTGTTTATTTTGAAGAGTGATATTTTGTCATTAGTATTTTCTTTAAAAAGTGTTTTGAAGAGTATCAGTTTAATTAATTTGAAAATCACTTTTACTAATATTAAAGCACCAATGTGTGCTTAGTTAAGGTCACAAAAGTGCTCCTAAGATAAGCTACATTACTTTTTTTTAATTTCTAAAGAGTCCTCCACCGCTACTTCTCAAAAATATTTATTTATATTTTTAAAAAAAATTTATAAATATTTTAGTTCTCTAAAATAAACACTTTCATTGAATATTCACAAAGAAATAAAGACATTAAATATTATCTTTTTTGAAGTCGTTTTCTGATATTTCTAGCGATCAAATACATCACAAGGAGATCCAAATCGTCCCACGAAATACGCCACTAATGATCTTCAAATCACATACTCACAAATAATGATTGATTTCTTTGCTGATGATTTGAGCATCCAAATTAACTTTGGTTTGAAAATGTACTGTGTATTGTTAATTAGTCAAGTCAACAAGCATTTCATTTTCCTTAATTAGGCAGTAAGTCGTTAGCTTTTGTCTTTCAAATAATCAATTAACCGTATGAATTTTTCGTCTTTTTTATTTTTCACGGTGTTTCAATCTAAGTACTCAAGCTGTTAAGCACACTAATGATCAGTAATACGTCAAATCATTAATTAATTATTGGTTATGTTTTCGATTTTTCAACATTGGACACATGTCCAAGGTGTGTGTGTGATTAAGATATGGAACTATCTCAACTAATTAAGTCTTGAGGGTGGTGTATGGAAATTAAAATAAGTACACATATATTTTTACATGTTGGGTTTGTCAATGAATGAGACACTTGAAGTGAAGCAATGATTGCAGCATTATTATATATAAAATGGATAGGACGTAGAAAAAGAGGGTTAATACAATATATTTAATCATATCTTTGGGATTGAAGACATAGATTAAGAGTGTGTTTAGTACCGGAGATTTCTAATTTTTTCAATGTTCGTTTGACTAAAATATTTTGAGGATATTTAATTTAAGAAAATAATATTTGTAAAATAAAAAATTATTTTTTTTAATAAAAAATAAATAAATAAATTTCACAAATAGCATTTTCACCCCACTAACAAGTAACAACATATGTTCCTCATGGACACCTACCACCTCTATTTTTTATAGTATTTATTTAAATTATTATAAATAATTTTAAGATAATATTTTTTACTTATAAAATATTAAAAAAATATTTAATTATTTTCTCAAAAGATATTTTTACGTAACGGATATACCCTAAGCGGAAAGAAAAGAATATTTAATTGGTTTATGATAATTATTATGCAGACAAATCAAGATTTTTTTAGGTTAATAGTAATTAGGATCATTACTTATAATAAGACAAAATGCAACTCAAGTTTGCTAGCTTAATGCATAAATTTCCAACTTGGCCATGTTTTTTAATCATAAGTTGAATTGCAAGTTATTTTATTTATTAAACGACAAGTGTCAAATCGTTTTTTTTTTCTTTACTTCGATCTACACATTATTGACATGCCAACGACTAATTAAATTGATTAGTTTATATTTAATGGAGTACGTGTTACATTATATATATTTCGAGATGTTTGTGCTTATTAGAATGCATTACAACCAATTAGAAAAATGCATGGCAAGTTTGGTGGGGGTGGAGCGAAATACTTTCTCCGTTCATTTTTACTTATTCACTATTAAATATTTATGTTTTATTTATTTAATTTAGCAAATCAAGAGATAATTTTTCACTTAATTTTTAATTTATTCTTATTATTAACTATAATTATTTTTTAAATATTTTTTAAAAAATTAAATTTATTATATTTAAAAAATAATATAATAAAATTATTATTTTATTTATTACTTTGTAAAAAATATGCTAAGATAATATTAAACAAGAAAAAATGAAGTGAGAAATTAACACTTAATTGATTCGATCAAGAACTCTTTGTTTAGCAACAGATTGGCATGCATGTGATGTGTTGGGTAAAAAGAAAGTGTTAGATAAACTATTCTTTGTTAAAATGATTAAAAAGGAGGAATGACGGATACGAAGTGAAAATTTGAAATTTGTTTTGAGAAAGATAGTAAGAGGATTTAAAAAATTATAGGAAATAAAATAATAAATTACTTCATCAAAAAATCAAAAATACAAATAAACTGAAAAATTATAAATTAAAAGAATAATCAATTTATGACTTTTAAATGCTTAGCTTATAAGCATTTTAATATTTAATTATCATACACATAATTAATAAACTAGAAAGTATTGCTTATTAAGTGTTAATTTAATCAGCCTTATAAGTTTAGTCAAACAACTTCATAATTATCTCACATTTGATCACTCTCATATTTTCTCTGATTATAGAATTATAGAATATATTAACTGCTACAACCCACTAATTTGTTTGCTGTAACAATAGAAATCTCACCTGGACGTGCACTAATTTCTTTCTATGACATAAGGAAGTTCTTTTTACCTACTTCTCTCCTGCATTTTTTTCTCATGCTGTTGTCAATTTTTTCTTCAAATGATTTTTTTTTTTAATAAAAAAATCTACTTATCATTGATTTTAAATATTAACTTCTTGTAGACATTTTAAACTGATTTCCCCTCAGAGGGATTGTGAAGGGCCTTTCGTCAAGGTAATGTACCCCATTGATTATGGGATGCGGCCCTTCCAGGTCTTATTAACACCAAGTGTTTCATATATTTAACTATTCTTAATTTTAATATATTCCATTGATTATGATTGTACGGTAGTGAGGGTATATAAAATCTAGACATACATAATATTAGGGGTGTATTAAATTTTTTTTGATAAAATCGCATCAATCCGACAATTCGAGTCAAACTGGAAAAAAAATCCGATTAGTGTGGTGTGGTGTTTAAAAAAAAAATTGACCAAAATTAGGCTTTCAAAAATGACATTGAAACTTTTACAAATGACTCAGCTATGTCATCCGTTAATAGTTGGGCTTGTTTATACTATCACTGTGACACATTTGGTTCATTCGTGTCACTAATTATTAACAGAGCTCTACTACTACCAGATTTTTTCTTGTCGCACTATCTAAACCCTTCATTACTTACCAGCTCACCTCCTTTTACAAGTGGCATATGCGAGTCATTTCATTAAGTTCAGCGGCATATTTGAGCATTTTTCCAGTCTCTCACACATCTCAACCACTATTAACATCCCAAATTTCACCATGAAAGACAAACAGGGTTCCCCGAGTATCACTTATGCGCAAGAATTAACTGTTTCAACGTTATTTTAGATGAAAAAAAATATGATTTTTTAAGATTGAAGTGCGAATAACATATTTAATATTTTGACTTTTTGAGTTTTGTATCTGAATTATTAAGTGTGCAAGCTTTTTCACTCAAACTATCATCAAATATTTATCGATCGGAATACACTTCAACTATCAATTATTCTATTTTTTAACTTAATTAAAAATATCATCATCATTCAAATAAAAATAAAAAACAACTAATAATTAAAATATATTTTTAAATAATTGATAATAGTTCAAATAAAAATAAATACTTAATAATTTAAATATAAAATTTAAAAAATTATAATACTTTAAATATATTTTTCACACTATATTTATATTTTAATAATAAAAAAATCATTTTGTCATCCCAAGAAAACTTTTTTCGATCAGTCTTTTTAGTAGGTTAGCATTAATTTATTTACAGTGGAACTTACGGGGGACGTTCATTGAATGTTGGAAGAGTTTTAGTACTAATAATAATGTAGGAGTAGTAAATATCATGATTTGTCTCTAGCGCTAGTGTGTGTAATTGGGACAATTCAAAACCGGTTTAGTATTGATGAGTCAATTAATGTTTATGTTTGCTCAGCATGCGTTTGGTCTTAGGGATCCCAATGTTAAGTTTTGATTTGAAATTAATGTTTGTTTATGAAATCTATACAAAATTTTAACTTCAATTTTAAATTTTAAATTCTCCAAAAAGTAAAATTTCAAGTTTTAAATTGTAATTTCAAATTTGTTTTAATGTAAAATTTGACTCAGAAGTTTATATTTTACAAAAAAATACTTATTATTTCAAATTTTACAAAAAAAGACACATGTTCAATGTGAAGATATTGTCCATAACATGTGAAAGAATTATATTAAATAATAACTAGTTATGTATGTATGTTAGAAAGTTTGTAATAATATGTGATTGCAAGCATTTATTTATAAAAAGAACATAGAGATATGTGATTTATTAATGTTGTGCCTTAAGATATTTCTATACCTTATTTATGAACTATGATTTTGCTTATTTTATAAGATTGTATAAGAGTTGAAAATTTTTTAATAGTTTTTCTCAAGTTGCAGGACTTTTACGTTTATGAGAAAAAAAAATACAATTTAAAAAGTTTAAATTATATGTCCAAAAAATTTTTAATTTCAAATTAAATTTGAAATCATGTTCAAATAGAGTCTAAGGGTTTGTTTAGAAAGTCACCTGACATGTGAAATTGGTGTAATTACTACCCTAGTACACAAGGAAAGCCACTTGGTAATTGAAATTGGTATAATTACTAGGGTAGTATTTACACAACCTAGTAATTACATAATATAGTAATTACGTCGGTCTACTTATTTGACATAATGTAATTATAGTGTAATTACAAGCGTACTGTTTGGTTATACAAAGATAATTATATAGTTAGATTAAAATTTTAAAATAAAAATTAATTATCAAAAATTAATATTTAAAAAATATGTGTCTATATTAATAATATTACTTTAGACATTAAGATACATATTGTCTCTGAAAAATATATAATTAACAAATATATCTTTTAACTAATATAAATAAAAAAAATAATTGACATATATTTTCAAATTTTAATAAAAACAAAGTCAATTTTTTAAGAATATCACGGAATACATATTTGACAAAAATATTTAATACTATATATATAATGCCATAAATTATTTAAATATTTGACAAAAAATCTATCAATTTTAATTGCAAAAATGAATGACATGCAATGTGAAATAACAAGTCAATACTATTAAAAAAAATAAATTAAAAACCGAAAATATAACGTAAATTTAAAATTAAGAAAAAAAATTAACATAATACTCTTATTGCAAAAATAAAAAATTTACAAGTGACCTTGTAATTACACCAAATTTTATACTAACTATGTAATTATCTAGCCAAATAAATAGATCAAATTATATAATTACACCCAATTATATTTAAATTTAAATTCTCAGATAACTTTTCAAACAGGTCCTAAAGTCTCGAAAAGAGAAAAAAAAATTTTTAAAAAATAATCTTACACTCCCTCCTCCGGTCCCACCGTCACACGCACACACTTGTAATGTTGCGCAATGTATCTCTTGTATTTGTCTACTTACACGCGACACATCATTAAGGTATATGTTGTTTTTATTCATATGTAGTGGCAGAGCTAAAAATATAATAAAGAGTATGTAATTTTATTCTATTTTTTGAAATTGTGTTAAGAATATATAAAATATATATTCACAATAATTAGTATTTAATTTATATATAATATATAATTTTTGAATAAAAAGTGTGCATGAGATCATCCTTCGTCCAAGGTTGCCTTGCAATTGCCCATATGTGTATGCTACTAATTTTATTAGGTAGTATTTTGCTATTTTATTAATGTACATTGACGGCTATCGAAAATTTTTTAGTAGTTTAATTAATTAACTATTTAAATTTATATTTTATTAATGAAGATTCGATTTCTCACTTTGTAATCCTCTTTCTCATTTTTCCTTTCCCTATCCTATTTTATTTAAAAAACCGATTGTTAGCATATGATTAGTTCTCTTCCTAGAAATAGTTACAATTAATATATATAGTTAATTCGATCGGAAAATGTCAATATATTCAGCATTATTAATCCAACTACAGCCATCAATTAGTTAAGCAGTTCTTTTTTTTTTTCAATAATAAATTGAACACATGAAACACTTGGTATCCTTGAACTTCAAGGTAATTAAACACATAATACCAAATTAAGTTTTATAAAGACCTTTTTCCAATAGTAATAGTGTAATAATACTCCCATTTGAGATGGAAACTTCTGTCAGCAACTACTTGAAAAAGAAATTAGAAAAATAGGCCTGTCCATATTTGACTTGTGTACCTCTTAATTAATTAAGAAAAACGAAAATCACTTTTATTTTTTTATTGTTTTAAGTCCCAAGTCTCTCTTAATATAAAGACAAATAATGGAACAAGAGACCTTGTCCATTTCTCTCTAGCTAGAAAAAAAAGTATGTTCCAAGAAAATGCTCAAGAAACAACATAATTAGAAACAGAGAGAGAGAGAGAGAGAGAGAGAGAGAGAGAGAGAGAAAATTAGGAGAAATGGGAAGAGCTCCCTGTTGTGATAAGAATAATGTCAAAAGAGGGCCATGGTCACCTGAAGAAGATGCTAAGCTTAAAGAATTCATTGAGAAATATGGAACTGGTGGAAATTGGATTGCTCTTCCTCAAAAAGCTGGTAAGAAACCCCCACCACTCTCTCTATGTACATAAGGGGCGGAGCTAGAAGTCGACGTACTGGTTCAGTTTTAGTTCAAACCTATAATTGTGTTATAAAATTCACCAAAATATTGTTAAAGAGTGAAAAAGTCTCTCACATCGATGGTTAATGAGATGAGTGGTTTCTTTATATAGAATTGGGTAATCTTTCTCTCATAAGCTAGCTTTTAGGGTTGAGTTAGACCCATTATCCATTTCTTCACATGGCTATCAGAGCAGGACTCATCTCACCAGATATCCAGCCCTAAACGTGAGATGGGTATGTAAGTGATTAATGAGATGAGTGGTTTTTTATATGTACTTGGGTAATCCATCCCTCATAAGCTAGCTTTTGGGGTTGAGTTTTCCCCGTAATCCATTTCTTTACAAATACATATATCCAAAGTTTTTATAACTAATAAAGTTCAAATCTTGACTCCGAGTCTGTATTAATGATCATGTGGAAATGAAATTCATTTATATTTGATGTTTAATTTTTATAAATATTTGATGAAATTATATATGGTTTTGGAACAGGATTAAAGAGATGTGGGAAGAGCTGTAGATTGAGATGGCTAAATTATCTAAGGCCTAATATCAAACATGGTGATTTTTCTGATGAGGAAGATAGAATTATATGCAGCTTGTATGCTAATATTGGAAGCAGGTAACAAAATTTTTTAAAGTCAAATTTATGTAACAATTCTCCAATTTTTTTTTCTATCTGCTACCTTTGGGTACCCTTTAAATTTCCTCAGTTATCATTGTGTTTACATATGACTTCTGAGACTAAAATAAATCCCATTAAAAAAAAAATTGAAAGAAGAACTTCAATGGTGTTGAAAAAGGGAAAATATAAATATTAAGACTAAAAAGAAAAGTAATACTACTAATTTAATTTGTTGGGTTCTCACTGAAGATTCTGCCTTTAATTATAGACATTTCTTCTGCATGCATGCCAGGTTTAGATCTTGGATCAAGTCTTTAAAAACTGTTAAGGACACAGTCCAAAAATGTTAAACTATTCTTTTTTTTTTCTTAATTGAGGTTTTTCTTCTTCTTATATAGTATTCAATTATCTGGATGGAACTTAACTACTAGTACATGCGGTTAGATTTCTCTATAACAGTCATCTTTATAAAAATATTATATTATAATAAAAAAAATTAAAATTAATTTTTCATGTTATGTCATATTATATGTTTTCTCTAATAGCAAAAGAATATTTAGACAAACAACGCTATCATACAAAGAGATTTGAATGTGTCTGTATATCTTATGAATTTGAGTTTAAACTTTTTATATTGATATTTTATAGATATATCTACACTATATGTTAAGTGGACTTAAAATAACATGTAACTTTTCATAATCAGTCTGATATATTAATTCGAAAAATAGTGTAACAACCATACGTAGAAGACGATGGTTAAATTAAATTGATAGTATAAAAATTATCTATATATATTACTTAAATCATGCGCATTTATGTGTCAGGTGGTCAATTATAGCATCTCAATTACCGGGAAGAACTGACAATGATATAAAAAATTATTGGAACACAAAGCTCAAGAAGAAGCTCATGGGTTTTATGCATTCATCATCTAATTACCAGAGAATGAAATCACCTAATTTATTCTTTCCTCCTACAACTTTTCAACCCCAAGCAATTAATTCAAGTCTTGTTAGAGATTCATATCTAGAGCCCATTCCATCACTCCTCCATCCAAATAATTTCATCATGTACAACAACAGCAGCAGCACCAACAACATGAACTTTGATCAGTTAGGTACAAATTTTCAAGAGAGCTTAATGATCAATATTCCCATGCAAGCAAGTTGTTCCTCATCTGATGGAAGTTGGAATCAAATTCCAAGAAGTACTTTTGAAGAAACCCAAAAATTCACTCTTGATAATTATGGGAACAATGAAGGAACTAATTGGGCTGATCATGATCAAAAGCTAAATGGATATTTTGGGAACAACATTCAAAGTAGCCTGCAATTCCAGTATGATAATAATATTGAACAAGTTGTAATTAATAAGGAGATGATTAGTAGTAGCTCCAGTAATGGCAATGGATGTAATAATAACAACCTGAGTTTGTTTAATTACTTCAATTATGAAAGCAAGACAAGTATAGGAGGGTACTGGGGTTAATTAATTTGTGTAGTTAATTATGAACTTGTGATGGAATTGATTAATCCACAGTTTCTATTTAGCTTTTATTATTTTTGTGCATTTGTTTTTTTTTTTTTCTGGTAGTGATGATGTAGCATATCAAGATCATTATGATTTAGTATGTTAATATAATTTCTGTCAAGAATACTTTTGAATTTTACGGTATTAAACTAAAACAAACGAGAGTATGTACTATGTTTTTATCTGCTACCTCTACTTAGTCTCCAGAGACCAGCCTACCTATCTACAACTCTGAAAAATATGTAAATTTAGTTCATGGAAAGTCAAGAAGCCTATCATATCATGATGCAACAGTCAGAAAGTGAAAATACACTGATCAAACATCCAATCCACTGTAGTTACAATTTGGAAATTTTATGTTGGAATTCATATTAAATATTAGTTAATTTTATACTAATATTTGAAATCAAAGTTAAATAAATTAAAATAAAAGAAGTAAAATAAATACAGTACTTTGCAATATATATATACACAATAAATTGTCTCAGTTCTTTTAGCAAATCTGACCCTTTTTTCTTTCCAAAATTATAGAGGACTTACTTCTTTCGTTTTAAAATAAGTGGTACCTTAATTTTTTAATTTTATTTTAAAATAAGTGGTATTTTTCATAATCAAGAATATATTAATGATGTTCTTCTAATTTTATTCTTACTTAAATGGAGAGAGTTTTATATAATCAAGAAAATATTAAGTGTTATATCTTTTTGAAGATATTTATCAGAAGTAAATTGATAAAAATATTTTTTTTTCTTTCTAAGAATGAATAGTTACCAAATTAAAAATACCACTTATTTTAAAACGGAAAGGATTTATTTCTAGCCATGAGAAAAGCACTGTTTACAAGATTCAGTCTTAACATGAGAGTTGATAACGAGCTTTCACTAATAAAAAATTGGAGTAAATTTTATTACCTGTTATTTAGATTTTAAATTTTACATAAAAGTTTTTGTTATTGTTATTATATGCAAGTTGTTTAACTTTAAAGAATTATTGCATAAAAAATATTTTTCTATTGCAAATATGATATGGCAGTCTGAAATAGCAAGTTAGCTCAATAAAATATATTAAATGTAATAAATTAATTTAAGAGACCTTCTTTAAAGGGTTTATGAAAATCATGTTTACTTTCTTATTTTGATTCTTTTTTAATTGTAATTTGAAGTCATTGACCAGATAAAACTCGTAGATTTTATACTTGTTACTGAATTTCTTGATTCTCTGGGAATAAATTTTTTGTTAATTAAAAATGATATTTATGAAATTCACTAAACAAATAAATATTACTAGCTTACGAGCAAAGTAGCTAGATTATATTTTTTTATAGGCCAAATACATAGACCACCCCTTAAAATTGGCCGAAATTTTCATTTGAACACCTCATTTAAGATTCCTACCTATTAAACATTTCAATCCTAGTGTTCCCAAAATAGTTACAGATTTTAATTGAAATGTCTAAATGGAAATTTCAGTCAACTTTAAGGAGTTGTTAATTGACCTTTCTAATAATGATGAGTTAACATTATACAAAAAAAATCCACAAAAAAAATTTGAAAAATAAATTTTATGTAATAAACTTAAAATTTAACTATTATGTGGCATAAAATAAAAAAATAATTTTGTATAATAACACTTAAAATAGAATAATTTAACAAAATATAATTTTTTATATAATAAACATAAAATTAAATGATTATCGATAAAGTTTACTCTAACAATTTGTATTCCACATGCAACAGTTAAAGGAAAGAAAGACGTAAATCTCCTACAAAAGACACACACATATATATTGGTTAATTTATACATAAGAAGATTAGCTAAAATACATAATGGTCATATCTCTCATACACCAACTACATATATAAAAAAATTAAAGATCTTGTGCGATCAGAATTAATTAAAGAGTCATGCCAGAAAAAAGAAGATAATAAACGTACTGGAAATCTTTAAGGGTTGTATTTTAGCTAAAGATATGAAAATGACAGGAAAAAATAAATATTCAGAATCTCAGTCTTATTCCAAAATTAAACCTTCACAAAGTTATATAATATTCGTTTGCCCATGTAACATATATGCTGGGACAGGCATCAATTTCTGTCCGACATGGATAATATAAAATTACTCATTATGCATCCATCGAGTTGGATACGTAGTTAGATAATTGAGATTTCTTTATTTTTATTTAAAAATATTATATTTAAATGTTGAATATGAAGAATCAGAAAATTTTCACGCTTTAATAGGTTTATCCAACGAGAATTCCAATTAGTAACACTAGTAAATTTCGCCCACCAATTGTTCGGAATTTTCTTTTATAAAACTAAGCAAGAGAAAAAGGGGTCAAAATTGGTACATGTCTTTTCTTTTTTTAATAAAAGTTGACAGACTTGACAATGTCGAAAAATGATGAGTTGATTTAAGAAAGCTGATGGATTCGATAACATCGGAAAATAGTGGATTGATTTAAGAAAATCCGTGGACTTGATAATGTCGGAAAATGATGGATCGATTTAAGAAAATTAACAGACTCGGCAATGTAGATAAATAATGGGACGAATTGTTTCAATTAAAATCGAAGAACGTCCATTAATTTTCTTAAATTTTGAAATATTAATTTTTATAAAGAAAAAGTTGAGGAGAGTTTTCGGCTTTATATACACACACGCATGAGTAGCAACTTGAAGTTGAACTCAAGTATTTACTATGACATTGACTAATTCAACACTAGAGTCACGCATATTTTTTGATGAAATACTTTCGCGATTTTTATTTTATAATTTTCAACTTTGCACATTAAATACCCGCGAACCTCCATAAATTTTCATAAAAAAGAATCAATGAATATCCATCCGTCTTCTCTAAAAAAATAATAATAATAATTTTCACCTATTTTTACATGAAAAATAATTGATAGAAATATGTCGATTTTGTCCGTTATTGTTTTTTCCATTTTTTCTAATAGTGAAAAAGGAAGTAAAAGTTAATATCGTGACGAAAATTAAAAAAATAAAAAGTTGATAGCGAAAATTAGACGCCTATCACGGCAACTGAAGAGTTTAATCTCTCGTACTTAAATAAATGGTCCTATATTAGATGATGAGGTGGCTAATGATTTGATTGATTGATCATTGACCGTTGTTTTTATTTTCTTTTTTTAATTTTTTATTCTTGGATATATATTTAATATTTGAAGTGTCCCCATTAAAGTTGACCTTGCTTATTAATAGTATCAACTTAGGTAAGACATATTTGTCTATAATATATTTATTAAAAATAAACACACACCAAGTATTCCACTTGTAAAATAAAAACGTTTCCTTCTTTTTTATTTTTCCTGAATATAATTAAAGCTTATGTAAAAATATTAAACTTATAGTTTGATTTAACTAATTCTCATCAACAATTTAAAAATATTTGACAGTTATATAAGTGGAGATTTGAAAATAAAAATTATAACATTTGTCTTCAAGTTAAAAATGACATTTAGAATTAAAATTATTTTTAATTTTTGTGAGTGATTTAGATTGAATTTTTTCAAATTCCGATAAAAAAATTATAACAATTTTAATTTTAAATAACTTTTTAAATTATAATTCCGGAAAAAAAGTAAAAATTATCCATAACCAAATAAGTGTCTATAATAAATATAACTATCTCTAATAAAAAGGAAAAAAAGGTATAATTTCTTCCTAGAGATAAAAGACAAGAAGGAAGATTGACACAAGGTGTTTTTGTGGCTCGATGAATTTTATTAGTGACAAAAGAAAGAGAAAAGTGAGTGGATTCTTTTATATTTAGCCCCCCTTAATTCCCAAAGAGTAGGGTCCAAAAATAAATGATAAAAACATCTCTTGTCAGTACTATCTGTCTTTCCTTTTATTTATTTAATTTATTATTCCGAATTTGGCAGCATGAGCAGAGTAATAGTACTACTTGGATTATTAATTAATTACTGTTAGTTTTCCAACTATATTTTTGCTTAATTATGACATAGTATGGATAAATTTAGAATTTAGAGTCACTAAATTTAAAATGTGCAATTTTATTAAATTTTTTTTTTATAAATACATATAGAGTAGAAATTTCAGATCAAATAACACATAAGTTTCAAGTGATATTGCCGCTTAGAGGGAATCAGTTTTTTATTACTTCCTCCATTTCATTTTAACTATCGATTAGCTCGTATAATTTATTAAATTAATTTTATTTTTTATAAAAGTATATTGATTAATTTAAACATTGTATTATTAAAGTTATAATTAGAAATAAATATCAACTATAATCTTGAGTTCTTAAGAAATAAAGTATACTCCAAAGATATTGTTGACGCTCATCGTACCCTCTCAGTTGAAACAAGAAAAGAAGGATAAAAGATTTTCTGTAAATAAGATTTAGTGATTTTCAACCTAAAAAATAAATAAAAATTTTAGTATTTCCTTCAAAGATTTTAGATTCTCCCCACTCCCCAAAGTTCAATGTAAATTATATTTTTTGAAATACAACAAAAAAAATAAATTTTCTTCAGTTTTATTTCTTTGTCTAATTTTAAATTGACATTGAGTTTACGAAATTAAAAAAGACTTTTTAATGATGTGGTCTTAAACTAACGATATGTAGAATGTATCAAAATATTCTTTAATCTTGTAATCTTAAACATATCATCGTGTGAAAATTTAGAATTAAAGTGTTACCAAAAAAAAAAAGATATTCTTTTTTCTACCAACAAAAAAAAGATAAGACAAATAAATTAAAATAAAATAAATAATAATAGTGCAGGGTAGTCACTTTTTAACTTTGTAATTAAAAAATAAAAATCATAACATTATTTCACCTCAAACTATAAAATATATTTACTAAACACTTACGTCGCAAATTTTGATTTTTTTTTTTGCGCATCTGAACCGCACGTTATAAGTAGACTTCAATGAAAATTGGGTTTATAATAATTGTGGCTAATAGTGCTGTCATTGACGTCCTTTTCATTTCATATAAAAGCTTTTGTTCTATAATCATAGTGTTGACGTTCGTATTATATTACGAGATAGCCCTTTTTAAAAATTGATTATACATGTACACATTACATATTATAATACTCCAGAAAGTTACGTCTATATAGATTAAGGTTATAATGTAACATATGGTTAGAGCCTTATAAACGAATTATAACAATATATTCACTGAAAACTCATAAAATAAGGCCAGAGGCTCATAAACAGACAAATTAAAAAATGGTTAGAAATGCCTCTAATATTATTTAAGAAAATGGTTTAAAAGAAAATCACAAAGCATATATAGGTTAATTTTAGAACGTAAAAGTTCATGTTAATCTATGTCTGATAGCATAATTTCATGTTTATTGAAATTATGCCTACTTCTGCATAGGCAAATGAAATTGTGTCTATCGGGCATAAATTAAATAACATGAACTTATGCATGTTATTTAACTTATACTTGGTAGACATAATTTCATTTTATTGAACTTGCGCCTGCTTCTGCATAGGCACAATTTCAATAAACATGAAATTATGCCTACCGGGCATAAGTTAAGTAACATGAACTTATACCTGATAGGCATAATTTCATGTTATTGAAATTGTGCCTGCTTCTGCATAGACACAATTTCAATAAAATGAAATTATGCCTATGCAGAAGTGGGTGCAATTCAGTGAAATGAAATTATGCCGACTAGGCAGAAGTTAACAGCCTTCTAGAGTTAACCTATATATGCCCTGCAATTTTATTTATTTTATTTTTTTTGTAATTTTCTTCAATAATATTAGGGGTATTTTTGTTTCGTTTTTATTATTTAAACCACTGAAAGGAAAAATATAAAGTCTATTAATTTGTGAGTTAAAAATTAAAGACCATGCTAAAATAGAGCCAATCGGCGAAAAAACTTGAAAAATCACGATTTCTTCACAAGTGTCATGGATGGTGGGTCAAGCCCAAATTAATGCCCAAAAAGTAATAAGTTCCCCTGCTATACCAAGGAAAAGCTTACATGATGGCTGTCGGTCTCGGCTCAAATTAATAAACTCTTGCCTTGGACGAGATACCTTAAATGGGCTTTATCTCTGAATCCATAATTAAGTTTGAGTTTTTGCAGGGATTGCGCCTCTATTAAATTGATTTTTAATTTTTACACTTCAGATAAATAATTTTTAATTTTTCTTTGCGCTTCTCATTTAATAAAATTTTATTAGTTAAAATACACTCAATTATGATCTAATCTTAAAGGCAAAAGTTTTAGAGAGTTTTTGCTTTATCTGGTATAGTGCAGTATCTAATTCGCGAGACATAAATTAGAGAACTTTTGCCTTATCCAATAAAAGTTTAGAGAACTAAGGCATAACTTTGAGGGTTTTGAAAGTGGACTTATGCGCAGTAGAGTATAACTTATACCTTGTAAATTTTTTTTATCTTGTAAGACATAATTTGTGCCTTATAAACTTTTTAAGGCATAACATTTTGAAACTAAATTTTATGTGTGATGGTTATAGACCAAGGCTAAGAAGCCTTATTGTCAAATGGAACAACCCTCAAGGTAATACTTGGAAAGTGAATAGTGATAGAAGCTTCGTGAAGAACCTAGGCAAGGTAGGAGTAGGTTGTGTTGTTAGAAAGGGAAATGGCCAGATGATCATGGCATTGGCATGGGGGAACCACTTTAGACGAAAGTTGATTTAGTGTATATTCTTTGTTAGAAAAGTTATATTGTGTATGCACAAAAATTAAATATTAACTATTAAAACTGTATATTTAATTTTGCATACTTTCGTCAAATTTCTAGCTTCATTGTTGAAAATTGAAAAAAGTTTCAAATCAGCGGTTAATGAGATGAGTGGTCTCTTTATTTGGACTTGGACAATTCTCCCCTCATAAGCTAGCTTTTGAGGTTGAGTTAGACCCAAGATCCATTTCTTTACGTCCACCGCTAAATCATTGCCTTCGCCTCTCCATTTTATTTATGTACTAATAACTATTCTAAAGCTCTTTGAAAGTTTTTTCTTGGTGTTGTCATTAGGACTTTCATAATCTGACTTAAGAGTTAGATTCCTTACAGCTAGATTAGTCAACATGATTCTCAGAAAATTTAAAACTCCATGGAGTCTGCAGAATGATATTTTATGAAAATATAAGAGAAAGTGACTGAACAAATTGAGTCATGACTTACTGTTTTAACTCAATTTGACTCAATCCATGTTAGCTCAGCCAACCTTTAGAAAGCAATAACAATAACTTATTTATTGATTCAATATATTTTAATGTGTACAAATTTAATTCGAACTGTCCATTTATTACTCCTAATTTTTTAACTCATGACAGTCAGAAGTGACTTTAATCTAGGTTTTGCAATGAAATGAATAGATTAGGCCGGGAGAATCATAAAAAATATGAATGATAAATGCGTAAATTAGAAAGCTGAGCATATTTTAGGAGTGCAAAACGTTAAGAACTCGGAATTAGCGATAAGGTTATTAATCCGTAAAGAGAATAAAAATTCTTAGAAAAAGTGAGATTAATTGAGAAATATTTATTTATTAGTTTTACATATAATCGACAAATTAAAGTTTTATTAATTTAATTTTGGATCTTAGAATAGATTTTGATTATATATGACAAATATATTTAATATAAAAAATAGAAAAGTATTCTTGGATTTATTTGACATCTAAAAAGACGTATGAGATGAAAATTTTATGTATAATTTTATAAGAATGGTAGACATAATAATATTATCATCGGTTATGATTATCTAATCGTTCAAATAATTTATATGCTTCAATTGGCATTAAGAAAATAAGATTTATTCAACATTTGATAATACTTTCTCCTCGACTTGTCATTTAAACCAAAGCCCGAGTACTTTCGGGGGTCCTTTGTATTGAGGAATAAGAAAATATCGGACATATTCGGTGGTGTGGAGAAAAATATTTTTTTTTATATAGAAATTAGTGGATTTTCTATTTATTTTTTATATTTTATATGTAACAAAAATATTATTCTAAAATATTTATAGAAAGAATGATTAAAGTGATGTCCATACTATGATTGAATTTGCAGTAACATATTCATACTTTGTGGAGGTCCTACGACCCTTGGTTATTTTTTAAAAGCATGTCTTTGATATTTATTGGATGAGTTGAATAACAAATTAAAGTTTTGTTATTTCGTTTGTACACATACGCTAATCAAAAGGCAAAAAATAAGAAATTTGATCATTATCACTCATTTACGTTTTTCGAACCAAACAAAAAATTGAATACCTTCTCCTTCACACTTTAATTTTTTCACGAAAATCAATTAAATTTCTTGGAATTTAATCTCGTGAATCACTAGATAATGGTTTATTTCTTCACACTCACCATGCAATGTATGTGGTTATTGATAGATAAAAGAATTATGGTATTCACTTTCAGATATTAGCAAAAGCGTTACGTATGTTTGGTGGAGATCATATTCACTCTAGTACCGTAGTAGGTAAACTCTTAATGTCAAAAACGCTTTTAAAAAAATATTCAAAAGAATTTTAGATCCTCGTAAAGTATGAGTATGTTACTGCAAATTCGATCATAATTTAAGTGTTATTTTAGTCATATTTTACATTTTTAAGAAATTTATTTTGCCGAAGAAAAAAATTAATAAAAATTTTAACCAACCAAATATTAGAAGTTTAGAACCAAACAAACCTATAATCTCCAACATAATTAAGTAGGACAGTTGTTTTAAACACTGCACTTCTAGTAGTATTAATAAACTCAACTCAATATTAACTTAAGTAGAGTATTTTATAACACCAAAACAAAACATTGTATATCTATAATCATGCAACTTAATTTTATTGAAATTTACGTATTATATGCTGTGTTTAAGGATAAAAATAACCTTAAATTGGGTAATTCTTACATAACAATACATACTGCATTTATATTCACACACACACACATATATATATTAATAATGCATCCATTTGTTTATCACCTAAAATTCCATCATCATTATTCATCTCAAAATAATCCATACATATTAAACTTCTATAGTAAGATTTGTGAAAAGTCCTCACTGTTAAAGTCACAAGGGCCTAAGAGCCTGTATAGATGGGCTTATTAGAATAAGCCATAAGTTAGAATTTTTAATTTTTAATTTTTAATTTAAAACTAAGTGTTTTTTTATTTTTAAAATGTTTCAAAACTACTTTAACTTAAATGCTCAAAATAAGGCAATCCAATCATACTTTAAGTCAATCAGTAGAGACATACATATAAACAACACCAAAATTCAACCAAAACATTCAAACAACTAGTCGATCAAAATCCAATTATAACAAATTGAATTCAACAATGCCAAAAGTTGAATTTTCTATTCAACCTTCACAAAAATCAGTGCTAAAGCTTTTAAATCTAACACAAAATAAATGATTTCAACAAGATATGTTTAAACAACAAAACACTCAATTTTCAGATCCGAAGTTTTACATCCGTTGAAAATCTTATTTGCGCGCGAGATAAAATGAAAGGGGGAGAGATTTTTCACAGGCTTAACGTGCCTATATTATGTGCGTAAAACATGTTGCGCCACATTATAAAAGTGATGCGTGTCAGACACATATGAAAAAAGAATTGGATTGAATGTAAAAAGGAAACAAGAAAAAAGAAGGGAGAAGAAGAACATAAAGGGATGACAAGAAAGTAAACACACAATAAGGAAAGTTCAACAAAAAAACTCAAATCTCATAAGCAATATATACTACAAACTCTGAAAGTAAAAGCCAATCATGATATAACTTTTATAATACATTTGGTAATCAGGTGGTGGATAGGTTATGCACTATATACATGAGATTACCAAACAAACATAATTTTCAAGAATTTAAGTAGCTTTAATTTGATATGAACATGGTGGCCTCTTGATTATGACAAAAGAAAGTCATAAAAATATCTCATAATTATGAAAATTCTAGTCAAGAAAATCATAATTATAAGGAGAGGTGGAAAACTATATAAATTGGCCTTACATACACTATCTATCTCTCTGATTTTACTTTACGTAACATGATTTAATTGGACATAAAATTTCAAAAAAATTATTTTTAAATTTTATAATCTTAAATTTGTCATGATATTTGTTACTAAAATTGCATGTCATTAAGAATAAAAATAAAAAGTCTGATGTGTCATTCATTTTTAACAAACTAATAAGAAAATAATACTCCCTCAATTTTATTTTAATTGTTAGGATAAGATTTGCATACCCATTAAGAAAAAATTAATAGGGATGGTAATTTGACTAATATAACCCTATTAATTTTTTGAAAACACACAATATTAATTCTTTTCACATTTTAGAATGACTTTAAGTATTAAGGGTAGAATTGAAAAAAATATGGTCAATTATCTCTTGAATTTTGAAACTAACAAATATTTTGAAACAACTATTTTTAATATACCTAGCAGTTAAAATGAAACGGAGGAAGTATTAAACCGTGGAAGATGAAAGGGAAATGAAACGCTACATATAGAATCAAAGAAATCAGTTGTAATAGTAAGAACAATATTAGGTCTTTGTCACCATTGATTTAAGAAAGTACCTTCCCAACAATTAATCACTGCAATTTATGAACAATAAAATTGTTCAGAATATATGTCATATAATAATTTACACAAACTGCAACTAGTTTATACTGCTAATCTAACCACATAAACATCATTTAGCCCAAATTAGTGGCTTTTTTGCAGATCAAGATACCTTTTCATGGTCTTAAACATATTTTTGCTAAGTTTCTATTTCCCTTACGGTCAAACATCTCAATAACAATATTATGTGTCCCGACATTTTTAGCTATTATTATGAAATGCTATTATAAAAAATATATAATATAATATAATATTAAAAATCGATTTCAATAAAAATGTAATTACTATGGTGAAATATTATTATAAAAAATAATTGTTATAAAGAGATCTAACTGTGCATCGCAAAAAATGAGTGTTTCTTGTATTTTAGATCTCTAAATCCCTAAAGACTTTAGGTCCCAATCCCTCATAGGAGAAATCAGATCAATACATCTTAGACCAGGCGTTAATTGAATCAACATATATAAAATCTGCCCTAATTTAATTATTTGATATTCAACAATAACATATCCAATATATTTTTACAATTATTTCCTATATTACTTGGACTCTTCAAAAGTGATGCCGCACTCGCGTCGGATCTTCAAAAAATACACTAATTTCAAAGAATCCAACACGCACCCAACGACATTTTAGTAAAGTTCGAGCAAAATAAATTATTTCACACTATATGAACAACATTAAACATACTGATTGTTTTGTAGATCTCCTTGAACACATTTTCAGCATGATAAAGGAGAATTGTATCAGATCAAGTGCTTTTTAGGCTAGAATTTAAACTAACAAGAGATAATCTTTATGTTACTTTTAATAAATAGGGCAGGCCTTAATTAGTAGTGCTTACATTTAATTTGCTTGATCTCCAAGAATATGTCATCAAAATTAATCACCCATTTTTCCCTATAGCAGCCTGAAAATACTTTTATTGAAACCTGCTAGAATATTGTAAGCTGAAGACTATTGTTTTTTTTAGAAGCCCTAAAAATATAGGGCACCACCCATTGCAGTGTGAAAACGGTTCAATTAGATCTCCTTCGTTGAAAATTCATACAATGCATATAGATTTTCAAAAAATTTCTTCCTGATTCATACAAAATATGATAGAATCCCTTTTTTAGTAGTGAATCGTAAAGGTGGCTCGAGAATTACCTCAAGTACTAGGGTTGAATCCCAAATCTGGCGCTCAAAATATTTTCTTTGACACTTGTTAGAATTTCTAGTTTCGTCACCGTAAATATTTCAAAGTTATCCAAAATGCCATTCACCTGCAATTGAACCTGCACCTCATTCCTCCAACTTCCCTTTCTCAGGTAGAACTTGTGGCAAAATCAAGATTCTTTTCACTAAAAAATTGAGCCGAAACATAATTTGTACATTTGAAGAAAGTTTAACATATGTTTAAAAAAATACATTTAAATAATATAAATTAACAAAAAAGAATGTCAATTGACTCTCGCTGAACAAAGATAGTTCCACCACCAAGTGAAACCACTATAGACGTAATGGATTCAAGTTTTTACTGAAGAAAAGGCGAGAGAAATAATTTTTTCAGAACTTTTATATATAAAAATAATAATTTCTTACGTATAAAAATGAAAATCTCTCGTGAAAAATTTATAAAATTAAATTAATTTTTTATTAAAAAAGGTTTAAAAAATCTTTTTCCCCCTACTGTACTCATTTTTTTTCACAAAATAAAGATGGACAATATAAAAGTCCATATAAAAAACAAGAGAGAGAGAGAGAGAGTGCAGAGAAATAACAGGTGCAGGTGCAAATGCAGATAAAGGCAACATTTTGTTTCTTTTTTTCCCTCAAAGACTTAGCTGTTTTGTTGAGTATATTCTTTTATATCTGAACCAGGTGCTATATATAAGAGTTGAAAGATTCATCGTCATATCTTATCCAGCTGTCTTCCTATTTGTAGACCACTCAATAAATAAAAGGTTTAACTTATCTACATTATTATTAAATAATATTAATGCTGATTTTTAAAAACTTATTAATTCAATTAAAAGATACGTTTTAGTTAATTTATTATTGAGTATTCCTACCTATTGATACTTTCTTTAGTTTCATTTGTGATTCGTACGTCCTGTTATTTTTATATGGTTATTTTTCTTCTAATTATGTTTTGATTATATTTTTTTTATTTTAAAATATTTATTATAATTTTTTTAAGAGTCAAATGATATGAACTGTAATCAATGTTTTAAGACATATTTTTTCATTATATTGATAAATATGAGAAAAAAAATATAATTTATAGTACTTGATCTGTATAGTTTTTGAATTTTTTAGATTTTAAAATATTAAATTGATCTAATTTCATTTAGCTATGAAAATTAATCAAATTGACTCTCAAAAAAAAAAACATGACAACTATTTTAAAACAGTGGAAAAACTTTATTTTAAGCTGATGATCTATAAATAATTTTTCTAACCTATAAAATATAAGAATAAAATTTATATACGTCCTACCATCTCCAAACTCCTCTTGTGAGACTTCATTTGTATGTTTGTTATTTATATTGTTTATAAGAAGTAAAATTAGTAACTTCAAAAATAAAATAAGTTATTTATTATAAGAGATTAAAAATACATAAATAATAAATATTCTTTACAAAATCATCTCTCACTATTTACTAGACAGGAAAAACCTTGGCAACATTTCGTTCTTATCAACAGTCAACACAAACATCTTTTACCAAATCATGATTAAATTGAATAACAATTTGAAAGTTCTCATATATAACAATAACAACTGGTAAAATGTACACAAAATATAAGCTATTTTAAGTAAAATATAACAGTAAAATATTAAAATACAAAGTGATAATAAAACATATTGAAAAATAAAAAAAAACACAATAAAAATTCTCAGATATTAATAAAAAATAATTTTTAATTAATTAAAGACCATTTTAAAATTAATTGCAGGGATCCATAAGTAAGGAAGATGAAAGAAAGAAAAGATTGTATATCAGTACCAAACAAAAATGAACTTTAAACTATATGTTCCTTGAAATAAGTTTTAAATTTATCTAATATTTTCTAAAAGAGATAGTCATACAATTGCTAATGTCTTCTTGCCTCTATATTTTAAAAAATATACCTTTTTGCTTTGTTAACATTACATATTTTATCTATATATTTATGGCATTCTTCCGAATAACCATCACACGTATAAATAAATGAGTCTACTAAAATAAATATGCTCTTCAAATTAAATTGCGTTATGAAAATTTTCTAACTTGATTTTTTCTCGTTAAAGCATCAGATTAAGACACCTTCTTGGCTCTTATTTATGAAAAGGATGTGTAGATCTTTTTGTGGCACTTTTTCAATTTGTTGTACCAATAAATTTACCTTTATCGATTTGATTACCTTTTAAATAAGACGATGCCGATATAAAAGCAAGTTTAGTTGTGATATAAAGCTAGTAGGTACGCAGGAGTAAATTGATAGCAAATTAGGATATGTGAATAGGTCTCTCTTATAAATATAATATTAGCTGTTGATAAAATTATACAGTATATTTAATTAAATATTGAGTTATTTACGTAGAAGATTAGGAATTAATTCTCATTTAATATAATTTTTATTTTCTTAATGATGCACTCATATTATAGAAATTCTAAATTCGCCTTTGTATGTATATACTTCTGAGATTACATTGCTGTATTATAAATAATTATAAATTATATTCTTAAGCAAATTAATTGCATAAAATAAAAAAATTTTACGAATAAAAAATTTTCATTATTTAGTAATAATTTTAATCTTACAATATTAAATATACTATGCAAAAAGTTGAAACTAAAAAAAGTATTTAAAAAATATTTATTTTCAAAACAGATTAAAAGGAAATAATAAGAAACGGAGGGGAGGCATAGTATAAAGGCATGGGAATGATATGATTGGAGAGACATTACTATTTAATATTCTCATGAAGCTATATTTTAATTTATAAAGCCACGGTCAATGAAGTGTGGGCGAGAACCACGAGCTTTTTGGTTTAAATTTTATTAGAGATAAAAAAATATTAGATAATTTTTTTTTATTTTTTTTAGATTTAATGAACAGAGTTATTTATTATCTGTTTTGGTGGGAGGCGATAAATATTCAGTAAAACTAATTGAGATGCATACAAGTTGGCCTGGACACTATGAATATAAAAAAGAAGAAGTTATTTTAAGGAAAAATAGAGTAGTAGTACTACAACTGTACACCTTATCTATGCGCATACGGGTCCAGCAGCCACGTGACAGATGGCATCTCTCCTCGTGGGGATTTGATGATTGAGCTAACCACGTATTTACACGTGGATGGAAGCAGTGGGCTGCCTCGTGGTCTATGAATTCTGGTCCTCTCGGTAATGTTTTGGTGTTTTTGGACTTTTGGGAAATCCAACAAGACTTTTGAACACGTTTTGACAGAAAGAGACATTACTCCACTAATAAAGAGAGTAATGGATAATTTGGATGAAAGGCCCACCAACATCTTTTTAGATTTGAAACGCCCCTTTTTCTAGTGTTATATGGCCCCAAGTGCACAATAACAACGTACCCATTCCACAACTAGGTTCCGGATATCTTCCTGTAAAATATACATTAAAATTTTTTATATAAATTTTTGACTTAAAAGAAAAATTAAGATATATTTGAAAAAAATGCAAGAACAAAAAAATCTATAATAAAAATTCTAAAGAAAAGAAAAATATTGACTACACAAAATAATAAAAATAATTAAATTAAAAGAAATAATAAAAATAATTAAAGTAAAAGAAATAATAATAATAATAAAATTAAAAAAATAAAATAATAATAGAATAATTAATGATACTGAGAAAGATAAGAGGGAGCAGGTAAGATGCTCCAAATTAGCAACATTCCCACACAGAAGCGGAATTGTTTGATTATCTAGTGACTTTCTACTTTAATTGCCAAATTTCAAATGCTTTCATCTAGAATCATATTTTCAGCGAGCTGGAGATGCATCATCCTTTATCTAATTACTTGTTTTTAAAATTTTTACTTGGTCTACCTCTACCTCTCTTTAAACGTAATACTACCAACCTATTATACCTACTCGTAGGTGCATATCATGTGCTCCTCCTGTTCACGTGCCCTTAATATTTCAACTTCGCTTCTCGGATTTTGACCACCACAAAGGTTATTTCCACTTTGTCCTCAGTATCTTCGTTTCTAATTTTATCTCTCTTGACATTTCCACACATCTATCTAAATATCCTTATTTTCGCTATTTTTATCTTCCGGACGTATGAGCAATTTTCAGATTATCTGTTTTTAATGTTATTTTTGATATGCCCATTTTGAAATAACGTCTGAATTCAATTATTTCATCTTGAACTTTGCCATCGCCTACATTTTAGTTACTTTATCTAAAATTCATGCACACGGAATTAAAATTTAAAATTATTCTAAAATAATAGATGTATTAAAAAAAAACTCTTAAAAACAAAAATTAGGTACTAATATTCAAATAAAATACCCCATACAATTTCTACGTAGATATTATCATAAAAAAGGTTGGGCTGTACATAAAACTGGGCCCTTGATCTCCATGGGGTGCGTGTACACTCCTAAGCCTCGCACTTTCTTTGTCAGTGTTTTCCTTTTTTAGGTTTAAAATCACCGGTCCCTCCGTTATTATTGAGACTTAATCTAATCATACAAAAATAATGACACAATGCAACATACCCTATACATATATTATATATATATATTCGTATCGATGGTTCGAGAGATATATGGGAGTGGATTTAACAAGATCTGAGGGGTTTACGTGACACTATTTTATTGAATTTTTTTTATTAAATATGTAATGTATAATTAAAATACAAAAGCAAATATAGAGAATATATTTTATAAAATGACACTTCTAGACATAAATGGTAGTGTAGCTCAATTGGTCAAGTGTTTCAAATTCTTAGATGATGTTGTTAGTTCTAATTTCCATAAATATTTTTTTTATTTATCTTTGTAAAGATGATATTGCTGATCAAAAATCATGTATATGCCATTGAAGATACGTGATCTTTTACTTGAATAATTTTTCTTTTATAAATTAACTTTTAAATTGAGTTAAGCCTAAACTTCCTTTTTTTTATATATACAACTTTGGTGCAGAGAACATAAATTCACATAAAATTAAAAGTTAGATACGTCTCGTTTTCTATGGAGGTCGTTATCATAAGCTAGCTTGGATTGTGGCTGGCTTATAAGATTTAGATGACAAATTTGAACAATCTTTAAACTGAAAATATCAACGATCTAGTAGAAATTTCATATATAGCTTCGACCCTATATGTAAAAATTAGAATTTCAAAGACATTGGTCTAGTCATTTCGAAAGGTCGTGAAATACATGAGGAAATTAAGGGCAAATTGAAGAATTACTAATTAGTAATTTACATGCATAACAAGACGATAAACACAATAACATACCCAATGTAGTCTCATAAAGTCAGATTTGGGAGAATAGAGTATATACAGACTTTACCCATACCTCAGAGGTAGAGATGTTGTTTCTGATAGATCCTCCGCTCAAGAAAAGAAAAATCAAAGCAATCTAGAAAAAGAAGTAACAAATGTGAAAGCATAACAAAGCATGTCGAACAACAACTAAAGCAAACTAATACGATAATCGAAGTACAAGAAACAATATATAGTAACCAAAAGAATCTGAGGACAAAACACTACAAGAGTAATATTATGACTACTAATATGGAAGGATTAGCTAGACAACGCTCTACTACTTGCTAACCTACTACTGTAAAGCGTGTCTTCCATAACCTTCTATCTAAGATCATGTCTTCTGTAAGCTAAAACTATGTCAAGTCATGTCTAATCATATTTTCCCAATACTTCTTCAACCTACCTCTACCTTTTTTAAAACCATCCATTACCAACCTCCCATACCTCCATACTGGGGCATTTGGGCATCTGCTCCTCACATGTCTGAATCATCTCAATCTCGCTTCTCTTATATTGTCCTCCATCAAAGCCACTCTCACCATGTCTCGAATATACTCATTTATAATTCTATCTCTCATAGTACGATGACTCATCTATCGCAACATCCTCATTTTCGCAATTTTTATCTTCTGAATATGAGAGTTTTTGATTGACCAACACTTCGCCCTAGACAATATTGTTGGTCTTACCACTACTCTGTAGAACTTGCCTTTAAGTTTTGGTGGCACCTTCTTATCACGCAGGACTCTAGATGCGAGCCTTTATTTCATCTATTCTGCACTAACACGGTGAATAACATCCTCGTCAATATCCCCATTTTCTTTAATAATAGATTCAAGATACTTAAAACTTTCTCTCTTTTCGATGACCTGTTTATTAAGCTCCACTTCCGCGTCAGTCTCATGTATTACGCCTCACGCCTCACGCCTCACGTTACTAAACTCGCACTCTAAGGATTCTATCTTGGTTCGACTCAACTTGAACCCTTTAAACTCTAGGGTCTATCTCCAAACCTCCAATTTAGTATTAACTATGTCGCTAGTCTCTCGTCAATTAGAATCATATCATCCGCAAATAATATACACCATGATATCTCACCCTGAATTTTCCGCGTCAATTCATCCATCACAAAAAAATGGGGCTAAAGGGTTGATCCCTGGTTCAACCTCATTAAAATTAGAAAGTGCTCTGAATCTTCTCCCACGAGTCTTAGCTCCATCATACATGTTCTTTATCATCCTAGTGCACACCACAGGCACCTCTCTTAGAACTTTATCGTAAGTATTTTCTAGGTCGATGAACATCATGTGTAAGTCCTTCTTCCTCTTTCGATACTGCTCCACCAGTCTCGTCACTAGATGAATAGTTTCTGTAGTCAAGCATACTGATATAAGTGCAAATTGATTCTCGAAAATAGTCATGTCCATCTCTACCCTCAGATCCACCACCCTCTTTCATATCTTCATAGTCCCTTATTTTTGTAAAAAGGGATCATTGTACTCCATTTCTATACCTTAAACATCTTCGGCGTCTTGAAAATGAAATTAAGAAACTTAGTCAGCCACTCCATAATTGCCCTATTTACGCTCTTTCAAAATTCTACTGGGATCTTGTCTTACCCCATTGCTCTACCTCTACACATCTTATGAATAACACCCTAAACCTCTTCTATCCCAATACGCCTACAATACTCATAATCGCGATGCCTCTATGAGATTTCAAATCCCCCAACATAATGCCTCTGTTCTATTTTTCATTTAAAACTTTTTCGAAATATGACTTTCTTCTCCTTCTAATAAGTGTCTCTTCCATAATACTTTGTAATCGTTATCCTTAATGCACTTCATTGGATCTAATCTAAATACAGACACTCAAAAACTTTCATTTTAATCATTGTAGCTACTAATTTGCCTCCTCCCTTGTCATCTAATACTTTTCTCCAACGTTCTTTTTTCCTCCTTGTCCTTACTTTGAACTAGTTTCACGTACTCTACCTCCTTCGCTTTCACCTTCCCTTGGACTTCTACATTCCACCACCAGTCCCTTCGATACCCATAAAATGACATCTCGAGATTTCTAGCACCTCTTTAGTTGCTTCCGTAATTCAACTAGCAGTTCTATCCCATATACTGTCCGCATACTCACTAATCCCCTAAGCCTCCATAGCCCTCAACTTCTCCCTCATCTCCAGGGCACTAGTCATAGTTAAGCTACCCCATTTTCATCGTTGTTCGTTCGCCTACAACCCTCCTTTTCTTCTTCTTCTTGATCTCCAAATCTGTCACTAAGATCTTATGTTGGGTTATAAGATTCTCACTCGGGATAACTTTACAGTCTGTACAAAGACCTTTATCATCCTTCAGAAAGAGTAAATAATCTATCTGAGTTCTAGCCACAGTACTACAAAAGGTTATCAAGTGCTCTTCCTTCTTCAAAAATCTCGAATTTGCTACGACCAACCCAAAAGCCCTTGCGAAATTCAAAAGTGAGATTCCTCCTTTGTTTCTATCCCCAAAACCAAATCCTCCATGCATATCGTTATAACTATTCGGAGTATGCCTAATGTGTCCATTGAAATCTCCTCTTAGTGTGTGGTATACCTCGCACCACCTCGTCCAAAACCTCCCAAAAGCACCTCTTGACCTCCTCGTTCAAGCCTGCTTTCGATGAGTATGCACTAATAATGTTCAAATTGAACCCTTCAACAACTAACTTAATTGTCATCACCCTATCGTTAACCCTCCTTACCTCTACCACTTGCTCCCTTAACTCTCTATCCACTAAGATTCCTACTCTATTCCTATCCGTTGAACCTCCTGAGTACTATAACTTATACCAATCCACATCCCATGCCTTAGCTCCAATCCATTTGGTTTCCCAAACACAAGTTATATTAATACTCCTCTTCTTGAGGATCTTCATTAGTTTAAGCAGTTGGATGGGTGGCTATCGAGGTGAATCCACTTAAACAAAAAATCGTCGACGGGTATATATATATAATTGTGTATAATTTATGTATATCAAAGAGAAAACATAAATCTAGCTGGTTATTTGTATAAAAATCCCCGTTTTCTTATTTTATTTATTCTCAAAGCATTTAGGGTAACTAATACCAATAGTTATAATAAAATGATAAGTATTTCTCTACCATTAATTAAAAACTTCGAATCCTAAATATCAAATCGTCTTTGGTAAAAAGCCTTTTAAAATAGAGTTTTCCCGCATAAATCCAATTTGATCGTGCGTTATAAAGAGTATCAAAATCCCGTGTGCGAAACCAAAAAAGAAAAAGATGATACCCATAATACTACTATATCATAAATTAACATGACAGATCTATTTGACGATATTATGAGGCCCAAGATATTTGATATCAATTCCAAAATCCAACACTTTAAAGGTCAGAGTTATCCAGTTTCCTCTGCAGTCATAAAAGCCTGTTTTGAATTAATTTATTTGATATTTTTAAAATGAAATAATTTTTAAGGCATTTTTGTTGTCAACTACTTGTATAATTCAGCAGATTTATGAGCAATTTCAATATTTTTAGTACTCATTACATTATGCATATGATCGAGTTTATATTTGATAGTAACAATTATCATCCCCAACTCTACTCAAGTGACTAATAGAGATGATAATTCACTTGATTTATTTTTTAACTTCTTTGTATAGTTATTATTAACTTGTCCTAACATGTACAAAAATATTCAGGGGAATGCATTATTGCTTCCATAAACATATTAATTAATTTGTGGTTCATAATAATATTATTTTCTCTCTCTCAATTTATGTGATATATATTTTTTAGTTGGTACTACTAAAAAGAAAAATATATTTTTATATTTAATTTTAAAATACTTATTTCACCTTTAATGAGATGATTCATAGTCATACAAACATCTATAACTTATTTATAATCACAAATTTTAAAAATCTTTTCATATTTATTTAAATCTGTGTCCAGTAAAAATACATCCTATGAATTAGGACGGAGAGAGGATCAGTTATGACGCCACGTATTAATTGTAAGTACTTTGGCTATCAGTGTGTAAATAATTGGGCAACATGTTATATTTATTAATTTGAAGTCAGTATACTAAGTTGCTCTCTCAGATGCTTCATTGTTTTTTGTAACTTCCTGCATATTTAGATTGATTTATCGGTTGAGTTTCGGACGTGCGAGTCTAATTTTATTGCTATACATTTTACGTCAAGATAAGATCGGACATTGAAGTTGTGTGCGAGATATCAAGCGACAAGCAAAATTCCTAGAAAGCTGGGCAGATGGCCGGCTGCATCGCACCTAGAGGTGGACCCATGTGGAGCAGTAGGAGTGCACGTGCACCCGTTAATTTTAGAATTTATATATATATGTGTGTGTGCGCGCGCGCGCATATAATACCTTGAGAATGAATATTTAAATAATTGTGTACTCTGAAACACAATACATTTGGGTGCACTGGTCAATGTGTGTCTTTATCTCGCATTCAGACATGACATCGCATGTTTGAGTTCGAATAACAGTTTTGCCTATCTTTCTTTTTAATGTTTAAATTAAATTTTGACCACCTCATCTCGCCTCACGTCCTTTTCATTTAATTAGAAGACAAACTTTAAAATAAATAAGTTCTAATCCTCATCTTTCATTCGGTCATTCCACGCTATAATATAAAACATTAAAAGTTTTTTCCCCAAAATTTCAAAGTTCAATCCAAAATTTCCATCTTCTTCCTCTTCACGATACTAAGACTCAATCCTCCTCCTTTTTTATTTTCATTAACCAATATAAACTTTTCTTATTCAAGTTTTTTTTTAAATTTTATTTCATGATTTCTGTTCCATCTATATTGTTGGTTACTTGCTTTACCTATAACCTATTATATACAATATACAATATGTATCTCAATTTTCAATATCAATGTTATAATATATATTTATTGATATTAACTGAATGAAGAATTGAGAATTGGAGAAGCATATGGCTTTATTATAATTTATTTTAGTAAATATTAGAGATCAACAAAGTAGTACTATTGAATATTGATGTCCTTTCAAGAACTTAAGTTTAGTATTTCTAGTTGAGGATCTCAACTTTTTATGATTGATGAACTATTAAGTTTAGTATTTTTAGTTGAGGATTTCAACTTTTTATGAATGACGAAGATAGTTTAATTTCGTTAAACTAACAACTTTTTATTTCAAGGTTATTTTTTCGCTCGCAAATTAGTAAGTGTTACTTCTATTTTAGAGATGATTAAAAAAAGAATGTCAATCTCACAGATTAATGACATTTAATCATTTTAAAATGTAAACTTCACTCATAACTTATGGTAATTTTTAAATTTTAAGAGAATTGTATGCAAACTTTGTAGCTGATAATTGATAAGACTATATTAAAAATAATATTACATCTCTCATCTTCAAATTCCGAGTTCGCCTCTGACAGCGCATTGTGGCAGTGGGGGACTATTTATATTTGTTTGGTCAGTTTCAAATTCATTCCCAACATTTTCAAAGGCACCAAAGGGCGGAAACACATGATTTTGATAGGAATGAAGGGATTTGATCCAAGATAAGTTAAATCCTAGCCTAGATCCTTGAGTACTTCGGTTAGTACGTGTCGTTTGCGTCGTCTTGCTTCCATTTGTTGCCGTTTTGAAGGGCTTTTGTAGTGGGTGTGTTCAGATTTTTAGCTTCTGGAGTGGCTATTGTGAGGCATTTGTTCTTTAGATCCTTGTTTTGTTTATTCCCTGAGCTTCGAAAATTAGTTTCCAGATATACTTATCCATTTCGAATTCTTATGTTGTTTTCCTATTGTAAGTGGTTAGAGTTGGTTGTGTGGGTATGGTAAGTTGTGGCTCGGTAGTATCTTCATGGGTAGAAGAGCGGAGTATCGCTTAGCGCCAAGAAATGATCGAGATATGTTAAGGCTTTTCCTACTATTTTTGGCATGTTCTTCCTTAAGATTCCAAGCTATCATGTTTATCGTGCTATTAATGTTATTTATATTATTCTCCTTCTGTGCTTGGGTTAATTATGTTGGTGATTCGTGTCGAGGGTTGTGATACTATGATTGGATGTGAAGTCGAAAGTGGATTTCGTTATGTGTTTGTGGTGAGTTGTTCATTGTGTATACATTATATACATGTTGCATATTTACTGTTTTCGCCTTCTTGGCTATGCGAGATGCCTTCAGGCCGTGGACATTTATTTATTTGCTGCTTTCGCCTTCGTAGATACACGAGATGCCTTCGGGCTGTAGACATTTATTTATTTATTGCTTTCGCCTTCGTGGCTATGCCAGAGTCGGTGTGGCTGTGAAAATTTTTGGCAAAGCCGGACTTGTGCATTGCACTGCATCATATTGCCCTTATATCATTTGCATGATTATGGTCAGTTGTGTAGTAAGCCTCTAGGGTAATGTGTGGCTGAGGTTGCTATTGTTACGAGTCCCATAGTAGGGACAAGTAAGGTGGTATCACATTGACGTTGTTTTGTGTAGGTTGTGGTTGGTGATTTGGTATTGTTTCAATTTCATTTTCTTTTTTATCATCTCTATCACTCTATTGTTTTACATACTTGATACATTCTCTGTATTGACACCCCGAGCCTGGGAATGCTATATTCATGTCTGTAGAGATTGATCGGCAAGTAGTTCGCGATCCTCGTTGAGAGAAGGGAGTTTCAACTTGGTGTGGTAAGCTTCACTTCATCCGAAATTAACAGATTTTGGAGTCTGTGTACATATATTGATGATAGGGTAGGTCGGGGCTCTGTCTCGATCATTTGATTGCTACCTTACTCTTAGAGGCTTGTAGACTTGCATTGTACTTTTAGTAGCATTTTGTGTAGTCTTGTTGGTCAGCTGCAGCCTTGAACTTTGACCTTGCTAGCCTGTTGTATGTTTTTGGGTATTGGGGTGACTTCTATTCTAGTTTTTATTACATAAGGTTTTGTTGATTGGTTGGGTTGACTTATATTCTAGTTTTTATTATATAAGGTTTTGTTGGTTGGTTTGAGTTTTCTCTTTATCTTGTATATTTGGCTTTTGCGCCGGGGTTTGTTGGCTCAGGCTTATTGTTTTGCTTTGGTTATTTAGGTGTTTGCTTCATTCACTTGGTCAAGTGAGACATCGGATGTCAGTTTCCCCTCTTGACATTTTTCTTACCTTCTCATATTCGTTGGTATTCGGTGATTTCATCCCTTCTTTAACATATTTAATCTTGTGTCAGATATTTCCTATTTGCGAATCACCAATGTTAGTTTGACATGCTTCTTTCACAATTGCTCTAAAATCATCATGGTCCTACTAAATTAAATTAATGAATCCCAATGATGTATGGCTTTTATGTGATGTCATGACTAGCTTGATACTCTCAAAGTTGAGTGATTAGAGCAAGCTGGATCTAAATTGTTCACCTTAAGTTTTGAAAATAACGAATTAAAGACGGTTTGCATTGCCTAGAGCCTAGTAAATTCTATTTTAAAAGTCACCAAAGCTCCAAGTGAGCCACATGTCAACTGTTTTTATGTTATGCCATATCGGTATTCAATAAAAATTCATTGAAGTCTACTTTAGTTGTCTACACTATGTTGCCTCCCTGTCTCTTATCAATTGTCAAAATAATATTAAAATCACAGACAACAATCTAGAATCCTTGTTGAGTAGAGAGAATTCTTCTTAGTTTATGCCACTGATAGCTAATTTCCAGGAGTTTATCAAGAACTCAAAGAAATCAATAACTGGGCAGGAGAATTACAGAGATTCTCGAGTATTCCAGTTCTAGAGAAATGAAATGAGTAGAAGATAAATGAAGAAATGCTTTCGAGAGGAAAGTATTCTTATTGATCAATATATCCCTAACCTTCAGATGTACATCGCTTTAATAGGAATCTATAGTTGAAGTAGGGACCACTGCTTCTAACAGTTACAACTAACTCCTAACTAACTTTGAACTACAACGTAACTACTTTAACTAACTCTGCGCTGCAACTTCACTTTGAAGATGAAATGAGTGTAACACTACTCCCTGCTGCAGAAGATCCTTGACCTCAAGGATCAAAGTGAGGGAACCTGGTCTTCAATGTGTTATAGAACTCCCAAGTTGCACAATCTGTTGATAAGCCTTCCTATTTCACCAGAACCTGAGCTACTGTCTTGTTACCCTTCTTCACAATCCTTCTTTGCAATACTGATTCAGGGTTTGGACAATAAGGACTCGCAATGTTAGTGATAGGGGGATAGGATATTTGACCAGGTACCTCATAACATCTTTTTAGTAGGGAAACATGGACAACGGTGTGTATCTTCACAGAGGAAGGAAATAATAATGTATAGGCTCCCGGACCCACTTTTTTGGTAATCTGAAAGGGTCCATAATATTTGGCTGCAAGTTTGTGAAAAGGCTGATTAGAAACAGTAGCTTGTATGTAAGGTTGAGTCTTAAAATTGTCACACCCCTCCTTGGGGGGCATGACGGGCACCTGGTGCCTGCTAGACTCAGGACTGCTAAATGGTACAGCCTGAGCACATTTGGTGCTTTGGCTGACCCTGGCTCTATTTCAAGAAACGATCCGGCTATATAGCGGCTGTAAATACAACCCTGGCCGATTAGGCCTATAGCCACCTGTACTGTATCATCAGCTAACCAGAATCATTCACATGTAAGGAAACCTATGCGGGCCAACAAGGTCACCATGCTGTCTAGTTATCTATAACTTAACAATAGAATACTGAATAACTACGTGACCGGCAAGGTCACCACTACGATCAAGCTATGGCCCCACATGGCCAACATAATCAACCAAACACATATATACATGCACGGTCCCACACGACCAGCTCCACTACCACAGGGAAACATCAGACTGCAAGCCTCTAGGGAGAAATAATAGAATGATCCGGACAGGGCCCCGACCTACCCAAACTGTAATAAAAAAGGAAATAGGAGCAACCTCCGACTATCTAGCTCCGGAGGATAGGAGATGATAACTCTGCTGATTGGATCACGAGGGATCGACTTCTCGTCTATGTGTACCTGCAGGCAAGCAATGCAACGCCCCTACGGGCGTCAGTACCACAGGTACTGAGCATGTAAAGCAAACTGAAATATACAACTGAAATGAGTAACAACAATAACATGACATATAAGCGGGAAGTAGCTGAATCTATCTAGCTGAAGATAACTGGGGAGAGTTTACATATTCTGTAACTAAACTGGCATACCTGACGACGTGTCGTCCTACTGTCTATCAGCATCTAATAGCACATATAGATATACATATAAATACACACAATACCTGACCGACCCCCATAAGCCGGAAGGTGCCAATCAACACACAATCTATTTACCCCTACCCGGGTCTAAACCAACTAAAAATAAGTCACTCCACTCATCTGATAATTGTGAGCTCCTCCTACCGGCCCCCTTGGGTACGTAGCTCAGGCCTTGGCCTCTGACAGTAAACTGTTTCTGAGTCCGAAGACTCCTGCCTCTAGGCGCAAGTGCGCAACGGGGTAATCTGCTGCTATATCTGTGGCTGAAACTGCCCCTGGTTGCAAGCACGCAATAGGGTAATTTTATAAAAATCTGTATCTGAAACTGCTCCCTGCCACAAGCGCACACAGAGTAATCTGCCCCTGTAAACAGGGTAATCTGACTCTGCGCAGAGCGAACTGAACTGCCCCTGCAAGCAGGGTAATCTAGACTGTATTATCATGGTGGTCAGCCATCATCGTCCTGTAGGCGAACGACATCGCCCAGCTGGTGGCGGTATCTGAATTTGGTATCGACACAGCTATAACCCAAGGGCGGTAGGGATGCTAAAGGGTGCCCACATGCCTCAACAATTCTCAACATGCAAAACACATATATACAACAAGCATGCTCAAATGAAAAATTACTAATCATATTATCTTCTTTTATTTCAAGGCCAGTTCGTATTAAACAACTGATGCTATGTTCTGTTTTACACTGTTTCTGATTCCTGGGCTAACTACTACCTGGCCTCTATTTGCTTATCTGATTATTGTCATCTGTGATCTAAAGCTATATCAGTTTCTATAGCTATTTCTGTTTCTGGAACTATATCTGTAACTGAAGCTATTTTTGTATCTGATTACTGATCTGATTATATCTGGATATAACTCGATAACATAGAACATGCCATCTATAACTGGATATAGCTCAATAAATACCAGTAATCTTTCTAATTCATTATACTGCTTTTACTACTTTCTTTTGGGATATTACGCAAGAACATGCTGAGCTACTAGCTGATACCACATTACTATCTAAAATCATCTGACTATCCATTATTCTGATTATCGCATGATACGTAATGATATACTAGCATGCTTGCTGGAAATTGTACTAAAATCGTTCCTGTACGGTGGGTATCTGTTAATAGTCTTTATTCTATTTATTTTCTAGACTGTACTTCCTGGCTTGCCGAAGGAGTAGCTTTACATACCTGGTTTCTGAGTACCCAACTGACCGACGTTATTTTCGTCAGTACCTCTGTTGTTTCGCCCAACTACATCCATATACATGGTAATTGGAACTAAATACACCAATATTCTGAAAGAAAACGTCACTTTCGATATATTTATAGTCTAAACTTTGGCTTATCGAAAGACAGTCAAAAACTCGCTATTTCTCGAAAGTCCAGAAAGGAGAAATATTCACTTTAAGGCTAGGAGTATATTGACACTAATTTGGAGCAATTCCACTTTAGTTCGGTAGCACGACGATTTGCCGGCCGAATTTCGCGAAACTAAATCCGTAGGAATGCTCCTTACTGCTTAATACCTCGGTATCTGGAGTTAATTTGAGTTTGGACCGCGTTTGACGGCGTAATCAGATGGAAATTATCAAGAAACCTTTGTTCCTCTTCCTCTCTGATTTTCTCTCTGTTTTCGCTGGAAATTATAAGAATTATATCTTTTAAAACCGAAGTGGAGGGCTTATATAGTTGGGGCTAGACAGGGCCAACGTGTCAAGGAGCCAACGCGGAGGCTCCACCTCCATGACACGTTGCCATCGCGGAGGGGCTCTGCCCCGGCTCCTTCCGCGATGGTTCGACAGGTTTCTTATCCGGTCTTGTCCTGGGCCTTTCCCTAGCACGTATGGCTTTCAAATATGCTTAACCAACGTGCGAATAGGCCATCTAGATGTCGAAAGTCTTATGGGGTATAACAATATATATATATATATATATATATATATAATTGTGGACTCTCAAAACCAAAGCACTTTTGGGTGCACTGGTTGAATCATCAGTTTTATTTTGCGCTCAAGTGCTACGTTGTAGGTTTGGATCTTCATGGCTGCAACTGTGTTAATTTATTTCCTTTTTATGTTTAAATTAAATTTTGGCCTGGCCCCACCCTCTTTTAATTTAATTAGAAAACAAAATTTAAAATAAAAAACCTTAATCCTCTGTCTCTCATTGGGTCATTTCATGCTACAACTCTACAACACATAACAAAAAAAAATAATTTTTCAAAATTTTAAAGTTCAGTCCATAATTCTCATTTTCTTTTTCATGGTACTCAGACTTAATTCTCACCTCTTTTTATTTTTATTAACTAATATAAACTTTTCTTATTCAATTTCTTTTCTTGTATTTCATAATTTTTGTTCTATTTATATTTTAAAAGTATATCCTTTGCTCATAATTTATCATAATTTTTAAATTTTAACAGACTATTAAAGATAGTAGTGCACCCCTCATCTTCAAATCCTGAGTTCGCCTCTGCCCCAGGTAAGTTGTTACTTATTGTTCCTACCAGTCAGGCTTATGGGTTTCATGTTAGGTTCTTATTTAATTATTGCTTGTTTAGTTTACAGTATGGATTAATGAGATCTTTCAGATTAACCTCAGACTCTTAAAGTTATTTATCTTCAGTTCTTACTATCAACTTTAATTTCAATTTATTGTTATTGCCTTACATACTCCGTAAATTATTGTACTGATCCCCCAGCTTGGAGGTGTCGCACTCTTACCTACAGGTGCTGACAGGTACAGAGACCTCCTCAGTAGAGCAATTTAGATTCAGCAGAATGGTTATCTCCTTTCTTTCAGAGGTTCCATACTTCAGAGGTTTGTCTGTCTTTTATTGTACAGTTTATGAGTAGGTCAGGGTTCTGTCCCCACCAAGTATCTACGCTTTAGAGGCTTACAGACTATGTGATTGTATAGATGTACATTGTTGGCCATGTTGACCTTGTTGTTTTGTACTGATAGTTTGATGATCCTAATGGCCCTTGTATATGTGTGTATGTGTGTGTTACTTTCAGCTTTATCTAATTTGAGATATAATGATGGTCTTGTTGGTCGGTATAGGAATTTGTAAAAATTAGAACATGATGGTCTCATCGGCCAGCATAAGATTGTATTGTTGTTCTAAACTGTTGAGTCAAGTGAATATCTGTACATGTGTTATATTATGGCCTTGCCGGCAAGGGACTTCATTAAGCCAAGATATACTTGTTGTTTTCTTTATTATGTGTTGTTGGAATGCACAATGGATATATATGTGTTCTTCTAATGCGTTTAGTTGACGCTAGTTTTGTTAGATGGCCCTACTTTTGTCTCTTTCACTATCTTCCTCTAAATATTTCTAGCAAGTGCGCACAATAGCGCTATTGTGCGCCGAGAAAGATATATCATTAACTAAATTAAAATATTAAAATTATCTATAAAATGAATATACCTTAAAATCATTAACTTGTTTCCATAAATATATGTACTTTGAAAAGTAGAATTCATATATATTAAATACAAGAATAATCTTAAATAACCTACCAAAAAATTTTCATTCTGTTTTGTATATAAAGGCGATAATTTCTTATAACTCACTCCACAGTTTGATAGATCTTTTGAAGAACTAGTTAATCGGACGAAATAAGTTCCTCCTTCATGGTTGTCACCGCTCCACCTCGTCCTCGCAAGGTCTCTTGCAATAGAAGCCATGATCGCCATTCAAAGGTTAACGGAAGGGATAGACGGGTACTACTTTCTGCTGAATGTGCTCGCCACATTGAATGGCTAGGGGAAGAATTAGGTCATAAATCGGGTGGCCAAACCATTGAATGGCTTTTGATGAAGAATGAGTCCTTAATTGATGTTATTCTAGCCCAAGGTGCAAATAATTTTGCTAATATTCCGTTGCAACCACCACCACATCTTCCTCAGAGAAAAACAGTGCTTCCTCCTTTTGTCTATTGTTATGGCCTAAAAATAGATGACATGAAGTTTTCTGAAGAAGAAGAAGAACGGTTACTTTCAAATATATATTTATCAGGGTTGGTTGGATCTTCACCGATCTCACAAAATATGAATGAAAAGAGTCTTCAATCCTAAGTGTCAAAAGTAGAAGATGTTATACAATGAGAGATTGAAGAAAATTAGGTATTCATGAAAAACGAGAGCATTGTATAAGAATTTAAATGCGGTATTTATATAATTTTATTGAAAAATATATGAATCAAATATTAGAAAATACATGGCTATGTTTCACCTCTCTATTTCCTCTTTTAAATTTTTTATTTGATATTTGCTAACCGTTAACTTAATTATTATAAGCCTCTAAGGGCGGAACTAGAATATAGAAAGCAGATCTACAGAATTCAGTAATTTTAGTTTAAACTTTGTATGCCTTTAAAAATTTATCTAATATATATAAGTGATATAGCACCATTAACTTAAAAGAATTAAAATCGTGAACCCATAAGTTTCAATTCTTAATTCATTCTACCTATGTAAGCCTCTTTTCTTATTCGATCTTGAAATTGAAAATTGAATTAGAACTCAACGAACAAGTCAATGTTTTAATACCAATCACAAGTTTCATATTCGATACAGTATTCATATGAAAAATTATGATCAACAACATTGGAAGTAAAATTCAGAAATCTAATATTTAGTGGGAGATGAATTTAAATTCATATAATCAGCTTTAACTAAATTGGATAAGACTTTTATTATTATTTTCATAATTGTTTAATTTGATCTTAAGACTTTTATATCATACAATAGTAACTTTGCTTTGATTTTTTTGGGCAAATAAGGGAATGTGAGCTATAAATTACTTCATATATAATAGATTAAAAAGGAAAGAAAAGTGCATAGTCATAAAAGAGTAGAAGATCAATTTTATCTAGGACTTATTGAATTATAGATGGTTTTGAAGCATGATTTCACATTAAAATTTTATGTTTTAAATTATTTTAATTAAATAGTAACTGTATAAAGAATGACATAAAATGTTAACCAATACAACATTATATTATTACCAACTCATGCATAAGGCTTAGGGGAAACATTCATTTAGTTTATTATTCAAAATAATCAAATAAATCTATTTATAATTACATAAATATGATTTTGTTGATTAAAGCTTAATAAAAATATATGGTAAGTCGTTAAAAAACTTAATAAATATAAGGGATGACCATTAATTACTTGCCCATTACAATGTGTAAGCTATAATCTACCTAGTACAGTACTTACTATATTTCGATGAAATGAGATCTCTTATGAGATTTTTTGTCTTTTTATAATTTGAATAAAAAAAATTTTATATTTTTTTGATGAATATATCGTAAATTATAATTAAAATAAAAATGAATAAATAAACATTTAGGTTGAGGCGCTGATATCTCGCTCTCGTTAAGGAGATTCAAGTCTACTACGGTATAATCTTCACTGATCCAACAGTAATACTCTTGACTTGTCCCCTCCAAGATACAACAGCTCAACAACGTTGTATGACTCAAACAACTCTGGATTAGTTGAAGAGTCTAAAGTTCAACCGAAAGAACATCTTCCTTCAACATAAAAATTACTCTATTTTGAATAGTGAATTAGTTACGGATTTAGAATATTTTTCCTTGTCTCAACTCTCTTCTTCACTATTATTACGATATTATCCCACTGTAATCATTTAAAATTTGTTGAAGGTAAATTCGATAAGAAATTTAGATTATATTAAATTCAAGATATATTAGTTTAAATACATATTGTGGATTAATATAATTGAATTAATTATTTAATTTTAATAAATATGGGTCAGTCCATCAAATTGGGCTACAAATGATGAGCCCACTTCACTGAGCTCGATATGTCATCTTCCTAGAGGCCCAAATTGGTGTCACATGTTAAATGATATGTTACACCAAGTCAAATGAAGGAACAAATAGGATCATGCCACATGTCAAAATGACACAACATGCCAATCAAAGGCCAATGAAAATGCGCCACGTATATAATTGACATGTTTCGACCAATCAAATATCGTCATGTCAACTTAAATCTGATTGGTTGAAAAAAGTTCGTCCTTATCACAACTCTTCCATCTTATAACTATAAATAGGGATCTCATGATTCAGAAAAGGGACCTGAATTCTAACAACAAGCCAGAGAGAGCTCGTGGATGAAACGCTGCCAATTTCTTTACAAGTTATAAGCATTCAAGCACTCCAGTATTTCTCTACAAATTTCAGAGATCAAGACGAAAATTCAAGAACAAGTTTTACGCTCTTGAATTCAAACACGAATCAAGATCAAGACCACCAGATTCAAGATCAATCTCAAAAGCCCTTGAATTCATGTACAAGTCAAGATCAAATCTATCAAGTTCAAGATCAAGCTCAAAAGTCCTTGAATTTATATTCGAAAAGAAGAATCAGAGGATTAATAGAGATTGTAATACTCATATTTGAAATAAAACACTACGATTGTTGCGATTTTTTTCTCAACGCGAGATTTTATTGTCTACACGCACACTTGTCATAATTTTCATACACAATATGATAATTCTCATATCACAACTCATGGAAGAAACACCTATATATATAGATGTAAGAACTCTTCCTAGATTAAATAACAAAGTAGATAGTTAATAATATCATAGAACATGGTTGGTGGTGAGTAATCAATGGTAGAATATAACAATAGTGGGTGGTTACTTTCTCGTCAATTTATATCCACTAACAAAAAAAGATAATACACTTTAGCATTATAATTTTAATATTAAAATGCACTTAAACCCCAACAGATTTCTTATGTGAAAAAATAAAAATCTCTAAAAAAAATCATAAATTTTTTTTTTAAAAAAGATTGAAAAACCCCCTTTTCCTATATTCCAACAAGAAATAGGACAAGTGTTTTTTTTAAAAAAAAATTATGCTTACCAAAAAACTCCTATTTAAATCATTTGTAAATATTGTGTTGCAAGAAAATATTTTTACCAAATTAGAGAAAAATGGCTTTTCTAAGTTTTGGCGAAGGTTATTTTTTTTTATAATTATCTCCACTCTAATTAACGTTTCCAATCAACACTTAATATTACTATCAATTATAATACTAAAACATTTCATCATAAAAACTACTCAATATCTTAATATTGTTTTCAATCATTACCAAAAGGCTTTTTTCAGAAAAAGAAAATCATTCTCCTTTCAAATATCAAAAAAGATATTTCTAAAACAAATTATTTTAAAAAAAATATTATTCGTTGTATCAAACACTCAAATATATTTTGTTGAGCATAATTACACCTGAAATCTAGGTACTAATTAATACATAAAAGATGAAAAATAATTTTTTTAATCAACTATTATTCTTTCAGTCATCCGATAACATTGGCATAGGAAAATTTATTTTTACCCAGTTTTAACTTTAATATTTTTTCAATAAATAATCTGTAATTTTCATACTAATAAAAGATAATTCAGTATTCCATCTTTAATTAAATAATTAATTTTGTATAAGCATAGAGAGAGTATGTTAAAAGTGAACCAAATATGAAATAAAGTTCTTAAAACCTACACAGACACAAGTCAAAAATCAAGATGCACGAATCGAGTTGTTAAAGGAAAAAATTGCCTTAACAACAACAACCCAGTATAATTCCATCAAGTGGGGTCTAGGGAGGATAGAAATGTACGCAGGCCTTACCATTACCTCAGAGATAGAGAGAGAGGTTGTTTCCGATAGACCCTCAATTTTAAGCGAAACAAACCCGATAATGAAATAATAGCACATGAGACAACATCTAATATCAACAACAAATAGTACTGGCACCAAAATACACAACAACAATTCACTAATGATAAACAATAAACAAGAAGCATCAGTTAGGAACAAACAATGAAAGACAGGAACTATAAGAGCAAAATTAGACCTATAAAGGGAAAAATTGCCTCAAAATTATATAATAATTTTTTAATATCACGCTAGCCAAAATTTGAAAATTCTAAAGCAGATATATAAAATAAAACAGAGCTATAAAAATTACACTCACAATCTTACTAGGGCAGGATTTACCAAAAATTAAATATTGCATACTTTAATTTATGTTTTGTGTAACCCTCCATTCTGATCGAGTGCTAAAAAAGGAATAAAAGAACAGTAGGGCCAAAAAAAAAGGCAACGTTTTGCAAGGTATTGATTTTACTGCGTAATTCTTTGAATTTCATGAATCATGGAACATGTTAGTATAAATTTGATTAAATATGGAATTTACGAAATAATAGATTTAATTTTAACATATATTAAGTGGTTGTGTGGATTTAAAAATTGTGATTTTTGAAAAAAAAAATTTGTTTTCAAATTGAAAATGATATTTGAAATTTGAACACAAGATCGAATATAAATTAGATTTTTAAAAAAAAATTTGTGTGTTATTTGGACCGGAAATTATGAAAATGAGTAGTTTTTTGAAGTTCAAATAATTTTGGAAATTGAATTTCCGAAAATTATAATAATTCTTTATCTAAATATTTTCATGAAAAAAATTATTTAAAAAAAAATAATTATCCATGATCAAACGAACAATTTGCCAAATAACTTTTTATAAATGAGCGGCGGATACAAAAATTAAAAATTATCACCCTAATAACTCGAATATAATTAATAAGTGATTTATCTTTTTTGAATGTTATTAATCTCATTTATTATAATAATTTTCAGGAATTATCTTTGACTGTTCAAAATTCTTGCTTTAGCCCTTTGAATTTGGGATAAATTAAAAATATATCATCAAATAATATACTTGTGTATGCCTACGCGGTAGTCATGGTAAAAATTTATTCACATCGGAGTATATAATCAATATAGTGAAATTAATTTCATAAAAGTTAAATTAATATGAATCTTATTTAAATATATAATAATTAATTATAATTAAATATAAACAATTATAGTTTAACTTTTTTTAAGAAAAGAAAAACAACTAAAACTTTAACATCTGCCATGTAAAACAAAGGAGCGGACAAATACAAACGACTATTCAGGGCTGATGAACAAAAACAAAAAGGAGATTACCACAAATATTCATATTTGGAGTAATTTTTATTTTTATCCTCAAATTCGATGATTCTAATTTTATCCTTGGATATTTTAAGTAAAAAATAAATAGCTAAAAAAATTTATGATACTGAAATAATAAATAATTTTCGTTCGATATAAGTTTATATTATGGTACTATAATATAACACAAGTCATGTCTTACAAGACATAACAAGTTGTGTCATTTAATTTCTATAGAATTTATGTTGATCGAGTCAAAAGTTTAGTTCAGAACTCACGAGTTATGGCAAAAAGTTATAACTTAGTTACTACGGAAGGTATATCAAGCAAGATAAAAGTTTTGTTTCAGAATCCATAAGTTATGCTAGAAGAGACATAATTTATTCGTACAGTACTTAGATCGAGCTAGACGAAAATTCTCGAGAGAATTAGATATTACACAACTTTTCACGAATAACTTAGTGCCATCAGAATTTATGCCGGACATCTAAAACTCATGCCTAATAAAATTATGTTACAGATAAGAGTAGTTTGACCCACCATTTCTTTATTAAATGACCAGCGGATGCAAAAATTAAAAATCTATCCTAATAACTCAAGTCTAATTGATAAGTTATTTGTCTTAGTTTTAATGTTATTAATCTCATTTACTGAAATAATTTTCAGTAAATTATCTTTAATGTTCAAAATCCTTGTTTTAGCCCTTTGAATTTGGGATAAACATAAACTGTATGCCAAGGCAGCAGCCATATCATTACACCTATGACCACTCCGTACCTTGCCGTTCCACTGATCCACTCTCCACTCTCATCCCGTACAACTGCACCCTTCTTCCTCACGCTAGCTACCCATAGCCTCCTTATAAATGCACTTCTAGCCCTCATGTAGTTTTCTTCTCTGTTTACCATTTCATTCCCAGGAGGGACTTTTGAATACAATGGGAAAGGTAAGATGTGAAATTGATTCTCCATTTTTGGTAATTTCCCTTGTTATTCTGTGTCAATGTTTTGAATAAGAACGTCATTGGGGTTGTGGGGTTTGTAGAATAAGAGCATGAAGAATATTGAAGGAGAGATGAAGAGCGAAGAACAGCAGAAGAAGAAGGAAGGAGGAAAGAATGAAGAAGGCAACCGGAGTGTGGTCTTGAAAGTGGACTTCCATTGTGAGGGTTGCCTCCTTAAGACTATGAAAGCCGTCCGAAGCTTTGAAGGTACAATGCATCCCTATGCCGTTCGATTTTTCTAAGTTTCTTCTTTCTTTTCCTCTAATTTCTATCTCCTCTTTTTTGTCAACAGTTCGCTATTTGCTCTTCATTGTAATTTTGTTCTGTTTTTGCTTTCAAGTTAGATTTCAGACAGATTGACAATTATTGTGAATCAGTATTTGTGTGCTTCGTCGATTTTGGAAAAGCATGTGCTCTGTTTCTTGCTTTCGTTTCGTCGTCTCTGATTTTCTTAATATCTGGTTTGTTACGGCTGAAAAGGCGTGGAGAAGGTGACCTGTGATAGCGATACCAATAAGGTGACGGCAATCGGAGAAGTGGATCCGTTGAAGCTAAAGGAGAAGGTGGAGCGAAAGTTGAACAGGCCCGTTCAAATTATCTCTCCTTCACCAAAGGATTGCAAGAAAGAGAAGAAGCAGAATGAAAATGACTCAAAGGGGACCAAAGGAGACAACAAGAAGACCAAAGAGAAAGAGGTAATGCTACTCGATGCATATTCTCTGCTCACTATTCTGCACCTGTCTGTTTGCGTCATTTTCATTCTGTTGCATGCCGTTTCTCCACCGTCTCTGTTTTCTTCTTCTTTTGTCTTTTTATGCCTTTGGCGCAGTTTGGCCTTTTATGGTGATTCAGTATCATCATTCAATTCACAGCATATATATTCAGGATTTATTCAAAATTTACGTGCGCTTACAGCTTTATTTTAGTGAAACATAGCAAGTGGTGGTTTTCCGATCGGAACTTGTTTCAGCATAAAATGGAAATTGTCAAATAACATTCTGCATCTCTGAGAAAATCCAACATTACTTACTGATTGATTTATCCATGTAGCCTCCGGTTACCACTGCAATACTGAAAGTGCATCTACACTGTGAAGGATGTATCCAGAGGATTCACAAGACTATCACTAAGAACAAAGGTGAGATTGACTATTCAACATTCTTCTTGTTCCGTCCATTTTAACTATGGTTTTTCATCTGTAAGTTCTTAATGGAATTTTCGCGGACATTGCAGGGTACAAGGAGATGAAAATCGACCTGGAAAAGGACTTGGTGACTGTGACGGGTTCAATGGACATGAAGGAATTGGTGGAGGAACTGAAAAAACAGCTGAAGAAAGACGTCCAAATTGTCCCGCCGAAGAAGGAAGGGGGAGAGAAGAAAGAAGGAGGAGGCGGCGGGAAGGGAAACGGAAAAGGCAAGGATGAGCAGGGTGGCGGCGAAAACAAGGTGATGGATAATCAGCAGGTTCAATATGAGTACCAGTACATGGACATGTACCCAGGAATTCATGCTACTCAGATTTTCAGTGATGAGAATCCTAATGCTTGCAGTATTATGTGATCAGAAAACAGAGTATACTGGAAAATTGAGAGTCTTTTTGGTACAAGGATATGAAAATTGTAAATAAACAATAGGGGCTGAAGATGAATATTGATCAATTATCTATAGTACATATGATTAGGCTAATGGGAAGCTAATTAATTATTGTTGAATTGGCTTAACTATGAACAGAGTACCATTTCCTTTTTGCTAGTAAAATTTTTGTAGGAAGATTATATAGTGAGGGTTATTGAGTCTAGTAGGAGACATTTTATATGTTGTTTTTTGGCTCAAAGTCCCACATTGGAAGATGAGTAGAAATAGGGAGGCAACCTTAGACTATAAAAGGAAGCCTCCCCCTTTTGGTTTTATCACACCAAACTTGAAGCCTTCTAACTCTTCTAGAGGCTTAGTTTATTTTCTCTCTTGTAATCTTCTCGAAGAAATATATTTGTAGTGGTGTCCGAGGACTTAGGCATAATTGGCCGAACCTCGTCAAATCTTGGTATTCTCTTTATTTTCTTTTCTGCTTCTTATTTATCATTGTTAGCCATTATTAGTGTTGCTATTGGTGGAAAATAGCTCAAATTTCCACAACAATTGGTATCAGAGCTTTTGGTTGCGATTTCTCTTGAAATTTTAGTATGCTCTGTGGTTGCGGTTTTAACTGATCCTCCACATCAGAAAAAATTTCTTGAGATTATTTTTTTGTAAATTTGTGTTAAAATTGCTAAGTAATATATTGTCTAATTAAGTGCATGTCTAAGGAAGTTCTGTCTAAGGAAACTGGTTTTTAAGTGGGACCGTGTGACCCCTCCAGTTTTTCCTGGGAATTTTCCTGGTGCATTTTTTTGGCTAAATTATTACTGGTAATTTTTCACTTTAGAGCAAAAATGGCTGATAATAATGAGCAGACTTCGAGAGCCACAGTTTCCACTACATCAACTTCGGCAGCATCTTCGTCGTCAATTTTGACGAGATTTGCGGTGCCAAATGCAAGATTCGCGGTGGAGATTTTTGACGGTACGGGTCATTTCGGGATGTGGCAAGGTGAAGTTCTAGACGCGCTTTTCCAGCAAGGTCTAGACATTGCTATTGAAGAAGAGAAACCAGAAGAAATTGAAGAAAAAGAATGGAAGACCATCAATCGGTTGGCGTGTGGTACTATTCGCTCATGCCTTTCAAGAGAGCAGAAATATTCATTCTCAAAGGAAACTTCTGCAAGTAAGCTATGGAAGGCATTGGAGGAGAAATTCTTGAAGAAGAGCGGTCACAATAAGCACTTCATGAAGAAGAAGTTATTCCGATTTAGTTATCAACCGGGTACCACCATGAATGATCATATTACTGCTTTTAACAAGGCAGTAGCTGATTTGAGGAACGTTGATGAAACTTTCAAAGATGGAGATCTGGCATTGATGTTGCTGTTTTCACTTCCTGAAGAGTATGAATTTATAGAAACTATGTTACTTCATGGGAAAGACCAAGTTTCCCTCAGTGAAGTATGTAGTACTCTATATAGTTATGAATTGAGGAAAAAAGACAGGGAGGAAAGCAAGCATGCAGAGGTGGTTGCAGAAGCACTGGTAGCAAGAGGCAGACCACAAAACCAGAAGAAAGGAAGAAGAGGGAAATCTCAGTCAAGAAGCAGACCGAGTAAAGATGAATGTGCCTTTTGTAGAGAGAAGGGGCACTGGAAGAAAGATTGCCCGAAATTGAAAAATAAGGGCAAAGTTGAAAAATGCAAAGCTGTTGCAGAGTCATGTGCTGCTGAATACAGTGATGAAGATTCAGATCTTTCACTGGTTGTTACAACCTCCACAAGGCGATCTGACAAGTGGTTGTTTGACTCAGCATGCAACCAACATATTTGTCATATCCGGGAGTGGTTCTTTGAGTTTAAAGAGATAGACGGTGGAGTTGTCTATATGGGCAACGACACATTTTGTGAAACAATAGGAATTGGTTCAGTCAACTTAAAGAATCATGATGGATCAACTAGAGTTTTGACAGAGGTCAGGTATGTACCTGACATGAAGAAGAATCTCATCTCTTTGGGAGTCCTAGAATCCAAAGGATTGACGGTGACAATGCGAGATGGAGTCTTGAAAATAGTCTCTGGAGCTCTGGTGATGCTTAAAGGCACCCGGAAGAATAATTTGTATTACTATGATGGTAATACAATTGTTGGGACAGCTGCAGTTGCAACTCTTGATGATGAAGGGTCAGATGCAACTAAGTTGTGGCATATGCGATTGGGGCATGCAAGTGAAAAATCCTTGCAACTTCTAGCAAAGCAAGGATTATTGAAAGATGCAAAAACTTGTAAGCTGAATTTCTGCGAGCATTGCGTGATGGGAAAGCAGAAGAGAGTGAAATTTGGCACTGCAATCCATAATACTAAAGGTATTCTGGATTATGTTCACTCTGATGTGTGGGGTCCTTCCAAGACAACTTCTTTGGGAGGAAAACACTATTATGTTACTTTTGTTGATGACTTCTCACGAAGAGTGTGGGTGTACACTATGAAGTCAAAGGATGAAGTGTTAAATTGTTTCCTTAAGTGGAAAAAGATGATTGAAACTCAGAGTGGCAAAAGGATCAAACGCCTCAGAACAGACAACGGAGGTGAATATCGAAGTGATCCGTTTGACAAAGTTTGTCAAGATGAAGGTATTGTGAGACACTTCACAGTTAGACATACACCACAACAGAATGGGGTGGCCGAACGGATGAACCGAACATTGCTGGAGAAAGTTCGGTGTATGCTGTCTAATGCTAGGTTGGACAGACAATTTTGGGCTGAGGCTGTGAGATATGCAAGCCATCTTGTTAATCGTTTACCATCAACTGCTATTGGTGGTAAAACTCCTTTAGAGGTTTGTTCTGGAAAACCTGTTAATGATTATGATTCCTTACGTGTGTTTGGTTCCACTGCATACTATCATGTGAAGGGATCGAAGTTGGATCCGAGAGCCAAGAAAGCGCTCTTTATGGGGATCACTACTGGTGTTAAAGGATACCGCCTCTGGTGTCTTGAAACAAAGAAGATAATCCTTAGCAGAGATGTTACCTTTGATGAATCTTCCATGTTGAAGAAGGATGACATTCAACAGATCAATAGTGCTCCGCAACAGGTGGAGTTTGAAAGGAGAATCAATCCAGTTCTGTACAAAGATGGAGAAACTCCTATGGCAGAAGAGGAGTCAAATGAAGAAGAGGTTCCAACCCAAGGACCTCACCAGCAAGAAGAACCTATTGCATTAAGGAAGCCACAACGGGTAAGACACAAACCTGCTCGATTTAGTGATATGGTGGCTCATGCATCTATAATAGTGAATGATGGAATTCCTACCACTTATCAAGAAGCAATTCAAAGTTCCGAAGATGAAGAGTGGAAGAATGCTATGAATGAAGAGATGCAGTCTCTTCATAAGAATCAGACTTGGAAGCTAGCAAGTCTACCGAAGGGAAAGAAGGCTATAAGATGCAAATGGATATATACAAAGAAAGAAGGATTTCCTGACAAGAAAAGCATTCGCTACAAGGCGAGATTGGTAGCTAAAGGCTATGCTCAGATGGAGGGAATTGACTATAATGAAGTTTTTTCTCCAGTAGTGAAACATTCCTCCATCAGAATCTTATTGGCCTTGGTAGCTCAGCTGGATTTGAAACTAGTTCAACTTGATGTAAAAACTGCATTTTTACATGGAGACTTGGAGGAGGAAATCTATATGACTCAGCCAGAAGGGTTCAAGGTTGCTGGGAAAGAAAATATGATATGCAAACTTGAAAAATCATTGTACGGATTGAAGCAATCTCCAAGACAGTGGTACAAGCGATTTGACAAGTTTATGTTGGGGCAGATGTACACAAGAAGCAAATACGATCATTGTGTGTATTTGCGCAAGCTACAAGATGGATCTTTCATCTATCTTCTTCTTTATGTTGATGATATGTTGATAGCTTCAAGGAATTCTGGAGAAATTGACAAGCTGAAAGATAAACTAAAGCAAGAATTTGAGATGAAAGATTTAGGGGAAGCTAAGAAGATTCTCGGCATGGAGATAAACAGAGACAGACGATTGGGGCAACTTCGTCTAACTCAGAAGCAATATCTGAGAAAGGTGCTGCAACGTTTTGGCATCAAAGACAAGTCAAAATCTGTGAGTACCCCACTTGCTCCTCATATGAAACTTAGTGCTGATTTATCTCCGAAGAATGATGCTGAACGAGAATATATGGCAAAAATTCCTTATGCAAATGCTGTTGGTAGCTTGATGTATGCTATGGTGTGTACAAGACCTGACATTTCACAAGCAGTTGGGGTTGTGAGCAGGTATATGCATGATCCTGGTAAAGGACATTGGCAAGCTGTCAAATGGATTCTACGGTATATTCGGAACACCGTGGATGTTGGGTTATTATTTGAGCAGGATAAAAAGATTGGTCAATATGTAGTTGGATATTGTGATTCCGACTATGCCGGTGATTTGGACAAACGAAGATCAACTACCGGTTATGTGTTTACACTTACAAAGGCACCGGTTAGTTGGAAGTCTACTTTGCAGTCAACAGTCGCTTTGTCTACTACAGAGGCAGAGTATATGGCTGTTACCGAAGCTGTTAAGGAGGCTATTTGGCTTCAAGGGTTGCTGAAGGATTTGGGAGTTGGTCAAAAGCACGTCAAGGTGCATTGTGACAGTCAGAGTGCTATTTGTTTAGCAAAGAACCAAGTCTATCACGCACGAACGAAGCATATAGATGTTCGATATCACTTTGTAAGGGAGATTCTGGAAGAAGGTGAAATACTACTTCAGAAGATCCAGACAGCTGAAAATCCTGCAGATATGATGACCAAGATAGTGACATCGATCAAATTTCAACATTGTATGAATTTGATCAATATTGTGAAGATTGCACATGGGTAGCACCATAGGTGCATTTGAAGACACTACTAGAGATAGTTGTGAGAGAAGATTTTGTAACTTTTGGGACTTTTTGCCAAGGTGGAGATTTGTTGTTTTTTGGCTCAAAGTCCCACATTGGAAGATGAGTAGAAATAGGGAGGCAACCTTAGACTATAAAAGGAAGCCTCCCCCTTTTGGTTTTATCACACCAAACTTGAAGCCTTCTAACTCTTCTAGAGGCTTAGTTTATTTTCTCTCTTGTAATCTTCTCGGAGAAATATATTTGTAGTGGTGTCCGAGGACTTAGGCATAATTGGCCGAACCTCGTCAAATCTTGATATTCTCTTTATTTTCTTTTCTGCTTCTTATTTATCATTGTTAGCTATTATTAGTGTTGCTATTGGTGGAAAATAGCTCAAATTTCCACAACATTATATTCATCTTACATATATGCACTACTTGATTTTCAAATGTTTTAGTTAAAATGGTTACCACTGTCTGCTTATGGTGTGTATTGGTCCATTCATTTTGGTTGAAGGCGAGTGATTAGTTCCTTTTCCATCTTATATATGAATATAGAAGTAGGCTACCCATTTTCCCTTGCATGCGCAGGTGCAGTCTATGCTAATTTATACTGTACTCATACTCGCACCAGATGGGTTTATTTGTCTAAATATATATCTAACATATTTAATGTGATCTCACAGGTAGAGTGTGGTATGTACACAGTTTTATCTTATCTTGTAGGAGTTGTTTATGGTAGATCATCGACTCAAGTTAAGCATCATAAAATCACGTATGAAAAGAAAAATATAGTAACTAAAAGAGAATACAACTAATAATAAAATCAAAGAACAGAATAGTATACTTGACGACCTACTAATCTTCTACCTTAATCCTTGACCATTAGTATTTCTTTGTAAATATAACAAGTCTCTTTAACATTTGCTGCACATGAAAACAGAGATGTTATTATCAAGAGATAATAGAAGAGACTATAACTTTCATGTTGTAGCCATCAATTTATTGGAGTGGAACCAAATGTTACGCTCCTGCAAAGAGAAAGTTTATGTGCCAATTGCTTGTGTGCAGGTAAAGACAGGGAGACACATAGGTTCAGACGGACTGACCGACTCTATTTCCACTTTCCTTTTAGTCTTTTCTTCTGCATTCTTTTCCCCTTTTCAATGGTCCCTCTCTCAACAGGAATTGAATCTACAAATTTATGTTTTATTTTCTATCACCCAATTTATTTGACACTTCCTATTTTTAAAAGTATCACTAATTATTTTCAAGAAATTATTAAATCCACTTACCATCCAAATTTTAAACTATGATAGATCAAAATTTTCATTACTTGGGAAACGCGTGATAAAGAAAAAACAACTGCAAAGACTGCAAACTTACACAGAATGAAAAGGAGTAATTTTAATCTATCACGGAACTACTATTCAGTTCTTAATTTCTTCTAAAACTTGGATCTTATTTATTCTTCTCATTCCATTGATTAATTAAAAAGAAAATTAAAATCAAAGAAAAAGCATACAAGAAACTGTTCCTTAATTACTTGTAATTTACGAACCAAATATATGACATGTTATATTCTTATATTTAGTATCTACTCGAAGTAAGACACATAAAATGAAATTAAAAAAATATCATATGATTAATCCTATTGAATTTTAATTTCTTTTTTTTATTTTACATGAAATCAAATACTATAATTATTTCTAGATATCAAATCATATATAATTAGCATAAATATTAAATATTGAATTAAATTTTCGACATGATGAGATTCTGTGTTTTAGTTGAACACCTCCTACGTTGAAGGTGGAAAATAAGTGTGACATTTCCAGTTGCTAGTCAATTTACTCAACTTAAATTAAAAAAAAAAAATAAAGTTGCAATTCTCAAAGCATCACAGAACAAATTCTCCAAAACCTCAACAATAAAACTGACACGTGTATCATCTTCTTCCCAACACTTCTCTTATAAATAAAAATAAAAATAAAAATAAAAATATTCATCCAACATCTCCTTCTACATTCTAAAACCCTCATCAGCTGAACAATAATCAGAGAAAAAGAAGTTCAATAGACATCTGATTATTGTAAAATCCTAGATCTTCTGATTAACATCTCCTATTTCAAGGTATTTTTTGCGATTTATGTTTTTTTTTTCAGTATATTTTGTGATTTCTTCCCTCTGATTTGTAGTGTTTTTTTTCTTTTTTTTTTGGTTGAAAATGTATAGATGGTGTCGGATGCGAGTAAGAAGAGAGAGGCTCAGAAGAAGGCTGCTGCAGCTGCCAAGAGAGGAGGAAAATCTAAGGCGGCAGCTATGAAAGCGGCGGCGGCTGCAACAGCTTCTCCGGCAGAGAGCAACAGTGTGGATGATTTGACGAATGGTGTAGGGGAGATTCAGTTGTCTGATCGGACTTGTACCGGTGTTTTGTGTTCACATCCACTTTCCAGAGATATTCGGGTTAGTTTTACTGGAATTGAGGTTCCGAAGATATAATTGTACTCCTCCATTTGTTACCTTTTAAGCACCGGAAAATCGGAGTTTGATTCATTAAGTAATTGTAGTGTTTATGACTTTTGTGTGTAGTGGTGCATTTTTTGTCACAGGGGAAGAGCTTGTGAAATGGCAGAAAAAAATAACTATAACCACAAACAGTTATATCTATAGGAATTGAGAGTAATCCGATTGGATATTGTAAATATATGAATATGGAAGCATTTCAGTCAATTGCTGAAAATAAGATGCTTCTGTTTCCCTATTTGGCAGTTGGCACTATGACTATCTTATTTGGAAAGTAAAACTGTTCTTTTTTTTTCTTTCACCGCTGAGAAAGAAACATGTTTACTATAAATAACTTTGATTTTTAGTACTTTTATGTAGTTTCTAAATGTAGGGTAGAGTGTGCACTAGCTCCTTTCAGTTTGGTTTCTGTTGCTTTGGCCTTTTTCCGTCTCCTAATTGATTGCTTCACGTTAACAATATTTTGCACTAAATATTTTAGGAATTGCCATCTTATTGAACAAAATGTTTTTTAAAAATGAGAAAACTGATGGAAAAACCAAAATTTTGGGAAAATGAGGTTCAAGACTGGCTGAAATACCCAAAAAATCTAACAACCAACGTGAGTTATGAACAACCCAATGCCTGGTCTTGATGTTTCTTTGCAACACGTCTTTAACTCACTGTTAAACTCTGCAAGAGATGACTGGTAATTTTAGTGATTGTTGTGGCTTTTTTACAAAATGAGAAGTCAATATCAAGTGAAGAGCTGTATATTTGCTCAGTCATGCTCTGGTTTTTCGTTGACAGAGTTTGTATCGATTTTTGCTCAGTTGTTCTCTCTGGGTTTGTGTTTATGGAGTTTGTATGGATTGTTGTTAATCATAACGTCTCGCCCATGCATAGATGTAATAATGTCCTGTAACAGGGATATCTCTTTTCATTCATGGGTTTGTGTCCTGTCATTACACGCCACAGCAAACAAGTGACACTTACAATCCTTTGATTGTTTGTTTCCTTGATTTCCTTTGCACTAGAACAATCACTTCACTTGGGTCTTATTGTGTAGTGTGGTATTCCAAATCGTAGTGTGATATTCCAAATCGTGGTATGACAATCAGTCAATAACCGAAGCCTCAGGGCATTGGTCTAGTGATAAGAGTGCAACACATGATATGTGGACTAGACGCACGTCAGGGGCTTGAACTTTGCAACTAGTGGCAAACCCAAAATTTTAACACAGTAGGTGCACAACTGCTTTGCCTTGTGCTTTTGAGGAGTGAGCTCGGGGGACTGGGAAATTCTTTTATAAGGAAAACAAAAGGTTAAAGAAGGAAAAACAAATAAAGCCTTCATAGGGGAAAAAAAAAAGAAAGGAAGAAGCAACAATCAACAAGCCAATAAGAAATTTTGTACCAGTAGATTTAAACCCTATTGCAGAAATGCAAAGCTCTTTTGTCCACTTCTCTAACCAAAACACTCATTTCTATTTCTATAGATCGGGTGGTACTCACTGTATCTATTTGTTATTTTTTACTAGTTTCCAATGTAAATACGCAATGTTTGGCTGAAGAACAATGGGTGCATAAGCACCCACTATAGTATATGTCGGTCTGCCCCTGCCTACTTCAGGCAAAAACGTAGTATTTAAGTGGAGAAGGCCTATTATTCACCGAGTTTCAAACTATGCGCCATTCCTTGGAGATTTCTGGGTTAAAATAAACAGTGGCCTTGATTGGTGAAGTTGCATATGGCTGTCATTTCTCATGAACAAGAAGCACCCTGTTTATGCTTTTGGATTCACTATAACTATTAAAAAAGATTATTATACATGAAGTTTTCTCTTTCATGCATGACCTCAATTATTATTTATTCTTGTACTCTTTGTTTGCAGATAGAATCTTTATCACTTACTTTCCATGGACATGATCTAATAGTTGATTCTGAACTGGAGCTCAACTATGGAAGGTAAGGTTTATCATCTCTTTGTATGACTGTTTCCTTATATAGTTGATGCTCAAATTCTGGAATTTTAATTTCACAGACGTTATGGTTTGCTTGGGCTTAATGGCTGTGGGAAGTCTACTCTTCTTTCTGCTATAGGATGTCGTGAACTGCCCATCCCAGATCATATGGATATCTTTCATCTAACGCGGGAGATTGAAGCATCTGACATGTCCTCACTTCAAGCTGTTATTAGTTGCGATGAAGAGAGATTGAGATTGGAAAAAGAAGTTGAAGTCTTGGCTGCACAGGTATTGGGCCATGAATAATAAATTGATATTCCATTTCATGGGCTTGATCTTTAATATTTTTGGGCGAATGTGATGACTCATTTTGTGTCTATCTTTAGGAGGATGGTGGTGGAGAGCAACTTGAACGCATCTATGAGCGTTTAGAAGCTATGGATGCATCAACTGCTGAGAAGCGCGCAGCTGAAATCTTGTTTGGTCTTGGATTTAACAAGAAAATGCAAGAACAGAAAACGCGAGATTTTTCTGGTGGCTGGAGGATGAGGATTGCTCTTGCTCGAGCCCTATTCATGAATCCGACCATTTTGCTGCTTGATGAACCCACCAATCATCTTGGTAATCTTCTGTTGCATTTTTTTAAGTATGTAAAATATTGTGTTGTGACATGCTTTTCTGGTGTATCCATGTATTGTTTTTAATTTTTATTTTTAAATTAAGCAAGAAATATATTCATAATGGGAAAAAACCTTTATACAAGAGGTATGCCAAAAAAAAGAAGAGAACCTACAATACTGAATGGTTCTGTACGAAAGGCTCCCATCCTTCAATACAAATGGAAACTTTATGGGTGCACCAAAAAGAAATAAAGGACAAAAGGTTATTTAATACAAATAGGAACCTCAGGTTATAATATTAATTCCATTTCCATCAAAAGCTCTCCTATTTCTCTCTCTCCAAACCACCTGCATAAGAGATATAGCGATGTATTCCATGCCCTGAATCTTTTCTTCCATCTTCTAAAGGCCCAAACGGATGAATGAATTTCACTGTTAAATTTCATTCTAGACGAATCAAATGACAGCTCGCATTACAGAATTTAATATTGACCTTAAATGTGTTATTTCGCACTCTGGTTACAGCATTTCTTGTGGTGTGTCTTTGTGTTTCCCTTTGCTAAGTAGTTACGTGAAGTTCCTTCTTAACTGAAAGGAAATACAAGGATATTATAAGGATGCTATAATATATTGTTGTTTCTTCACATTAATGGATCTAATGGAAGGTTTGCTAAATTCTTCACAGATTTTTAGATTTGACATGCTTATGATATTCTTCTCCTGAATGCAGACCTAGAGGCTTGCGTGTGGTTAGAAGAAACCTTGAAGAAGTTCGACCGTATTCTAGTTGTTGTTTCACACTCACAAGATTTTCTAAACGGTGTGTGCACTAACATCATCCATATGCAAAATAAAAAGTTGAAGCTCTACACGGGTAACTATGACCAGTATGTCCAAACCCGTGAAGAGCTGGAAGAGAATCAGATGAAACAGTACAGATGGGAGCAGGAGCAGATTGCTTCAATGAAGGAGTACATTGCTCGTTTTGGACACGGATCGGCCAAATTAGCCCGTCAAGCACAAAGCAAAGAGAAAACACTGGCTAAGATGGAGCGTGGAGGGCTTACAGAAAAGGTGGTGAAGGACAAGGTCCTGGTCTTCCGGTTTCCTGATGTTGGCAAACTCCCCCCTCCTGTTCTGCAGTTTGTGGAAGTGACATTTGGCTACACACCTGATAATCTTATTTACAAGAACCTTGATTTTGGTGTGGACCTTGATTCAAGGGTAGCACTGGTGGGACCTAATGGAGCTGGAAAGAGCACACTGCTTAAGCTGATGACAGGGGATTTGGTTCCCCTTGATGGCATGGTTAGGCGGCATAATCACCTGCGGATTGCGCAGTTCCACCAGCACTTGGCTGAGAAGCTTGACATGGAAATGTCTGCTCTCCAATTCATGATAAAAGAGTATCCCGGGAACGAGGAGGAGAAGATGAGGGCATCAATCGGGAAGTTTGGTCTTACTGGCAAAGCTCAAGTAATGCCTATGAAGAACTTGTCAGATGGTCAACGTAGCCGGGTAATATTTGCGTGGTTAGCTTTTAGGCAACCTCACATGCTGCTGTTGGATGAGCCAACCAACCATCTCGATATTGAGACAATTGACTCACTTGCCGAGGCTTTGAATGAATGGGATGGTGGCATGGTTCTTGTGAGTCATGATTTCAGGCTCATAAACCAGGTCGCCCACGAGATATGGGTATGTGAAAATCAAACTGTGACACGGTGGGAGGGTGACATTATGGACTTCAAGCTACATTTGAAGGCGAGGGCTGGATTAGGTGATTGAAGCAAAGATATTCCAAGTTTTAGTATTACTAGCAAGTAGCAAGTCATAGTAAGGCTGACTGCTTCTCCTGGCTAGCAGTTTAGTCGGAAGAGAAATTGGTCAACATCAGCAGCAGGCCGTCAGCAGCTACAGTTTTAGTGAACACAATGCCTAGTTTTGTATGCCATAGAGAAGAAATGAACCGTGTTCACCATATGACTGGACTGGCTGATGTTTTGTTTGGTGCAATATTTTTGTTGTCCAATTCATTCTGGCCTTTCTCAATTGTCATAGTTCATGAAGCGAGAGGAGAAGTAGCAGCCAGCTTGATGTATTACATAAACATCTGTACTATAGCTATGTTCTTCAGAATTTGGGATTTCAGTGCTGTTATGGATTTTACTTTTAGTAGCCTCTGCTGAATATTCTTGCACCAGCCCATGAAGGCATTTTGGGGTTAAGAAGATTGGCCTCCCTCTAATGCCCATGGAGGCATTTTGGTACAAACGCCTATGAGAAGGGAAAGAGTAACAAAATACCTGTATTTTTTCTCTTTTTACTCAGAAATCCACCAAAAATGGAAAAAGGAAAACACGAACATGCCCTTCGCCTTCAGAAGAAACCTTTTAGTCATTTGTTGGTTAAATACCTGTATTTTGTTCTGCATGGATTATCTAACAATAAAGCAAACTGCAATTGCTTTAATTGAATGCAAAGCTAAACCAAAGGCTTTAAATAAGTAAATGTGGAGGATCAATACATACACATATTTATCATTTAAGTAATATTGTATTTTTATGTTAATTTTTATTGGTATGGTGTAAAAATTGTTTGATTTAGTGTAAATGCGAACAAATGTTAACCTTTTAGGTAATATTGCACTCACTGCTGGACGTCCGCCACAACAGAAACTGTTCTACTGACCTAAGGTCATTATAAATACTATTTAGTGATTATATCTTCTAATACTATTCCTTCTGTTCCTTTTTATTTGTAACGTATATTAAAAAAAAGATTTTCCTTTTTTACTTATTAATTTTTAATAACGAATCTAAAGAGAAATTATCTTTTTTTCAATTTTACTCCTACCATTAAATAATCATTTCGCAAACTAATTAGGGTCGTTGAATTTAAAATTTTAAAGTATCATTAACTAAAATATATCTGATATATATATATAAAATATCTTTTAAGACAATAAATTAAAAACGTACTACTCAATAAAAGGAGAATGAAGCCATAGAAAAAGTGTTGACATTTGAAACCAACAGATTACTCAGTCCATTCATATTTATTCGTTTATATTTGATTTGGCACATCCCTTGAGAAACAATAAATAAAGTCATAATTTTATTATATTATCTTTAACTATTGTCATCTAAAATACTGAAAGATGAATAGTACTTAAAAATAAGAATAAAATAATAAATTTAAAAAAAGTACTTTGCTTTTTGAAAAAATGGAAAGAATGAAAGCTTGCTTGAGAAAGACTAATGTACTTTCCTTGCATAATGACAAGACTTCATTTTCTCATTAAGGTTGTAAATATTACGTTGGAAAAATCAACTTCAAACTATAAAAACTACAAATCTACAATCAATGAGCCTCAACTCCAAAAAGAAAAGGATAGGTGAAGTACACAAATAGTCCTTTTTTAGGATCCTTCATCATTTAAAGAATTAGTCAAAATTTATAAAAGTTTAATTTAAAGTTTCAAAATTAAACTCTTTTAGCATTAAACTTTAGACCTGTAGATCATGAAGTTTCAATTATGGTTCTGCCAAAAATCAAATGTAGTTTCAAGGCTTTGGTAGATTTTTTAATTTCAGATTCAAAAGTATAAATTTAAATTTTGATTTTTCAAATTCCAGATTAATCGGCTTGAAGTTAGTTTTTTGGCAAAACCAGCTTCATGCTCGAACATCTAAAGAAAAAAAAGGAAGCGATAATATATTCAGTGTAAAATTTATTAAAGCTAACTAAATTTTAAATAATTTTTTAAAATTAAATATATTTTAAATAGGGTTACTAAGTCATATTACATTCTAAGAACTTATATAATACATTCGATTTTGTTATACTTCTTTGGTTAACTATTAATAATATGTTTGACAGAATTATCTCATACAGTGTTAAACAAAGAGAGAAAGGAGGGGATACATAACTTTACCTCAAGACTACCGTATAATTCCTTTTATATTTTTAATATAGTTTAATGTGTGATATATAACTCATTATTTACCATTTTCATTAATAGTCTATTTGGTCAATCTTCTAAAATTAGTTTGTTTTGAGAAGTGTTTTTCAGAAGAGTACTTTTAGTGAGAAGTAGTTTGTGTTTGATCAATAAATTTTAAAAAAAATTCGAACACCAAATTTTTTAGAAGTATTTCTAAGTGTATTTTTCTCAAAAATATTTTTGAAAAAAACTACTTTTTTTTTTAACTTATAAAAAACAGTTTCAGCTACTTCACAGAAACACTTATTTTCTCTTAAAAATTTAGTCAAACAATTTATTATTTAAAAATATATATATTTTTTTGATCTCTCAAACTTGATCAAACAGACTATAAGTAACAACTTTAAAGAATATGAAAATATCATAGTTAGATAAAATGTATTGAATCTTTAAAATCTTTTTTCAGTGTTCCCCAAAAAAAAAATTGGATGTTCAAAATAATAATAGGAGAGGGGTACCAAATAAGGAGATAAGCCAACATGTGATGAGGTCAATAAAAGAAGTATCAGGATTTTGAGTTCACATTTTAGATTTTATGTGACCAACAAGAGTAAATACATCAACCAACTTTTAAACTAGGCATTATTTTTATCAGAATTGGATAAATAAGGATTGATTTTTTAATTTATACAAAAAAATTAATTAATATTCATAATTAAATATAAAATAAAATAATTCATATTTTATCTCAAAATTATTATTATTATCCTATCAATTGACCGAACTCTAATATTTCTTCACTCTGGTTCAGTATTAAAGTTGTCAAATACATATTAATTGAACCCTATAATGCTGATTGGAAAAATTATTTTGTTATCTATTCAAAATATGCAAGGATCGAATGCTTGTCAACTTACCAAAAGTTATAATCAATAGAAAGATCGCAACTTTAATTCTTAATTAAGTCTATCAAGCAAGATGTAACTTTTTGGTTATGTAAAATTCTTTTTATTTAATAAGGGTAAAATATGAAGGTACAAAAAAAAAAAACCAATACTTATTTTAAAACGAAAGAAGTGTGAAATTTTGTCTAATAATCGAAATTTAAAATTCATGAATTCAAAATTTTAACTCTTTTAAATTAATAACTTATATATATATTCAATAAATTTCTTAAAATAAATATAAAATTTAAAATAAAATTAATGAATTCTATCTAACTCGTATCCGTTCATCCTCCTGGCTCCTCCTCCTACAACTTTCAGTCATTTCTCTCCCACGAGTTTCTTTTACACGTTTTTTTTCATTTGTTGACATGTCCTCATTTTATTATTTCATTACCTAACTAATGTACTAAATTCACACGTTTGGTTTCTCCAATGACGGTTGATTATGGATTTAATTGACATATAGTATGTTACTTTTTTCGTTTTAAAATAAATAGTGGTTTTAATTTGGAAACACTTTTTAAAAAAATTATTTATTCATAAAAAGAGAAATGTATTTTTATTCAATTATCCTTAATAAATATCTTGAAAAAGATGTAACTCTTTGGTATTTTGTTGATTATGTAAAACTCTCTCCGTTAAAATAAGGATAAAATTGGAAGAACGTCATTAATGTCTTCTTGATTATGGAAAACACCACTTATTTTGAAACAAAATCTAAATCTTTGGGATCTGATCCTTCACCGTTGCTCAAGACTTTAGTGGATCGACTCTATTACATAAGTTAATTCCTAATTTTTATCTCATCAATGGATTTAAAATAATGTTACGACATGGATCGGGATGAAAATTTTTTCCATTTTCATCCATTAAATAATATTTAAATTAAATCACTTGAGGGGGGGTGTTTACATAATGAAGAAGACATTAATGATATTTTTTCAATTTTATCCTTATTTAAATGGATAGAGTTTTACGTAATCAGAAAAATATTAAAGAATTACATTTTTTTCAAGATACTCCGTCTGTTTCATTTTAATTGTTAGGATAAGATTTGCACACCCATTAAGAAAAAATTAATAGGGAGGTAATTTGACTAATATAACCTAATTAATTTTTTGGAAACATACAGTAGTAATTATTTTCACATTTTAGAATGACTTTATATTAAAAGTAGAACTAAAAAAACATGATCAATTATCTCTTGAATTTTGAAACTAGCAAGTATTTTGAAACAACAATTTTTAGTATACCTAGCAATTAAAATAGATATTTTTCTTTCTAGAAATGAATAATTTTCTTGAGGTATGTAAACAAGCTAAAAAATACTACTTATTTTAAAATAAAGAAAGCATATAAAATACTATTTATTTTAAAATAAAATCAAAAAATTAAATCGCCACTTATTTTTAAAGGAAAGAATTACTCAAATTTCAAGTGTCCAATAAATTGGAGCCATCAATTAGATGTCTAAAAATGGAATATGATTAAGTCAAAATAATCATAGGAACAATTACTCCAAGGGAATGGGTTTGTCGACAACCAAACACGTAAGTGGATCCCCCACATATTACGGTGTCTGTACCTTCGCATTAAATATGACAACATCATATTTCAGTTTTCAATATCACATTCACACTTCTCTCTATACAAAAATGAACTCAAATTGCTTGTGGATCATGGGCCTAACTTTGCCTACCACTGTGCAATTATTGAAAATTTTGGCCATATACGAAGGAAAAGTGGCACAATTTTGTATTTTAATTATTCGAATTGAGGTAATTTTATCCTATCGTTTTATTTTAGAAAAAAAATATATTCTTATCCTTAATATGTAACTCAAAAAAAATTAGATTTTTTACTTTGTTGGATTATTACGGGGCCCATTATGGTGACAACGCTTCCAATAAGATTTTCTCCATAGCAGAGCTCGAAGCCGAAACTATTAATTGAGGATGGAGTGATCCCATCCATCCCACCACAACCCGTCTTGGTAGCTCAAAAACATCTTCATTGCTAGCTAAGTAGCTAAAAAAATGCTTTCACCGCTAATATGTAACTCAAATTACCCTTGATATAAGCCAAGAAACTCAAAATGCAGCAAATGAGATCTTTTGTGTTTTTACAATTTAAATAGAAGAAAATGACCTTTTTAGATCTCCAATATGTAAAAATAAAGATATCTTGTATGTAAAAATAAAGATATTTCATAAGAAAATCATAAAACTTTAAAAAGCATTTGTTAAGAGTTAGAATATTATGTCTCTCCTTAATAGTTACTATAGCGCAAAAATATCTTTGTTATTAGTCAACTAGCTTAAAAATACCTATCAACTAACGATTGTTTTAACTTAGATAAAAAAAATTAATTTTACTCTTAAACTATTTAAAACGGGACAACTAATTAATTAAGGAGGAACGAGAAGAAAAAAGGTGATAAGAAAAGACAAAAGTATCGGTGAGAAAATTCATTTTTCTAATTTATTTTTCTATTCTTGTTCAAAGTAATGTCACGGGAGAGAATAAATTTAATTATTTCTATTACAAAATAACACGATGGACTTTGAAAAAATATTAACACATTAAGAAACTACAAAATGTGAGACCAAATGCGACTTTTCTACATTTTAGTAGAAACGTGAAGAAAGTTATAACAATTTTGATCTTTTAAGTTTCTAAAAAAATGATTTTTTTTTAAATATTTAATAAATTTTATCGGTTAAATTTAATGAGAATTGTGAATTTTTTTTAATAGAAACTCATATATATATATATATATATATTCAATTAAAATAGTGGGCATAGGCCCTTTTATTGAGATAAACCAAAATCAACACAACAAAAACAAAACAATTAAGAGGCAGAAAGGAAACCCTACTCTCCCTACTTTCCTAATCTTCTCCGCCGCATCGGGTCTCCTGTCTTCTTCACCATGCCACCCCACCATAATCGGAAGTTCCTCCTCCTGCTGATATGGGTGATAAACTTAGTACCATTGATCATCAAGCGCCATTGTAGCTCAAAAAGGTATACACTTGATATTCTAACTTTATCATTCAAATACCTATCACTGACTTGATTTTGATAGGTGAATCTTCTGGAATCAAGGAAGTCCAAGGTGCTCGTTGCTAGATTAGCTAAGGTTTTTGAAGATGGGTGTGAAGAAAATCGCGTCGCTTCAACCCTCTTCTTTCCATAACCCCTGCATGCTAACTTTGCCATGATGATGCCCTTGTTTTTGTAAGCTCCCATTTTTGAAGCTACCCTAGAAAGTAGAAGGTAGCAAAACCACTGATTACAAACACTTTGTAGCATTACGGTGGTTTTAATGTAAATATCTCTATGCATGTTGTTGATATCTACAACTGTTAGCCCTTTTGATTTCAATTTTAAGTTGCGGAATTTGTGATTTATCTGAATTTAGTATTCTCCTGCATTCGATTGGTAACTGTTGAAAATTGTGACATACTAGCTTTGATTCTTGTCGAAATGCACAGTTGGCTAAACCATCTACTAGTTGGTTCGCCTCTCTAAAAACATGCAAAATGTTTATCCTTAACCTTGAAATCATCTCCATACTGTCATTTTTTCCCACTCTGGTGTAATTTTCGCTACTTTAAATCTATTTTGGTATTATGTTGCAATTTTTGTCTCGATTCTTAGAATTTGACGAGAGTTTTCTATAATTTTTGTTTAAATCATCTTTTGTTTCACAATTACTCTCAAATTTAATAGACTGTTTATTCAAATAATTAAGGCATAATACATAAACAGACATTTAAACTTGGCCTCAAATGGTAATTAAACACTCAAACTTTGAGAATGCACATCTAAGCATCTCAACTTGATCTCAACTGACAACTAAGCACTCCAACTAGTTTCCACCATGTCCTGTAGGCACATAATGCTGACGTGGCACATGATACAATGAAACCAAGTTGAGGTGCCTAGATGATCATCTTATAAGTTGGAGTGTTCAATTGACACAGTGAAACCAAGTTGAGATGCCTAGATGTGCATTCTCAAAGATTGAGTGCTTAATTGCTAATTGAAGTCAAGTTTAAATGTCTATTTATGTATTATGTCAATAATTAACGCAAGTCAAAAATATTTATTTTTGATAAAAGTTAAAAAATTAAAATTATTCTATATTATATTTGAAGAACTATATATTTTGATGTAAGGGATCAATTTTGCCATTTTCTCTTTCTCGTGAATCATTTTAGTTTTTAAATCTTAACTCAACATTGCTCAGAGAAATTACTTTACATTAATTTAACCCCAAAAAGAAATATTTTCCTTTACTCCATACAATAATACGTCAATAATTGGTGTGTACCTTATAACTGTACCTTGTTCTACTTTTACCATTGCTCGCGGTTCGTACCTATTTGTACGTTAATTATACCCTTTTTCTTTTGAATTGTATCTAATAGCATTCATATTATACTTTGACAGGTAGTTTAGGTAATTGAATATATGATTTTCCATCTTATCGACGAGGGTTCAATTTTGTCGTCTTGTAATCTCCCTTCTTATTTCCCCTTCTATCCCAAACTGGTCACATATTATTAATGTATCAATTCAATATACAAAATCATATTTATTATGTATGAGAATTTTAAAATAATCGAGTAATGATTGTTATATCTTCTTTTTCAGTGTTAATATGCTTTCGATCGAGAGGTGCTTTCCAAATTCATATGGGGTTTTGATTAAATTCGAATTTATGCTAGAAAATTTCATGTTAAGATAAAATACTCCCTAACAAAAGCAACTTCATATAATTAGTAGGGCTTGAACTCGAAATCTCTAATTAAAAATTAATGAGTATTAACCGCTTCACCATTAACCCAGGTTGATAGTCAATATTCACTGGTGATGGTACTTTAGGTACATATCAATTGACAGCCAACCATATGCACCGCCCTTGGGGGGTATGGTTTGTTCCTGATCAGCATTTGACTTTCTTCTAACTAGCATTATGGTACACTAAAAAATTTACCCCAAAAATAAGAAGAATATAAAACTGATAGAAGATTGGGCTCAAAATATCAAGTAAAAAATTGGAGAGAAAAAGGAAAATATGTATGTACGAATTAGGAATGGCTTATTCAGAATGAATAGGTTCTCAAATTAATGTTAATTTACTATTATAGGGAAAAACTTTATTTGATCCATAGCTAAAATCACTCACTTCATATAATTTTTCATCTCTTTTTTTTCTCTAGTACTTCAAATCGAAATCCTTCACCCACTCTACTATTTAAACACACACTACACCACATCCACATGCAAACATGATATACAAATTCAAAACCATGACCAAAACAAAGGAAAAAAATTGGAATATTAAGTTAGATTTTGAAAATGATATACACTCAAATACTACAATGACAACTAGTATCAGAGCGGGTTTATTTCTACTTCCTTTTTCTCCTCTTCTTATAATATTGATCAGAGGTATTCAACAACAGCGTCATATACCAGTAAAATAAAGCTACTGAGCTAAGCAATCACGAGCGAACTCCGTATATATTAGCGCTAAAATCCTCTCCATCTCACTAGGACTGCATGGTAGTGTGAGTGCACCTTCATGATCAAAACCATATACCTCAGCAGCCTGTTCCAATAGCCTCAAGAATAAAGGGTGCGTTAAGCAACTCAATGGCACTACGAATCTCTTGAGCTCATCGTCGTCCGTCGCAATGACCGCAAAGTGCCCTTCCTTCACGTCTTCTGGCACATCCCTCGACTCGTTTTCCGGCTGATTATCGTCGTCCGTCCGAAATTTCTTCCCTAGTAAAAGACTCTTTCGTAATTTCTTCACTATCCCATGCTTCTGATTCATCCCATTTCTTCTACCCTTCGACATTATGATAGAGAAAAATAATAACAACTAATAAAGCTACTATAGTGTTTCTTTTTTTCGTTCTTTTTTTTTCTTTTTTTGAGGGGTGCGTTTTGTCAAGTAAATATGTTATGAGTATTATTTATAAGTGTGAGAAGGCATTGGGGGTCAGAGATAAGGTTGGTAGTTTGACATGGTTGGAGTGTCTTTGGATGTAAATATTGAGAGACAAAAGCATGTGATCGAAATAGTAACTCATGAAGTTCCAATTCATATTTGCAAACATCTCTTTTAATTAAACGTCATATCAGCCTCTTATCTCCAATTACGTGTAATAATTTGACTAATTTAAACTTCCCTATTTAGTCTTATTAGTAAATTAAATCACTATCAGTGTTGTCATTAATTAAATAACCTACTATCGGGATCAGGGGCGGCTCAATAAAATAGGTGGCTTAAAGTCAATTTTAACTTAAGGCCTTATTTTTTCTGTTTAATATTATTTTTTTAAAAATAATCTATAAATCTATTATATATAAGTAAAAATTGGTTGTAATCCTCCCTTAAATAGCAGTGTAGGGTTCGAGCCGAGAATGAGAAGTCTTACTGGGGAACATTTTTCTCTTTAATTAGCTTTGCATGTCTTAAAATCAAATTAATTGAAAAATTCAATACAACACCAAATTAAAACAAATTGACGCTCCTAAATTTTAGAACCTAATAGTCCTCGCTGTAGTGCCTTGACCTCTGGCCTGCCCGGCCTACAATTGTACCAAAAAAGGAAAAAAGAACTGTCGTTGTAAGCTTAAAATTGGAAACACAACAAGGTGAGATATTTGCTAAATGAAATAATGGGTCTTTTGTTACAAGACATTCTTTTCATTATCAAGTAACTTTCCATAAAGATATCTAGGAGTTGTAATTTTGAAAATAAAGTATGTTACTTGTTATAATAAATAAAAATAGCTTGATGCTATAATAATTATTTACATCATTTGGTCAAGTTAAACTCTTCTGTGCTCCAGCCTTGTTTGCAAGTAGCATGTTTAAGTAGTTCAAAATTGAGTTTTGCGTTCGAAATCCTAATTAATTAAGATCTTAATTACCACCTAATTTTACCCATTTTCAATAATTCCAAATGCCTATGTTATTTTATAAGTCTGTCAAACACTTTTAAGAGATTACATATTTAAAACTTAGTGCTGTAAATTAAATTAATGTGTTCACAGACGGGCTAAGATTGGTCTCTACTGTCGCACGATATACATAAAAGGGTCATTTGCGGAAAATTTTTATTTTGGGATGATTTTTAATTTTTGTCCTTCAAAACTTTAAGTAACAAAAGAGTAGTACCTGGCAGCGGAAAAAAAAATTGGCAGGGCAAAAAAAAAAAAATTCGCAAGGCATATGTTTAGTTAAAAGTCATGCCCCCAAATATAAGTTCAATGACACAAGTTATGTCTCAGATATAAGTTCAATGACACAAGTATGCCCCAGGGCATAAGTTCAGTGGCACAAGTTATGCCCCAAGACAATAGAAATTATGCCCAAAACACAAGTTATGCTCGAAGGCATACGGCACAATTGTTATGCTTGAAGGCAAAAGAAATTAAGCTCGAGACACAAGTTATGTATCGAGGTATAAGTTCGGCAGAAATAAGTTCATTGGCGCATGTTATGCCCAATACATAAGTTTAATGGCACAAGACATGCCACAAGTTATTCACAAGACATAAGTTCAGTGGTAGAAGTTATGCCCGAAGGCAAAAGTTTTTTAAAAAGTCTTGCCCTGCGAATCAGATGTTACAAAACTTATACCCCAAGACAAACATTCTCTGAAAAGTTTTACTTTGTGAAATTAGATCATAATCAAGGATACTTTGGCTCACAAATTTTCATTAAATGAGCAGTGGGAGCAAAAATTAAAAATCACGAATTTGAGGAGCAAAAATTAAAGACCCCCCTAAAATAAGAGTAGTTCGTGCAAAAACTTGTATACATAACACCAATTAACAATGAAAAGTTACACGTAGGCAGACATGAGATCATCTACTCATAGCTGTCAAATGGGAGGATTTGGGCTTAATTTGAACAGGTAAAAATGGAGTTAATAAAGGGCGGGTTATTGAACCTCCAAAAAATACTTGAACGAAAATAGGTTAAAAAGCAAATCAAAACCCAATCCCTCCAATTATGACTAAATCTTAATTGCTTTATTTTTTTTAAATACCTAATAAAATTATTATATTTATTTATTATGACTATGTATAATATATCAAATAAAAAAATTAAATATAATTTAACAAAATTTTTTATAAATCATTTTGAACTAAATATAAGTTTAAATTTTAATAAACTGAAATAAACTGAGCTAATATATCTACTATATATTGCAAAAGCACACCTAAAAAGAAAATAAGAAAAAACGAACTACCACTAGCATATCAAATGAGTTTGTTGTATATATGCTTTTAGGGTTAAAAGACAATTAAGATAATTTAGCATATTTCTCAAGAGCATCGCAATGATATGAACCTTTTCATGATTTTGTTTATTAATTTAATTTTAAAAATTAGTTTAAAAAGGAAAAAAATTTAAAGCTATATAAGGAGATCACTTATTCTTTTTTTTTATTCGACGTGAGACTTTTCAATATTCTATCTCACGCCTGGAGTTGAATATATAGAGCGTGAATAATTTAATATAGGGGCCCAATATTAGAAAATAAAAATTGAAGTAAATACTGCTCTGATACTATATTATAGATCTTGAACCTAAAAATAGCTGAGAAGATTACCCATAGATCTTGGACCTAACTCAATTAAAAAAAAATAGCTAGGAGAATTATCCAAAAATCATATAAAAAGATCGTTACATTCATTCCTTTTTCATCCAGCGTAGAAAACTCTTCATCAAACTTATCTAATATTTAATCAATAAGAATTAATAACACTCGGAATTGATCACGAAGGACAAGAAGTACTCATGTTGATGACTATTGCATAGTACTGTTGCACATAAGCTAGCAGCTAGCAGGCCTAGTGTACACGAAACATTAATTCTGATGAGAACCACACAACAGGAGCGGTAGTACGTACTGCTTTGAATTTACTAAGAGATTATTAATTGTCACACACAAAAATTGTGTGGAAGACGTTCCACTATATATCATGTTATACAATCATACATCTGACCCTCTTCTTTTCGATATATATAATACCTTTTTCATTCTAATTTATATTTATGTATATCAAGCCTACAATTGCAGAGATCTAGATCCTTCATGTATAGTCTAATTATTTAGATACTTCACTCTCCAGTCTTTATATATTTAACTATGCATGTCAGAGTTTGTTGGTATTCTAAGCTAAGGTACTGTTACCAGCGCATGCTTAATGTTGAGTAATTTCAATTTGGCAACTATAGTTATAGTGGGATAGATAAGAACAAGAGTGATCATGAGCTTTGTTTTTTTGGATGCTAGGTGCATTCGTGATTTCAGTGATTTAAGACATCTTCTTCTCATGTTGAAAATACTAGTTCAATTTCATAAGGGATAAGTATCATTTTCTATCGCTTTCAATTAGTGTGTTCATTACTGATTACTGGGTATTTATTCGCTATTTGACTGGAAAAAGTAATTTGAAAGTTTTCTCTCTTCTAGTACCCTAATATTAAATAAATAAAAAAAGTTTCCATCTCTCCTAGCATCCTAATGCAAGTACTAAACATCAAATTTTAACTTTTTTAAAAAAAAAAGGTAATTCTAGTTTTGAAAATCCAAAGATGATGAGAATCAATCACATGTTATATATGAAACGCGTGCCAATATTGAAATATACAGTTGGTCATTAGATATTTATGGAAGGAATAGTTATAATATAGAAATACACCCTAGGGGCTTGTTTGATTTGCGAACGAATAATTTTAAATTAATTATAATAATCCGATTAAATAATAACATGATTATTTAGTAAAAGCTTTTTTTTGAGTCGATATTTAATTTATCAAACTAAAAAGGATGTAATGGGTACTCTCTTCGTTTTCAAAATAAATGGTGTTTTAGCCTTTTAATTTTGTTTCAAAATAAGTGGTGTTTTATACTCCCTCCGTTTCAAAATAAGTGGTGTTTTTAGTTTGAACTCACCCCTCAAAAAAAATTACTCATTTCTAGACAGAAAAATGTATTTTTATCCATTTATCCCTAATAAATACCTTGAAAAAAATATAACTCTTTAATATTTTTTTGATTATATAAAACTCTCTCCACTTAAATAAAGGTGAAATTGGAAGAACATCATTAATGTCTTCTTGATGATGTAAAACACCACTTATTTTGAAATAAAATCAAAAGGACAAAACACCACTTATTTTAAAACAGATGGTGAGTACAATCAAAAAGACACTAATGATGTTCTTTCAATTTTACCCTTATTTAAATGGAGAGAACTTTATTTAATTAAGAAAATATTAAAGAGTAACATCTTTTTTAAGATATTTATTTGGGGTAAGTGGGTAAAAATATATTTATTTTTTTTAGAAATAAATAATTTCCTTAAAGGGTATGTAAAAGCTAAAAGCAACTTATTTTGAAATGAAGAGAGGGTGTGTTTAATTAATTGTACACTAATAAATAGATTTGTGTAAATTTTGATTTCAAATTTTAACCTTGGCTAGGGTCTTTAGCCTAACCCTCGCCACAATGGACTTTTAATTAGAAAAAGTCAATATTGAATTTCTGAAAGGATTTTGGGAGAAGAGCTTTGGAAAAAGGTATTTTTAGTATTTTTACAGTATTATTATCTCAAAATTATTCTCTTTGTTTTAAAAGAAGTGGTGCTTTGGCCATTTTTTTTTATTTTTTAAAATAAATAGTGTTTTAAAATTTTAAGAAGAAATTAATTTTATTCTTCCAAAATTATTCTTGTTTACATAACCAAGAAGCGTTAGCTAGTTTTTCTTTTTCAAGACATTTAATTATAGTAAACACAAGAGTAATTAATTCTATACTCAATTGTGCATCATCTTCTTTACTGGGAATAATATTAAGGTCAGGAATTGTGTATATATCCACATTAAGATCAAGTTGTTCTCAACCAACATACTCACTCAGATTCAAAGAAATATTAAGATCAACTTGAAATGAAAATATTTTGGTGATTTTCTGTTGTAGCCATATTTATTCCAACAATATATAGTTAGTTTTAATTTCAAATGAATAAAATCAAACTTTTTTTATAAGATAATCTTGATAGAAAATATTTTAAAAATTGGCTCCAATAAAAATTTTCATTCATGATTTACAATCGAAATTTTTAGTTTGAATTTTGTGATTTTCAACAGGCATCCAAACGTTGAATTGGGATACAGCAAAATGAGTAGGGAACTCCAAAAGAACACATTAATGAATAATACTCATTAATTGGGCTGGTTGAATTAAACCACTTAATACTTCAGTACCCAATTTTAGCTTAGAAAAGAGAAAATTTTAATTAGGTGTGCATGAGGTGAAAGCACCACTTATTTTGAAACGGAGGGAATATTATATATCACATATTAAATATGGTACAAAAATAATACAATAATCATGATATAATTAATCCTAAAATTATTAATCTCAAAATTAAAACTTTAATTAAACACAAAATAAAATAAGTAATCTCGTATATAATAGTTCGTATATGAGATATAATTAATTTATGGCATTATATAATAATTTATTTTGAGATATTATTTTTTAAGCACATTTAGTTGTATGTTTCAAGTAACTTAATCAAGTTGAATGATTTTACTAGTTTTAAGAAATTAAAGAATATAAATTATATTTTAAAAAAATATATTCAAATTCTAAATATTCTTTGCAAAAGATATAATCAACTACAACTCTAATTTAAAATTTAAAATTTTTAAATAAAATAAATAATATTTAATTTTCATAACCAAACATGCACATAATGACACAGAGAACACAGAGCCTCTTTTTTAAAATTTCTTTTAATTTTTTCTTTTTTGGAATTCTTTCCGCAGTCCCCTCCGATCCGTTTAGCGTGCCTCTCCTTTTTTGGTTATTAATAAAACACGCACCTCTTGAAATTCTATTGGCGATATAATCGAATATGTCTGTAATAATTATTTTTTATAATAAAATAATAATTTATTATAACAATCAATTTTTTTTTTAAATTGATTTTTATATTATATTATATATTTTTTTATAATAATAACAAAATATTCAAATAACTACCATTGTTATTAAAAAAAAATTAACTATATTATCACCTCCCAGAGGACTTATATCACCTTGGAACAAAATAAGTACTGTCTCCTTCTTGGAAATATCAGCAGAGACATGACAAGTCAAATGAAAGGTGAAGTATAGTAGATCCAATGTAGGGAAAAGAACAAGAAGGGGTCCAATATATTCATGTCTAGTTCTATCATCATAAATAACCCTTTTATGTTCCCATTTCTCTTCTAAAATAAAATACAATTTAATCTTCAATTTCAGCTTTATAAATTTAATGTCACTAAAAAATTTCGTATTTTTAACACCGACCAGCTATAATTTTTGACTTTAAAAAAACAACGTTTAATTAGGCACGTGTATAAATCTAACTAAAATAAAGAGTTTCATATTCTATTATTCATTTGCTTCCAATTATTTTTCTTGCCGACCCCAATAACCTTTTCGACAAGGACGTATACTAATTCATGACGCACATGAAATCTTCTTATTAATATGGAATATACTACTACTATTTATTTCAAAAGTTTTTCTAGAAATAATTTTCAAAAACTCAAAAAGTATGAGTCTATAAAAATTGTACAACCTCAAACAAAACTACAAGAAAAAATGTTTTTTTTTCATAAATTTTGAAGTTTACACTTGAAAGTTTCGTAGTTATTTGAAAATGCGATTTCATTTCGTGATTTAAAAAATAGTACATTATAACTCATGTTCAATTTTACTTTTTATTGAACTAAAGTTCAATCAAAAATGTTGTATTTTTTTTTAAATGACTTTGTGATAGTGTATTATATTTTCATATGAACTTTTACTTATTTGGTAATATTATATAGGAATTGAGGAAATTTTTAATAGTTTTCATAACTTATGGTTTTTATGTTCATGAAAAAAAAATATATAACTTAAGAATTTCAAATTGCATGTCCAAACAAAACTTCAACTCTATTTCATATGATTTCATATCATATTTCCTCTCACATGGCCAAACGGGACCTTAGTTTTTGAATTTGTAATTTTTGAAATTTAACGTCGTGTTTAGATATGTTTTTTACTTTTAAAAAAATTATAAAATTTTATGAGTGGAAGCTAGTCCCAAAAACCCAAATTATTTTTTGAGAACTTGAAAATATTTGAAGATAAATATTTTAAAATCTAATTAAATTTCATAATCAAACAAATATTTGAAGATAAATTTTTAAACTTTATCGCCAAACGCTAACTAAAAATTAGTTATAAAATTCATTGCTAAATAATTCATAGCTAATATTATTTTTTTAATGATCCATAAACAATCCGTTGTTAACTCAAATTAGTGATTATTACTTAGGTATGAATTGGACGTAAAAGTATATATACTACTTATTTAATTAGTTTAAAATACCGGTACATAACATGGAAATTTGGACGAATACTTTTCTCCTACTTCCCGTAAACCATAACTAAATAAGTGGTATTTTTATCTTTTTATTTTATTTTAAAATAAGTGATATTTTATATAATCAAGAAAACACTAACGATGTTCTTCCAGTTTTACTCTTATTTAGCTAAAAAAGAATTTTACATAACCAAAAAACTATTAAAAAGCTACATCTTTTTAAAAGTATTTATAAAAAGTAAGTAAAAATACACATTACTTTCTAAAAATGAGTAGTTTTCAAAACTAAAAACACCACTTATTTTAATATTTATTAAGGGTAAGTTAGTCAAAATGCACCTTATTTTCTAAAAATGAATAGTTCTCGAAACTAAAAATACCACTTATTTTGAGTATTTATTAAGGGTAAGTTAGTAAAAATCCACCTTACTTTCTAGGAATGAGTAGTTCTCTTAAGGAGTGTGCCTGAACTAGAAAACCATTTATCTTAAAACAGAGGGAGTAATATTTATTTACATCCATACCACGGAAGGAGGATGAAGTATGAAGGCCAAAGTTACAACTACAACATTTCAAAAATAGTTTTACTTGCGACTTTCCGAAAACAAACTCTACATCTAGATTACAAAAAGAGTAGTTTTTTGCTTTTTCTCCTATCAACCTATTGTACATGTCAAGTAACTCTACAGCAGCAATATTTACAAAAAGAATGTGTGCTCAAACAAATACTGTCAATAGATCAGCATGTCGTTTTCCAGAAAAAGTCGTTTGAAGCTCAGGGACCAGCACACAGGTGTTCACAGACATAGGAGGCTATAGAACACCAGAGGTATGAAGGCATTATCCAGCTGCGCTGTGTAGGCTTCCAACAGACCGCTTATTGTCACAGCGAAAAAGAGAGAGAACCAGTTCTGCATAATTGCCAATACAGCATCAAAGACCAACCACAAAGTTCATCATAACATTTTTAACAATAGTTGCATTTCATAGTACAAAAATTTGCAATGTTGCGCCAAGTTCACTTGTTTCAGCGCCACATGAATTTTGGATAATTACAGGCCATTAAGGAATTAGAATGAGGCTCATTATTCTCTCTTTTTTTTTTTGGATAACATCAGATTCATTATTCTTAAGGGAGGTTAATTCAGGTGATCACAGAAGTATTCCTCTTCAGCGTCAGTAAAAATAAATTTAAGCTGCATAACTGCAAATGGTATAGAAACATGACCATGTAACTTTTTTTCCTCATAAATACACGTGGTGGAGCACTTTATTTGGTCTGAATGGAGATGCATGCCAACACCCCTTTGAACATGTGCTTGGGAAAGGGATTGGGGGGAGAGAGAGAGAGAGACCTGAGCTAAGATGTATCTGGTTGTAGCTAGAAGTGGAAGTAGAATGGAGCATGCAGCCAGGACAGACGTTATGCCAGCAGCAGTGCCTTCAATTGTTTTCTCTACCAAAAAAAAATTTATAGATTCAGATGGTGAGGGGATACAAAAGAAGCAATGACAAAACAAGAGAGGGAACATAAACATACTGCCGGTTTTGCTCCAGCGGAGGACCCCATACTTGTATCCAACCACTGATGCCTACATAGAAGATTACAATTAAAATTTACAGTGGATAAATGACAATCAATAATGAGCCAGAAGCTCTAAGTTCATTTCTCTACTACCCAAACTATCAATATCATTCTTATCTTCACTGTAGCAGTTCCATTCCCACCTGCAGAAGTGAAAGACTTTGTTTTCCTTGCTTGGACTAAAGCCACGTACAACTTTATGAATCTTTCCTTCACCACATTTGATTTTTCCAGATCTCTAGAACACCAATAAGGAAGCAAGAAGGTCTGCCATCCACAGGCCAACAACAAGAAAAGCCTTCTACCAAGAGATCTGGACGCACCAATCCTTTTACATCAATCTAATCCTCTTTAAGGCGTGATCTAATGAAAAGCTGCCTTTCCAGATTGTCACTTTTTAAGCATGTTAGAGTTAAGACTTCCTCTCACGCTTGAACCCTAAATTTCAGGAGTTCTTCGGAAAGTATATTTAGACCATACACCAGCATACATAAAATGGTGAACTTAGCAGGATGTATTCCTAATTGAGACCACTACACCAACATGTACACATACAATCAACTCTCAGGCGGTGGCATCTGACAAAGCAAATAAATAGTAGAGAAGTATTACAGCATGATTCAACAATAGTCCACAAGGTATTCACAAACATATAAGCATTGTTACAGAAGTATCTATTTTAAGTGAATGTCTATAAATATTCGAGATAATTGAGTGAAGTATTACATAAACTTCATAAAATTTACACTATTAATAAATTACCCAAGTATCTCTTGTATTTTGGAAGTAGGACAATGTATCAAAAACTAAATTTTGAAGGTCTTGGAAAAAATTAAATTTCATATATGAGCAGATACAGAGAGATTGTAAGGTAGGTTTTCATTGTCCTGCACAATTCACATGGTTAGAAGCAAGCATCGAGTTGGCTCTATCGAAGTGGATAATACCAGTGATTCAGGAAAGGTACAGGACAAACAAGGAATAGCAACTTTACCATTGTATCTCCAATTCCAAGGCTCAAGATCCCGGCAAAAGGGGCTAATGGTCGATCATTGAAACCAGAGGACAACCAGATAGGAAGCGCACATCCTAATAAGAGTGAAAAATGGCTGAAAGTGGAAGGAAGGCAAAAAGTTAGAGTTAACAAGAGGTATATGCTGCACCTAGTTTCATGCTATGGAGGAATCATTACAAACCTGACGACAAGAAGATCAGTGTCGCGATGATCTGTAAAAGCATTCATAAATTGGTGCACAAGCTGTCCCAGGGGCCAGATTCTCCATATCTGTCCCACAAGGCATGACAAGTATTGTGAAGCATCATGTCCGACGCATCATAAATTGTTTAACCATTGCCAAAAATTGTAAGAAGTTACCAAGAACTTAGGTAACATTCGAACATGTTGCATTTACAAGTATATATACATACTTTCATGTCTGATATGTAAGTGCAACAAACTATTCAGACTTCAGTTATATTACTGATTGATTGGTGCTTAATGTGTCAAGAAGCTTCATCAAGTCAAAATGAAGTGAATATCAGATATGTTTACTTGGAGAGCTTGGCCTCATTTAAAAAGTGTGCATAAGCTTGAAAGCGAATACAATCTTCACCACTGTCATTGATCTATGTGACACACATTCTGTTTTTTGATGTTTTTTTTCAATTAATACTGGAAATGTTCTTTTTGTTCAAACATTTTTTGGCATTGCGATATCCAGAAACAAGATGAGTGCGCAGTGAAACCTTACTCGTATGATTTCCAACATCAAGAAAACAGCCAAAGCTGCACCAAAAGCCAGATCAAGAAACTTCGGCTGCAGAGAGATATAGATAGTCAACACAACTCCCATAAAAATAAATAATAGGCCCAAAAGAAGGAGAAAGACTGCCTAAGAATTTCAAATGAAATCACCTGAAGTATGAGAGCAGGAACAAACATTGAAACAGCCATTAAATGGTAGTATTTTCGAAGAAGAATCCTCTCAATCTTACTACTCTTTGAGATGTTGTAAAATCGAATAACTGATACATAAATAACAACCAACCAATAGATACACAGCGACAACCTTTTAAGCGGTTCTGACAGAACAAAATCCAATACCCTGCAGCAATCAGAAGATAAAGAAAACTAAAATATAAACAAACGATAGTAACACTTTATATATGTCTTTTTTTTTGTTGATAAGTAACACTTTATTTATGTCTTGAGGTAAAGGATATATGATATAATTCATGATAAAGTGATACAAGAGCTAGTCACTGTATGAACGAAAGAGCAGGTAGCTGAACACATTGAAAAATTTCCTCTTAGATTATTTTAGTTTTTTTCATCCTACACTAATGGTTCACCAGTTGGACAGATGAAGCAACAAGCCTATGGCGGAGTCAAAACCTCATGGGGTCATCTCAGTTCATAGGTATTATGCTTGAAAGTCAAGCCTAACCTAGCTGCCCAGATGAAGTTTGATGTCTTTTGACTAGTAGCATCAAATACTTAAGCTAGAGAGCTTGAGCTAGATCCGCAAAATTCGTTCTAGGAGACCCAACAATCAGCAAAAATTATGAACTCAATTTGTTTAACAGATCCCATCAGAAGATGGAAGTCCTTATCATTTGTGAATGGTTCAGGGTAAAAAATTCTATTTTCCAAGAAAATAACTTTAACCATAAAAATCAATCAAGCTAAGGATTTAGAACGGAAACCTATACACAATCTTGACACGTCAAAGCATCAACTTTTGAGTCTTTAAGCTTCAAAAGTCATGCCTCTACCATTATTTAGGATCTTCAGAACTAAAATTTTGTGAAAAGAGCCACCCAGAATACTGCAGTAAGAATGCAAACTTTATACCAAAAACTCTTAGAATACTTAGTACAGAAAGACCAATGAAAAAGAAGCAAGCAAAGTATCTAAACTGCCCATTCAAGACACTGCAAAGTCCTTCTCTACTCTGTTATTTTCTCATTCAGTACCTATTTTTTAGACAAGTACTCTTTACCTACTAGCTAGATTTCACACAGAACTTCTTGCATCATATAAGGTAACTATGCTTTTTTTAATTAACCATGGTGTCTGAGCCAGCTTACGTGCACCTTGATTAATTCCATGAGGTACCTGCTACCTTCCACTAGCAAGCTACAGGGTAACTCTATCTACCAAGACTTGGATAGCTGGAATGATATCACCTAGTGTTTTTGCCTCTGCTGGTATTTGAACCCGAGACCTCATATACTTATGATTTACATGCATAACAAGGGTGACACCCACAGACCTGACCGGAGGTCATGCAGCATTTTATATTTATCTAGGATCAAATCTCCACACTATTGTCAAGGTCTATCACATGCTTTCCATCCATTTTAAAAAGCCTAATTGTCTAACACAAGTGTAAATCATCCCTACAATCCAGTAACTACTAACCTCTAAACCTCGGTTAACCAAATAATGCAACATAATAACAATATGCAGCATAATAGGTGCAATTATCCGAAAGAACTAGAACAACTTCTGAAAGGAGGCTTACCATAGAAAAGGGTGCACATGAAAATCTTGAACAAGCTGCATCCATGATGGTACAGCTATAACGAGAACACACGCGAGGGAAATGTAGAACACAAAAGATTGCCTCATATGATTATCTACACTATCTCCAAAAGATGCAAAGCTGACCCGCTCCAGAATTTGAAGCACACCTTTGAATAGCATAGGGAAAAGAAGGAGGCCAATAATCAAGCCCTGGAACATAGTGTTATATTTTGTTATCAATTCTGTGAATTTAGAAACCGCTTATTCTATATCACTGAAAAAGAGGACAGTCTTAAAACAGTTTGTACAATACCTGAATAATAACGCTAACTTCACTTCTCTGGATTCCATATGGTACAGTCACTGCCTTAGATGCAGTAAAGTATGCATGGGCCTGTTCACGGAAAAAACAAAGCTTGTTAGGTGTCTACATCATCTACTATCAGAGAAAGTAAAATGTGAGAAACTAACCTTAGCAGCAGTACAAGCTAGCATGTCACCAAAATAGATAACAAGGCCAACAGTTACAAGTAGCGCTTCTCCTAAGAAGAGAAATAAGAATGTAAATTACTGTATAGAGGACTAGAAGACATTCATCAAATAAAGCAAACCAAATATGATACATCAAATGATTTTGAGGCTCTGATTTCTGAAATAACAAGAAATAAAGATTGAGTGGAATCAAAACATGCTCTAACAGTGCAAGATTGTGTGGAATAACATATGTTCTAATAGTGCAACTTAATATTTGGCACATTGTCAAAGTCATCGAATCAGATGTGCTATCAGAGGGTATTTATCCCATAGATTAGATGAAATGCATTTTTAGCTACATATAGACTTACAAGATTCCTCTAATTATTAGAAATAATTTGTGAGCTATGACGTGATTATTTGAATCATTATTTTAATGTAGATAGCTACTAAGAGCACATTCAAACTTGCATATAATGTATCCGTGTTCTTTTCCAAATGTTAGATCAGATAACTTCAACAAATACAAGCCAATGCTGCAACATAAAGACACTACAATATCCTAGTTGCTTTAATTTCCTCTAAAAGGCGAGAGATGCTTCCAAATAAATATAAAGTATTCGAGCCATTATACATATTTTTTTTTTAAAAAGACATTATATTCCACACGAACCACATTTCCTTGTTAAAGATAATCAATCTGTATATAACATCTAATGTAAATCTAAGATGATACATAAAATGACAAGAAGATCAATTAGTATCAGAAAATGGTTTAAACTGGCACTAGAAAAACCTAAAATATAAGTGGCCCTAAAATAAACACTTAAAAAGTTGATAAAGTCTAAAGTTCATTGTCAACTTTTAAATCTTTTTTAATTTTTAGACTTTTCTTTTCTGAAAGATCAACTACAAGATATCATGAGAAAAGAACAAGAAAAACAGGCTTTACAAGAAATCCTAAAATGATTGGAAAAGATCAGCTGATATCACCTTCATATTGGGTACTTTTGCATTCACATGATATTATCACTTATGTCTAGATAACATCAGTCTTATGTACTACCTTTTTGTGTCATCTGGAAGAACTACAATAGTCAGCGCTACGAATCTGCTATGGGTACGAATCAACATATATGTATCAATGGAACAGATACATATCAGCAGATATATACCTGTATCCATCAATTATTTAAACCAGGACCCAATGGAGCAGGAAAACAGGAAGAATGAATCTCTAGATAAATAATTGTTGCTTCATATTGTCTATAGAAACATCCCGAGAAATCTTAGTTTTGTTGTGATTAGTGGAGAGAGAATCTGAACTGAATTTTCGTCAAGTGCGCAATTTAGTAGTTTGCGATGCTAGAGATTTAGAAAAGTAGGAAATATAGTAACATGACCAACCAATTGAAGCGCATGCTGGAAATGTGTGGAGAACATTCTGAATTAATTTTACTGCTGCAAATCCATGAGAGAATAGCCACAATAAGATAGCTGCTGTATACCACCCTACAGGAGAGTTGACCAAGAGTTGTTTAGGAATGCACAGCTATCAGCAACTTGTTAGGTTGACCAATAAATCAAAAGTGAACATAAAGAAAGAGAAATTGACTTACCACCATGAAATTTCACAGCAAAAGACATACAGCAGACTCCAAAATACAATGCTATACAACTTAAGCGACAGCGAGAAGTAGCACAATTCTTGTTGTCTGATTGATGGTAAAAAATGAAGCAGAGGTAAGCTAGCACAGTGTAGCAACTTGCAGATGTCACCCAATACAGTAGTTGCAGATTTTCAAGCTCTGTTGAAAGGTTAAAACAGAAAGAAGTCAGTCATACATGTAAGGCAAGGCAGGATTCAACATAATACCTGAATACAAACTCACCAATACTTTGAAGTAACTGATGGAAATTGACCTATTAGGTGAATAAATATTAAAAGAAAAAACCACACTTCTTCTCAGCTACACTTGCAGAAGCAAGATTATACCTTTCCTCTACTAGACAGGGTTTTTCCATACAGAAACATCACAAGACAGAAAATAACTTGGACAACATTTTGAGATAGGAGATGCAATAGTCAGCTACATAAACACAAATAATAGTCCTTAAAAACTTAACAATTTACAGTACAATTATCCTTCTTCATACTGCACTTTCACTGCCATTGCTGCTTCATTTGAATTAATTAATTTTTTAAAACTTTCGTTAAGAAGAAAAAGGCGCTTCATTTTCCCATCAATGAGTTGTTATCCTATCAAGAATCAGTTTACAAAGATTTTTCAAGTGGTTCGAACATAGCATTTTACATATGGAGGGTAAATAATAAGTACATTCTTTTTTTACCCAAGTGTTACTGTATTTCATGCAACAATATCAAAATTCAATAAGACTGGTCTTAAAGTCATTTGGACATGGATCAATCTCTATTTTGAACTATACAAATCTATGACAGATTCTCAGGGGAATCGCATGTATAAATGAACCACTCTATTCATTGCTTAAGTATCATTGATAACTCAAAATTCAAGAGTACTAGAGGTGAAGTAAATTTCTGAACTTGTAACGAATTGATAGCTCTATATTTTGAACTAGGCAAAGCTATGCCAGGTAGTATGTGGAATCACATGGACAAACAAGCCACGATGCTCGAGTATCATTTCAGTGAGCTCCATAGTGCAGAAGAAGCCAAGTATCAACATCATCCACAGCATACCAAGCTGAAATCTTCCCTTTCTTAGGTGCTATAGCTTGATACAAGCTAATTTGACTCAAGATGGCACCATTCATCACTACACCAATCACAGATCCCATGACAACACTCATTGGGACTTTTCTTAGAGGCTGGTAAAAAGTCTAACGATGGAGCCACCAAAGCTCATAAGAAAGGTTAAAAAGCTTAGCTCCCCAGTACTTCTGTTCTTAAAATTCTTCCAGATCTGTTGCGTCCTTGCAACAAGAAAAATCACATGCTGAGAGGCATATGAGGCCTCAAAAAGGATTTGATCAATTTGACCTGCCGAAACAGTCGAGGGTATAGCACAATATGATAATTCTAATCCATGTATTCGCTCCCAAAGGCTGAGAAAAATAATAGATGATTACAACCAAAATGATAGCTTGAAGCAAAAGAGAGGCATGCTCTCCTAAAGATGAAAATGGAAGTCCTTTGTGAAGACAATATGCTAAAGCAATGGTATAACCAATTGCTTCTAGCTGAAAGCTCACAACACTTGACACTTTTGCGTTGCAAAATTTTTAAAATCTAGTAAGTTTAACAGTGGTGGAGGCAGCAACAATGGCATAACCAAGAAGCTTGGATATTAACGGAAGCAAACAATACTTTCCCGGGAATTCACCTTTGCCAAGGGTTCCCACAACATAACCAAAATCCATTCCAAGAAACTTGAGTCAACCATCTTGATGAGATCAGCAAAATTCTTCCCGTTTGTTTATGGTCTTATTGTGAAACTAAGAATTGTGTTGGTTGAACGAAGCGCTTTGAGGTGATACTCAAAGGATGAATCCTTAAACGGAGAGCTGATTTCTGATCAATGTAGGTTGCCTTGTTATTGTGGCAATTCTGTGGTCCACGGTCCGTAGGATTTTCTAGGGAGTGAGGAACAGGAAAAATATTTGCTCCGGATATTATACAACGTACTCAAACTACAAAAGCTCAATTTGCTCAAAAATGAGTGCTCTACCTTCACTTCCAGATTGATTTAAAGATACTGCTCTCGACATTTGAATCAACTTTGATACCATAAGACCAGGCAGCGTTACTGCCCCCAAAAATATCCCTGATGAAGCGCCAGGCCTGAAAAACAGTACCAAGACTATGTAAATAAACAGTAAAAGGAAACCAAAACTATACATTTAACAAACACACCAAAAAAACCACTCAATTCAGAAATTGGCCCTGCTCAACCCCAAATTTTCAATCGAACGAACTACAACACGAATCAAAGGGAAAAACTATGTAAAAGCGTAAATTGAAGATGAAGCCACAGTGGCTGCAACTTCACATATCTCTTCTATCTTTCATATTTGGGCCCGGCCCGGCCCGGCCCGCGCTCACCCAAAAAATCATTAAAAAGGAAAAGGAGTGTACGGGATAACAATTGCAGTAAAATTAACCTGGTTTTGTAGAAGTTAGAGAGGGGAAGTGAAGAAGAGGCATCGACTGAGATCTCGACGGAGAGGGCGAGGAGAGATAGGAGAGAAAGGGAGAGGGATTCGGTGAGAAGAGATTGAGGGGTGGAGAAGACAATCCAAGCAATGAAGAGTGCTACCACAGCTCTCTCGCCGGTGAGGAACGACGATGCAGCCATGGGATTCCGACGTATCGTATCAGTAGCTGAAATTGAAATTCAATTGAAAAAGTTCATCCATTTTTGACCAGTGGCGTAAACAAGAAGAAATCCGGGGACCGTGTGAACTTGGGGAATTCGGTGGGTTTGGCGGGCACCGGGTTTTTATATGCTGTTGAACTGTCAACTCATCTACGCCTTGAAGTTGTCAACGGATTTTCCTCCTTTTTCTTTTTAAGACTGCATAAAGCCCTTCTTAGGATTGCATGTAAGGGCTCGTTTGGTTGACGGTTAGGAAGTCATGTATTTAACTAATTTAATTGCTATGTGTATATTTAAATTGTTATGTAGCATATTAAGCATGATATTTATTTATTAGATTTACAATTCTCGCATATATATAAATTATGAAAGAACATATCATTTTATTCAGGATAAAACACAGAGTAACTCATACACGTAACATAATTCTCCATCAGCAACCAAACAATACCTCCCAAGAGGTTAAAAGGTGAGATATTTGGCCAAAATTTAAAATAAAAAATAAGTATTTTTGAAAGCAACAAAAACTATTTGCCAGAAGCTAAAAAGAAAATTTAAAATCTCCAAAAGTAAAGAAACTTTTTCTGCTCAAATTTTTTTTTAAAAATTTATTCTCACCAAAAAATACATGTCAAAGTAAATTAATTTTAAAAAATTTAGCTAAATAGCATAAACCGATGGAGTACTACGCTGTGTGTTTTCATAAAGAGGAACTATAGGACTGCATAAAATGACACTTTCTTTTTAATTCCTTTCCAAAAAAATGTCACATTCCTATAATGAAAAATAATTTAACTTTTAAATTCTCCAAATTTATAATCAAAAAAGTGTTTTAGATCATAAATCTCAAAAGTCATTCTTTCTTTTTTAAACTTTATATCAAATCAAAGAATGTCACATAAATTAAAAAGAAAAAAGTATTATTTTGCTCCAATTTAATTTATCCTTTTTAATGTTTTTCCCTCCCCCTCTTTCTAGTGTTTATCATCCACAACTTTTAATGCTTTTCTAATATATAAGAAATAATATTCCTTTAAAAAGGTTATTCAAAAAATACCTGAGAAAATCTTCTTTTCTTTTTGTAATTACTTCCCGCTATGCAGTTAACTATGAAGATAAATGACACACGTTTATCATACAAAATGTGTGCAAAAAAAGAAAGAGTTCCCGTGATCTTAATTGCCAATTTTATATTGCAATAAACTCCAAGAAACTGAAACTGAAACAGAAATTGCTATAGTGTAGCATTTACTTGTGATTCTTTCTGTTTTGGTTACAGTGGAAAAGTTTGTGGGCAGAGAGGTTTTTCCTGATACAACACTTCAGCAGAATAAAAACAAGAACTTTGTATGCAACAGCCATAACAAACAACACCAGTAAATTTTTCCACTTAGAGTTGCTGTCATCAGATATGTCATATACATTTTCCAGAGCCTCATAACCTGATATGGTCCTCACCTGCCCGACTGCAAAAGATGTTCCGATGTACTCGTTTTCCAACAGTCCCTGGTATAAAGAAGTTTATTAAGTATACTTCAGAGATAATCAGTGATCAAGAACATGCACTTAATTATGAATTCAAGCCAAGTCTCAAACTTGCCTGGATAGAGTAAGTATGAAAAGCAATGTAAGAAATGGGGTACATCCATGCTGGTCCAGGCAAAGCACTTCTTATTCTAAAATAGCCAGCGGAAAGCATCATTATCACCTGAAAGACGAGAGATAATAGTCGTTGAATGAAACCAGTCATCAGCTCAACCGGAAATGATATTCTCCAAGTAAAAGAATCCTATGTAACACTAGAATTGCAAACATTTCAGATGCCAACTTCCTCAATTCCCCTTATCAGAAAATTGACCCTTACCACAATGTAGGAACAAACAGCCACAATCACTGCATATTTTCCAATCAACGGAATATGACAATATTACACCAAAGGGAAAGGCAAAGAATGAATTGTCAACTCATCCTAAAGTAAATCATATCTTGCAAATTAAGATTTAAGGCAGAACTTACATGTATGGACACAAAACTTAAGATGCTCCAGAAGATATTTTGACAAATGGAAGCAACAAGCAGTAGCAGCCCCTCATTTACCAATAGACACGCAAAGAAATTCAGCACAAAGTACATCAGCAAGCTGAACTCATCTCGCAGCCCAATAAGAAAGTAGAAGACCAGACTTGATGAAATGGAGATGAGAAACAAGAAAGGGATGCTGGCAAAAAGCTGCCCAAATAGGAAAACAAATGCCCCAGAATGCTGGTTTGATTCTTCACATGTGTATATCTGCAAGTCATCATGATGTTGATTAGGTTGGTTGAACTGGATGAGCATACTAATAATACTACATTATCAGGGCCGAATAACAAAATCAAACTTTCTAAAAAGCAAGTAACAATGATAAATTGAAAAGTTTACTTGATTTGAAGGGGATATTCAGTATCTAAGTACTCTATTTCGAGGAGGGACAAAATACATGACCAAGATGTCATTGTGGCATCCATTTGCCGCTTGCTATGCATCTTAGAGCATGATTAGGTTATTACCGAAAATTATGTCCGTAGCACAACCCACATTAAATGTAATGCTAATTATGAATGTTTTATCATAAAAATTGAAGCTCACATCAATATTGCACCTCATCAAACATCATACTACAGGTTTCCGGCTTCTTAGAGAAATCAAGTTCAAAAGCTTACTTGTCAGGACTGATGAGATTGAAACAGGAATATGATTAAATAAACCAAGCCAGAAATGTCACATTCCAAGTGATAAGTCCAGATATTTCAGCTATTGGAGAACCCTAGTCCTGAGAATTTTAGTCACTTCAACTCCGTTTTAGTCTACATTTCACCCACTAATTTGAATAAGAAGTTTGAATGATGATACAGTAGTCGTTTGGGTAACAGAAAGATTACAGTAAGAGTGCAATACGGAGAATATGACACACAGGAATAAGGGGAAATGGGTCTTTAACTTGAAATCATATGTTCAATTCATGAGATTGAAGAAGAGACTAGAATGAGGATCACATTTCTATGAAGAGAATGCCGGGGCCATAAGTAGGTGTATAGTCCACTCTCAGCCTACAAAACAACCCTTGATTCTTAAATACGCGCATGTACTGGATTCATTTGAACATAACGTTCACATATATTAGTTTCACAGAAGCATGCTTGTGCATTATCTAGAGGAAACACGAATAAGTTACTGGCATCACCTTGATCTCTTTCAACTGTGAAGGTACACCAGCGACGCCTAGCAGAGAGGTGAATGAAACAAACACAAATATTGCTGCTACTCTTCTCTGCATGGCAAGAAAAATGTCATAGTTAGCAGAGAGGTGAATGAAACAAACACAAATATTGCTGCTATTCTTCTCTGCATAGCAAGAGAAATGCCATAGTTAACATACTGAAAACACGAGCAAGTAATGACAAATATTTACCATGAGGGAAAAAAAATCAAACAGCAATATCAACTCACTCCATGATTATCTTATGGACTGAGTAACCAGAAAAAAGTGGAGGTCAGGTGCACAAACATCATATGTATGGACTACTGTATTAGACATGTACAAAAGGAAAGAGACACGTTTGATTCTTTAGTTATTAGCTTACCATGACAGACAACAACGAATGCCCCAATCCAGAAAACACAGTGCCAATACAAAGGGCAAGAAACATATAAAGAATCAACCTTAGCCAATAATATTTCCACCCCCTTGACATAATCAATAAAGATCTCCAAGTCAAAACTGCAACTCGTGTTGCATTTCCTGCCATACCCTTTCTTTTGAGAGATGGACCTTCCTGTAAGGACAGAATGCAAGAGTCAGAGACTATATTGAAGCTCAGGAAGTATGGTCGTTTGACCACTAAAACTTTTACTATTGAACATTCTAAGGCTCTCTAAGCCACTTTTTCTGCTTGACAATGATTTTATCAAATATTTCTTGAACTAATTTTAACTATAAAAGATTGTGACTTACATTACTTTTTCTGTAGTTTTTTCTTCTTCTTCTTCTTTTTTTTTTAATAAAGACTTTTTATGTGGTTTCTCAATAGACAAACATTCTTTTAAGGATTAGAAATCAATGTATGAAATAGAAGGAAACTAAATCATATGCCCCTTTTGTTCCAAAGTCCGCCGTTCTTTCTGGAATAGAGGGACTAATGCATCGAGTTTAAACATACTTCATAAGGTTGTCAAATTGCCTAGAGTGTTAAATAACTTTGCTATTCCAAGGAACAAAGACTGGAGGAAACAACTTCAACATTAGCATAAATAACTCTTTATGGGGTGCTAACACAATAGCAAGGACTATAAAATTGCTTTAGTATACAATGACCAAGGAACAAAAATCAATAGCATTTGAAATGGACAGTGGCAAGATTTCTGCTCTATTTTAGGCCTAAAGAAACCAAAAACTTCAGTTCACACAAGAAGATAATGATAATTGAGGACAACCTAGTTTTTCAAAACAAACCAAAGCCAACAAGAGCATCCTTCAACAGACTGCTCGAATTATATTACTGCCCAGAGCACGCGGGCTTAATACATTATGTAGTTGGTTCATAGCAAAATTGGAATACTTCCCAGTATCTAGTGGTCACATTAAAGAACACATCACTTAGATCTACTTGACACTTTGAAAAGTTCTTGGAGAAAGATGGAGCAAAGTCAATAGTAATTATCCATGATGTAAATAGTGACTTGTAATAATGAAACTTAGGGAAAAGGTATGTTTTTTCACTGTTGTCGCTATTTTTATTTCTTTTTCAGTTTCAAAAAAAAAATAGTGACAACAGTGAAAAAACATACCTTCTCTGCACGTTTCATTATTACAAGCATACCTTCTCTTTTTCTATGATAAATGTACCTTCTCAGTAAGCTTCACTATCATGGATTCAACCGCAGCAGCATCTGCCGATGATCTATAAGTCGTTTCAATGGTACGTATAGCAACGGCAGTATCCATGCTCACCGATGATAAGTCTCCATGGTTATCCTGTTGAGATGATAAAAGCACAAACTTGAAGGAACATCTTTCCTTTTTGTGTTGGGGAGGGGAGGATATGGGCGGCCAGAGAACAGGGGAGAATCTTTGAACCTTCATTTTGCATCTTATAACAAAAGAAAGTTATTTGTTCCTTTCTCAAAGAGCTTCTTTTCTTTTTCTTTTTTTAAAGAAAGGGGAAAAAAGATTTGAGAAGTTTTCTCAAAGAGCTTTCCCGGCACAATAAAACAATAGCACTAATATGGAGAAAAGAGGTAGCACAATGAACTGAGTTAGAATTGTTCCAACATCCTAACAATTTTTCAACAAATCAATCACTATCATTAACCATTATGATTGAGTTTTTAAGGGGGAAAAAAAACAGAGCTTTGAATGCTTATAAGCATATACCTGCCAGCTTTTGCACATCGCAATAATCCTGTCAAATTCTGTGTTTATAGCGCGTAAGAAGTGATCAGAAGGACTTTGCATAATTGGGCAAGGAAATCCAGCATTCGAGAAGTGCTTCACAATTAAATGATATGTTAGTCTCTAACAATTAGTAACATTAAGAACAGAGTATGCTTCAAACATAATGACCAGAAAATAAACATCTTAAGTGCTATGTATTTCTAGTAGTATTTCAATATTGTGCACACGCTTGGTGAACTAATCTTCCTCCATGCCCTCTTAAGCTATGTTGCTCGGACTCTCCAAAAATGTTGCCGCACCAGTGTCGGATCCTCCAAAAACGCACTACTTTTGAAGGATCCAACACGCACTCATCGACATTTTTGAAGAGTCTGAGCAACATAGCTCTTAAGTAAGTTTGTCTGGTCCGAATCCCTGTTAACATTGACAGATTTTCCAGACGAACTCCTTTTTTCTTTCTTCCAACCACTATCCATGGATTCTGAAACATTAGTCCATTTGGAAAATTTGTCACCACTCACCAGTATTTCTCGAGACAGTTTCCTCTTTGTCAGAAACCAACAAAATGAACTTTATTGATTTATTCCAGTTTGTATGGAAACTGTATAAGAATCTATAGGGACCTTTGTTGAGCAATAAACTTCTAAGCAACAATTTGAACTTTAAAAACCGGACTGCTCGCACTTCAAATATGTCCTACGTCAACAACCTTATCCTGCAAAACTTTACTCCAATAAAAGACATGTTTCTCACAGTAACCATCCTCATTTGAGTAAATATTTACTTCAACATTGCTAGACCACTCTTGGCTCCTTTAATGCAAAATGAGAATAAATAAAGAACTTCAGCCAAATCAACTGCATGGGCTCATTTCTCTCCTAAATAGAGTATCATCTGACTAACAATTTACTTCTTTCTTTTCAGATAAATCACACCCACTTCCAGGTCTCTTATTAAAGGAAAAATCAAACAAAACCTTATTGCAGCATGAAAAACATCATTTGTTATTCAGTGCCTTTGTTTGATGCAGACATGACTGTTAAAAAAACCAGCACTTTGCCTGAACCAAGATGGACAGTGTAAGGAAGCATATCAAGGTAAAACTACCTGTAAGCAAGCCAATGTTTCACCAAAGAACAATGTCTTTCCATTTGAGAGGAGGCAAATTCGGTCGAAAAGGCCAAATACTTCAGTACTGCTTTGGCAAATGGTGAATATCAGAGTGCAGCCAGAGGTGGCAAGCTTCTTCAGTGTAACCATCATCAAAAGTGCAGAAACGCTAAACATAAAAAGGACTAAACATCAGCTAAATTAGAGTAGTTCATCATTTTTGACAGGTAGAAGAAATCCAACGGCATCAAGTCTCAACCACAAAGAATAGCAAGTCAAAAACACGCACAATTAATAAGGAAAATTTTAAAGAGTACGGTAACAGGATATTCATTCAGTTGGAACCCTACAGTTGATTTTGAATACGCTACAGACATCAATTTCCAGACCATCAAATAAGAAAATCACCTTTAATCACATGTTCTCCCTCAACCCTTAAATTGATGCTTTCATGTATGGCAAACGAACCACGTAAAGATATGTCACTTGGGTCTAACTCAACTTCAAAAGCTAGCTCATAAAGGGAGGGTTTCCAAAGTCTAAGGCCACCAATCTGTTAGCAACTAATGTGAGACTCTAAACCACTCTAACAAGTACCAAGCAACCAAAGCAGCTTCACATTCTCTTCTGGTAACTAACTCCTAGAAGAGACCTACATGCCCTAAGCTAGCAATCCTAAGTTTGATTTATGGGTCTTTCCCAAAGAAAGCTTGTAGCCTTTTTATATTAACACATTTTGCCAAAAATGCTGAAATATTTACCGACCTTTTTTATTTACTAATTGACCTTTCAAATCATATAAACTTCCAGCATGATTTGATATATACCAACTTTAGTGACATACTTCAATAGTTCAATGAATGATGTGGTCTATCTCTGTCACCACAAGCACATACTATAAAAGACAAGCAAATCAATCTTTATGACTAATTAACTTGTCAAATAAACATGGAGCATTAGTATTCTTTTACGCTTTAATGGACAGAAAAACTAGAACATACTAAATATTTGGCTGTTAGCTACTATAGCAGCTACAGAGCATAGTACACAATTTGACAGCTATTGTGTGCTACTAATTCAAGTAGTCTAGTCACTAAGAAAATCACTAATGTGGTTACAGATACTGAATATGTCAATGTAAACTCAATGAAGTTCAATAAAAGTTGTTGCGATTTTAAAACGAGAAGTAAGAGAGAACCTGTCAAGATGATAGAGGGGTTCATCAATAAATAGAATATGTGGGCTCATGACAAGTTCCCGGGCAATGCTGACACGCCTTTTCTCACCACTTCGAAGACCTCTCATGTAACAGTTGCCACCTATAAGTTTATTAGCATAATCTCCCAGTGACATAGCATCTATAGCATCCTCCACCACACTCCTTTTCTTACAAAAGAAACCAGGAAGCTGAAGCAAAGCTGAGTAGTATAGGAATTCACGAACAGTTAATGATCCAATAAGAGTAGTTTCCCTGTCAACATATCCCTGTGAATGAGCAAACTTTTCATGTCAGAAGGCACAAGCTGACAAAACAAGGAAAACTACTGCCCTCTTGCTAACCTACTCCTTCCAGGCAAAATACTTGATGTTTTTGCCTTTAAAAGTTGGTCCATAATTATTGATGTTTCACAAAACCAAGAGGGTGTTTAATTCTTTTTCCCAAATTTTCCCTTGATAATTATGTCAACCTAAAAAAGAAAAGAAAATCATAACAAGGGTATTTTAGTCAAAACCTCCTTAATTTTTAGGAGTAAATGAATTCCTTAATCCATGTGTCCAAGCCTAAAATATCAATTATTTTGGACTACAGCGAGTACTTGATTCAATTGAAGTTTTCTTCCAAAAATACCAACACTTCTTAACCCAAATTCACACCAAATAAACTAGTCATACTTCACGTATTTTAATATAAAATGATGGTTAGCCTACCACCTTAAGCATTTGAGCTATTATTTTCAATGTCTTTATTGGATGATGTGAGAAGATGATTGTAGATGTGCTCAAACCTATGGAAAATATGGTTTTCAGAGCCCCTTGGACAAGAGGGACCAGTGGTTGAGATGGAAAGAATGATTTCAATCTAAAGCTTGGGCACAGGAAGGGGTTCACAGGCCTAAATTCATACCTGCAACTCCTAACTCAACCAGGGTTTAAGCCTCATTGAGCTATTAAAAAGGATAAAAATAGAAAACGGATTTCCAAACATTAATTACATGAAATTATACCACATCATCGGAAGCAGTTGCATGAATTTTTTGCTTCAAAATGTGCCATCTTCTTGCCAATGAAACACACAGATCACTTTGTGTAAGAGAGACAAAGGATTGGTGAATGAACTAAAGTGAGAAAGCAAGGGCAATCAACGAACTGAACCAGTGGTCATTACTAGGAGAGTGATTTTGATTTAATATTCCAAAAATCAGTTCAGAGTGAACAACAGCTAGTGTATTGTAAAATATAAAACAGGAAATCAAAGTCCACCAGTCCAGACATATATCTTTTCATATTAAGAATACAAGCATGACCACAAGTGACAGTAAATGCTTACAACATACATAAGAACCATACGGCATGCGCCTTTTTGTCCCGTTTACAAACACCTCACCGTACATTCTCGCTGAATCAGGTAACCTTCCTAAAGACGAGAAAGAAAACTAGCTCAGAACCATATTAAACAACTGGATGTTTTTCTATAAACTTACTATGAATCGAATACCACAAACCTGCAACAGCTCTCAAGAGTGTTGATTTCCCTGACTTGGCAGGACCCATGATGACAGTCATTGTTCCAGGTAATGCATAACCATGCGAACTCTTGACCACCTTACCAGAGTATTTTCTTTTTCCTTTTATAGTTACAGTCAAGTCCTTCCAGGCAATAGAAGCTCCTGCAATCTTCCTTGTAATAACTTCCCTCTCCGGTAAAGAAGGAGATGGCAAGGAACCACTATTGATCTTTGACAGGGACGGGGAGGGTGGCGTAGTCGCAGCATTAATAGAATCACCTCCTTCGTCCACTTTGACTTCTATATCTGTTTCATCCCAAACAGGTGAATCCTCAAATGAAATTGGTTGTCTAAGTGCGCCAGGTTTCCTCAAGTAGAAGAAATTACTTGATGGCACCCTACTAGCTGGACTACTTGCTGAAGAAGATGGAGACCTATAATGATCTGATTGGGATTGTATTTCTTCCATTCTTTGGAATTCTCTAATTCTGTCTAACTACCCCGGAATGAACTCTGAGCTTAAGGTTCACAAGGAAATCAATATATCACATTGGTTCTTCCTTAGACCAACTTCAACAGTTCTGTAAAACGTTTTCCAACCCTGTAAGGATAGCAATAATTAATAAGCACCACAGATAGCTTGTTATAGAAAGAACAGCAAAAGACAATAGGGAAAATAAATGACATCTATATAATTAGAAGAAATTTGAAAATTTTTAAGCACTAGGACAAATTCTCCTTTTGAACCTTTGGTGCCAATTATGGTTGCAGAGGATCAAAATATATTAATCAATCAATCAACTACAACTCAAATCCAAGTTAGTTGGGGTTGTCTATATGAATCTTCCATATCTTTTTCTTCTACAGGTTCAGTATTCAAAAGATTCATCATAGCTAAACTATTCTTACGCTGGCTGTCACCCAATTTTTAGGCTGGCTAGATCCTGCAGCAACCTCCTCCTTTCTATGCTTTGGGAAGCTCACATAGGCTGAGTTTTGAAAAATCAAAGATATTGAAGAAAAATAAAAACAAGCAGCTGGGTATTGGAAGCTGATGAGCATGAAAATGCCTTATAAATAAATCTACTAATGCACATGACAATATTCATAGTAAAGAACCCTTTTAATTTTCCTTTAGAAACATTATACATAATTTTGGCCATTTGGGGACTGAAAAGAACATAAAGCAAAGAACTTTTCAGCTGTAGCAAACACCTTGGCAAACAGAACACTGCATAAAGCACAAAACTTTTCAGCTCTAGCTAACACCTTGGCAAACAGAACACTGGACACACTTAACTCCATAAAACCCACAAACCCCATAAGCGCAAATACAGAAGCAGACCGGAAAGAAAGACAAACCTAAAAGGGCTTAAAAGCTTAAAACGCTTCAAATGATAACCCAAAAGGCAGCAAGTAGGCTCCAACTTCAAAATGGGAAGTCCACAAAAAAGCAAGTAAAGTTGTTGAACAAAGAATGAAGCAAATGAAGAGTGACAACAGATAGCACCAACCTGGATCCAAATGACCTATTAGCACACTGGCTGTCACAAACATGAATGATGAAGGCTGCTAGTGGAAAACAGTGGAAGCAAGAACAGTGATACTGAAGTGTTGAGTACAATCATGAGATTGATGGACACCTTTTGACCCGGACACAAACAATGCCGTGGTATTTCTACACAACTTTTGGTCCAATTGAGAATTTCCTTTTTTATTTTTGTTTATTTTTTCAAGAAAAAGAAGAAGACAGTGACAATTGAACTTGTACATATTACCGCTAAAATAATAAGCTTTGGTTTTCCATTAGATGGGGCAGCGGCAGGAAAACTCTCTTTGCGGCCGTTCTCTTTATTTTAATTGTTAGACGTGCAAATTTTATTCTAAAAATTAAAATAAAATAGGATGAGTATTATTTATTTTATTTGAAATTTTTAAAAAATTAAAATTATATTTAATTATATTTTATAAATTTAGTAAAATTATTTAACTAGATAAATTTATCAGAAATATGTGATCAAGTTTATTTTAATAGAGTAATATTTTAAAATAAATAATTATAAAATATATAAATTAAATTTCATATATGAGTTACTAAAAATAATTTTTTTATAAAAAATTATTTATATACTAGAAAATTATTTCTTCCTGGAAAATCATAACTAAAGATGGATTGTGACTTATATAATTAGTTGACGGTATATTGTCAAGAAGAGCATCAATGTCTCTTTTCATGTGTTCATTTGTTCGGTGATTTTTTTTCAACTAATTTCAATTAGATATACTACTAGCGTAAAAATTCTATATATTATAGTAAGTGTTATTTGTTAATTACCATTTTTATCTTGTTACAAATTAATAGTTTTATGAAATATTTAAATGTAACTTATATAAGTGAAATTATTAGGTAAGTTTTTTTTTAAAAAAAATTGTCGATGCATAAATTTTATTCTTTTAGAAAAATAGTTGGTGTACTTTGAACCACTTCTAGCTATAGGATAGGGAGTTTTATAGCCACTTTTAGCAAGTAATATTACTTTAACATGAAGGTCGACTTCCATATATTAATCCACCGAGCATTTGTAAAAAATATGGAGGAATATTTATTATGGATGGTAGTATTATTTATTATAAAAATAATTAGGTTTTTTATAGGAAAAGTAAATACACAAGTAAATTTTAAAATTTTGATATTTATTATATATATATATATATATAACTTTATATATAATGTAATTTTTCAATAAATAAAATTAAGATTAATTCTTTGAGTTTCTTTGACTTTGCCCCCGATTACAACTATGCCAAAATCTGAATATCTAAAACTAGCTAGAAGACCAGAAATGTTTCTTCATCCTCTAACGTTGATTTATTTTATAAAAAATAAAAACAATATTAGAAAAGTCCAGCGTTGATCATGCACAAAGTTAGCATACTATTAAAAATTTCCAAATTTATAAAATGTCATGATATTTCTCAATGAATAACAAAATATTATACCCTTTATTTGTTTGATTCTCTGATTCTTTTCTTTTTTTTAAGGGTCGTGGCTGGCTTGAACTTGAAGTTAGCTATTTTATTTATTTATTTATTTTTATTACTACTATTGTTATTATTATGGCCTCAAATAGTTGCAACGGTAAGTAAAATGATTATTTCCCGCGCATTGTAATCATTCTGCATCATCCATGGTTGGAAATCATTTTTATTGAATTTTAGTGTTACATTCGTGATTGTTTGATTTCAAAAATAGTGCCGAAGTCACAGAAGTTTTATTAATTAATAAGAGAAGAGTTTGAGATTGTCTAAAATATGAATATCGAGGGTGGAGATTGAAGAGTGAGTAATATTTTATTTGTCTTGCTTAAAACTCTTTCTTCAACAACCCAAGCGCAATATTGGTGTGTTGGTTACGAGTTCGAACAAATTTAATATAAGTCAAGATTCTATATTTGTCTCAAAAATTTATTGAATATGTATAAATTATTAGTTCAAAACATAATATATAACTTAAAAAAAATCATATGTTTCAAATTTTGTCCCTGCTTCTATCGACAAGATTGATAAATTCTATGAATTAATCACAATATTATTTTATTTATTACAAAAATAACTATGATACAGATTGACACGTCGAATCCATCTACCACAAATAATGTGTTAGCAAATTAAATGCAGGTATGTTGCGAAAATGAATTACTTAATGCACATATTAAATCATGTTAAGTTAACATATGATTAAGTGATAATTTAATTAAAAATACATATATGTTGGTCATGATTAATAATAAAGCTTATGGAGATACATGTAATGCCCTTGTTATTATATATAAGAAAATTAGTTGAAGTGACTCATATGAACGAACAATATATCAACAGTTCGAGTGTATCATGGTAATATTACAAAGTGTCAAATAAAAATCAATATATATATATATATATATATATATATATAAGGAGACTTAGAGGTATGCTAACGTGGCATGTTTCTAAGACCTTCATTTTTTATTTTTTTTTTATTTTTTATTTTATTTACCTAATTAATGTCATTTAATGTTATGTCATTAAATAAGCTCCATTAAATAAAATTAAAATATAACAATAAAAATAAATAAAAATGAAAAAATTCTAACTTCAAAGTTGTATTACCATTTTAACGTCCACTAAATAAAATAAATAAATAAATAAAATAAAAATAAATATAATATGTAAAAATCATCATCATATCATATTATTATATTAGTGGGAAGCCAGAAAGTGAAAAGTTAAAATAAATAAATAATAATAAATAAACATAATTAATAAATAATAATAAATAACAATAAAATAAATATAAATAATAAATAACTAACTAACTTAATAATAATAATAATAAGTGGGAAGACAAAAAATGAAAAGTTAAAATACTAAAATAACCTCCAAATATTGAGAGACTAATATACCTTTCAAATAATAAATAGGTTTGCTCTTTCATCATCATCTAAATAATTCATTATGAAATATTTAATGGTCTAATAATATTTATTTTTATATAATTATAGCTTTTAGTATATATAATATTATAGGAATAATTTTAGATTGAATGGTAAAATAGTCATTCAATATTTTATGAACACTTGCTTATATATCATATATTTTTAATTTACTTTCATGGTAATCTAACTTTTCACTTTTTGATTTTCTGTTTATATAATAATATGATTATACTAAAGTGAGAAACACCTAAGTCTAAAGTTAAAAGAATAAAATATCCATAAAAAATTGAACGACCATATTTACCCTTTACTTCAAACCTATTCATCTACTAAAATGTAATTTACATTTCAAAAAATAATAAAGTAATAGTACATAATAAATGTAAAAGATGAATAATATGAAGATGGTTCATGTTTCTAAAAATAATGTCATTTATTGTAATCAATTAAATTTAGAATTACTTTAATCTTCTCTATCTATTACAAATGTCCATTAATATTAATCTTTAATATGTCTATTCAATATTTAGTTCATTCATCTTTCAACTTCCTGATGAAAAGTATATTAATTCATTTATTACTTAAAAAAAAGCTCAATTACATATTTTTGCGTTCAAAGTGTGTCATATTGGTGATGGTTAGTCTTCTCTTTTGTTATTTTCATTGATAACATTTTGTGTAGATGATGCAATGGAGTTCTGTTGATGTTATGATGTAATCAAGTCATTGATCCTGAGCCTGTGAAGTCTTCTGAGTTGTGTTTTAATTACTTTTTGTATTTAATTATTTCTCAATTGTCTTCATTTATTTGTTAAATAATGTTTATTTTGCCCTGTTACACTATATTTATTTTATCGAGATTAAAACGATTATTTTTATCGTAAAATATTTGTTCCATGATTAATATATTTTTATTAACTTATTATGTTCTCTAATTTATATTTTAATGTATCCACGTCCACGGCACAAAGACAAAAATGCATATCAAGAAAGAGCTAGCATATGAAAGAAAGTCAATCGAATGAATGGATGTGATGCCAAAAATTAAAACTATGAAATTTACAAACCGTATATTTTTTAGAATTATTTTTTGAGGAATTTAGTAAGGTCGACCACTTTTGTTTCTTTTATAAATCTAATTTGCGTTTATTCTATTCAAGCACATATGTATACTGTTTTGTTTTTGCTAAGTCAATGAACAACACTATTTTTGGTCTTCAAATAAAAAAAATCAAATTGCCAACTCAAACACAAATTTAGTATTCATAATATTTATGTGATTTAACAAAATTTTATACATATATTTGATATGGAATACACACGTAACGCGCGTATCTAAATACTAGTGTTAAATATATGAATTAAATTTGAAGTAATTTTCAGAATGTGCATTCCATATAGTAAATTGAAAACAACAATAGATAAATATACAATTTTTTTTCTTTAGGCTGGAGTTGAAGCCAATCATAGGAAACGCTGAACTTCAAAATAGGAGGTCAAAGTTTTTTTTTCTGAAGGTCTTAAGTTAAAAATCGGAAAAGCATAACTTCGAGCTTTTTATATATGAAGTTAAATTTCAGAATTTAAATTTAAATTTTAGGTTGAAGGTTTGGAGTTAGGCCCGACTAATTCCCAATTTCAAATTTGAATGCCTAGAGTTGAAGTTGAGGCCAATTTTGAAAGGGCTGAAATTTAAATATTTTTAAAATTTCAACTATGTTTTAAATATTAATCTTTCAAGCATTAATATTTATGCACTTCGTCCACAAAAACTCTTTAAAGTGTTTGGGTTCGAAATAAGAATAACCTTTTAAAAAAATTTTATGATTCTTATATGCAATATCTAATTCCATATTGATATTGAATAATGTGTGTGGAGAGAGGGGGAGGGAGGAAGGGAGTAAATTTAAAATTTTAAGAGTAAATTAACTGATCAACACCTTGAGTCGACTAACACCTGCAAACAAGTTTGTTAGTAATAAACAGCAGTAAGGAAAAGTCAAATAACAATGAGGGAGATAGAGAGATTTTTATAATAATTTGGATCACCGTGGTGGTGAGTAAATTTAAAATTTTAAGAGTAAGTTGACTGATGAACACCTTAAGTCGACTAACACCTGCAAACAAGTTTGTTAGTAATAAACATCAATAAGGAAAAGTCAAATAACAAGGAGGGAGACAGAGAGATTTTTACAATGATTTGGATCACCGTGGTGGTGCCTAGTCCAGTCCCTTTGGGTTACCGGGGTTCCTTTAGAACTCTTAATGATTGATTACAAGGAGGGATTTCTCAACCGACCACAAATGATGAGTTTGAACCAGTTCCTAATAATTTTGCCACAACTTCTACTTGTGTATATCTGCTTTACTGATCTTTCTTTTTGTTCTCACTAATAACTATTATAAGATTACAGTAATTTAAGTAAGAAGAAGAATAATATGACTTGATCAAATAAAATTACGTGTTTGCTTATGAGGAGTTTATCGTCTTTTCTAGTGGAGACTTGATCTTGAGAAAGGCAGGAGATCAATTCATTTGATCTCAATTTGAATGCTCTAAAGTAACCCAAGGGATTTTTCTTAATCACACATCGATGATGATGTGTGATTGAGATCTTTATGAGGGCTGAAATATCAACTCGCGGGGATCTCTGAGATTTTCCTTCAGTGATGATTTTGCTTTCCTTTTGGAGGGTCCTTTGACTGCGAATCTTCTTTCCTTTATTGATGATTTGGCTTTCTTTTTGCGGAGTCCTTTGACGGTGAATTTTCTTTCCATATGTGACTCAATGTTTTTCTTCTTCTAGCTGAAAATCCATCTCAATACCGTTGATCTTACCTTCCTTAGCTGGGTTCTGCTTGCTCAACTTTTCTTCTTTTTGTTTTTGATGGATTTGTTTTTCTTTTGTGTTTTGTTTAATATCAAGGAAAGGTTTCTTAATTTATTTGCTGTTGCGTTTCTTTGATCTGTTTCTGGAGCAGATCTTGATTTTCTCCAAGATATATCTTCTAATTTCTGCATTCAAGAAATTAATTATTAGTCATCATTAAAATGTTTTTTTAGAGCATTAAAGCTAACGCATAATTGTTTGAAGTTTTTCCTTTGGCCTTTTTTCTTTATTTCAACTATCACGCTATTTATTCTTGTATTAATAACGCTCATATTTCCTCAAATTACGATTAGATATTGACTACAAACTAAAATGTCATTTTTTAATTTATATTGCTACCTTATAGGTTATATTAATTAAAATTAGACATCTTATATCCCTTATATTTATTATCAAGCATTTAGTCATTTTTTAAGGCCCTTAAATTGGATTAACCATTTAACTTAATTAAGCAAATTAACTGTATATAATAGAATGATCATTAATTTATGAGTCAATTTTATGGGTAGTCATTTAATTTTGTGTTCATTACCCTAAAGTCATTATTTTTCGTTTTGTTACACAAAAATCATTTAACTTTGCCTCATCTTTCACAAAAGTAACTTTGATAAATTGACTAAAACTCTACCTAAAATGTGAGATAAAATAACAAAAATATCCCCCTTATGTTTGAGCATAGGTTCAAACTAGTCACTTAAATATACTTTTGAGGAATTTAGGCACTTTAAGCTTGCTAAATATGAACACATTTGCTTTCCATCAAATATTTAACAACCTCTGATTGTTAAATTTACTGAGGCTGCACAAAAAGAAAATTTAACATGGACTCATAGTTAGAGGTGTTTTCTTTGCAATTTTTGCTTTTTTTGATTTATTGTAGATTTTGGTGTATCTTGTTAGGTGTAACTTATGCTATTTTAAGAATAATTTCAGAGACTTCTCCTCAAGTTTCGCTTCACAACGTCGACCTCTCACGCGACATGTGATAACACATTTACTTTGATTATTTTAATTTCTTTGTAACAATTTCTTTAACATATTTATCACTAATGCAAATATATATACTTAATCTTATTTTTTCCTACTAATACTAAACGTGTTTTATTAATTTTCGCACTTTTATTTATTCCATTCACTATTACTGCTAAATAAAAATTAAAATTAAAATAAAAAGTAGGTGTTTGCTCTTTTCGCTGGTGGGCACGAATTTTAAAATATCAATTGTATAAATTCTAGTAAAAATGAGGTTTACTTGAAATCAATTCTTTTATGAAGTAATTGAAAAGTCAAGAAGTGAAGCACTATGTATAAATTTTTAATATGTCATCATTTTTAACTTTCAACTCCATCCCCAACCCCTCCAAAAAATCTTGCATCCCAAACTTTTCAAATTTTTTTATTTCATAATATGTAACTTTATTTTGTTCTTTTGTACTTTTAATAATTCTTATTTACTAAAAATATCATAGTTTAGGTTGCATATTTGTGTTAATAAATTTTTTTATAGAAACTATTATAAAAATAATTTGAATTATATTTATTTATTTACTTAATAAATGTACTAATAGTATGAACAAAATAATATTATGTTAGAAAGGAAAAAAAAAATTTCTACAAATTAATTAAATGAAATAATATATTAATAAAGGGTAAGTAAGTGAAAATATAGTTATTACGTTAATGATATATAGTTTTTTTTTCTTCTGAGTTTACTTCTTCTCAATTTTGTTAAATTTAGTGGTAGAGTTTGTTAAATATATGAAATAAAAAAGACTCCTTTTTTTAGCAAAATAGTGGTCAAAAAATGGTCAAAAGGTATATCCAAGGGATCATTTTGAACCTATCCTCAAACTTGAGGGATATTTTTGTTATTTTCTTTCATATTTTAGGTAGGATTTTAATCAAATTTTATCAAAATTATTTTTGTGAAAGATGAGACAAAGTTAAATGATTTGTAACAAAATAAAAAATAATGACTTTGGGTAATAAACAAAAAGTTGGATGACCATCTTAGCCACTGTGTGTGTGGAATGTATATGAAGATTAAAAATCAAAATAATATAATCATTTCTAAATGTGATAAATTTGCATAGGTGTGCTTGACGAGTAAACATAAAATGTGAAGATTTTAAACAAATCTAATATTATTATTTATTTTAAAGATGTTTTATCCTTTATGACAAGCGCTATCAAAATCTAGCTAGTATTGTATCTTGTTAATGTCATCTAAATTGCCTTACATACGCTATATCTATATGACTTTCTTAATAAATCAAACAGATAATTTTGCTCGAGAAAAACTCTTCATTAGCTGGCATTTGACTCTAGACTCTCAGAAAAATATTAATAACATAAATTAAGGTAACATGATTTGATGAGGAACAAGTGTGGCTATTTCTATATCGATGTGGTTAAAAATTAAGTGGGTTAGAGTATTAGAGTTACATAATATAGCTAAGTTATCTTTTTTACTTTTACGTAGAGTTTTTAAAATTCTAATTTCCAAGTTGGACTATAAACGATGCAAAAATGCCTTATAAATGTGTAAGACATATTATGAAGTAATATAATGTAACTGTTTAAAAAAAATAAAAATATTAGAGTTACTAATGTTTAGATTATTCATTGTTTTGCAATATTGAACACGCCCAAAAACTAGTATTTCCGTTGGCCTGACGCTAGTGGCAAATATTAATGGAGTATTTTCATAAATAATTATAGCTTAGAGCTGTAGTTTTTAAAAAATAGTAATACTTGTTATATCAGGTAGAAGATAGATATTAATATACGTCTCGCATTGTGTATTTACTATAAAATTAAAATTAAATATGTTTTGTAATTTTTTAAAACTTTAGCTATGTGTCATAAATGTTAATCACGTTGCATAAATTTTTCAATAGTATTTTAATCACGAATTTTATAAATATTAAATTTTAAGTAAAATATTAAAATAGGGGTCAAAATATATTTCGAGTAAAATAAAATGTTAATAATTATCGTTCATAATTCTTTTAACTTTTAATAAATGACTAAATATTTCTTGTATATAACTTAAAAGTCTTAAACTCTCCTCTTTTTTTGTTTTTTTTAAACTTCAAAAACCAAATATTATCCAAATACGAAATACTATTTTTTCCGCCCACCGAAATACGGAATACCTAACCTACTACTACTATAAAAGCATAGTATACGTCCTAAAGCTGGAAATACAGATAGAACGCCAGCGTGTATTTATTATTTCTCGTTTTTTTTTTCTTTTCTCTCTCTAATAAATTCGCAATTCACTTCCTCCATATCCTTTTCTTGCACTCATTGTTCTCTTCTCCAGCAAAAGTCCAGTTTCTCTCTATTTATCGGCTACCCCCAATCTAGATCTCGAAAAGCTTTGAAGATGACTAACCAGGCCGAGTCATCTGACTCGTGAGTTTTCTCTATCTATCTCGTTTTCATGTCTTATCAGATCGGTTAATCAACTGAGTTGTTTTAACTTTGAAATCGTTTCTACGTAGTTCAGAGATTTGTATTGTGATTCTTCTTCCTTTGTTTTGTTTTTTTAATGTTTTTCAGAAAAGGTTCGAAGAAGGATTTCTCTACGGCGATTTTGGAGAGGAAGAAGTCTCCTAATCGGCTTATCGTTGACGAGGCGGTCAACGATGATAATTCCGTTGTCGCCCTACATCCTGCCACCATGGAGAAGCTCCAGCTTTTCCGTGGAGATACAATTCTCATCAAGGTTTTTTAACTACCGTACTTTTTGGGGGTTTCCGCTAAATCTCGAGTTTTTAGGGTTTCGATGTGGATAATCTGTTCGTCTAAGGTTTATGGTGAAGATTGCTTTGCTCGTAATTGTTTTTTTTTTGGTTACCTAGGTTAACTTCTAAGTTTTTTCTGTTATTTGTCGGTGAATCTAGTAGATTGAGTAGTTTTACCTTTGTTTAAAGAAGCAACACTTTCCAATAGATTTGAGAGATATGATGTTGTTGTTTCTAAGGTTTGAGGTGGTGATGTTGTGGCAATGCAGTGTTTGTTCTTCTTGTTTGATGATGGGACTGCCAATGACAATTTTATGTGTCATAGCCACGACCTACTCATTAAACTAAAAAGCAACTTATTATTTAAAGATGGTCACAAGCTGTAGAGGTATTCTTTTGGAGCTTGGTTTTCTGCTTCAAGGGGAGATCAATAACTGATATGACCTGTCAGGAAAGAGTCTGTAGTGACAAAAGCTATCCACAAACTTGTAAAAATGCGGTTCTAGTCCGGAAAAATAACCTGCTCAAATGGCTCGCGCACTCTTGAATTTGGTGTGGATTTAAGTAAGAAGAAAATACAACGGAAGCTAAGGATCTATGTAGGTACCAATTAGTTGAGATTAAATTTTAGTTGTTATTGGTACGCTTACATTAAATCAGTGTTTTTTTGGAAGTATTTTTAGTCAGATTAGAGACTTACACCTTCATGAAAGGATACATGTGAGATTAGAAAATTTATAGTTTTGAAGAATCCTTTTTTTTTTTTCATGTTAAAAGGCAAATCATTTGGTATTGGTATGAATTGGACTAGAATATAGCTAAACTTATACAGTGAGTCATAGCCAACTCCAACTAATTTTGGATTGAGATATAGTTGATTGATTGTTGATTTACATACTGCTTCCAGCTTCGTGTGCAAGTGGATTTTGTGATGTGGTTCATAGATGGCCCTCTTCCTATGTGTTTTAGAGTCTCCATTGATCTGTTTCGAACTTATGTACACTTCAGAATTTTAGATCAGGTTAGAGTGTCAGATTGTTCTCATAGTGGAGTTCAATTATTTTTCCATATTTCACATTGTTTATTTAGTTTGTAGCTGTCCTCAAATGTGATAAGTTAGCCTGTCCTAGTCACTGGTGAGGATTATCTGTGTTCCTAGCTTATAATGTGCCATTGAGTCTGTACTCTGTTGATCCTTGATGAGCTGATGTCAGTCGGTTCTATAAGTGACTTGGTACTCGGCTGTATTACATAATAAGGGAAAAAGACTTTCTGAATCATAGTAATGAAGTTACTTGTTGATTTAAAAAAAGCAGTAAATTTACTCACTTCATGAAAAGAAAAGACTTTCAGAATCAACAACAACAACATAGCCAGTCTAAAGTCTGGGGAGGGTGGTGTGAAATGATAGAGAAGCTGTTTCTGATAGACCTTGGCTCAAGTAAAGCATATAAAAAACAACTATAGAAAAAAAAAACAAGTATGGAAAGGAAATATGGTAGTGATACACCAGTTTGAGAATGCTATTACTTTTGAAGGAAATGAAACCAAGTTCGAAGTGATGAAATATGGTGTAGTTATGTTCTCACTTTAGATAAGAGTGTGTTCAAGCAAAGATGTGCGAAGTGATTCCGTTGAGAAATAGTTGATTGTTTGAATCTCAACATTGAGGAGTTGAGTTAATATTGGGCATTATTGTATGTTGGATGTTTAAATTAGTTAGTTTAATTGAAGTTTGATTATTACTGTATGGCAGTCATATATATGCGCGTGGTACTTTTGGTTTCTCTTAAAATTGGGCTCTTTACTTCTCACTTTTCACTTCAAGCCCCACTGCCCCATAGATCTTGCTGCATTTTTTTGGCGTTTTGTTGCTTTTAAAAACAATGACTGTAATTTTCTCATGGTGCTTGTGGTTTAATTTTAACAACTAGTTAAAATGAGGTTACCTCTCTGTATCTGTTTGCATGTGTGTCTGCCTGTGAACCTGTCTATCCAACCGACTCAATAGTTTTGTGCTGCATTTTTATCCAGGGAAAGAAAAGGAAGGATACAGTTGTCATCGCCCTTGCCGACGAAACATGCGATGAGCCAAAGATTAGGATGAACAAGGTTGTCCGTTCAAATTTGAGGGTCCGTCTTGGAGATGTTGTATCTGTGCACCAATGCCCAGACGTTAAGTATGGAAAGCGTGTCCACATACTTCCAATAGATGATACAATAGAAGGTCTCACTGGGGATTTGTTTGATGCATTCTTGAAACGTAAGTGTGTAGCTTGATTGATTCCTGCAATTACTTTCCTATTGGATATCTCAAGCATGGTGTGTAGTTTGACAATTTTCAAGGTTTTATTCTCGCTGATGTCGTGGTATAGGAATTTCCAATTCATTGAACTTATCATCAAATCTAAAAAATAATTAGGGTGGGTTGAAGGAATAGGGTTAGCTGTGTACAGAAGTAACTACCGTATCTATTGTGATTTTCCTTTCTCAATGATTATTAGTTATCACCATCATAGTCTCACCATGGGTTTTCATGCATTATATTATTTTAGGATGTGCCCAGTCCCTCTCGAGTCTCATCCAGGCTAGGTCTAGAATCGGGATCAATACTATAAATCACTTTTGCTGCTCTTCTTCTGCAAATAAGGGGGGAGTTTTGGGAGAATTTTCTGAATGCAAAATAAGAGTATTTTATTTTCAAACACCAAGTTGAAAGGAATCATAGAAAAATTGCAGTTTGTCATCAGCTTTTGTTTTATATATGTTCGAGTCTCTCTCATGAATTAGTTAAAGAGATGTGATGGTTTTGTTTTTTCAGCAACCGTAGTTTGGGAGTACTCGTGTATAAGCAACAGTGCTTAATAGCCCAGTGTATAAGATCTTGTTTGAGGTATCATTGATGATACTTCTCAAATGTGACGTGCATTTATTTTTACTTTTCTTAAGTATTAGGTAGATGTTTACTTGATAAGTATTAGGTGGACTTGTTATTGGCCACGCTCGAATTTACCAGGAGACAGCCTGGATTAGATTTCCCCATCTTGTCCTCCAGACACTCATCTCACATATTTATTGAATTTAATTTTGTACAAATTTTTAATGAAATAATAATTTTGGATTGTGATTTATTTATATATGTAGATGAATCTACTTATTGTGATTTCTTTATTTTTTGTTTGAATATGTTCTTGATTATAAACTTTGAAAGCTTCAGGTATTCTAGATCAATAGGATGTTATTATATTTTCCTCTATAATTGTACAACATATCAGTAATGATAATGAAAAAGAACTGTCAATATCATTCATGTTTGATTTTCAAGGTCACAAACAATACATTTTATTCTCCTTCTGTCTGGTTTTAGTTTTTGTTCACTGTGATTAGATTTAAATTCTGAACATCCTGAATTAAGAAGACAAGCGTGGGTGTCTAATAGTGCCTGGCACCATAATGCTACCAACAAAATTCGGTATACTTTCTTCATGGTAAGGATATTTAAAACCTAATAGCTCTTGAAGGTAATAAAAGTTCTCCCAGTAGTACCATCAGAAGGAGACCCTATGTATTAGTGCAAACTTTAAGTTAGATAATTTGTGTTCAATGTATTTCCAACTGGCTATGGACCAGCTGAATATCAATAATATGCCTTTTCCTTAATCAACTTGATCATCACCTTTTGCTCAGAGAACTCGTTATTGATGGGCCATAGATGCTGTTTTAAGTTTGTGATTTTTATAGAAGAACAATTTTTCTTGCTCTTCTTGTATAACCTTTGAGATGATAGTACAGGAGAATTCTAGTTTTTTGGGAGGATGTGGAGTTGCAGTTGCCCGCCCTCTCTATTGTGCATCTCTTTTGGGATTTTCCAGCATTTGTTAAATTATCTCCAGTTCATGGTCTTTCCTTGATTTTGTACATTCTGCTCTTTGGTTTTGTCAATTGGCAGTGAAAATTAGGGACTGACGGTTGTCTTCTTTGTTAGCAAATTTGTATCCACCTTATTTGTAAGCTCTGTTTGTGTTGGCCTCAATTTTAAACGTTTTTCTTTTGCAGCTTACTTTTTGGAAGCATATCGTCCTTTGAGGAAAGGGGACAATTTCCTTGTTAGAGGAGGGATGAGAAGTGTGGAATTCAAAGTCATTGAGACTGACCCTGGGGAGTATTGTGTTGTTGCTCCAGACACTGAAATTTTTTGTGAGGGGGAACCTGTTAAAAGGGAGGATGAAGAGAGACTGGACGAAGTTGGCTATGATGATGTTGGTGGTGTGAGAAAGCAGATGGCTCAGATTCGTGAACTGGTGGAATTGCCATTGAGGCATCCTCAACTTTTCAAATCCATTGGCGTGAAACCACCTAAGGGGATTTTACTTTATGGACCCCCTGGTTCAGGTAAGACCCTGATAGCCAGAGCGGTGGCTAACGAAACAGGTGCATTTTTCTTTTGCATAAATGGACCAGAAATCATGTCCAAATTGGCTGGAGAGAGTGAAAGCAATCTCAGGAAGGCGTTTGAAGAGGCTGAGAAAAATGCTCCATCTATTATATTCATTGATGAGATTGATTCAATTGCTCCTAAGCGAGAGAAGACACATGGTGAAGTTGAGAGAAGGATTGTTTCACAGCTCTTGACTCTGATGGATGGACTGAAATCTCGTGCTCATGTCATAGTTATGGGAGCTACCAATCGTCCTAACAGCATTGATCCTGCCCTCAGAAGGTTTGGTAGGTTTGATAGGGAAATTGACATTGGTGTTCCTGATGAAGTTGGACGTCTTGAAGTTCTTCGTATTCATACCAAGAATATGAAGCTTGCAGAAGAAGTAAGCCAACTTATTGAATTCTTCTTTTTGGGGATCAATTTGTGGGCTGTAGCATAATGATGATGAATATCTGATTCTGCAGGTGGACTTGGAAAGAATATCAAAAGATACACATGGTTATGTAGGTGCAGATCTTGCTGCTCTTTGCACTGAAGCTGCACTTCAGTGCATTAGAGAGAAAATGGATGTCATTGATCTGGAAGATGATTCTATTGATGCTGAAATATTGAATTCAATGGCTGTCACAAATGAACACTTCCAAACTGCTCTAGGAACAAGCAATCCATCTGCATTACGTGAAACAGTAAGTAGCCTATTGCCACCCTGCAGCTTGCTACCTGATCATGTGCAATGTTCATTGTTACTTATGATTCTTTTGTCATTTTGTCCGTATGGGGTTTATGGATGTAATAGATGGGTTTAAATTTATTGGGTTCTTTTGTGAAAACTATACGCAGGTTGTTGAAGTGCCTAATGTCTCATGGGAAGATATTGGAGGCCTTGAAAATGTCAAAAGAGAGCTTCAAGAGGTAATTGAATTCAATATATTGGTCTTGATGCATTCATATACGCCACTAAGTTCTGTCTTAGGAGGGTTTCATCATTGTTCCTGTTTCATATTATGTAGACTGTTCAATACCCTGTGGAGCATCCAGAGAAGTTCGAGAAATTTGGTATGTCACCTTCAAAGGGTGTTCTTTTTTATGGTCCCCCAGGATGTGGGAAAACTCTTCTTGCCAAGGCAATTGCAAATGAGTGTCAAGCCAATTTCATTAGTGTCAAAGGACCTGAGCTGCTTACCATGTGGTTTGGAGAGAGTGAGGCCAATGTCCGTGAAATTTTTGACAAGGCTAGACAATCTGCACCCTGTGTCCTCTTCTTTGATGAGCTCGACTCTATTGCTACTCAGGTAAGATAGCTTTCAAGTTTACCAGATTGTTTGTAGTAAGCAAATGCAGGAACCTTTTGATGGATTTTTCCAGACTTCGAGGCAGCACATATCCCAATCTGGCAATCAAGTAGATATAAGCAGATATAAGCAGTTATAACTGTAAAAGGGAGGGCAGAAAGAAAAAAGTAGTTATCCTTGTATCACTGCTTACAAAGAATGGTGCTTGATTTTATTGCAGAGGGGAAGCAGTGTTGGAGATGCTGGTGGAGCAGCTGATCGGGTTCTGAACCAACTTCTGACTGAAATGGATGGCATGAATGCGAAGAAAACTGTTTTTATTATTGGGGCCACAAACAGGCCTGATATAATTGACCCTGCACTTCTGCGACCTGGTCGACTTGACCAGTTAATTTATATCCCACTGCCAGATGAAGACTCACGCTATCAGATTTTCAAAGCATGTCTTAGAAAGTCTCCCCTGTCAAAAGATATTGATTTGAGAGCTCTTGCCCAATATACTCAGGGATTTAGTGGAGCTGATATCACTGAGATCTGTCAACGAGCATGCAAATATGCCATAAGGGAGAACATTGAGAAAGTATGCTCTTCATCTGCTCTTAATTTTTTATATTTGGTTTTGTTCTTCTAAGTCCGAGGCCACATTGTCTTTGTTCTTGCAGCTTTTTATGTGTGTTGTTTACTGTTGTACACCTACTGATGTTGTGAGGCAAATCTAAGATTTTAAACTAGTGGGGTCATTGCAAAAAAAGATTTTAAACTAGTGGATGGGGAGGATCGCTCACCTTGTTGCGGTGAGTGTGGACTTGGTACAAAGATATATCATTAGAAATAATTCACTCTGTGCGTGTGATTGTGTGTGTATGGGCATGCATATGCGCCAGCGCATGCTGCTGCAAAGGGGGATCTGCCACTTCTGATACTTTTATTGGACAATGTTTAGGTTGCATTTGTGTCATCATCTGTGCTGACTATTGAAGCAGTGATGCTCTTCAGTACTTTTGTTAATGGTTTTTGTTATCTGCAGTTTGATAGTTGCCAAAATAAATATCTGAAGTCAAGTGCTTTGTCCCCTCTGTTTCTTGTAAAAGAACTATGTGCTACGCATCTCTTGCTTTAAACTCCATATTAACGTGCTAGCTGGTCTCTTATGTCAATGCTTGCAAGTTGTGCTAACCTCTCTTCAAAATTAAGTTAATGGGCATAGTTGACAGTCCTAATCCTTGTCAAATGGCGTTCTTGTTACAGGATATAGAAAAGGAAAAGAGACGAGCAGAGAATCCTGATTCTATGGATGAGGATGCCGATGATGAGATAGCGGAGATTAAGCCTGCTCATTTTGAGGAGTCCATGAAGTATGCACGAAGAAGTGTAAGTGATGCTGATATTCGTAAATACCAGGCATTTGCTCAGACTTTACAGCAATCTCGGGGTTTTGGAACTGAATTTCGGTTTGCTGAGGCCAGTGGTGGGGTTGCTGCACCTGCATCTGATCCCTTTGCAACTTCTAATGCTGGAGCTGATGATGATGACTTGTATAGCTAAAGTTATGGACTATCCTGTTATTTTGCTTCAATAGAGTTGCCTAAACAATTTACTTCTACGAAAATGTCTGGAATTATTACTTTGTTTCTGGAAGCTGTGGGGCTCTTGCTTAACTTGAGGTTTGTTTTGCCTCTTTAATCTTGTTATCTTGAGGTGTTCTATGACATTTTAAAAGAACCTCAATAGCTTTGCTCTAATACGGTGGACCTTGGTTATTTTCCCTCTACTTCTCTTTCCCCTTCTGATGTTTGCCTTGGTACATTAGGTGCTTATTTTGTCTTAAAAAATTACTCCATTTTCCGGGAATGAGAGCATGTAATTCAATAGCACCTTGGTATTAGGGAAACTCCATAAACAGGCGAGAGTTTAGTGAAATAACTTTGGTGTGTTTGAGAGCACAAGAGACGGAAGAATATAATTTAATGTTTTACGTTTTAGCATGGAACTAACTAAGATATTTTAAGAAATCGAATTGTGTTGTAAATGTCAGAAATGTTGTTCCGGTAGAAGCTCGGCCCTGTTTCTGCCAGAATTTACATTTCTGCCGCCAAGTTATTACTCTTATCATGTCTGAACTTCAAATTGTAATCTTGAAGTTTCCTCTTTGACCGATTGTTGTTCCTTCTTTTCAAGGGGTGTTTGGTTTGAATCTTACATAAGCTTAGCAAAACTTATGAAGTAATTAATTTTCAAAACGAAAGTAAATACACAGTAATGGTTCAATATATACAGATAATTGCATGATGTCCAGTCCTTCCTCATCAGAAAAGTGAAGCCAAGTTTGGAGAATGGGGACATATTGGAAAAAAAATTAAAGAACTATAAAATATACAGAAACAAAGTGCATCATCTTTCTTGATATGTAGCAAAATATCGAGTAACTTGAAATGAGCTTACATACAGAGGTATAAATTAAACTCCACTATAGTCAAATTAATAACGCAAAAGCCAGAGACAAAACATGAATTGATTAACATACCACATTAGATATAAAGGATAGTACCGCTTATTGGTATTAATAATTAGTTAAGTTATTCTCATAACAACATTTTGGTGGGCTAAGGTTGGTTGAAATGTTTTTCTTGAGAACATCCAAATCCAAGTGAACCAAATATATGATTGTTCACGTATCTGCTTGGACCAGATGCATGCCTGAACAACCCCTTTGGTAAGCAATTCTTGATTTCCTTCCCATGAAAAACCGGTCGGCGCATCAACTCGGGTTTCATTATCATGTATTCTTCAGATAATTGACGGACTCCCACAGTTTCATTAATAAGAGAAGATAGCAAAACAAGGCTAATAACATATAGTATAGCTAAAAAATGTGTATTGGAAGCAGCTGCAGTCATTCTTGTATGAAGTTAAAACTGTATGTGTTCGGGGAAATTATAAGCTCTGGAAAAGGGATGTTTTATATATGATGTGTGGTTCATAAGAAGAGAAAGAAATTCAGGGGAGCTATAAATAGGCTCGTGAGCAGTAGAGGCGGCAGATTTTGAGTTTTGTATATACACAGCTCATTGCAAGCAGGGTACAGACAGTACAAATTAAAGCATGCAACCAAAAAGTTTTTAAGTTTCCTACACTGATAACGTAGAATTTTTTATAGCAAATTTGATATGATTACATCAAATTAGAGTACATAATAATCTGCTCTAATTGATTAAATTGTCCTTAATAGTATGTAGAATTTTTTTATACTGTAGTTTACTTAAAAAAAAGTAAAATCTTGCAAAATCTATTGTAGCTCATAACTTATGAGTTATTTTTCAGGTTATTCATCTCACTTGTTCGGTGTATATAAGTTAAATTTAAATATAAGAGGAATTAAGAAGGGACGGGTGATAGAATTGGTGATGACCCGTGAGTGTTGGTCATTGCTTTAAAATCAACTTCTCTCTTCCTTAATTCACAAGGAAAGTAGAAATAGGGGAAGAAATTATTAGGTGGAGAGTTGAGTTTTTACAAATAAAGTAAAAGTTCAGATAGTTAACCAACTGAACTACTACGATTTTCATTGATTTCTTAAAAAATCACTCAATTGATAGTTATTATTTCGAAAAGTTGGTTAATTCTCTTCAAAAATTAACTTTATGAGATAATAAATATTAATCGAATGAGTATACGAAAAATCACCTCTTAATTCCCGTGCATTAATTCATTTATACTTTCGCTATATATGAATCTTTATGTACGTCTAAGCTGTTGGTTCACTTGCTTCTGTTCATCATTTAATATTTCATTTATTATTAGGTTATATCAGTTGTTCGACTCACCTTATTCATTTATCATCATTAATAAAAGAGTATATATATATTAAATGAAGTTTATTTAAGGCACAAATATGCAGATTGACTGTTACCTAATTCCTGGATTACCATATCTAATCATCTGTTACATGTGTTTTCCATTATTATTACAACTACAATCAATCTTCATTGTCTGTGCCAGATAGAACACACCCATCTAATTGATCAACTTCCTTTTAATTCTTTTGTTTCTTTTTTAATCGCGATGTTCAGGTCAACTTATATGTGTATTTCGATGAGTTTGCTGAATATTATGATGACAGCGGTGACGTAACGCGGCAGCTACCTTAATTGATGCATCAGTTGTTGGGAAGAATAATATTATTATTACTCCCTCCGTTTTAAAATAAGTGGCGCTTTCAGCTTGAGTACACCCCTTAAGAAAACTACTCATTCCTAGACAGAAAAATGTATTTTTACCCACTTACCCCTAATAAATATCTTGAAAAAGATGTAGCTCTTTAATATTTTCTTGATTATGTAAAACTTTCTCCACTTAAATAAGGGTAAAATTGGAAGAACATCATTAATGTCTTCTTGATTATGTAAACCACCACTTATTTGAAACAAAATTAAAAGGCTAAAACACCACTTATTTTGAAACAGAGGGAGTATTATTATTATTATTATTATTATTATTATTATTATTATTATTATTATTAATGGTTGCTATAAGATTTAGATGGTGAAAGTAAATGCTTACGATTTATTGTTCTAGTAGTCTGTCAAGCTGACCAATTAATTTTCAAACCTTTATTCATGTCAATTATGTTACTCTCATTTATTTTTTAACAACTTGTAAAAAGAATTAGCATTTTTATCCATCATGTCAAATGGTTAAAATTCAATGAGAAGTGTACAAACAATTACATTGGATTTATTATTCAGTTTCATAACAGATTAATGCAAAAAAAAAAAAAAAAAAAGAGAAAAAGAAAAAGAAAAGGAGTGGTTGATGGGTTTCAAATGTAGTGGTTTAATGCAATTATGAAGGCATAATAAAGGAATAGACCAATTAATTGGATATGCAATTGCAGTTTGAAGTTTAACGAATTGGAGATACTGAAATTACTGTGCCAATTAGTTGTATTATCATTCAAAATTTAAATTAGTTAAAATTTTTAGTATCGAAATATATCTGTTTTTCTTGTAATCGTGTCTAAAATACTGAATTCAAAATTCGAGATGATGAAGTAGTTCTTTACTGGGCTTTGAGTGTGTGGGAGTTGAATACTATTGATAAGTTTGGGTTGCAGATCCAGCCCATTTACATATAAGAGAAAATATTGTTAGTACAGTTACAGATGAAAAAGAGTAGAAGATTATTTGATATGCAGTAGTAATGAATTTACCAGCAAGAGATTATCATTTTTATACATAAAAATTTAAAAATATTATTTTATTCTATTCAAATCATAAAAAGTTAAAAAGAAATTTCATTTCCACTGAATTTAACCCAGCTATGCCATCTGCACTTTTATCATGATACCTACAGGATTTACCTTTTACCTAGAACATTTGTGATGCAAACATAAACCAATTAGTAATTATTAAAAATAATGTCCATTAAATCTTTATGTTTGGTGAAATAGAGATAGGTTGATTTCGGTATGGTGAAAAATATTTTTCTATTTTCGTATATGTTCAGTTGATCAAAATGTTGAGAAAAATAAGTTTTATAAATAGTATTCACGTTAGTTGTGTTTAGCTCATCCTTCAATTCACATAATCTTCATCTCTATTCCTGTATCTCTTATTCCCACCACCTTACAACCTCACGTTTTTGTCTGTCTGATCCTTCAACTCACTTCATCTTCACCTCTATTCCTGTATCTCCCGTTCCCACTACCTTACAACCTTGCGCTCGCTCACCTTCATCTCCCATAGTATTTAGTTGAAATGGCTATTAGTGGTTGTTTCAGCTAATTGAATTTGATATAAGATATTTGATGTTTTAGATAAACAAGAATCATTTATTTACTTCAAAAAAAAATAAATTCACTGTTGCTACCCAGGGAGAAGATAAACATAGATATTAAGGGTAGTTTAGACAAAGACTTTTGTAATTAAAGTCGTTAAATACTTTTTTTTAACTTTAAAAGATTTCCCCTCTTTACCATCATTGAAGTATCCCATTGTCCAAAAATAAAAAATAAAAACGTAAAATGAAATAAACCAATTCCTTGCATGTCCACTTCTTGACGTTTTTCTTACCTACTAGGGAAACCTAATGCATATTTATTCGTATTTTGTGTTCACATTAAATTAATTAATTTAATTTTATTAGTTAAAAATTAAAGTTAGAATACATAACACTTAATTATAGATTAAACATGAATATGTCTATGGAGACGTATAATTTATATTTAATTATTTGATGTAATTTTTTATCTCACGTAGCCAAATAAAATTAAGTTAATTAGTCAAATAATGTTGATGTAAATATGTGATGAAGCCAAGTCAACTTTCCCACAACTTGGGACTTAAAAGCTGTACCCACAATATAGACTTAAATTAGATAGTGGAAATTGAAGGCCAAGTTGTAACATTATTTGAAAATTATTTTATTTTTGTATTTTTAGTTTATCTTTAATAATTAACTAGTTGGAACTCAATTGATATACAAAGACAATTTTATTTAAGGGAGAGAAAATAAAAATATATGTGTTTAACTCTCACCTGAACCCAATAATTTTGATACTTTGTAAATATTTAGATTAGATGTAATTTTTGTTATAAATTTTGATCTTTCATATAGTAGTGTTGATCGGATTAAATGTATCTTAAATTTAATGTGCATATGATCTTCTCAAAATATTTTACTCTCTTCGTTTTAAAATAAATAATGTTTTAGCCTTTTGATTTTGTTTCAAAATAAGTGGTGTTTTCTCTAATCAAGAAGACATTAACGATATTCTTCTCATTTTACCCTTATTTAAATAGAGAAAGTTTTATATAATTAGGAAAATATTAAAGAGTAATCTTTTTTTCAAGATATTTATTAGGGGTAAGTGGGTAAAAATATATTTTTCTTTCTAGAAATGAGTAATTTTCTTAATGAGTATGGATGAGCTAAAAACATCACTTATTTTGAAACTAAGGAAGTAAAATAATAAAATTTTTGGCCTGGGAAGTTAGTAGAGTAAATATAGAACAAGGTTTTGTAGTAGATTAATGGAGTAATTTTTGCCTCCTGCTTGAGATATTTAATACTTAACTTGAGTTGAATTGTCAATTATATTACACTTAAATTTCGATTTCACTCTAAAAGTTAACTTAATAGTTCGATTCCTGTACAAATTGCTGCTAATGATGAACTATAATTGATTTTAATCTTCCACTAGGAGAAGAAAAATAATTCACATACTTGTATTAATCAACTGGAATAATGATCAGCGCCCTTCTTAGAAGTCAAAAGTTTTATAATAATACACTTTTGAATCTACACTCTTGTTTTAAACAACGGCCTTTGGCTCTAGAATATATTTTTGTCGAAAAATCAAAAGGAAACATACACAATGAGTAATGTGTGTATATATATACTTCATTAAAAAAAAAAAACATATACCTTAGTAGATTCCAGGTATTTGTCTTCAAAGATCAACAAGCAACATCATTAAAATAAAAAAGGTAAAAAAGATAGAAGAAAATCAGGATACATTTTGCTTATTGAGGCGACTCAACACATTGAATCTTCAATTAAGTCGGAGATTGACGATCATCAATCCCTTGGAAAGATCAGACGCGATCCGGCGTCAAATTTGGCGGAGTAGGTGCGGACCCCACGCGCTTGCCACGCTCCGATCGACAGTTCTCGGCGAATTTCAAGCTGCTTTGGTGCATGCCTTTTTGCCTCTCGGCCTCGGTGTACTCGGACGAATAATAATGTTCCTCACTTCCCTTGACGGGGTCTTTTGATGGTGGCAAAAACATGCTTCCCCATTGTGGGAAATGACACAAAGTCACAGGAAGAGTGCATCCTATGATCATTAGTCCCATGTAAGTTAGCCCTGTCGCTGTCGAGTATTTTGAGCTCGTGAAAAACAACAATTGTGTCAATCCAGAACCGAAATTGCCTCCAGCGCCTGTCATTCCCGATATAATACCTAATGACCGGCGCGAAATGAAGGGAATAATACCGAACGTTGCACCACAAGCGGCTTGAGCTCCGATTGAGAAAAGGATCATAAATGTTATGGCAATGGGCAGGGAATTTGAGCGGCCCAACAGGACACAGAATACTCCTCCCAGTGTTTGGAGGATCCAGAGTACCCAAAGTCTCCCTCTCATGCCGAATCTCTTGGCTGCGTAATCCGAAGAAAATCCTCCGAATGGACGAGCTAAAAGGTTAGCCATGCCAAATGTGGCTGCAATGATTCCCGCTGTGTGAAGCTTTAGATCAAATCTGTAGGTTTTGATACACAAATTTTGTAATTAGTTTAAAGCAGATGTAGCAGCTTTTGCAATTGAAGTTAGGTAAGTTACGTGGTACAAAAGTTGAAAGTATACATTCTTGAGAAAACATTTTAAAACCGCCGGCAGTGGCATAGTCACAACCAATGAAAGGGTCAGGTTTAATTGAATCACCTTTGTTGGTAAAATCGTACAGTGTAAATAACAAGGCAAGAGCATTTTTGTATAAATATACACAAGTTTTGGGTCCATTGACTATAAGAGAAATTTTCATTATATTCCAGTGTCAAAAGGTTGTTCAAAATATCTTTATAAGGTTTAAGGTCCGAGTTTTTGAATTACTTGGTTAAAATTTTTGACTCTAACCCTAACAATCAGAATATATTAATTAAGTTATAGTATATTATTAAAAAATCAAACCTGTCGAAGAAGTACTCCGCAATCACGTTGTCCGTAGACAGTTCAACTCCCATAGAGTATCCATAGAGGAGGACAAAGATCCATGTCCTGTAGTTTGTTGCTGCATACCACAATATCTGAAATTAAGAAAGATGGGGTAATTAGAGTTAGCAAAAATTATTGTCTTAAAAAAACAAAAGTACATAAAGATTAAGTGTTGGGGGATGTAATTTGGACTTACGTTACCGAATTTATCTTTAGCAACATTACCCTTCTTCTGTAAAGCGCCACGATTTCCATCAGGCAAATCTTGACCAAGAGTCAACACCAAAATACCCATGACCACATGAAGCCAACCAGGAATGAAAAACGCAATTCTCCAAGCAGTGAACGGAGTTGCACCCATCCTTCTAATTATATCATAAAGAAGTGGCATAATGAGTTGAGTCGCACCGCCACCCATATTTCCCCACCCGGCTGCTGTCCCGTTCACCAGCCCGATAATCTGACTGTAAAACATAGTACTCATCCAATATTGGCACGACACAAAAGTCGCGAGAGAAAACCCGATCATGAACCGGACAGCTACGTATCCGCCAGCGGAGGAAACGAACGACATACAAAAAACGGTTGGGGCTGACAACATGATGAGAAAGGCGCAGCCATACCTGGGGCCCAACAAATCACAAACCGCACCCATAACAAGCCTTGATAAAATACTTCCGGAAACGGAAGCAACCCCAGCGTTACCAACGTCCATTTTGGTCAAATTAAGGTTGTCCCTAATGATAGGAACTAAAGGGGCAGCAGCAAATGTCGAAACGAAACAAGTAAAGAAAGAAATCCAGGAGAGTTGAAATGTTAGGCCATGAGGCTTTGAAAACGAATAAAATTTAAATTGCTTGGCCTTGTGTTCAGTATCAACCGGTACTGAAAACTTTGCGGTGGTGTCGGTAGGCACCATCGGAGAAGCCACCGAGAAAGCAAGAACGGGCTCTCTACCGGTGACTCCATGCATAGAACTCCCCGGTTCTCCTTCGATATCAGCCATTTCTGATCTTGATCAAGGAAATAGCTGATTAATTAAATTAAAATGTATTAGAAGAAAATTTGATGTGTACTAGTTTGAGAAGGGAATGTTTATATAGGTATCAAAGCGTTGACAATGTGTAACTAGGGCAAGTGATTGGTGATTCCCAATGGGTTTTTGGAGGATTTAAATATTTGATTAAAGGATTAATCCATTCCGCCGCATTTGAAATACGAATAGTGGTAAGTGGTAACCTTATGGTATATCCCAAAGGTTCATTGACCATTCTCGGTATCTTCGTTTATTAGTTGGAGTTCTATACCATATCTAAACGTTACCCCTTTTGACATATAAGTGTTGAACAAGTCTTTTGCAATACATTTACAGTGAAATTAAGTTATACACATTGATAATATATTCAAAGTAATATCATTATTGTGCTAAAATTATTCAAGAACACTTCTAATATGATATAATAATTAAATCCGTACGATTTTTTTTAAAGACCTCACACTATTATGAGTATCCAACACCTTATACGTAATTCAATTTTTTTCTTTTCAACTATTAACGTGGGACTTTATTTGCACGCCAAGAATCTCCTTGTAGAACTAATTAAGTTCCACATGATTCACCGGTTAGAGATTCAACGTATTTGTGTGCCACCCACATAGACATAGTCACAGGAAGCCCAAAGGCTTTGTATGCGTATTTGAAGTTATGGTTTTATGTCATAAGTCGGCCCGTAGACGGGAAAAAGCACTAAAACGGGCTCAACACCACACTCCGCCATCTTTATACTCGTTCTACTAAAATATTGATTCTAATATCAGTCATTGGGTTAAAAATGGTTAGAGAATAGTCTTAATACGATGTGATATATATTGTTCACTTTGGGCCAAATCCGCAGGATGTCCTAAAAGGCATCACACCATCTAGAATATTCAATATAGCATAAGTAGCTCTTTTTTCTTTTCAATTATCAATATGGAACGTTATTCGCACGCTCAATAAAATTATGAATCACGATCTTTATATATAGATAAATAGATAGATGATTTGGCCGCTTTCCCTGATTTTCCAACGTGTGAATCTGTTGAATTTCTTCCGATTCTCACAATTTAGGAAACGTGGTTGAAATTGCTATTATTTGTCGTTTTGGTTAAGCGAATTTGTTCTACAAGATTTGACGTTTTAGATAAATAAGAAACATTTACAGTTACTTTTTGAAATTCACTGTTGCTGTATTATGAAATGCTAAAAAGAGATAATAAAAGTAGTTTAGAATAAAGCATTTCATAGTTAAAGTTATTAAGTAGTTAGTAAAAAATGTACAAAAACTTTAAAACATTTGAGTATCCCCTTTATCCCAAACAAATTTTTTTAAAAAAATTGAAATTAACCAATTCTTTGCATGTCTCCTTCATCACGTTTTCCTCACCTTTCCAATTATGGAAACTTGAGGAGTATTGAATATTTGTTTTTATATTATATTAAATCAATTGATTCAATTTTATCAGTTTAAAATTATAGTTAGAATACATAATACTTGATTATAATTAATATAAATACGTATATGGAGAATATATGACTTACATTTATTGATTTAGTAAAATTAAATAACAAGTGGGAATAAACTTTAATCTCGAGTAGCCTAATAATAAAATTAAGTTAATGCTGATGTAACGAAGCCAAGTCCACTTTCCCACAAATTGGGACTTAATGATTTAAATTAGCTTATTTTGGTTGTTATATATATACTGTCTGAATATACTAGAAAGAGGATTCATTTGGACAGTGGGAATTCAAGGCCAAGTTGTAACATTATTATTTGATGCACTATCTTTCTTAATCTGTTTCTTTCTCTTTGAAAACTATTTCATTTTTATATCATTATTTTCTTTTTACTAAAATAACTTATTGAAAATCACTTGATATAGAAGTTCTTTCTATTATAAGGGAGAAAAGATGAAAATAAATCTATTGTGTAATTAATATTTTATCGCAACTTATTTTAAAAAAATAATTTTGATACTCTGCAAATATTTAAATTACATATCAAAAGTCTTTTCGAAATTTTTAGATATCACATTTTCTTCATACCGTTAATCTAAAAACTTAACTTTGACTCACTTTTTCTTCTTTAATTTTCTGCAAACGAGAAACTTAATTCACTCTTGTTTAGTTGTAATTTGGTATTGGCTAGAGTCGAGCTATTTAGCAATTTGGCATTAAAATATGCAAATGATCTTTCCGTTGCTACCTTTTCGACAAATTCTATGATATTAAAATCTTGGCTAGGTAAGTCAGATATAGTTATGTAACACTTACTTTGGTACATTAACAATTAATTACTCCTTCTTGAGTGCATTATTAAAATGCTTAAGCGCGCAAATTGAACTGTCAATTTTATTACACTTAAATTTCGATCCCGCTAAGCTAACTTAATACTTCTACATGTATAGAATTTGTAATTGATCTAACAGATCATTTTTAATCAGCCACTAGGAGAGGAAAAACAATTTATAAACCAACTGGAATAAATGATCGGGCCCCTTCTTAGAAGTCAAAAGTTTTATAATAATAAACTTTTGAATCTACACTCTGTTTTAAACAACGGCCATTTGCCCAAGAATATTCTTTTGAAAAAAGCAACAGCAAGCATCACAATGAGTAATATATATATATATATACTTGATTTAAAAAAAAAAAAACATATACCTTAGTAGATTCCAGGAATTTGTCTCAAAAGATCAACAAGCAACATCATTAAAAACCAAATAAAAAGTAAAATCAGGACACATTTTGCTTATAATTGAGACGACTCAGCTCATTGAGGAATTAATCCCGGAAAATTCAGACGCGATCCGGCGTCAAATTTGGCGGAGTAGGTGCGGACCCCACGCGCTTGCCACGCTCCGATCGGCAGTTCTCGGCGAATTTCAAGCTGTTTTGGTGCATGCCTTTTTGCCTCTCGGCCTCGGTGTACTCGGACGAATAATAATGTTCCTCACTTCCCTTGACGGGGTCTTTTGATGGTGGCAAAAACATGCTTCCCCATTGTGGGAAATGACACAGAGTCACAGGAAGAGTGCATCCTATGATCATTAGTCCCATGTAAGTTAGCCCTGTCGCTGTCGAGTATTTTGAGCTCGTGAAAAACAACAATTGTGTCAATCCAGAACCGAAATTGCCTCCAGCGCCTGTCATTCCCGATATAATACCTAATGACCGGCGCGAAATGAAGGGAATAATACCGAACGTTGCACCACAAGCGGCTTGAGCTCCGATTGAGAAAAGGATCATAAATGTTATGGCAATGGGCAGGGAATTTGAGCGGCCCAACAGGACACAGAATACTCCTCCCAGTGTTTGGAGGATCCAGAGTACCCAAAGTCTCCCTCTCATGCCGAATCTCTTGGCTGCGTAATCCGAAGAAAATCCTCCGAATGGACGAGCTAAAAGGTTAGCCATGCCAAATGTGGCTGCAATGATTCCCGCTGTGTGAAGCTTTAGATCAAATCTGTAGGTTTCATACACAAATTTGTAATTAGTTTAAGCAGATGTACCGGATTAATTTTCCAGTTGCAAATTAGGTAGATTATCTGCTATAACATATTAACACACACTATTGTAACAATATTTTATGAATCACCTTCTTTAAAAGTTCATACAGTACAAGTATAACAAAAATTAATTTTCTTATATATTTATACAAACTATAAATCCCTTGACCAAAGAAATATTTTTTCATTATAGTCGTAAAACTAGTTTGAAAATTTCTTTAGATCTTAGGTCTGATTATTTTTTATCCCCTTACCAAAATTTCTAACTCCGCTACTAACCATCTATATATATATAATTAAATCATATTATAATTTCAGGAATCAAACCTGTCGAAGAAGTACTCCGCAATCACGTTGTCCGTAGACAGTTCAACTCCCATAGAGTATCCATAGAGGAGGACAAAGATCCATGTCCTGTAGTTTGTTGCTGCATACCACAATATCTGAAATTAAGAAAGATGGGGTAATTAGAGTTAGCAAAAACATTATCTCCCAAACCAAAAAGGTACATAAAGATTAAGTGTTGGGGGATGTAATTTGGACTTACGTTACCGAATTTATCTTTAGCAACATTACCCTTCTTCTGTAAAGCGCCACGATTTCCATCAGGCAAATCTTGACCAAGAGTCAACACCAAAATACCCATGACCACATGAAGCCAACCAGGAATGAAAAACGCAATTCTCCAAGCAGTGAACGGAGTTGCACCCATCCTTCTAATTATATCATAAAGAAGTGGCATAATGAGTTGAGTCGCACCGCCACCCATATTTCCCCACCCGGCTGCTGTCCCGTTCACCAGCCCGATAATCTGACTGTTAAACATAGTACTCATCCAATATTGGCACGACACAAAAGTCGCGAGAGAAAACCCGATCATGAACCGGACAGCTACGTATCCGCCAGCGGAGGAAACGAACGACATACAAAAAACGGTTGGGGCTGACAACATGATGAGAAAGGCGCAGCCATACCTGGGGCCCAACAAATCACAAACCGCACCCATAACAAGCCTTGATAAAATACTTCCGGAAACGGAAGCAACCCCAGCGTTACCAACGTCCATTTTGGTCAAATTAAGGTTGTCCCTAATGATAGGAACTAAAGGGGCAGCAGCAAATGTCGAAACGAAACAAGTAAAGAAAGAAATCCAGGAGAGTTGAAATGTTAGGCCATGAGGCTTTGAAAACGAATAAAATTTAAATTGCTTGGCCTTGTGTTCAGTATCAACCGGTACTGAAAACTTTGCGGTGGTGTCGGTAGGCACCATCGGAGAAGCCACCGAGAAAGCAAGAACGGGCTCTCTACCGGTGACTCCATGCATAGAACTCCCCGGTTCTCCTTCGATATCAGCCATTTCTGATCTTGATCAAGGAAATAAATTAAAATGTATTAGAAGAAAATTTGATGTGTACTAGTTTGAGAAGGGAATGTTTATATAGGTATCAAAGCGTTGACAATGTGTAACTAGGGCAAGTGATTGGTGATTCCCAATGGGTTTTTAGAGGATTTAAATAATATTTGATAAGGGAATCCATTCCGCCGCATCTGGAAATGAATTTGGTAACCTTATGGTATATACCAAAGGTTCACTGACCATCCTCTCAGAATCTTAGTTGGATTAGTATACCATATCTAAACGTTACCCCTTTTGACAAACAAGTGCTGAACAAGTCATTTGCAGAATTTCTTATTTAGATCGCTCAATCCATACACAATACTTGGCAAATTTACAACGAATTATGTATTACAAATATTTTATTCAAGGGTGAATGTCAGAAATTTCGTTAAGTATTTAATGTTTAATATATATGTAAGAAAAATAATTTTTAGCCTCTGTATTCAATATATCAACTGAGTAATCTTTGTCGATGAGGCTCCACCACCGAATATGTAGATATTTTACGCAATAAATATAGTAAATTTAACAAGTGAATTACTATCTTTATCATATTATTAATTAATATTTATCATAGAAATTTATCTCTGACTTCCTAATAATTAAGTAAATATATTTTCTTTTTTATCAGGTGGAAACCTTATGGACTAAAACTGCAGTAGATACTCAGTAATTTCCTGTTTTCGTTGATCCTACGTAACATAATGTTTACACAATATATTCCAGGCTTTATTTCCTTCTTAATTATCAACTAAAATTATTTGCAAGTTGTGCATCAATACATATTCGAATTGTGAACAGTGATGAGGTGTTTTTAATTTCTTTTCTTTTTTTCTTCAAGAAGCAAAAGGTAATTAATATGTCTTTCAAATTTTTGAAAGGAGAAAACAAAGGAAAAAAGAGGCTTAAATTAGCTGTGCCCTAAGCAATATTTTGGCTGTCACCGAAGTCCAGAAGAGATATGGATGGATCTGATTGCTGCAGACCTACACAAACAAAGTAATATGTCTTCCAAATTTTTAAAATTAGGTGATATTTTAAGTTCAACATAACACTGCATGTTATTTTTTTCATTCAGTGCCTGGTATTTATTTTAGCATCAATTAATTCAGAATTATATCGGAAAGTTTCATTTTAAAATAAATTTTTTAGAATTATATCAGAAAGTTTCATTTTGAAATAAATTTTTTTATTAAAGATGATTTCATTTCAAGACTCAAACTCGATTCCTATAATTAAAGATGATGAGGTATTTACCATCATCACTATATGTATTACTTTTATATGTTGCTTATGATTTTGATACACCATTTTAAAAATCATTTGATAGAATTAATCTTAATAATTAAGGGGCATTTGACTAAAATAACTCTTATCTTTTTCTTAAATGAGTAATTGATTGCTATATCTTTTATTAAAGTAGTAAAGGTTGAACCAAGAAAAAGCTAATGCATTTTTTGTTTTTTAAAGTGACAAAATATTTTGAGTCAATATTTTAAAGCTAAAGTGAAAAAAAAATTTAGAATCTTTGTAATTTAATTGATTATTATTTAAACTTTTAGTTTGTTAGTGAAGCACGATCAATAGTTCAACATAATTAAGTCGTTACACTTAGCAATTAAAAAATATTAACCCATCAAAACTCTTCAAATCAAAGCTAGATATTCTTCTATCTATCACTGAACTCACCGATTAACCTAACCTGAACTTCTTTTATTTACTATTCCTAAAGAATACAAAAAACAAATTTTAAGAAATATTTTCAGTTATTATTTTGCTACTATATATGATATAAGCACTCTTAGATTTAATTTTCATAATATAATCTCTTTCCTATCTTTCTTTGATATATATATATATATATATATTAAAAAGACCTAAATAAGTAATAGTAACATTATTTTCATGTGGGTTGAAAAGATCACTAATTTTCATACATTGAATTTGGGAGAATCTGTCTCCATTAAGTTTGGCATGTTGCAATTTTTTCATCATAGCATATCCATCCAACAAGGTAGGAAAAGTGGACTATAAAAAAGAACGGCTCATATTAATCACCAATTAAGAACATCTCCATTTTCTACCGTTAAATATTAAAGTAGATTAATTAATTAATTACAACTTTTAAACTAACACAAAAGGCAAGTGTATTAGAAAAAGTGGTCAAAAAGAAAAGCATTAATAGCCTCTTACAAAATTAGCTAGTTTACTTAGCAGTCAAATTAAGCTACGCGGTGTATTGGAGGAAATAATATAACACTTTCATAGAGCAATTATTATTACACAATTAGTCTTCTAACTCACGTATTTCCTTAATTAATTAATTAAATTAAGAGAGATCTCCAACAACTAGTTCCAAAGTCAAATGGCAGACTGGCAGATAGTTTGCTAATATTATATTTTGCGTATGCTAAGGAGATGGAGACACAAACTATTATCGTGCTAATTATTTAATTTACCATAGCTTTTGAGGAGGTCCTAGAGTTATTTATTTAGGGTAAATATATTATTTTACTCCCTGTATTTTTGTTTTACTTGATTTATATTGATTCGATATTTTTTTAATAAAATATTTATTAAGAATTTACTTTTACTAATTAAATTTATTAGTTATGTTTGAAAATTCAAATTTGATTACTAATATGTTATTTAGTTATCTAATGATAGTATTAAAATAGAATAATAAAAAAAATTATCTGCTAAAATAAATAAGTAAATGAAAAAAAAAATTCTTTAATATTAGGATCAGGTAAAATATAATGGGGAAAGTACTAGACTCTTTAATTAATTTAAGATGAATGACCTGGTAAATTGTTGGAAATCAAGTGGGTGACACACTTAATTAGTTAATTAATTAGTATATATCATTCTCTTATATATGTTTCACAAGATTCAATTATTATTGAATAGTCATCTCTCTTATCAGCAAAGCGAAAAAGAAAAAAAGAAATCATGAGGATTGTGGTGGAATGTATAGGATCATTTTATTTTTAATTAGAAATTTTGAATTTGAATATATTGAGAGTGAAAAAAAATTGTCAGAAAATATTTTCTTCTTAAATGAACTTTACATAATATGAGTATGAATTAATCAAATTTCAATACAAATAGTAGATATCGAACCGAAAAGATAAGAGAAAAAGAGAAAAAAAAGGCACCATTACAAGTCCTAGACATGATGATCAGATCGATGGGTAGGAGACAGATAAGGGAATGTTTGACAACATTATTAGAACAATCTTTAATTTGGTTAACATGTTGATTGCATATCTATCTATGATGAGATGCAAGCTCGCAGATTGTTCATTTAAAAAAATAAATAAATTGTTATTTGCCACTTTCTTTTTCAGTTATTCGAAGGGACAAATCCGTATATATCATGATAAATTAAATAAGAAAAATAAGGATGAATTTCGATGGTTTATCCACGTCAATTTATAAATAGAAATCTATTTAGTAAACTTGGATGTGTGTACATGTCTTTTAAATAAAATTTAAAGCAGAATATCTTAGTTACTATTCCATTCGTCCATTTTACTTAAATCTTTATATTATTTCTTTTTTCTTTTTTCTTTGTCTATTTAGCAAATTAAAAGAACTTTATTATTTTCATCCAATACTATTTTTATTATTAAATAATTATATACAGTAATTAACATTTTTTCCGTTTTAATTATGATCTTAAATTAAAACTATGTAGAATGTATCAAAATATCTTTTAATCTTGTGGTCTTAAACATGTCATCTTAAAAATTAAAAAGTAAAAAGTTAGCAAAAAAAGGAAAGAGATTTTCTATTTTAGGCGGACTAGAAAGAAAGTAAAACAAACAAATTGAAACAAAGAGAGTAATAGTTAAGTTTAAATTTCCAAAATATAGTATTTCTAATAAATATTTTCTTTAAAAGTATGTCGCGTGCCAAACCAACACGAGCTTAGTAAAATAAAACGGAAGGGAGTACTATAATACAAATTTTTATAAAATTATTTTCTTCTATTCGAATCGTAACTAGTTATTTTGTACCATTTCCTTCAAATTTACGGAGGAAAAGCTAGTCTAATTTGAAATAATTGTAATATTTAATTATCTTTCCTACATCTGTCATGAGTCTACATCCAACAAACAGAACTGGAAATAATGAACAAGTTTAGGTCTATTTCTTAATTTCTGTCTTTTGTTTATCCCAAGTTTGAAATTGTCCATGCTCCAAATTCAATTATTGGTTAATATATTAGCTTTATGTTATTAGGACTTGTTTGTGCTTATCTATTGTTATACATGACATTTCTTCATTATTTTATATAAGTTTATATATATTGAAATTAAATTTCAAAGATGGCATTCTCCGATATTTACAATTTGGTCATCATCAAATAACTGTGCTAAAAATTAAGCAAACCAAAAAGAACCACTTATTACTTCTGTCAAAAAATAAAAAATAAAAAATGAAATTAAAAAAAAAACTTACTAGGTCTGTCTAATTACTTCTTGTTTTTTGACCCCCACCCAATTTTAGACAAATAATGTAGCATAATTAAAGAGTCTATCTCCATCGTTCAGATAGAAAAATGTAACAATTGATATACTTAAGTTGTGTTTTTAGCCCTTCACTCTTATTATTTCTCTATTGATGTTCAATATCCACTTGCAGAACTCTAACTAATTCAGATTCGGAAAAACGCTTCGTACTAAAAATTTCTCCATTTTTAAAATTCGAACCAGATCGAGACCTCTGGTTAAGGGTTATATGGATCATATTCGAACCATATAACCCTTGGTGGTATAAAGAGTCTATCTTACTCAACTAGTAAACTCAAGTATGTCATACCTTTGCTCGTTTTGTCTTCCATGTCTTTTTCCTTGAGCTGTTCAACAGCTATTGAACTCATAATAGATTGACGAACTAAGCATTCAGTTTTCAACAAAAAAAAAAAAGGTTTTTTTCACTGGACTACACACCAGCAAATAATTGCAAAGTCAATTGTCTTTTCAATCAATGCAAAAGTTAGCTCTAATTGATGTTCATACGAGGAGTACTTTTGAAGCTCTGCAATTTGGTTTTTCTACTTTTGTCCCATCCGTCGTCTCGTACCAGCGGCGAAGTTAAAAATTTCGATAAAAATGCTCAAGGATATTTTCAATGTTTAATACATATGTATAAAAAGTAACATTTGACTTGTATGCATAACATAATTTTCCACGAAATGTGTTTGATTGACCACCCTTCAACATACATAGCTACGCTCTTGTGTAGTGCTAAAATTGGCTGTATGTAACTAAGATAATGACATTGATGAAATTTCTATGCGAGCTTATTACAAAGTATTAGTTAGTTAATGTGACCCCCCTGGAGGAAGGGATTGATAAGGATAAGTGAATCCGAAGAATTGATAGACTTCTAGACCGAGAAGCTCTCAAAGAAGAAATATATGTCACATTTACGATAAATCTCACTTCTGCAATATAAAATATATGACATGTTCACATGATATACATATTTTTTATCATGAGCTTGAGGATAATATAGCTCAAGAAATAAATTCGTGAGGTCTGTTGCGTCAAACAAACAATATGTTATACGTTCCATTGGCTTGAATTGTGACCGTTAACCTGCCTGTAATTTGAATATGATTTGAAAATGTTGATTGTTCTAACTATATTAAATTCGGAACATTTTTGTTTATAATTATTTGCAGCCACTTAGTAGATTAATATTGGGAAAATTACGTAAGTAAGCAAATATGGCTATTATATTTATAATATATGGTTATAGTTTTAAAATGTTATCAAATATAGCAATAGTTATTAATTTCATAGCAAAATTGGTCTCTCTCTCTCCTTTCTCCTTTCTCCTTCTCTCGCTCGCTTCTCTCCTCTCTCTCTCCCTCTTTCGCTCGCCTATTTCCTCTCTCTCCCTCTCTCGCTAGACTCTCCCCTCTGTCGTTCGTCTCTCTCCTCTCTCTCGCCAATCACTACATTCAGTTTATTGTAGATTTAAATTTATGGTTTTTTTTTGTGATGATATAAATGTATCTCATAAAATAAAAGTGACAGGTTCGCTGATATATACATGCTGCTTTTTTAATCCCTCTAAACGAATATATCTGAAAATATATTAAAATTTTATCTATGTATCCAACAAAATTGAGAAAGTATATCCAGTGATTGTTTTGAGTTGTATCTAGAAATCTAGTGATTTTCAAAGTTGTAACTAGGTTGCATCTAGAGTATTTCTAATTTCTATCTAGGATCTAGATATGAATTTATGGTGATGGTATATTTGAAAATATTTTTGGATTATATCTATGTATCCAACAAATTTAAAAAGTATTGATACAAGTACATTGAGCTAATAAATACAGTATACTAAGCTAAATTGAACGAATTAATACAACGAAATATTATATCACTGACAGGACACGAATTTCAAAAAATTATATCAGTGATACAACAAGAATTTCAGAAAAGTATATTAATAACACAACACGAATTTTCAAAAACTTATATCACTGATATACTAAATATCAAAACATTTACTATAAATCATAATTATACTAACTAATATTACTAATAATAATTATCATCCAAATTATAACTTTTATAAAAATTTCATATTAATATTGAATGGAAGATCAAAGCAATATACGAAAAATGGGTAGAGAAGTTATCTTTTTTATTTTTTTCGTGGTAGAGAAGTCTATTATAATAGAAGTTTCAGGAAAATTGTTAGACAATAGAATATGAGCACAAGAGAAGCGTTTCAATTTTAGATACATATATTCATGTATAATTAATTTGGCTCCTACAGATGCGGAGTTGATTATGCCGGCCAAAAATATTGCACCCTCCCATAAATTTTATGGGTACTGCAGTCAAATATTGTTATAATAGTCATTCATTATAATAACAATTTATTATAACAGTCGAATTTTCTTCAAAATTAATTTTTCATATTATATTTTACTTCTCTGTAAAAGATAAATTATTACTTAGTAGTTAAAGAATGAACAACTAAAAAAATACCTATTTTTAATATGATAAATAAATAAAAATAATAGAAGAAATACTACAATTTATTGTACGAATTTATTTATAGGAATGGATAAAAAAACCTTATGAATAAATTTAACTTTTAAAAAGACTTGTCATATATTTTAAAAAATATCTTATATGAGACATCGAGACTAAAAGATGTTCTTAGTAGTAACATTTAACATTTTATTTATTTCAAAATTAATAAGAGTCCCCTTTGATATCTTTTAACAATTGGGACTTAGCGGTATTGACCAACCCCCCCCCCCTCCCCCCCCAAAAAAAAGCTGACGACATCTATATAATTTTTTTTTCTCTTGTAGGATAATGATTTGAAATGACATTATAAACATATATTTTTTTTAATTTTAAAATAAGTAGTGCTTTTAAATTACGTATATACATTTTTTTTTAAATTTTAAACAGTAAAATATACTTTTATTTATTTATTCTTAATAAATATTTTTAAAAAGATGTAACTCTTTAACATATTAGTAAAACTCTATAGATTTAAATAAAGGTAAAATTACAAAAATATTATTAATATCCTTTTTATTAGATAAAATATTACTTATTTTAAAATAAAATCAAAAGAGTTAAACATCATTTATTTTAAAATAAAAAATAATAAACTAAACGAAAAAAATAAATAAATAAAAATGAGGTCAACTTCCATAGAGAACTCTTGGCGTGGGCTCGTGTCCTTCGAAAGCTCCCCGAACCGATATGCATCATCATCACACGTATTATTTAAACAAAAATATTTGTAGCAGCATCTCAATATCATTAAATGAATTAATAAATTTAAGATATATATCACTTAATTTATATAATATATTTTTTAATTAATATTAAAAAAATAATATATTTTATATTTAATAAATATTTAATGATGCTATTAATATTTTACTCGTGTTGTATCCTACTTATTTGTCAAAAAACTTACAAAGATATGCTTCTTTAGTAAAAAAATTATTTATTTTAAAAGTAATTTTGAAACGTTATAAAATTTTCTCATATTTTTTAAATTTTATGTCTATTTAAATTATATCATATGAATTGAGACGGAAGGAGTACTAATTTATTCAAATGAGACAAAAGAATAAAGAGAGAGCAATAAAATTTTCATTACCTAATCATGAATAAAACAATCCGTATACATACCGTAGTACTTTTCTTCTTGTTGTTTTGTTTTGTTTTGTTTCTTAATCAAATTATGGGTAGATGCAGATTTGATGATCACTCATCAATATTATTTCAATTAGTACTAAATCATCAATAAGTTTTTTTTTATAGTCATAAACAATGTAACATTAGTGATTAATTATGGTCCACATGAATCGAAGGTTACGGTAATTATGCTGTCATAATTTTATTTTATTTTTTAAAACAAAAGTTGCTTGTTAATTTTGTACTATGATATTTCTTTTAGATTCGTTTTCAGTAATTATTTTAGCTCTTCATATTGAGATTACATTTATGTTGAGCATATAAAAATATGAGAAACACAATGTTGTATTGATCAAATCTCATTGACTCATAGTGATTATTTATTAAAAAATGACTCTGATTATTAAATAATTAAACAATTGGAAGGTGTCAATCTTTGAATCATTAAATTGAATCGTGCGTTCACTAAAATTAAGAAAATTTTGTTTTAATATACATTTCCACAAATTAAAGATTCAACAATCAACATATTGACTATCGAGAAATATAGCATAATAGAGTGTCTGTAAATTTAAAGTGCGTAAATAATTTGTTTTTATATTTAAGGGATAACTTATATGTCCCCACTCACCCCCGCACACTTTTTTTTTTTGGCTTGATCATCAGATCACTATAATGAAGTGCAATATAATAAATGAATATTATCTAAAATTAAGACACAGCCACAACCTATTATGTCAATTATATTGAATTTTTACCAATTAACAAACCAAGACTAAACTTTTATTAATAATTAAGTTGACCAAGTTATGATATGCATAAATAGCTCATCATCTCCAAATTGCTAATTATTTCATCTGTATTATTCTATAGGGTTTGCAATTATCTCCATTAATAGAGTCACAACTTTTGCTTATTCAGTTAAAAATATAAAATAAACATTAAAGGCAACTTGCAATTCTATGGAGAGCTTAACAAGAACATCTCCATATAATAACTATTCTTTATAATAAATATTTCACTTAACAATGCTTTCTGCGAAATCGATCTCTGATGTTACGATATCATTGCAAATTCTTTATAACAGCATTTTATTATAACGATAAAAAAATATCAGAATAAATAAATCGATTTGGTTGTAGTTATAAAGATTAACCTTCTAATGAGACATGTTAATATAAAAATCCAACAAGTAGTTTGCTTCATCATGTGAATTGAAACTATCTTATTATATTTTTCTTTCAGTTTCCTTTTTTTTTTTCCCTCAATTGACAAAACGTCCATAATTGAGAACCAATTAGACAATCTGTCGACATTGCCAATATGATGATTATGTAGCTAATTAGCCTTTCAATGGTTCTGAGGGATATATATATATATATATATATATATATATAAGTCCAAACATATGGTAAACCATGTCCAGAAAGAAAGTATTCTGATAACCAATTAAAAATTTTGGATTTTCAAATTAAAAAATAAAATAAAAATTGAAGTCCCAAAAAAGAAAAAGAAGAAGAAATTGAGGAACAGAAAGTCTTCTTCAATTATCACTTGATGAGTCATTAATCCCTCAATTAGCCATCATTTGCTAAAGAGATAAGACAGAGGGGATAATATATATAACATCCTTTAATCATAAAGCTAGGAAAAAACAAACTGAAAATCTTGTATCACTTGTTTTTATTTTTTATTTTTAAAATGATATGGACCCTAATTGATGAAATAAATGAGTTACAAAGTACATTGACGCTCGTGATAAAAGCCTTTAAAAAAAAAATGCACAATACACTTCAGACGAATTTCATATCAGAATGAGAAAAAAAAAGTTAAAGGTTTTATAATATTGAATTTACAATTAACTATACTTAAAACGTCTTTTGAGCTAAAACACAAAAAACTAATTTATAATAATATTTTAACAGTTAGACCAGAACTGTTAAATACATGATGCCTATGGCTTCCTACTTTGTCCCGTTTTCACATTAATCTTATTATAGAGAAAATAATTTCAAGTTAGCTAGAAAAATTAATTTGGTGGCAGATCTGTATAAATTAGGGTAAAAAAAAGTGTAAACCCTAAACTCTCAAGTACTTTATATACATAATATATGCAGTGGTGAAACTAGAAATTTTTTTAAGGATGTTCAAGATTTAATATCTATATATGAAAAATAATTTTTGATCTATATACTTCGCATAATTCTCTATATATATAATATAATTTTTTGATAAATGGTGTTCGACTGACCACCCATTACTGTGCGTGGCTACTCCGCTGAATACATGTATCAAATATTACTTCCTTTAAAATTTGATAAAGAGCTAATAACAGAAAATAAAAAAGAAAATCAAGTCAACTCCCATATATATAATGTATAACTGCCACAAAAATTAATAATGTAGGGCTCATATACCATGTCCTATAGTGTGTGAACCGTACTTCTCATCATGTACTTGTTACACTATGATCAAATTTTCGTAGGTCAATCTTTGTACAATAACGGTGCGTGAGATGCGAATAAAAATATTTTTATTTTTCATAAAAAATATTTTTTTTATGAATTTTTCTTTTTTTAAAAAAAGAAAATTTATTTATTTTCTAGTGTTTGATAAATAAATAAATTCAGATTATCTCGAGAGTATTTATATAATCTAATAAAACACTATGAGGGTGAGATAAAACGCAGTGGAGATTTAGCGATGGCAAGGTGTAGGATGGCCAAGGAGTAGGAGTTTGGTGGGTGAAGAGGTGACGATAATGAACTTGTTTTCCCTACCTTCATTAAGGATGTCATTTTTCTTAATTATTAAATTTGTTTTTTAAGAAAAAATATTTGACCAATTAAATATGTGAAAATTGGCGGAATATCTTTTTTCTTTTAACCAAACACACCCAAAGAGGCCTTAAATACCCATAGAAGATTAGTTTTACTGCGAGGAAATAATAGTAACATCCGTATTTGGTAAGAGTATAATGTTTACGAAGGTAATCTTTTTATATATCCCTTAATTGTATTGAAGTTCGAGCATTAAAAAAACAATAAATTAAAATAGGTGATTGTTAGGATCAAGGTCAAATATTACGAAATTTGACAAATAAGACGACAATGACAAAAAATAGTAATGGTAACAAAATTTACAGAGAGGAATTAAGAAATCCACTGTATGAGAAGGTGTACAAGAAATTAACTAATTAAGAATCAAAACTAATATAGATATTCTATTTAATTATCGTGAATATATGAAGAGAATACCTCTATAGTTAGTACTACCTCCGTCTCAAAATAATTACCACATTTCACAGTTTGAAAATTATTTTGACTAAATTTTAGAGCTAAATTAGTTTGATATTTCAACAACAGCAATAGTTAGCCTCTCATACTTCCACACTGGAGCATCCAGATATCTCCCCTTCACATGTCCGAACCATCTCAGTCTCGCTTCCTGCATCTTATCCTCCATTGAAGCCACTCCCACCTTTTTCCAAATATCCTCATTTTTAATCGTATCTCTCCTAGTATACCCACACATCCATCGCAGCATCCTCATTTTTGCAACTTTCAACTTTTGAATGTGAGAGTTCTTGACTGGCTAATGCTCCGCCAATTTCTGAATGTGAGAGTTCTTGACTACTAATACTTCGCCAACTTCTGAATGTGAGAGTTCTTGACTAGCTAATACTTCACCAACTCTGAATGTGAGAGTTCTTGATTGGCTAATACTCTGCCCCATACAACATAGTCGATTCAACTACCAATATGTAAAACTTGCCTTTAAGTTTTGGTGGCACCTTCTTATCACACAAGACTCCGGATGCAAGCCTCTATTTCATCCATCCTACACTAATATGGTGAGTGATATCCTCATCAATCTCCTCATTTTCCTAGATAATAGCCCCAAGGTACTTGAAACTTCCTCTTTTTTGGATGATCTATATATCAAGTCTAACTTTTCCATTAGCCTCATGCATTACGTCATTGAACTTGTACTCTAAGTACTCAGTCTAGAACCTACTCAACTTCTGTCTCCAAACCTCCAACTTAGCATTCACTCCGTCGTGAGTCTCATCAATCAAAACTATGTTATCTGCAAAAAACAAATACCATGGCACCTCCCTTTGAATATGATGCATCAACGTATCCATCATCGAGACAAATAAAAACAGGCTAAGGGCTGAGTACCCCTAATGCAACCCCATATAAACTAGAAAGTTCTCGGAGTCTCCTCTTATTGTCCTTATCGATTTTTAGCTCCATCATACATGTCCTCGATCACTCTAAGTATACTCCACAGCTACACCTTTAACCTCCAAGCATCTCCATATCACCTCCCTTGGTACTTTATCGTAAACCTTTTCTATGTCAATGAACACCATGTATAAGTCCTTCTTCCTCTATCTGTACTGCTCTATCAGTCTCATTATCAAATGAATGGCTTTTATGGTAAACTTCCTAACATAAATTCGAATTAATTTAAATTTAAATATTTTAAAACTATACAAAAATAATGTAAGTTGCATTCATAATAATATGGAAAAAAAGATATCTTAAGATGTTAATTAAAATTTATTTGATTTGATTCTTGAGAAGCGAAATATAATAATTATTTTAGGACAGATGAATAAACTATAATCTCAAAGACAGAGATATGGGACGTATTGATCCAATTCTAGTTGAGGCCCACTGGCTTGCGAAGTCAAATACTGGAGGTCCAAATGGGATAAGGTTCCAAGCCCATTTAAATTCAACTTGGATGAACCATTAGTCCATTACTTCTGACTCATCTAAATTATTTGCTCATATTCAAATTCTTTCGAAAGAATAGAGAAAAAACAAGTTGAAAATTTTAATTTTCGCTTCTTTAATTATTTTTTAAAAAATCCGTACTAGGATTGGTCAGTGACAGATATAATATGTCATGTATTCCCCTCATCTCAAATTATCCGTAATGATTTTTAAAAATAGTTATTTTAAATTATTCATTTTAAAAGTTCAAGATAAAGTCAGTCAATAATTTTTTTCTCATTTTATCCTTAGTAGTATTAATAGTTCTTAAAAATTACAAACATCTCAATAGAGTAAACATTTGATGAAGACATATAATATTTTAAAACATAAATGAGGATAAAATAATTAAAAATCCCTTTTCATTAATATTTTTTAAGAGATGCGTAAAAAGACATGAAAAATAATTTGAGACGATGGAAATAGCACACAATTGCATTCCATTGTTCTTGACTTGAACTTTATATTTTTAATGCATATGATGTGTGTGTGTGTGTGTGTAAAGAGCAAAAAATGTCTCGAGATCAATTTCTATTTTCCTCTTCACATACTAATTGCATATGGCAATTTTCGACAGAGTTGAAACAAATTAATTCTCAGTATCTGTCTCCTTGAATTCCATAGAGCCGTAAATAATAACTGTTTTATTTTATACATAAACCCAAAAATAAATAAAAACGACCGTGTACATTTACCTGCTTTGCTCATTAAGTCTTAATCATCAGATTAGTTCACTTGTTCTTACTTAAATCGCTTGCGTTTTGGAAAACGACAGATCCAGAGAATGTACGCTGAAAAAAAAATTAAAGTCAGAAGTTAGGTTGAAGATAATCAAATTACAACTAATTGCGTGTTGCTGTATTAATTATTTTTTTTGGTTGTCTGGTTGAGGGAGACAAAGGTATAAATATACTCTCCCGGCTTTAAAATAAGTGGTGCTTTCGGTCATTTACGGATTTTATCTTTATGGGTTCAATTTCTAAGATTCTAAGCATTGAACCCATTATATTTTAAAAACTATGGGTTCATGCCTGCTATCTTTTGCAAATTTTATGAAATTTTACATATAAATTTATACTCCACGACGAAATTATTTAGTTCAGATGAACCCGGTACTACACTTTGCATCCGTCTCTGTTTTCAGCTTGGATATACTCCTTAAAAGAAACTATTCATTCCTAGAAAGAAAAATATTTTTTTACCCATTAGCCCCTAATAAATATCTTGAAAAAGATGTAACTCTTTAATATTTTCTTGATTATGTAAAACTCTCTCTATTTAAATAAGGATAAATCGGGAAGGACATCATTAATGTCTTCTTGATTATGTAAAAGACCACTTATTTTAAAATAAAATCAACTAAAACACCACTTATTTTGAAATGGAGGAAGTATATGATAGTTGAATTAAGCTAACTAATTTTTTAACCTTTCAAAGCTCTAAGAGTCTCTATAGGGGTGTCAATTTTACCTAATTAGCAGAGATTTTTCAGACATCGACTAGATGAATTTTATGATATCATGAATTTTATATATTTATGTATTTTTTTTAATCATTAAATTTCTTGAATGATATCACTAAGAAAGAAATTTTTGTTTTAACTATATTTTTAATGAGTTGTTTCAATTCAAATGACCCCTATGCAATGTGAACTTAAGGCTCCGAAACGACGTGAATATGTACTAGTTTCGAATAGTAGAAGGATGATACTAATTTTTGCATTATTAATTCTTACGTTAATAATAATTATATTCATGCATTATTAATTTTTACATTATAATTCATGCATTACTACTTTTTTGCACTATTCTCGGCATGAGTTGTCTCAGGGCCAAATGACCCTCAAAGCCAAATTTTTATATCAAAAAAGATAAATGTTAAATAATTTGACTCACATTAACTATAATTTGATGAAATCAAATGATTGGATAATTGAAAAATGAGATTAAATTGTAAGATAAACTATAAAAGTTATCATTGTATCCTTCAATATGTCATATGTATTACTTCCTCTGTTCTATTTTAATTGTTAGGATAAGATTTGTACACTCATTGAGAAAAAAATAATAGAGATGGTAATTTAACTAATATAACTATATTAATTTTTTGGAAACATACAATAATAATTTTTTAATATTTTTGAATGACTTTAAGTACTGAGCGTAGAATTTTAAAAATATGATCAATTATCTCTTAAATATTAAAATTAATAAATATTTTAAAATAACTATTTTTAATATATCTAACGGTTAAAATGAAACACTGGTATTACTTCTTAGTTCCTAGGTTTCACGCCTGGCTTTAATAATTTGGTAAATAAAGATGAAAAACAATGAGATTTGTTTTTTCTGCAGATGCACAGCTCCAAATAAATTAATTTAATGAAGCAAAATTTTCGGGAATATCAACTACATCAATCATTTAGTCTAGTAAAATGAAAAACTTTCGAAAGCATGTAAAATTCATTTGCACTTTCGCAGTTTTAAAATAATTATGATGTTTCACTTTCGAAAGTCGAGCTATTTAAATTTTTATTAATATTTAAAAATAAATTTATTATATTGTTAAGAGAATAATTATAATTGATACTAATTTTTTTATAATTTTTAAAATTTTAAAATATTAATTTAATTCAATTTAATTGACCCTCAAAAAAGAAAATATGATAAATATTTTGAGACAGGAATACAAAATACACCTGATGGGAAATATCACCAATTTGGCAATTCATATAGCGAGAAAGAAGTGGAAGAAGAAAATTCCTAGGCCCAAAATATCTGTAGAAGATAAACCGAAGGGCTTGTAATGGATTAAGGTTTAGCCCAAACCCAGATATAGATGCAGCACACATCCCTAATTGTACTGGGCCCATGTTGTCCCAAGGAACCTTACTGTTGAAAGCACGTCATTAATGGGCTCTTGACACTTTAAATTTTTATAGTAATTATTGACATAATTCATCTTCAGAGCTAAATCTCAAGGAGACAGGTTGAAATGTACGGGCGTAGGTTAGCATGTCTGTCCTATAAATGATAGCCTTTAAAGGCTATTCATGAGATGCGTTGTATGATAGTAGTTTATGTTAGTTGCTTATTCGGATGAAAAAAAATATCTCCTCTCTTTTACTGAAACATGGGGAGCCCCGAGTAGTTTACCGAACAAATTGAGTTGTCGTAACGATACCTTTCAACATTGAAAATTCTCTTCATCACGAGACTCATCGAATCTGCCGTAGACACTGTATTTAAGCTGTTAAATGCCAAAAACATGTGGTATATTATGACCTGATGGTGTTTTCGCATCGTTTTTCTCTAATTTCCTAATAATTAATCCTATTGAAGTTAATCTAAATAATTACTGACATGGATACAACTGTATGCATCAACGATTAGAAAACCAGCACTTTAATTTACTTAATTATGATTTAGACAAAAAAAAAAACCATAATGACGTGATATAAATCACTAGTTATATAGCTAATAATATTTAAAACTTGTAATTTATTTGATTTATTAATTAATTATTCTTTTTTATGATTTAATTTATTCTGTTTAAATTGACACCTGATAACGAGCTTCTCTTCCAATTGGATTTAGGAGCACCTTCAATTGATGGATTTAAATAATTTCATTTTTGTCCTATAATTTACCAATCTTATATTACGTTATTTATATTTATATTAATATATATGTTTAGGTTTGAACGCGATTAAAATAATTTAGAATCTCTTTTTCAGGTGTTCAATAACAAAAGAAAAAGTACAACTTGGCTCAAAACCCTACACTTTAATAACTTAAATATAATAACATATTTAGTACTTCATCTATTTCAAAATAAGTGGTGTTTTATATTATCAAGAAAATATAAATGATGTTCTTTCAATTTTGCTCTTATTTAAGTGGAGAGAGTTTTACACAATCAAGAAAATATTAAAAAATTACATCTTTTTCAAAATATTTATTAAAAGTAAGTGGGTAAAATTATATTTTTCTTTCTAGGAATGAAGAATTTTTTTAAAAAGTGTGCTCAAGTTGAAAGCACTACTTATTTTAAAATTAAAAAATATAATTTTATGAATAAAATTTTAAAAAAAATAAAATATTATATCAGACTTTATCTTATCTCAAAAAATAAAGAGATTATTTCTGTTGCCCTCGTATCAAATAAAAAAATCCAAAAATCATGATAAAAAAAGTACCTCTTATTAATTAAAGCCAAAAAAATAAATGTTTACCTACCATGAGAGCGCCCCCCCCCCTCCTCCCGCCCTCCCCACCCTCCAAAACACAAACAACCCAAAATAAGAAAAGCATGAAACTCATCACATGTCTTTCTTTTTTTTCAAAAAAAAAAAAAAAAAACGTGCAGGGGAATAATAAACTTTCTACTTGCATGAGTATTCTCTAGCTTTCTGTTGTATTTTTCTGAATGTCTTTGATTTTGATGTTCTTTCACGCCAAATAAGCAAAGTCCAAATTCAATGGATGAATAAGAAAGTAAATTAATTTGCTGTGGGGTATTATATGTATGAAAATATGTATTATATTATATATATTACTTCATCTGTTTTATTTTAATTATGAGAATAATATTTATATATTTATTAAAAAATTAATAGAGATAATAATATGACTAATAATGCTATTAATTTTTTTTGAAACATACAATAATAATTCTTTTCACATTTTAGAATGACTTTAAGTATTAAGGATAAAATTTAAAAAATATGATTAATTATCTCCTAAATTTTGAAACTAATAAATATTTTGAAATAATTATTTTTAGTATATCTAGTAATTAAAATGAAACGGAGGAATTAAAAAACAGACTAAATTATAAATAAAATATCTTTTTTAAAGTTATTTTTATGAGATTAATAATACAGTTGTTTATTCAACATCGTTAATTACTACTATAGATTTAGAATCTTGTGATCAGGAGCCACGTTATAGAAAAGTGGATAGCCCATTGAATATTATGAGTTCAAACTGAATTGAATATTTTCACGAAAAATATAGATAATAAATAAAAATACTACTAAAATTATAAAAAAATATTAGAAGTTTCATTTTATAATTTTAATTTTAATTTTAAATTTATTTTTAATTATATTATATTAGTCTTAAATGTCTATGGATAGTTAATTAAATCTCTTTTTATCATATAATTACAGTGTGCATATACACACACTGATCGCTAAATCCGATTAATATAAGGAAAACTTTTGGTGCATTGAATGGAGTTCAAATTTTATTACCATTTCTTTGTTTTTGTTTCTTTTGGGCAGCAGGTTATTAGAAAAAAGTTTAATACTTCGGTATTTTAAAACAAATGATATGTTTTTATTTTATTTTTTAAAATAAATAGTATTTCATAAAAATTTAAAAAAATAGTAATGATTTTTTTTAATTTTATTTTTATTTAAACAAAATTTTTTTTACATAATTAAAAAATTATTAAGAAGCTATAAGTATTTTCTTAAATGAACTTATTAAAGATAAATTAGTAAAAATAAATCTTAGTTTATACGAATGAGTAGTCCTCTCAAGAAATATATTTAAGAAAAAAGTATTATTTATTTTAAAATTGAGGGAGTAAGTTTTACCACCTTTTTTTTAAAAGAAAATATTATATATACTAAAAATAATTATTTTAAAATACTTATCAATTTAAAAAATAAATAAAATATTAATTTTTTTTAAACTTTACTCTTAATGTTATTATTTCAAAATTAAAACATATATAAATAAATAAAAATTTATTAACTAAGAATATATTAATTAAATATTACTCTTAATTATTATCTTTTATATGTTGATAACAAAAATAAAACGGAGGAAATATATGGCACCAATAAAAATAGGAAGAAGCATATTTATTATTGATAATATCCTCTCCATTTTAAAATAAAAGATATTTTAATTTTTAATTTTTTTAAAAATAAGTGATGTATATAATAAAAAAAAATTAATGATGTTTTTCTAATTTTATTATTATTTAAGTGGAGAGTGTTAATATGATTAAAAAAATATTAAAAAAATATATATTTTTTTAAAATATTTATTAAAAATAAATGAATAGAAACATATTTTTTAATTTAAAAATAAATTTTTTAAGGGACATATTCAAATAAAAAATTATTTTAAAACGAGGGTGTAATATGGTAAAGCAAATTATAAAGGGTAAGTTGGGATCCCACCCTCTGTTCACGTGGCTTGGCCGACTCCATTCTCCAATTTATCTCCTAATTTTCTGCAGCCGACAAAGTTAAATAATCGGCGACCCCATTCTCCTTTTACGCAGCACACCGACTACGTATATAATTGACAAATATATTAAGAATTTTCAATAAATAATATTTTTATTAATAAATTTATAAAGTTTATTAGATAAATGTTCGTTCAAAAGAATTTAAAATGCATAAACTAAATAAAATGAAATTTGTGGATTCATATTCATTCACCCTGAAAATTAAAATTCTTATTAAATTAATAATATTATATTTTTAAAATTATAACTATGTATTATATACTAAATAAAAATATATTAAAAATATTTAAACAAAATTTCTTAATGGATTAATTTAAACAAATATCAATTTAATTTTTAATAAATTAAACGAAGATAAACTAAATAAACCAATAATTTATCAAACTAAATAAATTAAATAATTTATATTTTTACAAACTAATTTTACTGCCCCTAATTAATACTATTTAATTCATTGAGGAAAAAAATAAGGAAAAATTAATTAAGACGTATAAGTTATGGTGCCATACTGACGCTGCAAGTACTACTCACTGTGCCAATGGGGTGCCAAAACTTGACTTTGGGCTATAGAAGTAGGACCGCATGTCCTCCACCCAAATCCACGTGCATCCCACGTGAACTCTATTCCCTACGAAACATGACTTTTCAAAGCATATCATCTACTCCTAATAAATTCATCTACTCCCTTATTTTAATTTATTTCCGTTTTAATTTATGTATTATATTTTAATTTAATATAAAAATTATTTTTATTAAAAATAAAATAAATATTTTTAAAAACAAATTATTATTAAATATTATTTTTTTAAAAAATTAAATAAATAAATATATCACATAAATTTTGACGAAGAAATACATAAAACTATAGACTACTTTGTCTTAGTTTCGTCAAAGTAATGGTGAACTCCTCTTTCTTACCAACGACATATCTTCGAGATCAAAAAAATAACATACTTTCTTCGTTTATTTTTATTTAATTTTTTTTTTATTTTAAAATTTTTTTTGCTAAATATATATGTATAACTAAAAATCTTCATGGTATGCAAGCTTAATCATGAGTCATTGTTATGTAGAGGAAATTAAAAAATATCTTTTTGCTGCATAAAGACATTTAGTTTTTCTTAACAAGTGGACTCCTTTGTATTTTTCATTTTAGGCCTATGTTTTCTTTGTTTTCTTTAAAAGTTGTGGGTTCCATCCGTAGCCTTTTGAAATATGAATTGTATTCGAATTTTCAGTGATTAATGTTTTTGTAATTTAAAAGGCATATAAATTTGTAACAAATAAAGAAAAAAAATAAACGTATTGAGAGTTAAACAAAATATGTATCTTTCTATAACTTTCAACATTTCAATTGATAAAATTACATATCATTTCAGGCCTATACAATGAATACACTATTCTCTTCATGTACTATATATTTTTTAACATTGAGAGATCATTTGATAGCTAATTTAGATATGAGTTATGCCGATATTATATTTTACACAAATAATATCATATTTGATAGTTAATTAAAAAATTATTAAAAGTTAAAATTTTAAAATTAAAAAATAAATAAATTTTTTTAACTACACAATATATAATAAATAATATAACATTGTTTAATCAAACCACACGCTATCGGGACTGGTGTATTGATAAAGAGGGATGGGCTTTAGGTTCGCTTTGACAAATGCTTGGCCGCGGATTTTCTTTTCTTTTTGTTAATTTTGACAGCCAAAAAGGTTAGAAATAAATTGAAAAGGAATTTTGTTAAAGTGAGAAAAAGAGAGAGGCCTCCCAAAATGAAATGGGAATACCAAAAAAATAAAAATAAAAATAAAAATTGGAAATACTGCCAAAAGGCCGCTAATTATAGTGTAGGGACATGGACCAGTGGAGCTCTCGTAAAAAATAATTATTTTAAAATATTTATTAAATTTAAAAATAAATAAAAATTATTATTTTTTAAAAAATTTTATATTTTAATATTAAAATATACGTAAATAAATAAAAATTTAATAAAAATTATATTAATTAAATTACAGTCTTAATTATTTGTTCTTAATAACAATACAAACTTTATTCTGATTAAAATGGGAAGGATGGAGTAACAAATAGTCTAGCCATTTCACTTTATTTATCTGATTTTAATTTGACGTAATTAAAAAAATAAATATGATTTTTGAATTTTGTGATGTTAAACTAAATATATGAAAAATGTATTTAAATAATAATTAATATTGGTGTTTTAAATATGTCATGTAAAAAGTTAAAATTAAAGATTTCAACAAAAAAAAAAGACATTCTCTTTTAAATAAACTAAAACGAAAGTAAGTTAAATAAATTAAAACGGAGGGGTATAACGATATTTTAATGGCATCATAATATAAATCCCTTCACTTTAATTTGGTTGTCTGCTTTTGACTCGACACAATGTTTAAGAAAGTAAAGAACACTTTTGAATCTCGTGATCTTAAAATAAAGATAAATACAATGTGTCAAAATATTTTTTCATTTTATGATCCTACATACATCGTATGAAAGAATAGAATTAAAAGTTGTTAAAAAAAAGATGCATTTCTTTTTTAAATGAATAAAAAAAAGATAAATAAATTAACACGAAGCAGTTGAAGCATCAACTTATCATGATTAAATTATTTTAAAATCGTAGAAGTATAAGATTTTTTAATATTATTTCCATATTAATGCAAAATGTTTTCATGTAAATATTTATCGATTTGGTATTATTAACTATTTAAATAACAACCCTCAATCTTGAGGTTTAGAGTTAGAACTTAAATCAGTTCACCATTCACTCTTTTTTATCATAAATACCTTTAAATAATTATATATATATTTAAAATTATATATATAATATATTAAATTTAATCAAACAATTATAAATTTACGTGATTCAATTTGAGCATATAAATTCGCCACTGACCGGTAGGATTAACCTTCAATTCGAGGTTTTCAAAATGCAGCATCTTACGTCTAAATATTTAAATCTAAGGACTTTAAAGTCGGTTCCAAATTGTACAAATTAAAGTATTATGGGCCAAATACATAAATTTCAATTAAAGAAAAAGGAAAAACAAAAACAGAAACTCAACAGACATTATGCGTCATATCCCTTTTCTCCTTACAGAATACAGTTATTCTCTCTGTGAGCTCCCCCTACCCCTAACCCCATTTTCCTATTAGTTGCTTCTCTTTCTCTATAACGGACGGTACCGTCATGCGTCATTTTGATAAGTGGAATAAAATAATAATAATTTTAAAATAAATTAAAATAATTTTTATTTTATCATTTATAATCATATTAAAATATTAGAATAACTATTTTATATAAAAATAAATAAATAATTTCATGAAATATTAAACAATTTTAACAACTTATTACATACTACGTCGATTATACCCATCACTAAGTTCTATGTATTTCTGAAAGGAGTACTTTATTCAGCATTGGAAATTGAAATATGATTTTGGGGTTTTTAATTACTTCAATTTTACTTATTTTATCGATTTGCTTTTTTTTTTTTTGGTTTTAAATTATAGTTTATGTGCAAATCCACGTAAAAAGGAAATGGGGTCAACAATGTCGTAATCTTCCTATGTATCATGAAAAGGAATTGGTAGTCTTCGTCTGATCATTTTATACAGGCTTGATACATTGCCATCCCTTTTAAAAATCATGTTTCGCTTCAATATTTTAATTAAATATTTTTAATTTAAAATTAAAAAAAATTATAGTACATGTTTTATTTGTATTAGAAAATTAAATTAATCATATAAAATATGTCATTTTCTTTAATTATATATATCAATTTTAAGTAAAAGTTATTTAAAATTTTATAATTTATTAAGACGAATATGTATAATTAATTTAATTACTTCATAGATAAATGAGAACATAAATGAAAAAAATTAAAATTTAAATCATAAATATCTAATCAAAAATTTTATTAAAAATTAAATTATTTAATTGAAACAAGAGTTAATTTAAACGTGTAAATGAAATATCCAAAAGGTGTTTGATAATCTTGAGATGCTGCTTATATATTAAGCCTTTACATACATATATAGACGCACTATTTTTCTTTCTAAACAAATAGAGTTTGTTTTTGTCGTCTTCTTCCTCTTGGTTTTCTGAAAATTAGGAAAACCGTGAGTAGATTCTATTTGGCTGATACCCACACGGCATATATAGCTACAAGTTTTATTTTAGTCCATTGATTCGCTACATGTCACCTGGATTTCAGCCCTGCCCCCTATATATATATATATATAATCACAATATAGTATACCCCCACAAAACATAGATCCAAAAATGTTACTAGTAATTTCTCCTACGGTCGTTGTTTGCAGATGTAGCATAATCAAGATTCACATAAAAAGGTCAAGGTCGTTAAACTGATGATAAAATTAATAGCCATGAGTTTTTTAAAAAAATGAGAATCTTGATGATGCTGCATCAGCCATAAACGACTATTGCATTTGATGGATCTCAATTTATAATTAGAACTTCTCTATTTTCAACCAGAGGTCTTTGCTTAATTGGAACGATACAAAAAATATTACTACGATCCTAAAGAACGACAACCGAATCAAGAGATGTTCCCCTTTTATTTCCATTACAGGCAAACAGATCAGGAATCAGTCACAAACTTGTAAGTTTCATGTTCTTGTCAGGTGATTGTAGCTGGATTTCATTGTTGTTAATCTTTTTTTCTTTTTTCTTTTTTTTTTTTTTACGTTAGAGATACTGCTTTTAGATTCTCTTAAATTTATTCCTGTTTTTTTTCTTTTTTAAATTTATTTATTTAAAACTGAGGCAACACTCTTTAAGGACTGATTGGTATGAGTTTCAAATATATTATCGTTTAAAGGAAAAAAAAAAAAAAGAGAGTGCATAGATCTGTGATTATTCGCCCATCTGCTGGTTACGAAAGTTCTGATGGTAAAGATATGGTGTCTCTACGAAGGAGAGCAGAGATGGAGTTAAAAGATTTCGAGTTTACGAGTTTTTATTGTAGTTTAATATTAATTGGATGTACAAATATTTGGTAACTTTTTTATACACATACAAGACATGAGCAAAAGATGATTCCTGTGAGCCCTGGGGCGAATTTACTGAGGTTCGATGAGTGTCATGTGACACTATTTCATCGAATTATTTTTACTTAATATGTATGTATAATTAAAAGGCAAAAGCAAATATAAAAAATATATTGTGTAAAGTGATATTTCTAGATAAAAATAGTTGTGCAGCTCAATTGGTCAGGTGTTTTAAATTTTTAGCTGAGGATGTGAGTTTTAATCTTCCTAATTTCCTTTATTATTCCTTATTTTAAAAGGTGACAGCCACTGTGTGAACCTGTAAGTAAAGCTTTGGATCCGCCCATGAGAGAGTGTGTGTTTGTACAATGTTTATATCTGTCTTTAGACGAAGCTAGATTCCTGTAAAGTGTCAATATCTTAATCTGATAAGAGCTCAAGGCGTTATTGGAATTTGGATTGCTATTACTTATAAGTAGTTATAACCAAAACTTCTTGCTTCAGGGACATCAGATAAAATTAAAATGATAAAAAGTGAAGATTAACATGCGCACATATTGAGAAATGAAAGAAAGTTCTTGCTGGTTAGAAGTTAAGAAGAAGACGTGAGAAAAGCTACGGTTTTGGTCTGTATCTTTTTCTTTTTCATTCTTCTTTCTTTCTTTTTGTTGGCATTTTCATTTAAACTGAACGGATCGAGCCCGGAAGTTTTGCGCTTCCATCTTACTTTTGTTTTTTTAAGGGGAAGAAAAGAAACAAACTTTCAAATTTTCATTGTTAATTTATTTCATGGAATATTCTTCCCAATCAATTTCTTTTATGATTGATGAAAGAAAACATCAAACAAAAGAAAACATCAAACATATTCTAAATTTCTATTTACGGATGGGGGCCGGCTTATGAAAATATCTTTGGAAGTCATCATTAAAAAGGGAAAATTTGTTGTACCTTTGGTTTGGATGATAGACAAACTATGAAGAGATCAGGTTCGTAACTGATATGTGCATCTGATGACAGATAAAAATTATAGCTGTAAAAACATATTATTTTCTGAGCTCGGTAGTGAGACTGCAGTTGTGCTGTAGCAAAGGTGTCATAGCATGGCAGAAGGTCAATTGTATTCAACCAATGGGATTGCTCCTACAATTTGCTCTCTCATACTTATCCTTTCGGGACATCTTTCAAAACCTAGTTTTGGGGATTTAGAAAAGTAATAAAACCTAGTTTTTGGGATTTAGAAAAGCAATCTTCTCTTTTTTTGCTCTCTCCTCACGGCCGCCGTGAAGAACAAGAACAAATTCTTTGAAAGCAACAAGGCATATGCTCTTAGGGAAATTGAATATTTTCTTAGTCTGGGTTGCTGTTAAGTTCTTGTACTGATTCAAAATGTACACCTATATACTCTTCAATATAAAACTTGTGTAGGTATTTCTTCTTGTACTCGTTCTTATGATCATGGAAGTGATTTTCAACTAGAGTAAGTTGAGTGAATAGCTAGACGTAGTTGTGATGTACTAGCTACAGTTAGCTGGTTGAGAAATATGCAGTAGAGTTATTGCATAGTAGCCTTGTAGTGGAGTTACTTCAGGGGGGTTGGGATTTAGAATTTAATTTAGGTGGTGGTTGAGTCTGTAATTATCACTGCTCAGTTTTTAGGGAAGATAGTTGTGAAATCCTACGAGGTAGGTCGTGGTTTTTCTATCGCTTGAGCAAGGAGTTTTTTCCACGTAAAAATCCTGTATCTCTTTCATTGTTTCGTATCTGCATTGTTTTGTTGTGGTTTGTGTGATATCAGTCTAAGGAACATGTCCCTACACTATTGGTGAATTCTTTCAACTCAACATCCCGCCCCTATCTTTTTCTACTAAATCACCGAACCACCTTTATCTACATTGTCGGAGTCAAAATTTTCACTATGAAAATTTAAAATATATAAAAAAAAAAAGACATTACATTTGATTTTCGGACGAAAAAGGTTGGAATGAATTCACTCCATGTCAGAAACTTTTCTTTTAGATTCTTAATCAGCCCTTTTCATTCCACTTGTTGCCAGATGTATGTATTAAGTATCCTCGATTGATATGTCACTGTCACAAATTCAACTTTCAATTAACTCACTCAACTATATATTATCTAAAACCAATTACATGCAATTTCCTTTCCCTCCACTTTCCCAATGTCTTCTTTCTCTCACAGTGGTCTTTTTTAACGAGTAACGAAAAGGACTACAGCACAACATAGAACAATAAGGTAAATTACATAAATAAGTAAATATAGTTATTATTTTTATAATATATGGTTATAATTTTAAAATATTATCGAATATAATTATAGTTCAATTTTATAGCAAATGTGATTTAATTTTATTTTCTCTTTTCAAGCACTTCACTTTCTCATCAAATTACACTTTTCTTGTTTTTCTATTATTCTCTTTTAAATTACTCATAAATGGCGAATCAAAATCTTAATGTTTGACATTACGTTTAGACGACACTACAATTGTCGAAACTCTGAAACATATACTCAAAATTCCCTAAAATTTTGGTCAGCTGAATCAATCAAACAATTTGGTTTATCGATGTATCTGTTTCAATTAGTGCTTGATTTTCTCTTTCAAGAATGAAGAAGAGAGTATTCAATTGCGTCATCTCTTTTTGGATTGGAGTTACCGTGAGACTATTGACAAATTTGCGTGATTTTTACTCCTCCATTTATATATGCACGCGTGTGTGTATAAATACATATACTTACTTTCAAATTTAATTTAAATATTTTATTTTTTAAATCTGTTTAAAAAAGAATCTGCTATCTTTTTTTGTGTTTGATAATTTTCTAATATTACATTCTACATGAAATATTTAAAATTATAAAATTTAAATGATGTTTTAGCACATTATACACCTCTCTAATTTAAGATAACAAGATGCAAAAACTCTCTTTATTTTTTTTAATGTCATGGTTAATCAAACTAAAACTAATTAAGATATTTAAATTAAAACAGAGGAAATAGTATTTAAATAGGAATTAAGATGGTGATCAATAAATATTTTTCGTCCTCCTAACACTAGATTCCCTAACAGGATATCAGAAAACGAAACGTACAACCTTGAAAGAACCAACCAGGGGCGTTTTTATTAATAAAAAATAAGCTAATGAATTTGTGGTCTCTCCATAAAATTCGATATTATATATATATATATATATATATATATATATATATATATATATATATTTTTTTTATTTTTTTTATTTTTTTTTTTTTAAAAAAAAATTGATATAATATTATATGTGTTGGGATGAGGAAGCACCACAATTAAAGTTTGATATGATAATAAATAATGAAAATACGTTGGACACAATATTTTACGTGGAAACCCTCAAATAAATAGAAGAAAAAAACCATGGGGTAGAAGAATTCACTATATAAATATGAGAGTACACTACTCTCAATTACAAGGTGAAAACACTTGTAAAAGGAATAACTCACTAAAGACACTCAAGACTACAATATTTATCTTGGTGTATAACTCTCTTTAGGTTCTTATTCTTTTGGATTGTAATTTTTGTGGGGATCTATGTATATGAAATAATGAAAGCAAAACGTTCTATTGATAATAGAACTAAACCGTGTAGAAGGGTATAAATCAGAGATCAATTTGGACAAGGTTTGTCCTCTTTTTCTTTTTTCCATTTCGACAAGATTTGTCCTCTTTTTTCCTTTTCCTTGTCTGACTAACTTTGTTAACAGTATGCTGACACTTATACCACAAGAAGACTAGATTATGCATTTGATTGAAAGATAAGTTATTTACCTTGTGTATTTAAAATTAAATTTCACTTAATATATATAATTTTTTTTAGTGATGTACCCATATTATAAAAAATTTAAAATCGCCTTTGAAACCACTACTATATTCTCAATTAATTCCATGTACCGCACTACAAGAAACGTAGCTTTCTTTCTTACTTTTTTTCTCTTAATTTCCTCTCTACTCCTTTGATGTTCTGTGAGTGTGTGTTGGAGGGGGGATCAGTCTTATTAAGATCGACGATAAGACACGTAACAAAATGGTCGATGCAAAGGTATCAAAGAGACATGATAATATCGTTTTCTTTTGTCCTTTTGACATTTTACATCCACAAATTGGTAAGAAATTAAATGGGGGGTAACAACTTTAGAAAATGATGGAGGAGAGCTAGTAGGCTCTGAATTGCAGTAAATTAATTAATACTGTACTGTATAGTAGTGGTCCTTTTTAAAAGTCTTGGTGGTCCATAAATACGATTCATGAGGTCCAATAAGTTCAAACTTTTAATATTTATTTTCTGAGGCATGAATTGGTGGCCAAATTAGAAACACTTATTTCCTATCAGCAGTAGTACTGGTACAACTTTAGCAAATCAAACCATGTTCAAATGCTTTTGATATGTCAATTGTTTAGCTTGCTGGATCTGCAACTATTAGAGTAGTGACTTGGATAGGAGTAGTGGAAGATACATTGGACAATTAATTAGGAGATTAATATAATTAAGCCTTGTTTCTTGGTGCACTTAACGAATATTATCAGAGCTTCATCACCTCCACGATGAATTGTATATGACCTAGCTAGTTATTCTATGTCATTTTCATTTGATTTATTGTTATGTCAGGTGCAAGTTGCATGTTGCTGCATAATAATCATAATAATAATGTGATACAATCATGACATTTCACGAAAGATCTTTAACCTTTTCTAGACAGTGACATGCATCATACATGCTCTCAGCTTTTTAATGGAATAGGCCCTAGCATTCTTTTATGGAGTGACTTAGTTTAGTTAAGTTTTTTATCCGCGCTACTAAAAAATTATTATTTTTATATTAAAATTTTTTATTGAAAAATATTGAATAGCTATATCCACAGATATTCAGTGGAAAATGAAAAAATAATACTGTTTTCACATGGGAAAATCATGAAACTTTCCACTATTTCAGTGAGAATCTATTTCCTACCATGCATTTTCCTAGTGAACTGATTCCATAGAAAATAAGTGAAAAAGTCATATTTTATAATACAAATTTTTTCATTAATTTGCGGTGAGAAAAACATCTATTTCTGAAAGTGAGTTTGCAATCAGCAATGTTTTAGAAAAGGCAAAATGGAGAGTCGTCTGAAACTCACTGCGAGGCAATTAAGGTAACGTCTAGATGCCTTGAGGCAACTATGCATGGAGCTAAAGTCAATAGGTTTGTGAAGCTCCATGCATGCATTGAATCTTGGGTCATCTGTCTCAGAAATGCTTAGTTTATGTTTCACGCCTTGTGTTGTCTGCCCAGTACACACAAAAATATTTCTTTTTTTTTCTTAAGTATTAAACTCTAAGTGACACAAAATGTTGATGTATCCAACTAAAATAATTTTTTGCACTGATAAGGATCATTACAGCTGTAGCACAATTCTTTTGCATGCCAGGCAGCCATCTCGCCGCGAGTCTACTTTTTAACAACAGGATTAGAAGTAGTTACCTTAGCACTTGGAGTTACTGTTATAACGACAACCCTTTCACTAATGTTTGAGGTTGAACTATAGCTCCCCTGTGTGGTAGAAGAATTTTGTATCTTCTTATTGAATGCTCTCGCCAAACTCATTGCTTATACTGGGTTAGATGGGTTGTGCAATTCCACATCGGGACGAATCCAATCAACTAGCCCTGCCGTAAATATATCTACTTATGGGTCTATAAGTACAAATGATGCACAAGCTAACATGCTTTAGAAGTTCCTCAGATAATTTTCAACCGAACTAGTTTGTTTCAAGATGATCAATTCCCCTAATGGATTGCTTTTCATTGGTGGTCAACGAAGAGTACAATATTCTTTGAAGACACCTCATGTTAAATTAGGTTCCTCCTGTACCAGTTGATAAACTCATAATTGCGCCTCCCCTACCATGTGAAAAGCAGCTAAACCTACTTTACTTTTTCTTGGTTGGTTGTACACTAGTTAGCGAAGAATTTCTCACAGCGATGAAGCCAAATAAGAGGATCTTCACTTCCATCATAAGTAGGAAAGTCTAATTTAGTGCATCTGGGAACTATACCTCTTCCTCCATTGTTGTCATCAGTACCAAAGTTATTGTTGTTGTTTCTTCCTCCTAGACGCACATCTAGTTGTTCGCCTACATTACTGGGTCATTAGACAGAAGCAGCGCTATTGTCTCCAGTTCAACTCCCTTTGCACGCGCCGGTGGTGGGGAGTAGGGTTTCAATTTGTTGCGATAATTTGGCGTCCATCCATGCTTCTGAAGTTGCTACTTTTGCTTCGGTTTAAGTTTGGATTTCCCGTAAAAGACTGCATAATTTTGCTTCTACAGTATTTTCATCCGTGTGACAAGCTTTTGATACCAAATTATTAAGGTCCCTAATTTTGGATCGAGTCGTTGGCCGATTAAAACTGATATAACAAGAGTTATAATCCACTCAGGGAGTTTTAATTATTCGGCTAACAAAATAATTCAAAAACTATTAATCATCATATGTACTATTAATTCTCGCAGGCATCAATTAACAGCACCAGTTATGTACAAAGAGGTGATATACAATTTTTCCAATGTTCAAATACAAATCTAATAGACTAGATATAAATGCTACAGAATTTCAATCCATGCTAAAAATGTATGAACAGCTTAGACCATAAAATTGAACTTATTCAGCCTTGCTGCTACCTAGGCATTGGTTCCTGAAGGGTGGAGCCATTTAGCACTGCTCCATGCTTTCCTATGGATCTATTAAAAAACTGTTAGAACGCTTACTTATTCTAATGTTGCCAAGATGTGGTACTATCTCCTTATTCTTAACTCTGAGAACATTACAGCACATTCTATATATAGCTACCAAATCTTAGTTAAGAATTTAAAAATTGCGAATGGTATTTAATAACAGTTATAAAAATTTAAATTTTATGGCTATTTATAAATTTATAACATTTTTTAGTTATGAAAATTAAATTGACAAAATTAATTTCTCATTTTTACTGTAACTACTAATAATTGTGATAATAATGATGTAAATAGCTATAAATCTATTGTTAAGATGAAATTTCATGGCTAATAATAAATTATTACCACGTGATAAAAATTATCATAACAATAATATTCTTTTAGCCATAATAAATTATTTAAAATAAAATTTTATAGCTAAATAAATTATTTTACTTCAAATAATAAAAAATCATGACAATATTTAATCGACTAGCCACATATTTATAATTATGATAAAAATTCGTAGCTAATCATACTTTGTTGATACTTGATAAAAGTTATCATAAGTTGACTACTGAACTTCACCTCCCAACCGACAACGGTCATCTCTGGCGGTGGTGTGCCCCAATTTCACCGGTGGTTTACCAAGACCACCACTCTGAATCTGCGGGATTGTGAGATTAGGGCGTGAAATTTGGAAAACTAGTCGAACCCACCATTTTAATGTCGATCGAAATTTCTGGGATTGAACCTGTTTGGGATTTTCGTTGAGGAAATTATGTTAATGATGGTGCGAGCTGAACCCTTCTAGGAGCTACACGTGAAATACTGTATCTTAAATTCGCCAGCGCGGAGGTCAGTGACTATTAAAAGTCCAAATTTGTGGATCTGTTAGCTATGAACGTGCCACTGTCTGGTGGCCGAAACCAGTCTAGAGGAGAAATCCCTACAGCTAACAATGGCCAATTTACTTACGCTGACTCTGTCTCATTGACGGCGAAGAAGATGAAGCTTCAAATCAAACCGCCGGAGATCTATAAAGGCCAATCCGCAGCTTTCTTCACCCCTCAAGAAGAGGAGGAACTAGCCAAAGATTGTCGATTCACAATTGTTGGGAAGTTCTCGCATGGCAAACCTATTCTAGATGATATCAGGCGAGATTTCACAGCTTGATTTCGTCTCAAAGGTACAGTTAAGATTGGCCATTACAATTCTAAACATATTTTCTTGGATTTCTCTACTGAAGAAGATTATTTGAACATATATTCTAGAAGAAGTATCTGGTTTATGGGCTATTTAATGAGAATGGTTACTTGGACAAAAGATTTTAATCCAGATGAGGAAACATCCTTAGCACCTGTATGGATTACTCTGCCGGGCCTTAAATGGCACTTCTTTAATTGGGATGCCTTGTTGCGAATTACATCCACTATTGGTACTCTTCTAAAGATCGACAAAGCCACTGATGCTAAAACTAGACCAAATTTTACTAAAGTTATGGTGGAAATTGATTTAGCTGTGCAAAGGAGGAGTTCTATTTGGGTTGGCATCAAAGAGGAAAAGGGTAAAGAAATAAGAGGTTTTTGGCAGGAGATTGAGTATGTATTTATCCCTGACTACTGTTTTTCTTGCAAACACCAAGCTCACACTGAAGATGTTTGTATAGCTTATGGGAAAAAAGATCCAAACCGGACATTTACCTCTAATGCTGTCCAGAATATTGCTTCTTCTAGCAATCATCCTAGTGATGTGCTTAATTCTCAGAAGGATGGGGCTAAGGTAAGTCTTGGCGACGTAGTAACTACTGGTAAACTGAAGAATGTAGTCGATGTGAACAATGCCAAACCTGTTGATGCTGCTTCGGGCTCTATGCTGGCTGGAAAATCTATGCAGAAGGAGGTGAATGAGTCCTATGCAAATATTTCAATTCCTAATCGTTCACAGGCTCCACAGACTAATTGTAAAAGGAAGCAGCATGAAAACCAACAAAATTTCTTTTTTCATAAGAACTACAGGCACAAGAATAGTTTGAGTACATAGAGGATACAAGGCATAAAGGCTAAGCTGAACAGAAAAACTGTGATGAAGTGGGTTGCAAGACCACCTAAGGGCAGGAACCAACAACAGAACCAGACACAAGCTACAAATATTATTCAGGATATTATGCAGAATTATAAAACTGTGATAGTAGATCATGGAATCACTGATGGTAGTAAAAAGCTTGAGGTTGGTAAGGTGCATTCTGAATTTCATTTTCCTCCGCACAATCCAGTTACAACGTCCAACTCTTTCCAGCTTCTTGATGAGAATGTTATGGAAAGGGAGCTATGTTCTTCTGAGGGTATGGAAATGCTAACAGTGCCTCAAATATTGCCCTCTCTAACAATTTGTCTGGGGTCAATTATCTCAAGGAAGGGATTATTGGACTTCTTGGTTCTTCGGCTGATGGAAAGTATGCACTAGATAATCAACCTAAGCTTGACAGCGATTATGCCAGCAAGATGCAATCTGAAACACCTTCTTTGCTTGACAATCCCTCTCCTTCTATATCTAGGACTCCACCAAAGAATGTTCACAATGAAGTTCTAGGTATTAACCTTGAAGTCCAACTATAGAGTCCTAGTGTTTTAGTTGATGTTCTACTTCAAATTGCTGCTCCAATTGACGAGAACCCATCTGGGAACCAAGTCAACAGTGAAGATGAACATAGCGAATATGATTCTGATTATGGTGAAGAAAAAGAAAGTGACAGTGAGGAGGATCTTGATGAAGAATTTGAAGAATGTGACTCTTCTGACGAGGAGGCTCTCATTGATGCCTTTGCTCCCAAGATCTCATGGAAAGGTGAAAAGGTGGAAGATGCAGTGTCTCAATATAGACAAACTTTGATCAACAATGGAAATCGATCTCCAAGATCAGTAAGCAGGAATGCCGATGAGATTCACAAAGTATTGGCAAAACCAGGCCCTATTACAAGGGCCCATGGTGAAAGCATTTCAAATTGATGGAACATCCTATAATAATCTTAATGATTAGTACCATTGTATGGAATATCAGGGGAGTAAAGTCCAGAGGGGCTTTTGAAAGAGTAAAATTCTTATCCAGAATTCACAACTCTCATGTTATTGCTATTCAGGAACCTTTTGTATATGCTTTCCATATTGACAAATACAAAAGAGGTCTTGGTTTTGATGGTTGTATCTTAAATTGCAATGGAAAGATCTGGATATTCTGGTCTAGTGATTTTCATGTTGATGTAGGAGAAGATGATGAACAACAGCTTACTATCAAAATGACTAATAAGCAAAATTCTAAGGTAGTTTGGTTCTCTGCTGTATATGCTAAATCCAAGCAACATCTGAGACTTTCCCTTTGGGATAGTCTTAGAAACAGTAACAACTTCATTAATGAACCTTGGTGCATTTGTGGAGATTTTAATGCTATAATGAGTCCTGATAAAAAAAAAGGTGGAAAACCACACAGAATGGAGAAAAGTTTAGATATATTGTGGTACGGTGGATGCGGGGTACAAGGGCCTCAGGTTCACATGGTGCAATGCTAGAGAAAGAAGTAAAAGAATTTGGAAAAGGTTGGGCAGAAGTTTTATCAAGCATCACTGGACTGACAACTTCTCCCGTATTTATATTGAACATTTAGCTAGCACGGGATCTGACCACACTCCTATGGTTGCGAAATACTCTAATTTAGAACAGTCTAAAGTCAGTTATTTCAAATTTTTGAATTTCTAGATTGATCAACCTAACTTCAAAGAGGTGGTACAAAAAGCATGGAATGAAGAAGTATATGGTAACAGTATGAGAAGATTACAACTCAAAATGAAAGAATGTAAGTCGCGAACTTAGCATTTGGTCTAGAGAGCAAATTGGCAATGTTTTTGTTAAAGTCAAAGAATGAGAAGCTAAGATGTTGAATCTTGATGCTGAATATATTGATAATGATAATGATGACTTAAGATCTCAAGTTCATAAAGCTCAGGCGGAACATACTAGGTGGTTGAAATGTGAACAGTTAATTCTCAGACAAAAAGCAAATATCAGATGGTTAGAGGATAGAGATTCCAATACTAAATACTTTCATGTTGTTATTAATGTTGTTATTAATGAAAAGAGAAGGAACGCTACTATTCAAAGGATCCAATAAGAAAATGGCAATGGATTACAGGTGAAAAACAGATTGCTAAAGAGGTTGTTAATTACTTCAGTAAACTTTTCTCTGATGATCAAGAAATTGAACTTCAGCACTTAGATTGTATAAATAAAAGAGTTTTTCAAGATGACAACAATATACTGGAGGCGATTTCAAATGAAGAAGAAATAAAAGATGTTGTGTTTGGACTCAATGCAGACAGCACTTCAGGGCCTGATGGTTTTGGAGGTGCTTTCTATCAAAGTTGCTGGGAAATCATCAATAAGTGAGTTGATAGAGGTGATTCAACAATTCTTTGGAGGGACGGGTTTGACTAAATTTTATACCCTGTCTGATTCTTTTGCCTAAAATTGATAATCCTAGCTCTTTTAATGATATGAGACCCATCAGTCTTAGTAATTGTTCTAACAAGATTATTTTCAGAATCATTAGTTCTAAACTTAATAAGATCTTGCCTAATCTTATCTCTGAGAATCAAACAAGTTTCCTTAAAGGTAGATCTATTACTGAAAATTTTTTACTTGTACAAGAAATTATTCATGATATTAGAAAGAATAATTTTGGTCGTAACACTGTTATTAAATTAGATATGGCTAAGGCTTATGATAGGGTTAATTGGAATTTTCTACTTCATGCTCGTAAGAAATTTGGTTTTTCAGATAAATGGACTGATATAATTAAAAGATTAATCTCTAATGTCTGGTACTCTGTTATTATTAATGGTGTGAGAAAAGATTTTTTCACTCTACTAGGGGGCTTAAACAAGGTGACCCTTTATCCCCTTCATTATTTATTCCTGGGGCAGAGGCCTTATCTATAATGATTAACCAATTGCCTCATATTCATCCATATAGGGGTTTCAGTTTTCCCTATAATGGTCCACACATTACTCACCTTGCATATGCAGATGATGTTATTATTTTTACCTCTAGTGATAAGAGATCTCTAGAATTTGTTATGCATCAACTTCAAAACTATCAAAAGTGTTCCGGACAAAGGATCAATATCAACAAGAGCTGCTTCCTGGTAGAACCCAAGGCTTCCAACAACATCATTAAAAGAATTAAAGAGGTAACTGGTTACAAACATTCCAACTTTTCTTTACTTATTTGGGTTATCCTTTATATATAGGAAAACAGAAAATTGCTTACTATAGTGATATGATTTCCAAACTGGTGAGAAAGACTATGGGATGACAAGGTAAACTTCTTTCTTTTGGGGGCAGAGCTAAGCTTATCAGGCATGTCTTACAATCTCAGCCTATTTATCTTTTGTCTGCTTTAGAACCCCCTAAGACTGTTTTACTACAACTAGAAAGTTACATGGCTAATTTTTTTTGGAGTTCTATTGAGGGTAGAAATAAATATCATTAGAGTTCTTGGGACAACATGTGTTTTCCTAAGGAGGAAGGTGGTCTAGACTTTAGAAGTATTTTTGATGTTAGCAAGAGTCTAACTATGAAAAGATGGTGGAGGCTTAGAACTTGTAAATTTTTTGGGGGTGCTTTTATTTTTGCAAAATATTGTTCTACTCATCCTGTTTCTTCTACTATTCAACCTTCTCATTCCCTTGCTTGGAAACAACTGGTTAGCTTTAGAGATCAATTGGAAGAACTTTTAATTTGGAAGATCAATAAGGGAAATAGTAGTTTGTGGTAGGATAATTGGTGTGAAATGGGTGCTATAGCTCATATCATTCGTAGAAATAATTTTAATTATACCCAACCTGTCAGTGATATTATTACTAATGGAAATTGGGATGTTGATCAGTTACAGCTTCCTGAATATCTTGTTGAACACATCAACTCCATTGACATAGGTAATCAAGATCTAATTGATAATCCTATTTGGATGCCTAACAGTAATGGTACTTTTTCTACTGCTTCTACCTGGAGACATATTAGAAAGAAAAATGAGGTTTCTTATTTCTTAAAGAAGATTTGGCATAAAGATTTACCTTTTAAAATGTCCTTTTTAATGTGGAGACTTTTGAAAAGAAACTTGCCTTTTAATGATACTATCGCTGCTAGATTTGGGATTGATAGTGATGCCAGATGTTTTTGTTGTCCTATTGATCAGAGAGATACTATGTACCACACCTTTGTCGGTGGAAAAATTGCTAAACAAATATGAAATTTTTTTGAAAATCCTGTTGGAATTTCACGGGAGGATATACCTATAGGTGTATGCTTCAAAAATGATGGAATATCACGCCCAAAAATTCACTTCACCAAATTATTTTACAAATTACTACTGTAGTAATTTGTTGGGAGATATGGAAAGCAAGATGTTCGGTCATATATGGAGGTAACATATGTTATACAAAGAGGATCTAATACAAGATTCTCTCTCATTTGAAATGGGTTGTCTCCAAAGCAAAAAGTAAGACGGAATGCAGCACCAGATGAGAAGTTATCTATCAACAGGTTGTGGGTCTTATTCCCAAGATTGTATGTCATGTTGTTAAATGGTTTAAACCCCCCGAAATTTGTGAAGATAAGCATTGATGGAAGCAGGGATGCAAATGGAAGAGCTGGAATTGGAGGAATTTGTAGAGTTCACAGAGGAAAAATTATTATGGCCTTTGCTCAAAGTGTTGGCATGGATACTAGTAATATGGCCGAAGCCAAGGCTGCTCTAAAGGGTTTGGAATGGTGTTATCAAAATGGACATAACAATGTAATTTTGGAATGTGATTCAAAGATTGTGGTTGAGATGATCAAAGACATCTATAATATTCCTTGGCAAATGAAGTCATTACTCATATTCAAAATATATCAAGTACCATTAATTGCAATGTTCGACATTGCTATAGGAAAGCCGACCAAGTCGCAGATGCCTTAGCAAAATAGAGTATAACAAATGAGGATTTGAATATTTTTACACATGTTCATCTTCCATTGATGGCCATCGGACCTTACAGACTTGATCTTATACAAATGGAGTCCATTCGACATAAGTAGAGGAAGAATTATTTTGTATAGACATGGAGCTAAGATGCTAAACTATTATTTTTATGCAAAACTTGTGTGGTTTCTGCTTGTGATATATTTTTGCAAGCAGTCATTGACTGCAAAATGGAACAGAGGGTGTAAATTATGCTCCCCTCAATTTTGTTATTTCTGAATTATTGATATAAAGGTCACGCCACCATACGACGATAAATTTTTTAAAAAAAAGTTATCATAACAATAATAACCTTTTGCTACAATAAATTATTTGAATAAAAATTTATAGCTAAATAAATATTTTTGTTTCATGTAATTAAAAATTGTGACAATAATTAAATGATTAGTCATAATTCTATTACTATAATAAATTTTCATAGCTAATATTAGCTTTTGCCATGAGTAACAATTTATTATAGCAATAATAACCTTTTAGTCATGATAAGTTATTTAAATAAAATATTATAGCTAAATTAGAGTATAACAAGACTAAGTAGTATATCATATATAAAACTAATTTTTTTATTATAAATTTCAAATATAATTAAATAAAAAAAAATTACCCATAAATACAATACACAGCTTTAGTTGATATAATTATCTAAGATTTTCATTATTTACTCGAATTGATCTTATTCTTTTCCTTATCTCAAAATAAATTACATTTTATTTTTTACTTTTTTTTCTTAGGTTCATGCTAACCTGTATCTCCTCATTTCTTCTTCTTCTAGCAAATCTTTCTTACTTCTCCGTCTTTTTCTTCTCTGTTTTTTTTTTTCATTCTTTCTCATCTCATTTGTTTCCTTTTTCTTTTTTTTTTTTTTGGTCCTACTATCTTATTTAAAAACTTCTTTTCTTTATTTTTCAATTGTTTCTATTCTCTCTCACACACTTTGTCGCTTCTTATTTTAGATTAGATTTCAGTGATATTTCATATTTTGATTTTTCGAGTTTGTTGGTTATTTTGATTACGTGTGTGTTGATCTAATTGATTCTAAATATCAAGACGAGTTCAAAACGTAAATTTGAAGTAGATTTGAGTTAAATTTTAGAAGAGATGCAAGGAAGAAGACGAAGTCAGTTTTTGTTTAATAATGTATAATATTATATAATTGTGTATATGGATGTATAGAAACTTCTCATAAATTTGTATAATATTGTATATCAAGTTTATAAACATTATTGTAAAAAAAATATAGTTTTGTATAACGTTATATACGGGATGTTTAATATTATATATTGAATTTTTTTAAAACACTTCTATAAGAAAATAGTGGGCTAAGTCATTAAAAACTTTGCTACATAAGTGTAATACAATGTCGTGGATAGTTTTTTTGCTCAATTATTTCTTAAGTATGCAATTGTATTTAAATTTAAATATTTGAGTATAGCATATTTAAATAATTGTGTGCGTGTATTTATTTTGATCACTAATTATATTATTTTTTATTATATTGAAGAGAGGATTACAAGGCGGGAAATCAAATTCTCACAAATATGGTGAAAGTTCAGTAACAAATCAATTGAGCTACTAAAATCCTTCTCTTTTATTTTTTATTAAATAGGCATAGAGGAAAGGAAAATGAGAGAGGGACGGGAAAATTATAAGATGGCATAACCTTGCGCCATTTACAGAGTGTTTGTCCAAAATTCTGACAGGCGAAAATTGCTCATTTTTTTTAAAAAGCATTTATTTTTAAAAAAAATGAGGTGTTTGATCAAACTTTTAAAAGAAAATGAGTGCTTTTAGAAGTAACATAAACTGTTTTTTATAAGCTAAAAAAAGTAGCTTTTTCCCAAAAAACACTTATTTGAAAAACACTTTTATGAAAAATACACTTAAAAACACTTCTCAAAAGTTTCGTCAAACACCAATTATTGCTCAAAAGTGTTTTTTAAATTTATTGGCCAAACACAAACTACTTCTCACTAAAAGTACTTTTTTTATAAGCACTTTAAAAAAAAATCGCTTCTCAAAATAAATTAAATTTATTAAACTTGACCAAACATACTATTAATTGATCCCCTAAAAACAGGCACCACTTTTTTACTTGATTCAATCTTATTATATTGCTCCTCATATATCGTTATTATCAGTCAAATAACCAGGTTCTTCAGCAGTCAGCATGGCAAGATCATCACACTCCTAATCTGATTTGGTAGAATCCTCGTATACTGAGCCTTCCAACTCTGTGCATTAGCGCCACAAGTTTTATTAGGAAAAACAAACTGAACTCTGTAGTATTAGTTAGCCAAAAATAATAATAATAATAATGATATTGGATAGTACATCCACTGAGAGCCAGCACAAAAAGTATAATGATCTATGATCTAGAATATTCTTTGACTATTTGTATAACTATAAGTAATTTTATTATCGAAAAAATTTACATTTTGAGGTTAAATTATTTTAAACTAGAGAAGGGTGATATTCTTTTTTAGATGGACTGATAGTGTAGATATTTTGTTGTTAGTTAAATTTGTCAGATAAAGTCAATAGTTAGTCTTATCAAACTTATTCTTGCATTTCAAGTATTTCGATAGTTCAAAACTTGTATTGATAGGAAGACCCAAATGATCTAACAAGGCGGGATCCCTAACATAATAATGTATATATCTTATAAATAGTTAAATTAGCCAGATACATCAATCATTAGTCCTGTCAAAAATCCTCATATTTCATGTATTTCAATAGTTCAAAGCATGTATTGATAGTTAAAATCAAATGATCTAATAAGACGGGATCCGTAATATGATGGTGTATATATCTCATAATTAGTTAAATTAGTCGCATAAAGTCAACCACTAGTCCTATCAAACAAATTCTTACATTTCAAGAATTTCGATAGTTCAAAGCTTGTATTGATAGGAAGAATCAAATGGATCACTGATATGATAGTGTATATATCTTGTTATTAGTTAAAATAGTCATATAAAGTCAATCATTAGTCCTATCAAACATATTCTTACATTTCAAGTATTTGATAGGTCAAAACTTGTATTGATAGGAAGAATCAAATGATCTAATAAGACAAAATTTTTAATATGATAGTGTATATATCTTGTAATTAGTTAAATTAGTCACATAAACTCAATCATTAGTCCTATCAAACATATTCTTATATAGTTGAAAGCTTGCATTGATTGGAAGAATCAAATGATCCAGTGCGACGGGATCTCTAATTTGATCGTCTATATATTTTGTTATTAGTTATTAGTACTAAATTAATTTTAATTAAGGGTGTATAAATTAAGTGTTCTTAATTTCTCGGTTATTCTTTTTGTCATTTTTCTAAATTATATTTAATTAAATCTCAAATCACGTAATTTATAGTTAGCTTTTTGTACAATTTAGTGACTCCTAATTTCCCTCAATTAGTGGTTCCATATTAAATTATTAATCATGTGTTTAATTTAATTTGAGAATTTAAAGTTTAATTTTAAAGGTACGTGATACAACTTATAAATTATGTTGATATTTATTATTTCTCATGCTCTAATTCTTATAGCATTTTCTGTTTTTCGAGATTCAAACTTTCTAGTTTTGATTGTATATTTTGATATAAAATTTTTAAGTTTTTGAAAATAAAATTTACATATTTGAAAATTGCGTAAAAAATACTTTAACTTATAATAATTAATAATTAAAACTATTCAAAAAGAATATGAAAAAGTTACTATCAAAGATTAAAGAATTTGACAAAAAGTTTAATTTTATTATGTACAACTAGTAAATGTGTCCATGCTTCTCGTGGTATAAAAACATAAATTAATTATCAAAAATTGATATGCTACTAACTAATTTAAAAATGATCACTCTATGCTATAAGAAAGAAATATTTATAAATAGCATAATTTAGATATTCAAAACCTTCCAACTCTCTCTACAGATCGCTGTCAGCCTGCCACTGTCTACCGGAAGTTAAAACACAGCTTCTCAAAATTTTTCTCCCTTTACTAACCCAAAATATGAAGCAACTATTTATTTATTTATTTTAAAATTTGAAACATCTGATCAATTGTGGGAGAAAAAGCTAAAAAGGAGACAAAACGAGTAAGGATTATAATATTATCTTAAATTTATTTTATTTTTTATTTTAAAAAATTAATTTTCTTTTTAAAATCAAATGCCCAACGGGCCAAATTTTATAAGCCAAATATAGTCCATTTAGATGGCCCAAACCAAACAAAAGAAAGGTTAAGCACAAGCAGGTGACCGAGTTCCTCAGTTCCTCTAATCAGTAGTCTCTGTCTCTCTTTTAAGTTTAGCCCTAAATCCTAATCGACGAAGTACTCACAACTTAGTACTCACAAACAAGTGAACAACTGAACAAGCAGTCGGTCAAGCAGACGCAGGTGACCGAGCAGACGCAGGTGACCGGCGGTCAAGCACAAGCAGGCGCAATAGCCAGTTGGGGTGGTCGGTGGTGACGATTCTGCGATTCTGTGAATTCTGCGGAACGGTGGTGACTTCAAGTAAATTATCTTTGTTTGAATTTTTCGTCACCTCGAATCCGCGATTCAAATTCTGCAATTTTTTTGAATTTTGAATTATGTAATAATATATATAAAAAAAATATACAAACAGTATCTCTCTCTCCTTTCTCATTGTTATATATAATTCTCATTGTTATATATATTTTTATGTGTCTATAGTCTCGCCGGAAAACTCATCGGAATCTTTCCCGGCGTACGTAATATCCTCTTCAAAAATTTCCAGCATATATGGTTTCAGAGGTTTAAGACACACAACTTTTAAGTACTTGTTTTCATCTTCACGCAGGATTCTTCTATAATTAAAAGAAAGAAGCACTTTATGCTGGACAGCTAATTAATTATCAGTGTACCACTTTGTTATAATGTTTAAGCACTGATAAGCTTAATGCGTCTTGAATCCTAATTTTTGGTGAACAGCTTGTAAAATTCCACATTTAAAAATATGTATATATATCAACATCTATCTACCACTTTCTGATCATAAATTTTATTTTTATGATCGTAGCCGCATAGGTAGATAATGTGTTTACTAGCCGTAGCAGCTTGCAAGTGGATCTGGTGTCTTACTGTCTTTAGCCTACACTACTTTTTACAGTTGATATTTGATAATGATGTTCCTATAAATGTGTAAATTGTTTCTTTACAGTTGAGAATGCAATTTACAGTTGGACAAGTGGGCGGAGCACATGGGCGCATGGCTTGGCACTTTGGCAGCTTGCTTCACTGCAGCGCTGCAGGCTGGCTGTGTGCCCGGTTTGTAAAACCGAAAATAAATTAACCGAGCCGAAATTATTTCAGTTCAGTTTTGGTTATTAATTTTACAAATCGAAAGCTGAAAAAACAGAACCGAATTTCTCAAACTGCAAGACCTAGTTCAGCTGTACATTCTCTCTTATTTTGAACATCATTTTCAATGAGTATTCAGCATATACTAGTGTTAGGGCATGTGGTTGGATTTGTGTCTTTTTAAGTTTTGACTTTTTCCTTAATTTTTTGTTACCTGAATGTGTATTTCATTCATTCTCATGTTTCTAATTGTAGTTATTTGACGAGCTTTGCAGTTTGCACGCCAGGACCAACTTTCATCTACCAGAAGCATAATTGCATTGATGTGTTGTGAAAACTGACTTCTTACTCCTGAGTTGATATGGGTTTTGATATTGAATGCATAATCGACATCCATAGCTATCCTGGAGAGTATTTCTGTCCTGTTTGTCGCACACTCGTATTCCCTAATGACGCCGTCCAATCACAGTGCACTCATCTCTACTGCAAACCTTGTCTGGCACATGTTGCCAACGGGAGCCGGGCCTGTCCATATGATGGATACTTGGTAACTGAAGCAGATTCTAAAGTGAGCTCCCTGTAGTACATTGTCCTTTAGTTAATTGCTGATGCTTTTGCCACTCTTGGTATTTTGAATGTGTTGCATTTACTTTTCCTTGCAGCCCCTTATTGAGTCAGACAAGACACTAGCTGAAAGCATTGGCAGAGTTAAAGTGCGTTGTCTCTATCACAGAAGTGGATGCACATGGGAAGGTCCTTTGTCTGATTGCAATTCTCATTGTTCTGGCTGTTCCTTTGGCAATTCCCCAGTTATATGCAATAGATGTGGAGTCCAGATTGTGCATCGACAAGTGCATGAGCATGCCCTAAGTTGTCCTGTGAGTACTTTTCATACATATGTAATACTCATCTTTTCTTATAAGAGATGGTTTCTTAGTATATGTTCTATCCACAGGGTGTATATCCTGCACAACAGACAGCTAATGGTGCCCAAGATAATCCTAGCTCTGGTGCAGCCACCACCGCTGCTGGTGTTGACTCGAATCAAACTACTGCTTATTCAGGAACTCCAGCATCACAGACACCAAACCCTCAAACCACAACTAGTTCTCTGCTTCCTGGACAAGATCCCAATCAACAAGCAAATGCCAGCTCTCAGGCTCTTGTTACAGCTTCAGCTGGTGTGCCTACTTCAGAGCAGTGGTATCAGCAACAATATCAACAGTATTATCAACAATATGCTGGATATGATCCTTATCAACAACAATACTATCCTTATCAGCAACAACCCATCCAACAATATCAGCAACAACCTCAGATTTACATGCAGCCACCAGCACAACCCCAGGCCCTGGTCCCAGCACAACCTCAATCCCAGCCACCGCCCCAGCCCCAGCAGCAACCACTTAATCCTCAAACTCAACCTCAAGTGCAGGGTCTGCCTAAAGGGCTGACTCAACCACAGGTTCAAGCTCTTGCGCAACAGCATCAAAACCAGGTTCAAGTCAACCCGCAGCAGCAGCTCCCTCCTACTATGCAACCTCATACCCAAATTCCATCACAAATATATCCAACTTCTCGTGCTCAGCCACCTACTCAGCCTCCACCATATCCGCAGCCCTATCCAATGCAGTCTCATTCACAACAGCATGTGCAGGTGCCACAATATCAACAGCCTCCCGCCCAGGTTCATCCCCTCCCGTCTTCTCAAGCCCAACCACATCCTCCTGTGCAACCACAACCTCATTCACAACTTCAACCGCAACTAAATGTGCAACATCATTCACAATCTCATGGCCAATTGCGCCCTCCTCAAGCCGGCCAGCCTGCTCATGCACCGGGCGAGACCCTCCATTCAACAGCCAATGCAGTTTCAGGTTTCCATTCCTATCCACAACCCCAGTCCATGCAACAAGCGCCTATGGGGATGACACAACAACCTCCATTGCATCCATATCCTGCTAGTGGATCTATGCCTCCAGTTCAAACTCATGGTCAGATTCCTCAACAACCTCCTTTAATGCGCCCACCTCAGGGTCTAGTCGGCAATCAACAACCAGGGCTGGTACCTTCTCAAGGTCAAACTCCTACACAGTCTCAACTTTATCCTACTGCTCAACAAGCAGGACACTCAATTCAGCAACATCCTGTTCAACCTAATCAACAGCCAATGTCTCAACAGTACAGTCAACAACATACATTTCCTGGCCCACTTCCAAGCCAGTCACACCAACAAGGTCATTTTGCTCACCAGCAGCCATTGCAGTCTCAGTTGCACCCTCAAGGTCTTCCTAATGTGGTGCCTCAAAGTTTGCATGCATATGTTCAGCCACAGCAAAATGTCACCTTGCCGCCTCCCCCGCAACCTCAACAATCTCAAACATATATAGGAAGGCCTGGGATGCAAAATCATGTCCAGTTGATTTCTCAGGCTCACGGTGGATATAATACTACAGCCAAGGTTAGACCTGTCCAGCCTGCTTTAAGCCAGCCACAAATGAATCCAAGTTATGGGAATCACACGAGCAACGAGCATGGGTCAATGGATCAGAAGAAACTGTCAGCCCTAGAAAGTAAAGGTGACCATTTACCTAACAAAACTGCAGGAAGGCCAGAAGTGGGAGATCCTTCCCAGGATAATGTTCAAAAGGACCTAAGTTCCCTTGCAGCCAAATCAATTGATGCAATGGCCCCAAGATTTGAAGCTGACCTAGGTGATGAACAACAAAAGCGTAGGAAAGCTATTGATGATTATAGACAGAGGGCCAGCAGTGATATAGATGTAAATAAGGGTGATGCAGCAGATGAGCTTATGGACAAAAGAACTGTCAAGGAAGAGGGAAATGAGAATTCTTTGAAGCCTAAATCTGCTGCCAAATCAGCTGATGCAACAGTTAAGCCAGACAAAGATGCCTATGATGATGCTTCAAAAGAACTGGACCAGGCTTTGGCAAACCATGCATCGTCTGATGCTGCCAATGGTTCAATTAAGAATCTGAACCCTGGAAAAAATTTACATGATGCTACCATTGATGGAGGGGGTTTTCAGCAGTATGGGCATGAGATGCCACAACCAAAATATGGACCGTCTGCACAACAAAGGCCTGTTGGTCCTACGATAATACCACCCATGCAACCTGTAGGCCGTGCTTCTCATGCCCAAGTTCCGGGATATCCCTCCACTGCAATGATGCCTTCAGGGGATGTGCCTCGGACTGGTCAGCCATTGAATTCTCGTGATCATCATCCACAATTCCTGAAGCAACCTAGTAGTGCCCCTCTTGGTGGTATCCCTGGTCCAGGGTCTACAGCACCCTTTCCTAGGGGACATGGTCATTTTCCTCCACCAGGTGCTGAATTTCCTAGTGGAATACAACACTTGGTTAATCCAGCAGAAGCTGAAATGTTTCAAAACCAAAGGGTGAATCGGTTTGAAGGAAATCAACCAAACTCATTTCCCTCAGGATCTTTTGAGAAGGTTCCATTTGGCCAACCTAGTAGTATGGAATCAACTAGGGATAAAAGGTTGAAGGCGCCTATGGGGGAGCATTTAAGTCCTTTACCAGTGCCTCACGACCAAGGTGAGTTAGAATTTGATAATCAATAATTTCCTAAATAATTTATCAAGAAGAATTAAAATTAATTTCCTAATTTATTACACTAAATAATGAACTTTGTTGTTGTAGCCTCACGGTCACTTGGCAAACCACCTCGTGAATTAGGATATGATTCTGGATCAAAATTTGAGGCCAGTGCTGGGGTTCCACCTAACAGATTATTGCCTCCATATCACCCTCCTGGTTCAGTGCATTTCAACGATAGTGGAGAAAGAGAAGCACCGCTTGGTCCTCATGACGGTGATAGAAAAAGGGGAGGATCTGAATTTGGTGCGCACCACATGGATTATTTGTCTGCCAGAAACCCTGACGGGGAGTTCTTTAACATTCCACCACGTGGATTTGTACGTCACTCAGGTTTTGAAGATATTGGTGGCAGAGAGCCCCATCAATTTATTGAAGGGCTTGGACCTTTCAATTTACCTTCCAATGTAGCTGGCGGTTTATACTCTGATAGTAGGTTTCAAACTTTGCCTGGCCATTCGCATGGAGGTGAGATTGATGGTCTTGGAGATTTGAGAAGTGGCGAGCATACTACATTTGGTCTTCCTTACAAACATGTCCGGAGTGGTGATCTGTTTGGAAAAGACATGCCGAGTCATTTGCATCGTGTTGAGCCTTTGGATCCTCAAAAATTACCAGGTCATTCACGTTTTGGTGAACCTGCTTGCTTTGGTCCCTTTGCTGGCCGTGCTTATATGGGGGAGTTGTCTGGGTTTGGAGATATTCCTGGTTTTGGCGAATCAACTGGACGCAACAAACCTGGTATGCCACGGTTAGGGGAGCCTGGCTTCAGGAGCAGGTATCCTGTCCCGGGATATCTGAATCGCGGATTTTATGCCGTAAGTCTTGCATTATGAACCCTGTTGTTATCTTGTTCATTTTCCTTCATAGTATGTTGTTTCTTGGAATTTGAGCTTTATAGCATTGTAATCATGTGATGGTCATTATGTGCATGAAATTACAAAATTCTCTTACTAATTTTTTGTGATCTCCAACTCAGGGTGACATGGACTCCTTCGATAGACCAAGAAAGAGGAAGCCGGTGAGCATGGGATGGTGCCGCATTTGCAAGGTTGATTGTGAAACTGTTGAGGGCCTAGATATTCATTCACAGACAAGAGAGCACCAGAATATGGCTATGGATATGGTCAGGTCTATCAAGGAGCAAAACCATAAGAAACAGAAGTGAGTTTGATTGACTTTGTAACACCAGCAAATTCGTCAGCATAGATTGTAAATCCTTTACTACCATTTTGTAGGACTTTTAGTGATCGTGCTTCAGCTGAAGAGAAAAGTAAGACTAGAAAGGCAGTGTTCAACGGCCATGGTAGAAAGACTTGAGCCTGGGATGGTAAATGGGATGTGAAAGGCCGTGATTGATGGTTGTACCAAGCCCCGAGTCAAGCATTTGCGTTTGGTAGGTGATTGGCTTTACAGTCTTTCTTCTTTTTCTGGGGGTCTTTATCCTACCTTTGTCATTTCAGGTTGCTGCCCTGTTGTTGGAGATGGTTTTGGATTGAAAGTTTCTGTGGCAGTTAAGTTTTTTTGCCCATGGTTTGAAAATTTCTTTTTCCTGTATTAGGACGATTATGTCAAACTTAGTCCTAGTGGATCTGTAGCTATATTCTGCACTTTCTTGCTTATGCAACATAGGTTAGGAAACATTTCCTGCTAATTAAATGTTGCTATGCATTAGTTTCAGTAGTGAAATGATATGCTTAGCTCTATAAGGAAATCGAGTTGCGGTAAACCTTGATAGTGACTATATGAATAATCTTCCTTCTGCTTTATGGTAAGTTATCTGCGAAAATTTGGGTTCACAAGGTCTTGTTAATCCATGGTTCTTTAAGTTGATGTCATAGTTTCGTTGTATTTAGTTTGTTAAGAGGGTAAATTAGTCCACTATCAAAACTGTGCAATGCCTAATAAGCTATCTTAAAAATTAAGTGATCCTATTATTTCCTTGAAGTTTTTTTTTCCAAAACACCAGTGGTGAACCATAAAAGTGTGCAGCATATTTATGCCCATAGTTTTAATTTATGACTCAGAAATAAATGAGCAAGAAACATTTTCTTATCTTTAACTTCTCTGCATTCATAGTGAAACATTTTTATTCATATAAAAATTGAGATTAGTGATTTTAAAAGATCGATAAATAACGTGCTACAATATATTAAACCACATACAAGTTGATCCATACGTTACATTAAATAATTTTTTTGTTAAAAAAAAATCCGATAATAGTGTAAAATTTATTTACATAGTGTTCTAGCAGTACTGTGGTCTGTGCAGTGTAAGTTAAATCTGCAGAAAGCTTGCTTTTGTGTGTTGGAGACGGTTGAGATGGTTGTTTTGCATTTACTACTACTGGCCTTCTTGAAAAGTGTTAGGTGCATGTATACTTTTCTGGTGTCCGGCAATTAGAAATTACAATTTGACATACAGAAAGTACAAGTCTTCTTTAGATATTCACCCATAGCTAAAATGATGCCGATGTTTTCAATGAGATGGAAAGCTCGGTATTTGTTTATTGAAATGCTTACCTTCATATGTTCTTTTAAGCTCATCAGTTGGGTATACCTAGATAGTGAAATCATGCCTAATATATCTGTTCTTTAGTTTTCCGTAATGAAATCGGTGTGTGCTGATGTTTATTTTTAATATCGATTGTAGGGCTGAGAATTTATTTTCCTCGCCTTTTGAATAAATCACCCACGGAAAATTAGCTCATTTTATCAGATTTAATAAATCGAGTAGATGCGAACGTCCAAAACGAGTATGAGAAAAGTTAGATTTCTTGATCACAACTTGCAAGGGAATATGGCATATGATGGTGTTAGGATCTAAAATTTTTGAAGAAGAGGTATTAAGGAAAGGATGCTCTTTGTTTGCACATTTACGTTTTTTAAAGTAGAATTAGAGTAATATTCATTTTTCTTACTGTAATGTTTTCTTTTGGTTGGATATTGTATTGCTATTTTTCTTGGATTGATAGGAGAGGCTTGTATGAAAGATCTTTATGCGGTTTCTTCCTATTCTCTTATATTATGGTTGTAGACTTTGAAGTTCTTCTGAATTAACTTTTTCCTAGAATTTTTTAGTTATCTAATTTTGCCTATTTAGATAAAAGATTACGGTAACTTAAAAATTAGACTACATCATCGACAGCTCTTGAGCTGTGTGGTTACCTTTTTTCTGTTCATGTTTCAGTTTTGGGCTTTGGACCAAGGGGCGGTTGAGGTTCAGACTTGAGAGGGTAAACGTTGTCCTGGATTTTCTATGTTTTTCAGGAGATCAGAATAAACTTTTGTCTAAGTTTTGTCATGTAACTTGCAATGTTCTAATGATGATGTAATGGCCAACCCAAAAGAGACCATGAAAATGGCGTGTTTATGTTCTAAGACTAAAATCCCTAAGTTCAGATATCAAGATAAATTAAAGCTTGTTCTTCATAATACATCATCTTTTGAAGAATAAAATGCTTATGACATAACATCTGAGTTCAGGTTGGGAAAAGTTCTCTTGGCAATTGTCTTCTGCCACATAACACTTGTTTTTAACTTAATTTTTCTATAGGGCTGTTGTGTTGTGTCTCTCTTTCAGTACTTCCCTGCAAGTTTTTATTTTGTGATGTTCTCTCATGCCTCGAAGATACATCATGGTTTTCATGATTCTTAACCCGTTAATATTAAAATTCCTGGAGCCCTATTGCCTTGGTCTTTTAAGCTAGTTTTCAGTTGCACAAGCTTATTCACTAACCTAGGTTGCTAATGTTTCCATCTCTCCATTCTTGGGACTGGTTACCTGACTGATGTAGTTTAGTTGGAAAGAAATAATAACCATGTCATACAACAATCTGATGCTTAGTTTTTGTGATTTGAACAAAAAAATAGTAGCAACAGTGTGAAATTTAGTTAGCGTGACTCTATTGGAGTCTCCCTACTTTGTTTTCATTTTTGGTTCTCTCTTCTACAAGGCTTCTCTGTTTACTCCTTTGAAAGCTAAGGGGCCTAAGGCACTGGTCTGCTGTTTCATTAGTTTTTTTAGTTGTTGCAAATGTACGAGATAATTTCTTATTGTTACAAAAGCTTATCTTGCTGCCTGGGGCTACATTTTGAAGTTAATTTTCTTCTGGTTGAAATTTCTATAATCTATCTTTTCATTTCCACCTGTCTCTTTTTGGCGAGGCAGAAGAGATAAAGACTGACTTTTCAGCAGAACGGTTTGCTCACAATATTTTGGGTAGTAAGGATATGTTTGATGTACAAAGTCATGTTTATTAGTAGATATGGTGTTTGTGTTGGTTGAATTGGTGATCTGCATATTCTTTTCTGTTGCCTCCTTTAGCATTCTTAGACATCTGGTTAGGACATTGTAATTGAAGTTGCGGAATTATATGGATGTTTTTGTTGTGCTCTAGTTTTGGAGTTTAAGTTTATTATAGTTGGGAGATTAGCTGCTAAATCAAGAGTGCCTTAGGGTTTTGTTCCATGCAGTATGCATGGGGGAGCTTCTACGTGGAAGCTGACATTTCGTAGTTATCCCAGAGAGAGGATGAGAGGTTTTGGGATCAAGAGAATGTTTTAAGAAATTGAACTATGATTCAGTGATTACCCTAGTATGATTAATCTAGATTTGTTGTTTGAGAATGTTGCTTGTTGCTTAGTAATAGTGTTGGATCATTCAATACAACGGTATGAACACGATACCAAGGCAAACCCATGGAAATACCCCTTATATCAAAGATAAATGGACACTACGAAACTTTATTGTTAGATGCTTTTAGGAGGTTGACATAATTCCATTAATCATGAATTCAACAAGTGCCACTTTGCGTGCAGCATTTGTCTTTTTCAATAGCGATAAATGCTTGTAAGAGAAATCTTGATTTGGTTGCTCACATCTAGTATATAGCTCATTTCTTATTGATCAACATTATAACATAGATTGGTAGTTTTAGCTGGAAATTCACCAGGGAAAATGGGCTGTTTACAGGCATATATTTATGGGATAATCTGATAATCTGAAGCAAAATGAGTGATGAAAAGTCCACTCGTGCAGCACAGAGGAATTTATGAGCTTTTGCTACGGCAAGTAGGCTGCAGGTTTGCTAGGCTTATAGCCTACTAGTATTATGTGTTTGATTCCATCGTCTATGATCAAGCTTGTCAATTAGCCACTACCTTAATCTTTTCTTTTAAGTTTAATTCCTACTCTCTACAGCCAGTTATTACTGCGATATCTAGTTCTTGCCGTTCGCTATTTTTGTGTAGCATTTTAGATGATAGTGTCGACTACTTGTTCTCATGCAGAAGGTTTAAATGTTGTAAATGTAAACTTAATAATTATTTCAGGGAAATAGAATATTAGGAATACAGATCAATGTTTCTTGACTAGTTCTGTTTTTTTTTTTCCTTTTACCAGATGGGGTTGTATTTGGAATAGAGTTAAAAAATACTTTCTGTTTTATTTTAATTCTTAGGATAAGATTTGCACATCCATTAAGAAAATTAATAGGGATCGTGATTTGACTAATATAACCTCCTTAATTTTTTGAAAACATACAATAATAATTCTTTTCACATTTTAGAGTGACTTTAATTATTAACAATAGAATTGAAAAAACATGGTTAATTATCTCTTGAATTTTGACTAGCAAGTATTTTGAAACAGCTATTTTCAATATACACAATAATTAAAATGTAACGAAGGGAGTAGTAGTTAGTAGGCATTTGGCCATAGAAATTAAATATTTTTTACTTATTTAAAAATTTTAAATTTGGAGTTAAAAAATGAAGTTGTGTTTGATTATAGTTTTTGCAAAAATTATTTGGTTGCTTAAAATGATGCAGATGTTTTCAGTGAGACGGAAAGCTCTGTATTTGCCTATTGAAATGCTTACCTTCATATGTTTTTTTAAGTTCATCAGTTGGGTATATACCTAAATAGTGAAATCATGCCTAATATATCTGTTTTTTAGTTTTCCGTAATGAAATTGGTCTGTGCAGATGTTCATTTTTGGTATCGATTGTAGGGCTGAGAATTTATTTTCCTTGCCTTGTGAATAAATCACCCGTGAAAAATAAGCTCATTTTATCAGATTTAAAAAATCGAATAGATGCGAAAGTCCAAAACGAATATGAGAAAAGTTAGATTTCTGCCGTATGATGGTGTTAGGGTCTAAAATTTTTGAAGATGTGGTATTAAGGAAAGGATGCTCTTTGTTTGCTTATTTACGTTTTTTAAAGTAGAGTTAGAGTAATATTCATTTTTCTTACTGTAATGTTTTCCTTTGGTTGGATTCTCTTTGGTTTTATTTCTTTAGCCTCAGTAATTATGAGAACAATGCTCATATGCTAACTCAGTTTAAATTTGATCTAACTATTTGTTCCGTTAGGTTTACATCATGTCCTTAAAAAGTTGTATTTGAGATTAATTTAAATTATTAAAGGCTTGTTTATTTTTGTATTTAAGCTGATATATGAAGTATTGGTCTATTGTTTTATGTTGATGCGATAAGAGTAATATTTTACAATGTATTGTATTTTTGCTTTCATATTTTTTCCTTTACTTGGTGATTGAAATCGCGGATGTTTGGATAAAATTTTCAATATCCATATATTGTGTTTAGAGTCGAGGTTTCTACTTCTTTGTTCCATGAAATTATCCGCATCAAGAAAGCATTAGAACTTAAACCAAGTTTGAGGCTTATTTATAATGTTGAGAGTGAGCGAAATGGGTTACGAATTTATTCAAGACCTGTCGCGTTTAGAATGAGTGGAAAGAACATTGGTGAGGGAGCAGAGTTAAGATTTAATTTTAGTTTCAACTTTCGATAAAAAAAGCTAATTGAGTTGTTAACCCCAAAGATTTTAAAGTTAGCTAATTAATTTAAGTGATATTTTAACGACCAGGTCGAAAAGTGCTGCTACTGATAAGTCGTTTTAATAAAATACATCTACTATTTAAAGCCGAATTAATGGGGTATAATAACTTTTAGGTACGTTAGATGCTTGTTTAGGTGCAAGAAAGTGGAACGACTTATAAAAGCTTCAAAAGGCGTGTGAATCAAATTATGGTAAGGCTGGAACGCGCTGCTATTAGTATGCCACACATGAATAATTTAAACTAATTTCACATAAATTTTAGAATGAACCGAAAAGACGAACCAGCAATTTTAAAGTCCTTTAACCATAATATATCTAAAAATTAAGTTAAGCCGAAGCTAAGTGGATAAAGCGACTCTGTTAGAACTACGGGATTCGAGTGATGCCTAACACCTTTCCCTCTTAACAAAATTCCTTACCCGGTCTGAAGAAGCTGTTGTTCGCTGAAGACAGTTGGGAAATTAGAATCTCAATTTCCCCCCAAATTTGTTCTCGAGTTTGGTCAAAGTATCTAGATTAGATTTGACCGAATCCCACCCCCACCAGTACCGCGTCCAGACGGGTTTGGCAGCAAAAACAAAGAGTCTGCGTAACATAGGCCATCAATACCTAATGCGTAAACTGGCCAAGCTTTTTCTACTGATCCGTCATTATTCAGAAGAGCCATCAGTTTCCGAGTAGACCATTCCTCTGAATCAGTTGAAACTTCCCCTTAGAACCCACACCATTGGCAGCACACTGCTTCCTGTATTCTTCATCAATGATTGCAATAGTATTCTTGATTGGATCATAAAGGTTTTCCCCTGCCAAACGCCTCCATAAGCAGATGAAAACTGTGGCATGGATGGATCCCACACTTTTATAACATCTGTGGTGTTAATCTTTGGAATCAAAAGCTTGTCAGTTCGATTACACAGATATTTTTGGATTGTTCTGATGTTCAGAATACATTTTAACATACTTGTTTTTTGCAGGATCTAGAGTCACGTACTTTGCACTTCGAATAGTTTCTCCTCATTTGCAATGTAAACCGCAAAAGGAGGTTTGATTGAAGGATGCTTCTTCATCAGTCCCATCTGCAGGTAAAGCAAATTGAAGCCAACTCAATATCTAGTAGGAGAAGTATTACAGTTAAAAAAGCCATATGCACAATTTTCAAAACTAACTCTCACCACAAATTAAGGCTCAAATGAACAATCTCCACAATGACTGATTCTTTCGGTTCCTCCGATGCAGTGATTAGTCGATCAAGACTATCAATTACCATAGCACTCCGTGCCTTACATCCTTCAACTGCCATTTGTTTGGGTGTAATCAAGTCCAGGGCACTAGAGATCCCCTCTGGTGGAGATTTTCCAAATGTAATCTACTTTTTGTAGAGGAGGGGTTGATGTTCAAGCTTAGCTTATTTGTTTTTCTTTTTGTCTTTGCTTCAGCAATAGCTACTGATCCAAATATTCCCCAGCATGGTATGTTGAAGCCCAAACTATAGGGTTTTGGTATTAATCTGCAAACTCCTCATCATATGTCGAATGGAGTCGGTAGATACCACTGTCGTTATAACCAACCTGCTGCCCTGTATAGATAATTGTAGAAGTGAAATCATATATTTATTTTTTATATATAAAAAAGCCAAGTTGGGTTGATCAAGGGCAAAAAAGTAATTTCATTCAATAATACTTCAATAAAAAAATTAAATCTAGAAGTATCCATTCTCTCCTCTCTTATTTGAACTAGACAATAATGTCCTTTAATAAAAAGTTAAATTTAGAAGTATCCATTCTCTCCATCCTTACTTAAACTAGACTCCTTCAACTACTAAGCCGTTTTTTTTAAAGTTTTCTCGACTGTGATCAGTGGTATTTTTGCAATTCTTACTTTATTTAAGGGCAAAATTATAATTCTATGGTAAGTGGTTAAAACTCAATTCTAGAAAAAATTATTTGTTTCTCAATAGTCACAAAATACTTGTTCCACGTCTCCGCGAGCACTGCATTCTGTGCAAATCATTTCTGTTTTTTATTTAAACGAATCAATTTTTGTTTCATTTGTTTAAACATAATAATAGGGTCAGAAACTTTTTCACTTCTTAATCTTACTTTAAAAATTAAATATTTGTCTCAACTTTGAATAATAGATACTTTTTTTTAATCATGTATATATAATATTTATTTTATTCTTGATAATTTAAACCTTTTATTTACGTAATACAATAACAAAGTACCAAGTATATTCCCACAAACTTCCATTTATATATATATATATTAATTAAATATTAAAGTTTAACTCACACTTATATCATCTATATATTTTATATTGATAAATGAGCTGTGTCAGTCATTAATGAAATATTTTCTAAATTATAATTTTAAAACTTATTTACTATACAAATAGATAATCTGGGAATTTGTTTAGAATATAACTCTACTTTTAATAATTATTTTTTTATTAACAACATTAAATATGTTTATAAAGATATTACTCTTTGTTAATTTTATGTACGTAAATAGATATCAAAATTTTAATTATTATTATTAATAAAAATAATTATTTTGCACATGTATTTCATTATTAAATGCCATTAACTTATATATTATATTAATATTTTTATTTTATTTTTTATTACAAGAATAATATTTATTTAACTAATTCTTCTTGCTATTTAATCAAAGTCCGCATACACTTTAATTTTCCGATTGCATTTTGTGAGATTATACTAAATATGTTGTTGTTGTTGTTGTTGTTGTTGTTGTTGTTACTACTACTATTATTATAAAGAAAATATTTTGAGATAAAAGAAGTAACATACAAGATTTTTACATCACTAGTGATAATAAATTGTACAAGATTACATTTTGAGAACATTTATATTCTTAAATCAAAAAATAAATAGTGGTCACCCAATTTTTTTTTTTTAAAAAGGACTCTTTATTTGCTGCTTATCTTAATATATGTCTTCTTCGCTCATAGATACAACTGTCATAACCTGTCATTATCAATATCTCATAATTGATCAATTCAATATTATGCAAAAAATAATAATAAAAAATTTCATGTTATATAAAGAAATTAATTACCCCTTTTGATTCAATTTATCTTATATACTTTTTTATTAATCCGTTCAGAAAAAAAGGACACACTTTTAAATTTTGAGATACTTAACTTTAAACTTCTCAATTTAGCCTTAATGAAGTTAATCTTTTGTAACCGCACAAATGTTATGACAGGTTTAACGCTACAAGTTTCAAAAGTTTAATCGTCCACACAAATATTATTGCATATATTTTAGACTGTATAAATATATATTTCAAAGACGTTCATTTCTTTCATAAATTTTCTATCAATTCAAACTATGTCACATAAAATTGAAAAATGTGGTGACTTACTTGGATCTATCAAGACAATTAAGGCAGAATTACCAAAATGGTAATTCCAATGGTTCCTTCCTTTAGCTTGATAATAAAGATTCATGACAATAGAAGCATGGTTCATGAGATTTTCTGCCCTAAGGCAAATATGTATGAATTTATGGCTTAAGATATAATTTGGACAAAAATTTATGTCTTGCGATTCCTTCTATTTTCTTTTTGCTGTTAGGGGTATTTTTGACACCCCAAAATAAGGATATTTATGCGAATGACCATTACAAAGAGCTCATGAAGCTTGTAGAACATCTCAAGCAAATTTTGTCCTTGGTGTAATATTTATGTGAACTTGTAAATTTGAGCTATATTTCATTCAATTCAATTCAATTGCATTGGACTCCTGCAGTGTTCTTATACCATTATATATACATGTTTTACAAAATAATTTACTCTTCATATAAATTGCTGCTCTAAACCATCACGAAACATTAATAACTATTATAACGTCTAACATGTTGAGCCTGCCTTAGCACGGGCCATTCCAATCTAGTATTGCTCAGATTGAGCAACAAGTCAGTCCTCCGACTGGACAAACTTGGAAGAGAATTATTTTTATACAAATGCACCGAAATCTATTTAGATGCAAATTTCGAAGTTTAATTCAATCTAAAAGCATTTAGAAACAGGTTGGTACTGTTGAAGAATGAAAAAGTCCCACATCGATGGCTAATAAGATAGGTGGACTCTTTATATGAACTTGAGCAATACTTTCCTCATATGATAGCTTTTGGGGTTGAATTAAGCCCAAAATCCATTTCAACAAGCTGTAAAAATATCAGGCCAATCGATTTCTTCAACAGAATACAGTAGCGGATCAAAGTAGGAATTTCAGATCAAAATAATGGTACTTTTTATTTTATTTAAATTAAATTAGGCTCGTCGTCAAAATAAGCCGCTCTAAAATGATGAGCGCGAGCCGAGATTTGCAGAGTGCTCTGCAGAACAGAACGTGTGTACTGAAAAACAGTGGCGAAATACTTAACTAATTGAGCTACACTATCATTTATGTTTAGAAGTGTCACTTTATACAATATATTTTTTATATTTGCTTTTACTTTTTAATTACATATACATATTTAGTGGCAAATAAGCAGTATCACGTGACATCTTTATACTTTGCTAAATCCGCCCCACCGGAAAGAGATCGTCTACTACCACTACATTTAACAGCCTCGTGACCTCTGCTGCCATTTCTTACAACAAGAGCATCAGAAGCCTCAATCGCCGAGCAACACATAATCCACATGCAAGCTAATCAATGAGTCAATATCATCTACTTGTCAGTCCTAAACTAGTTTAAGCCCCAATATGAATTATTCTGCTATTTCGGGGTCATTTACTTCTAATATTGGGACGTATCAGATCAAATTCAAGTAAAAGGAAAATCTAGAAATTAACAGCTCTAACAGTTTTATATCCATATTGACATTAACAGATTTAACAGTTTTAAGAGCTCAATTGAGGATCATTTTCGCTGCGTCCAATATATGGATTAAAACATTGCATCGCCGTAATAATTATTTTCTCATCTAGCAAAAAAATTCTAATTGGTACGGCGATGAATCAGGGATCTTCCAAGTCTCAGACTGCACACAATCTGTTTGATGATTTGTTTCAAAGAGCCCTCAGATTCATATACCTCTTAATTGCTTTTTGTCTGTTCGTGTTTAACAAAATCTTTGAGTGGGTTCAATTGGCCGCATTCTAAGTCCTTATTTCTGACTTATTATCATTTGAACTCTAATTTACAGGTGGAAGGAAGCTGGTACCGTGCTTTACCATATTGAGAAGTTTCAATCCTCCTGACTGACGATTTGAGTATTGTCTTTCAAGTCTTGAGGAACATGCCTATAAAACGTCTCTTTTCATCTTCTATTTCCTCTTCATACGGCTTTTCACCATCGTCCGCTTCCCTGAATTTGTTTAAAATCGGAAGCATTTTGAAGCAAGGTAGGACATTTACAGATGTTGATATTCTTGGGTATTCTAAGCTGACCCACGATGCCAATCCATTGCACTTTGATGCTGAATGCGCCAAGAATGCTGGTTTCAGTGACCGCCTTGTTCCTGGGATGCTTGTTGCGTCCTTATTTCCCAGGATTATTGCTGCCCACTTTGTAAGTTTTAGACTCCTAAATCATGTCCCTTTATTTCCGATTTCATCAGATTTGTTTAAGACTGGATTATTAATCTGGAGATGATGGTAAATGATCTATTAAAACGGTTAAAATACAACGTTCAGCATTCGTGTATCTAACACTTAGCCAAGAGTTTAATATTTATAGAATGATATGATAAACAAGTTTTTAAGACTATCAGGTTATTTAAAAGTGAAGTAGAGGTAAAAGTGTTAGTTATTCATGTTGAAAAGAATGCACATATCTTTGAAGATCGGTTATCCTATGAATAATCTCTTAATGTAACTCTAATTTTGCTTATCTGGTAACTTCCCCAGCCAGGAGCTATATATGTTTCACAAACCTTGCACTTCAAATTGCCTGTTTATATAGGAGAGGAGATCATTGCTGAGGTACAGGCAGCAAGCATTAGGCAAATAAAAAACAAGTACATGTAAGTACCTATTGGCTGAAGATTGATACCGACACACAGTATGTATTTTGTAGCTCCTAATTGCAGTGCTCTTTTTTCTCCAGTGCAAAACTATCAACAAAATGTATCAAACGCGATGGTGCTTTGGTTATCGATGGTGAAGCAACAGCAATGTTACCATCACTGGTCATGGAACCACCTCACTTGGCAAGTAATTAAGCGGTAACACCTTTGCTTGTCAGCAAAAGCATTCAAAAGCTGCACGAGCTTCTCTTAAGAAATACAAAGGGAATGTCCTTGAGAATTGCAATCCTGGATCTTTTACAGTTCTACTGCATAGATGTCATTCAGTTCAAAGCCTTTAAGTTTAAGTTGCAAGTAGTTAGCAAATATTAATACTTCGTTCTGACACACAAAGTTACATTTGATTGCTGTACTTGCTGCCAAACTATGTCCTTGCACTAATGCTTTGTCATTTGAGCGTGAAAGCTTTGAGCTGTAAATCTGTATGGAATTGAATTTCAATGCCTTTCTGCTGAAAAAATTGGTAATCCCTTAAACTTACCACACCTCTCTACCTTCGCAAGCTAGAGGTAAGGTTGTGTACACTCAGTGAAAAGTAAGAAAACACAACATTTGACTGAAAAAGCTTTATTCACAATCTGAAGTTTAATCATATCCAGTTAGCAGACATGAGGCCCTAATGCAACTCACTAGCAGTAGCATAGACCACCTCCAGTAACATTTCGAAAGGAAAAAGATGAAAAGCACTGCAAAGAACTATTCGTACAAGATAGGAGTAAGAAAGAATAGAAAAAACTCCCAAAAAGTTTGCAAAACATATCTTGTACCCAATTTTTTTCCATACTTTTCCGCATTCAGTTCTGAAGTTCCCGTATTCTCAATTACTTTTAGTTTTCTTCTCCTGTCCTGAATATGATTAAACAAGCAAACTATAGAAGAAACAATTCATAAGCTCCACAGAAAAGAACGTGAATAACTGAAAATTTTATTAATCCTAGAAGGAAGAAGTTTACAGCTGGTCTAAGAAACAATATACTTTTTATATAAGCTTACATTCCAGCTAGAAGTTGAAAGCCAGCTGAAATTAACATGGCCTTGTCTTTTAGTCCTTCAAGCATGATCAACACTCATCTTTTTCCTAAATACCTGACTACTACTATGTAATTTTCAATTACATGGGAAGCCCTTGTGGAGGGGCAAATGCAGGTGCATTAGGCATTTTCTTGTCCACGACAATCGCTTGGGTAGTGAGTACCATTCCTGCAACTGAAGCTGCATTCTGCAAGGCACATCTTGTTACCATGGCTGGATCAATAACACCAGCTTCTACTAAATCCTCATACTTGTCAGTCATTGCATTGTAACCCATCTTCCATTTGCTAGCCTTTATCTTCTCCACTACTACTTCCCCTTCAACCCCAGCATTCTGAGCTATCAAATATGCTGGAGCTATTAATGCCTGCAACCACAATTAAACTTTAAAAAAGAAAGAAGAAGAAGAAGAAGATGAAGAGGAGGAAAACAAGAAATCTATATTGCTTTTGGTAAGTGATTCACCCAAATGCACACTGTTCAACAGGCATTCACTAGTTACAAGAAAATGCTAAAAGATAAAGAAGAAAAAACATGGTACACTATTATATATGCAGGAATTGTTCTGTACATTTATGTCTAATTGGATGTTGTCCTGTGTTGTCACTGCTTTCCCGTTTCCCAAATTCAAATGATATCACCCGAAGTCATCATCTGTTATCCGGTGTATGTTTCCCAATTAGATTTTGTCCTAGAAGTTAGCTAAGCCTCTAATACATTGCACGTTCTTGTCCTTCCAGCCATAGATAATGAGTTGGTCAGCTGTTAGCTACCCCTCTCAGTGTAAGCATTATAGCACATCCATTTTGCTATAGAGAACTTGCTAGTGTCTACCAAGTCAAGTGATACTGTTCAGCTGATTCTCTGGCACAGATAACTACAAACCCGAATTTCTCCAAACAGATTATGACTTGAACTTCTAGAATATGGTTATTAGCTTACCAATCAACTGTATTGGGAATGGTTACACTACCGTGAAAGACTAACCAAGGTGCGATAATAATTTAATAGGTAGCAACAAGACAACTTCAATTTCAATTCATTACTCACAAAAAATAAAACAAATGACGAGAGAACTTGGACATTGTTTTGACATTGTTTACCTTCTGTATGATGTCAGCACCAAATTTCTCATCAGGGTTTTCAAGATTGTCCTTAATGGCAGGGACATAAGTGGATAGATGAACCAACGCAGCACCACCTCCAGGTACGATTCCCTCTTCAATTGCAGCAAAAGTTGCATTTTTTGCATCCTCAATTCTAAGTTTGCGGTCCTCAAGCTCAGCTTCTGTTGCAGCTCCAACCTTTATGACAGCAACACCTCCAGACAACTTCGCTATTCTATTGGCAAGTTTTTCGGAGTCAGACACTGAATCTGCCTTGTCCAACTCCTTTTTAATCTGAGAAATCCTAGCCTGTATCTCGTCCTTAGTCACAGCATCAGCAAGGATGGTTGTTGAGTCCTTGGTGATAGTCACCTTTCTAGCAAAACCTAGTGCTTCAACCGGGGTATTCTCAACAAGCATACACAAATCAGCTGCCTGGTACTCGGCTCCTGAAAGTATACACAACCAGGACTTCAGGAAATGTTTCCTTGTGAAGTAGATGCAATTGAGACTACTACGGACACGATGCTTAATACAAGAATTCAATAGTCCAACAAAAGCACAAAGGATAGTAGCACTAACCAGATTCTTTTAAAACAGAATTGCTAAATAAGCTGGAAAATTGTATAAATTCGATGAGAGTAAAAGTATGCATTATCTAAGAAATTCTCTTGGCTTAACATCCCACCGGTATCAGGCATAGCTTCCTCCCCCTTTCCTCCTCAAACACACATCCAAAATAGAAAATAAAGAGGAAAAGAAAAAACATTTTTTTGAAGACAATGTACTATGGTTCCTCCATTTATCTAGTTCGAGATTATGATTTCACTTTCTTTTTGTACTTCTAAGATTATTCTAAAGACGTCTAATCATACCAGAATGATGCTAATTTATTAATGAACATCTCTGTTGGACAAATGCCTGACAGAACACAGACAGCTTCGAAACAAGTTTACTCTAACCAATCTACTATTATCACTTCGTGGGAAGTGGTACAATTTGGTCAGGCAAGTTCAACCACCTGTTACAATGGCAATATCTTGGAGAAGAGCCTTCCTCCTTTGACCAAAACCAGGTGCTCTGATGGCAGCAACATTCAGTATACCTCGCAGCTTGTTCACAATAAGAGTAGCCAAAGCTTCTCCAGTTACTTCTCCAGCAATAATGAGCAGAGGGGCTCGTAATTGAGTTGCCTTCTCCAAGAGGGGCATAATATCCTTGATTGCTGAAATATCATGATCTGTAACCAACACTCTAGCATTTTCAAATTCAACAATTAATTTCTCCTGATTGGTGATGAATTGTGGGGAGATATATCCCTTCTCGATCTGCAAACAATGGAGCAAAGTTTGCATTAACATTATAACAGGCAGCGGCAGAACAATAGTGGGGTCCGTGGGTTCAACAGAACCCACAGTTTCATCTCAAGCCCTATGAATATATGTGATAACCAAGTATCACTTGAGTTAGATGTATATTTTGTAACCCACACTCTCAACTCAGAACCCACGACTTCTAAACCTTGGATCTCCAACTGATTACAGTTGAACTACCAACCAAATAGAGAAAACAGTAGAGAATACATTCTCATCTAAGTAGGCACATTACCTCCATCCCCTCTTCAACATGAACAGTTGTTTCAAAGGAAGACGATGACTCAATTGAAAGAACACCATCAGGACCAACTTTGTCAATTGCATCAGCAATCATGGATCCGATGTCATCATCATTTCCAGCAGAGATAGAAGCAATAGCTGGAGGGAAGACAATTATTTGCAAAATACTTATTGCCATCCACTGTAGCAGTAAGAAAAGAAGGAAAATTAATTACCTTTGATGTCATCACGACCTTTAACAGGTCTAGCCCTCCTTTCTAGCATTGCAATCAAAGCATTTACAGTTTTGTCAATGCCCTTCTTCAGAGAGACTGGATTTGCACCAGATGTAACACTTAAAAGACCAAGTTTAATGATTTCCCGAGCAAGAACTGATGCAGTTGTTGTCCCATCACCAGCAGCATCGTTGGTTAGGCTTGCAACCTTCACCATAAATTCCGAAGTTTCAGTACACAAATCAAGGAATATGATAAATCTGACAATCGTTCTTACTGGCTGTCTTTAGAGCAATTAACCAGATTCAGGACATTTAACAATGATCTTCAACGAAGATAAAACCAACCTCTCTGATAAGGCTGGCGCCTGCATTTTCCATGGCATCAGCTAGCTCTATGGCTCGAGCAATTGTGACTCCATCATTAACCACTTTTGGAGTATCATAGTCGTCTAAAACCACATTCCTCCCTATTGGAAAGTAACAGGTCATCAAGAGTTCATATGAACCAAGCATTACAAAAGCATCATAACAGACTTAATCAAATAAACATCTGATCTTAAAAAAAGCATCGGGTATAGCATGTAATCCACAGGCTACGCTGGTTGCAGCAATGCTGGAGGAGGAAAATCAATGCTGGCTTCAAAAGGCAAGTCTCTTTCTATGAAAAAATGGAAATTTTACCTTGTTATTTTTGACAATGTCATTTTTCTCTGTGTTTTCACAAAGGATGACAGACACATAACATTGATACATCTACTAAATGTCTCATGCTTAAAGACTTTGCCTCCACAGGTATGGTCATCAAATTCTCTACTTCAGTTCACTCCCTAAGCACACTGATTAATCAACTGGATCCACTACCATTAAGAGTACTACAAGGCAGAAGATATTTATAGCTCCACATTCTGGAGTGAGAGAAAATCCAACATACAATGAGGTTCAGCTTGTTATCTGCCACCATTATATCTAGTTTGCTAAGAAATGAAAGAAAGTAGCCCATAAACAAAATAAAGAGGTAACACATAGCAGTAGAAAGCCTTAGAGCACCAGTTTTCTTGTTCCCAAGGGCACAGCTAGAAGTTATCATTAGAAATAAAAGGACTTGAGTACTCATAATTGGGTTTCAAAACATGGAATATGAATATAAACTACAAGTGCATTTAATATGATGATGAGAATCATTTTCTAGGGATATGTTTTTTCTTGAGGAAGTCATTTTCAGGTGTTTGATAGGAGGGAAGTCATTTTCTCTGTAAAATGTTTTCCATCAAACGGGCAAAAATAAATTTCCTTACCTATGGGGAAACTCGTTTTTCTTTACAATTATCTTAAATTTTAACTTCATATGTACTTGTTTCAGCTAACACGAAGATATTATTATTAATCTCTGATACTCAAAGATTTCATCAAAGCACTCGCGGATTTCCTAAGTATTATGATAAATCTTGAATATGCTTTTTCCCTAACCAATCACCGCTAAAATGACTTCTTCCATAGCAAAGAGACTGTACATCAAATCCCAAAATAATCTGGTGATAATATAAATCCACTGTATACAAAACATTCATCTTAGTTTTGAACATCTTTACTCTTGCCATCAACCTGCTGGCAATACTTCCTTTATCTGACTTAGGAACCGGCTGCACTTTGCAGGCAGAGCTAGTTTCAAATTTCCAATATCCATAAACGAAACAAAAAAGAAAACGTTCATTGATCTGGAAGATAAAGATGAAGCAGAGGAAAACATACCCCTCGGACCCAGAGTGACACCAACAACACCAACGAGCTTATCAATTCCTGCCTGAAGGGCAGCTCTTGATTTCTGGTCAAATGCAATTTCTTTAGCATTCGCCCTTACTACTAATCGGCTCTTTGAAGCCCTGTTGTTGATTTTCTGGCCCTGCAATTGATTCACCCTTCTTCCCTTCAATCCCACCTGCATTAACACCCCAATAGACCAACAAACAGATAAAGATCACAACTTTAAGCAGGCTAAAGTAGATCCCAACAAAGAAAACAAAAATCAGTACATCACAAGCATAACAAATAAAGATCCCAACAAACAAGATCAGAATTAATGTACCTGTTTCGAGGAAGAAGGGAGGATAGAGGCAGTGGAGATCCCATTTGCAGATGCCATTATCAGAAGAAAGTGTACAGTGAAGAGGGTTTAAGCAGCTGCTCTAATATTCTTCTGTAAGAGTAAGGGGAGTGTTAGGTGGGTTTTGGCAGGAGCAGTAAAGTTAAGTAGGCATTTGGTCAATGATATTTGAAAAAAGAAAATTATATTTGAAAATTGAAGTTATATTTAGAGCTGCATTTCACTTAATTTTTTTATTAAGTTTCATGAATAGAAAAAGATTCACTTGAGGAACTGATCAAACCCATTTTTAGAAATTTGAAAAAACCTCATCTGTAAAACTAACCAAAAATCATTCAATTGCATGATCAAATAATATTTTTATTTTTGTTAAAATAAAGAAAACAAACTATTTCCAAACGGGCTCTAAGCCTGGTTAGGTGAGGTATTCGAAAAGGGCTATGAAATCAGTCTTTTTATACGACCAAATGTCACACTAATTATGTAAGAAAAAAAAGTCATTTTTTTATATAATTAACCAATTATATAGTGAAGCTTCAGTTTACACGTTATGATCTTCTACGTTATATAATACAAAAATATATATGTTTTAAAGTAAAAATGTTTGGACCCAAAAGAAATAAACTAGAAATCATAGTGCAATTACTTTTGCTTTGGTTTCTAATGGATGTCGTGAACAACGTGTGTCAATAATGAAAACGAGGAGCGCATTAAAATTGCATTAAAAGTTGACAGAATCCACATGCAGACAAGTCGAGAGACAGACATTTAACGAAGGGCCCCGATGGAATTATAATATGCTCGCTTTGTCTCAGATTATTTACTTCCACCATCTTATTTAGTTTAGATACAATTATTCATTTTTAAGAAATAAATTATGCCTTATAATGTTTTACTTTCCTCGTTCAAAATAAGTAATGTTTTTAATCTGGGCACACCCTTTCAGAAAATTATTCATTCCTAGAAAGAAAAATATATTTTTATTCATTTACCCTTAATAAATATCTTGAGAAAGATGTAACTCTTTAGTATTTTCTTGATTGCCTTATTGATTAGGTAAAATATCACTTATTTTGAAATAAAATTAAAAGACTAAAATCCACTTATTTTGAAACGAAGAGAGTAATATTTTCTTTATTATGTAAAATTCTCTCCATTTAAATAAGGATAAATTAAAAAAAATATCATTAATGTATTCTTGATTATGTAAAAATACCGCTTATGTTGAAGAAAAGTTTGAAAAAAAATTAAACGGGGGGAGTATCATAATATTTTTATATATTTTTAAAAAATATTAATTAAGAATTCTTTTTTATTATTTATTTTTATTAAATATTTACTTTATTAAGATATTTATAATTTTTAAAAATAATTAATATCAGTATTAAACAAATCTTACTTCTAAAATATTAAGTAACTTAAGATAATTATTTTTATCACAACATATAATTTAAAACGAAAGGAATATTAATTTTTTACGTCTCTTAACAATGATATCTAACGATTTTCATCATAACAGTATTCCATTAAGTTACCCTTTATTTCTTGTTAAACTTTTTATTAGAAAAATGCACTTCACTAATTGAAGTAGTAAAAATTGATTAAGAAAATTATAATAATTTGTGAAACAACTGCTCCTTCCATTATAATTTTAATTTAGACACGAAATTTAAGAAATTAAATAATTTTATTATTTTTATTTTGTTGAGAAACAAATCCTATATACTACTATTCACAATTTTAAAAAAAAAGACAGGTAGCCGCAAAATTCGAACTCGCCCAGTGTCTCCCTTTCGTCTTTCATCTCTCTGCTTTCCTATATCATCTCCCCGCCGTTTCTTTTCCCCCAAAGAAAAACACTTTCCATTTTATGAAACTAAACTTTCCACTTTCTTTCAAATTTTGGTTCTTCAAAAGTCAGAGAGAAATTTCTCAAATTTCAGTATAATCATTATCATTTCAATTGATGGTGGTTTTGATGAAAAAATGTGCAGACGAAAACAAGAGAACCCCAACAATGTATTCGTACACAGCTTTCTGTCTTTTGCGATTTTGCTTTTCATGGCGAATTCCGCTGCTGGGCAGCAGGCAACTAGCGACAATTCCTTGGGGATGCAGCTAATCAAAGGGGCTCTCGCTTCACGCGTCAAAAATTTGTCCACCATTATGACCAAAAATATGAAAGGCCAATTGGATTTTTGCATCGAAAATGTGTATGTCATTGCTATATTTGCCTGGTTATAAAGTGGATTAAATGAACGTAACTTTCTGTACATGCATAATTTGCCCCTAAGGGGATTCAATAGGATCATGGTACATGAGAGTCTCTGTTAATGATACATTAGTTGTGTTTGGCTATATGAATTCTTTAATAGTTCTTCCATTTGACTTCACGCCCCGCCCTTTTTTTTTTATGTCAATACTCAAAAGATTGTTTTTTTCTATCATAGTAGCAGAAATAACAATGCTGTGATGCATATGTAGTGTCATAAAGAGGTTCTTCTGCTCCTCTGTTATTAAACAAGGAAAAACATACTGAATGAGTGAAGACAGTTGTGATTCTGACAATAATCGTGTGGTATAGGAGAATGGAATTGTTTTTTTTTTTTTGTGATGGTGTTTGGCTTTGATGATTCAATCTATGGAAGGTTACAATTTGGTCTCAGTTGATAACGTTTGATTATGTTGCAGAGACGCTGAGTGGGATGCTGCTTTCAATTTCTCCGACAACTCAGATTATTTGCAAGGGTGTCTTAGACAGACAAAAGGTACGAGGTGCTGGATAAAATTCTCTGAGACACTCATCTTTTCTACTTTGAAATCCGTTTGTCTAGTTCATAAGGGTCCATCTGGATTACCTTTATAATATTGCAGAATGATATTACTAAATAGGATTATAGTTTCTGACTGACCAAGTACTTACATAATATCCCTTGTCTTCTTCCTTTTGGTAATTAGAATAATAGATTGACTTTTCTCGTGATTAATCATCAGTTTCTGCGATGCGATAGAACTGTTAATGGCATTAAAACTCCCTTCTAGTCTTTCTGTCTTTATATTCACAATGTCTTTGGTGGCCTGATAGGGGATGTTCAGCAGCGCTTGTGTACGGCATCAGAAATAAAGTTCTATTCTACTAGTTTACTGGAGGTGACGGATGAAAGTAGCACTGCAAGAAGTTCCAATTACCTGAAACCAAACAAGAACTGTAATCTATCATCATGGATTTCTGGATGTGAGCCAGGATGGGCTTGTAGTGCTGGAAAAGACACAAAAATTGACTTCGAAAATGATAAGGAGATGCCATCTAGAACTCTAGATTGTCAATCTTGTTGTGAAGGCTTCTTCTGTCCTCATGGTCTAACCTGCATGATACGTAAGTATCTGGATTCTGGAAGTTAACAATGAATAACAAGCTTACTGTTGCTGAAAACCTGTTTACTATCTGGAGGAATTATTTATCTCAAATCAGTTGATCAGCAAACAAAATTTTGGAAGAGCTCAAAAAAATCGATTTTTTTTTTTGAGCTGCTTGGGTTCATTTGCCGTCTCTAAGGTCCAACAGCTAGCGGTGATATTTGTTAGACCTTTCTGATTATTCTTTTTCTTTACCTTTTATTCGTTTGTTTGTTTGTTTGTTTTTGGTTTTCCAATTATTTAGCTTGAACAGTTGATAGAAAAGCACGACCTAGAATTGCTTAAAAGATAAGCCCATATATACATATATTTAATTTTCATCTTGAGCTGCTTCTGCATTTTTTGCTCTAAGAATCTTTTTCTTTACCTTTTATTCATTTGTTTGTTTGTCTGTTTTGGTTTTCCAATTATTTATCTTGAAATGATTGATAGAAACCCACAACCTAGAATTGCTTAAAAGATAAGCCCATATATACATTTATTTAATTTTCATCGTGAGCTGCTTCTGCATTTGTTTGCTCTAACAATTAATCAGAATGTGTGAAAGTTAGTATACCTTTCTGATAGTTATTCTTCTTTCTCTCTTGTTGATTTGTCTTTTTGGGTTTTCCTTTTCTTCCCTTGAAGCCTGTCCGATGGGTGCTTATTGCCCTCTTTCAAAACTCAACACGACCACTGGTATATGTGATCCGTAAGTTTCATATTTCCTGCTGGAGTTGTTGTTATTATTATTATTACCTACACAAACACACACATTCACTTACTTGACCTGATATTACCGGCCTGAAAATATGCAGCTACCGCTATCAACTTCCTCCTGGAGAGACCAATCATACTTGTGGTGGAGCAGATGTGTGGGCTGATTTTATGAGTGCTACTGAACTTTTTTGTTCAGCAGGATTTTACTGTCCAACAACTGTCCAGAAGATTCCTTGCAGCAAAGGGTATTTGTTTTTATCCCAAAAAAGTAGCTCATTTGCTTTTCCCCTGTAAGTTTAGGCAGCGATGGCAGAATGTATTCTGTTGCATTGTGTGCATCTTTTGCTCATATTCATAAGCTCATGCTAATCCCATTTACTCATCTACAGCTAATTTTGCATTTTTTCAGACATTACTGCAGAGCTGGTTCAACAGAACAAACAAGTAAGTCTATCTCTTGAATAACAGTCAGCTGTATTTCAGTATAGAGTTTTTTCTCATTTTTTTGGTTGATTATTTATATATAAATGTCAGAAAATGAATCAAGTTTGATGCTTCTAGACATATAAGTACCGGTCAAAGCCACTTGTCAATTCTCTTCCCCTTTGTTGTCTCATTCGGCGACATACTTCTGAGTTCTGATAAAAGGAGAAAGAACAAAAACGTACCAATATTTTTGGGGAATGAGCAGCTTGTTAGCTCCAACCAAATTACTGTTACGGGAATACTTGGATACTCTGATACAAACTAGGCATGTTATCATCGCAATAATTGTCTTTTCTTAATCTGCTGTCTACCGTTGTAATAAGATCAAATAAATTGAAGATACAATAATAATGGCTTGAAGATCCAGGGCATGTCAGGATGTGAAAATAAATTGATCTACTTCGCACACTGTAACAACTTGCTTCAAATTCTTTCTTATGAGAGGGTGGTGTGTTTGAGTTCCTTGTGCTGTTGTGGGGTGAGACTATCTTCTTATTGACTTGCTTTGAAACATATATTATTTTAACTCAAGGCAATACCACATGTTTTTAATGCTATACTTCCAGTTGACAAAATGGATGTATAGTAAGAAAGAATCTATGCATGTGATATTTTGTTACTTGAACATGCCAAATGATTAAAAATGCGTAACAGTTATTATTCACACGCAGGCTGCTATAAATTTGCAACTTGTGAACGTCAGTCAGCAAACCAAAATATCACTTTTTATGGTATCATGTTTTTTGTAAGTCATCATCTCATTCTTAAGTTATCCAATCAATGACTATCCATTTAATTGTTGTGCTTATGAAAATATTGCTCCTGAGCTGGTTAGCGTTGCATGGTTATGCATGTTTTGTTTGTTAGGCTTGACACGGAGGGAGGAAACTGAAAAGGTGGTTTAGGGGGAAGAGATGGATGAAATTCTTTCATGTGGTGGATGCAAAACTGTTAGACATATCCGGTAGAAATCAAGTTTTGCTGAATCTTCTCATGAATAAAGTGTTTTGTTCTTTCATGATATACTGTATTTAAGGCGATATGAAGAACAACTTGATTATCACACCAAAGTTTTGCTAGTGTATGATGCTTCAACCTAATTTTAGATAAAATATAATGTATCCATATAATCTCACAAATAGGCTGTGACATATCTCTGTACTCGGACTTCTATACTAGATTGAGATACAACACTTTGCTTCTTACTCCTTTTTGCTACTAGGTTCACTCCAACAAAGACACAATAACTTGTAGTACACCTTATATTAATTTTCGATCCAGCCCAGTCAACATCTTCAGAACACTCAACAAAAGTATGGTTGTGATTGTTATACAATATGCCAAGTCCAGAAACACCTTTTAAGTAACATATAATTTGTTCCAAAGCTGCCCAATGTTTGACCGTAAGGCGCGGACGTGAACTGACTAACACACTTACCACAAAAACAATATCCAGACAAGTCACAGTGAGATAATTTAACTTCCCAACTATCCTCCTATATCTCTCTGGATCATCAAAAGGATCACCGCCATGTTTCATAAGATGCATATTGGGAATTATTGAAGTACTACATTGTTTGACTGCCAACTTTCCAGTTTCTACTAGTAGGTCAAGCATATATTTTCTTTGAGACAAAAGCATTCCCTTCTTGCTTATACTTTGACTCCCGTGAAGTACTTCAACTTTCCAAAGTCCTTCATATGAAACCTAGTATGAAGAAAAGACTTAAGGAAAGAGATCCCCACAGAATCGCTTCCTTTGATGACAATGTCATCAACATATACAAGAAGAAGGATAGTGCCAACTGTAGATAGTCTGTAGAAGACTGAGTGATCATATATACTCATGAATACCTCACTGAACTTTCCAAACCATGCCCGGGGACTTCTTTAAATGAAGATTTTTCATATTTCCCTTGAGCAATAAAACCAGATGGTTGCTCCATATACACTTCCTCTTGGAGTTCACCATAAAGGAAGGCATTCTTGATATCCAACTGATATGAAGGCCAATTTTGAAAAACAGCCAGAGAAATGAATAGGCAGACAAAAGTGAGTTTGGAAACAAGAAAGAAGGTGTATGAATAATCCACCTTATAAGTCTAAGCAAGCCTCTGTAGGAATTTTCCCAAACTTTACTAAACTCGAGCTCAAACTCCAAATAGATTTACAACCTTCCTTGTAACATCTAAAAAACTATTTCCAACAGTTTTGCCTCTACCTTAGTCAATGAAGTCCCTTACAATAAACAAGACAATGCCTACTAGAATCTCTGAATGTAATCAAGATCCTATCTTGGAACCACTCTAAGAAAACTAGCTTTTACAAACTAAAGAACTGTAGTGATAAATCTTGATAGGAATAGGTTCTTTGTTATAGAAGCTTCTTCTTCAAGACTCTGTGTGTAGAACTGGGAACACACTGTGGCAAGCCTTTGTTTTTGAATGTGGTCAAACTCCAAAGGTTAGATGTCTTCCAACTGTCCAATCCAACTTAGAATTGGAGTTTCTTGGAGGCTAGAGGTATACTTGTGGCTTACACTAAGGCGATCAAGGACATGTATGATGAAGTCAAGACTCGGGTAAGGACGGTGGAAGGAGACTTGGAGCACTTTCCGATTTTGATGGGTTTACACCAGGGATCAACACTTACCTTATTTGCCTTGGTGATGGATACATTGACACGAGAAATTCAAGATGAGGTGTCATGGTGTATGTCATTTGTGGATGACATAGTTTTGGTTGACGATATTTGCGGTGGAATAAACGTTAAGTTAGAAGGTTTTTAGAGAATGACCTTGGAGTCTAAAAGTTTAGGTTGAGCAAGATCAAGACAGAATATTTAGAGTGCAAAATTTAGTGACATAATGCATGAGGCTGATGTAGAAGTGATGTTGGATACACAGGTCATCAAAAAAGAGGAAGTTTCAAGTGTCTTGCATCTATTATTCAAAAGAATAGGGAGATCGACAAGGATGTTGCTCACCATATTGGTGTAGGATGGATAAAATGGAGGCTCGAATTCAGAGTCTTCTGTGATAAGAATGTGGCAACAAAACTCATAGGCAAGTTCTATAGAGTGGTGGTTAGATCGACTTTGTTCTATGGAGCGGATTGTTGGCCAGTCAAGAATCGCATGTTTAGAAGATGAAAGTTGCAGACATATGAGGATGTTGTGGTGGATGTATGAGCATATTAGGAGAGATAGGATTAGAAATGAGGATATCCGGGACAAGGTGGGAGTGGCTTTGATGGAGGATAAGATGTGTGAGGCTAGGCTGAGGTGGTTCGAGCATATGAATAGAAGATGCATGGATGCTAAGTGCGGAGGTGTGAGAGGTTGGCTATGCATGTTTCAGGAGAGGTAGAGGTAGACCGAATAAGCTTTGAGGAGAGGTAAATAGACATGACATGACATAGTTTCAGCTTACCAAGGACTTGACCTTAGATAGTAAGGTGTGGAAACTACGGATTGAGACAGATTGTCAGTAGGTAGCAGTATATTGTCTTGCTTTCCGTTCTCATTAGTAGTCGTAGTATTGTTCCTATAGTTTCTTGTACTTTGATTTCTGTTACTATCTGTTGTTTCTTATACCTCGATTATCGTATTGTTGTGGTATAGTTTTTACTCTTTTACTGGCTGTTGTTTTTGTTATTATCTTTGTTACTTCTTTTTCGGGACTGCTTTGGACTATTTCTTTTTAGCGGAGGGTCTATCAGAAACAACACCTCTATTATGAGGTAGGGTTAAGGTTTGTGCACACTATATCCTCCCTAGATTCTACTTTGTGGATCTGCACTGGGTATGTTGTTGTCGTTGCTTCTTCTTTGACGTATACGGGCTTATTAGTCTCCTCATTTAAAACTAATTCCGTGTGCAACTTTATGGTAACTTTCCTTGTATAGCTTTCCAGTTCCTTGTTGAACTGAATTCTCCTATATTGCAATTCTCCCGGGAATCCTAATGCACACGTGAACAACTTCATTCTTCTTCTATCTTGACAGTCTCCTTCTCTGCTTAGAGGAACAGGTTCTCAAATGGGTTCCTCTGACAGTGTTGCTTGCATATTCACTTCTTCTTGGAGATCTATGAGGATATGGTTCTTGATACTTCTTCCTTCATTCTTCAGCATGTGGATTGACACTTGTACACAATTTGTCAATCATCAAAACTTCGCATGATCTTGAATGTAGATCTAGAGATCATTGTGCTTCAGCAGAAGAGACCCAGAAGAGCAGTGTCACCTAAAAGAGTAAAGAAGGAAATATATAGTCCGGATAGGCGACATAAGCTGTCTACCGGTAGGCTTAAGTACTTGTGTTTTTATCAAGATCCTAAAAGCTATGGTACTATCTTAATCTAGATGCTGAATCTGTTGTGCCCCATTGAAGACTGAGTACTTCTATTGAATTGTTTATAGACTATATACTAGAAGTTTAGGCTACTAGAAGTAAGCTAAGTTAGGCTAAATGAATTAGGGAAAGTTATCAAACAAGGAAAGTACCTAAATACTAAGGTTTCTAACTATTACATAGTTTGAATGAAAATTCTATACTATTACCCAGATATATTCTAATACCTTGACTTCCAACAGAATTAATGTTTGACCTTTTAGTTTCTTGGTGATTCATCAGAGGATTCGTCCTTGATCTCGTAGTCATCAACTATGAATACAAAATTTAGTACATATTTCATTATAATACTGACATCCAGAGTACCTCAACTGAACCATGTGAATATAGAGTTGTTTGGGCCTGGTAATATGCAGTGGATGTCTATTTGGGAGCTGTAATTTGGAAGTTTTGTGTTAATAGAACTTCAATATGTTCTCTTAAGTAATTATCTTACAGATTCTTCTTTTATCTGAAAAAAGAAATGATGTATCCTCAGATTTACATACCTTTTCATTCTGTAGAGATATTGGATTTCTAATATATATGGTTTTTTGTTCAAGCATTTTCCCACAATTAAAGATGCACATATTTTTTTTATTTATACAGACGTAAGATTCAGATTTTACACAAAAGTTTCTCAACTGTTTTCTGCATTTTCAATAGGGTGCAATCATGCTTGTACTTCTTATTATATACAACTGTTCTGACCAAGTTCTGAGCAGTAGAGAACGAAAACAAGCCAAGTCCAGAGAAGCCGGTGCAAGAAGTGCAAGGGAAAGTGCTCAGGCACAAAACAAATGGAAATCTAACCTTGCTAGCATGGGGTCTCAGTTGTCGAAGACATTCTCCCGTAGAAAGTCAACAAGGCAGGACATGCAGAAGGATAGTGATCAAAATAAATCTGGTAAAGATTCTGGCTTGCCCTTGCCCCCAGGTATGTCTCAGGCAAAAGCAAAGAAGCAACACAACCTCAATAAGATGATCAATGAATCTGAAGACGACCAGCCTGATAGTCAAGGTTCCAACATTGAAACTATGGATAAAAGATTCAAAAAGGACAGGGGTAAACAATTACACTCAAGGACTCAGATTTTTAGATATGCATATGGACAAATCGAGAAAGAAAAAGCTCTGCAGGAGCAGAACAAAGATATGACGTTTTCTGGAGTAATCAACATGGCAAGTGAGTTTGAGATAAGACCCAGACCTCCTATTGAGGTTCACTTTAAAGATTTGACACTTACTTTAAAGGGGAAAAACAAGCATCTTTTGAGGTGTGTAACAGGGACATTATCACCTGGCCGTGTTTCTGCTGTTATGGGTCCATCTGGGGCTGGAAAGACAACATTTCTATCTGCATTGACTGGTAAAGCTGCAGCAGGGTGTACTACAACTGGTTCAATTCTCATAAATGGAAAGTCTGACTCTATTCAGTCATACAAGAAAGTTATTGGCTATGTTCCTCAAGATGATATAGTGCATGGAAATTTGACAGTGGAGGAGAATCTTTGGTTTAGTGCTCGGTGTAGGTATGCCACAATAGCTTTGTTACTATTTACCTAAAGCTTAATTATTTCTGACTCAACATCTTCCAAGTTGCCATATTTTCTGACAGTCCTCGATTTCAAGTTGAATAGTGAATCTTTGACTAATATAAAAAGTTTGATTTAGAATTTGATTTTGTTCTCCACATGTTCTAAAAAGTATGTTTTCAAGTTACCAAAGTTCAATTCTGTCTTTTTGCATGTTTCTTCGTACCGCGAGTCTGCTATTTCAAGAGGTTATTGAGTCCAGTAATTTGGTGTTTCCAAAAGTTGTGCTTTCTTTGTCCTAATCATTGGATTTCTGCATGATACTTATGGTGATTTTAGAAGCAACTCTCAGATACTTGTTAACTCAGTGTTTTGCAATGGATTTTTGAAAGTATTCGTTTTGAGGGATGCACTTTCAAGATGTTTGAAAAAAAATCAGGAAACAAAAAACTAAGTACCTCTTTTTATTATCTGGAAAGAGTTTTGCTTCTTGTTTCTTTTGGTTGCATAGTTTGCCACTACTAACTTCACATTAATTCTTATCTGCTCATCAATGTTGAATCGTTCTTCCAGATTGGCTGCTGATTTGGCAAAACCAGAGAAGGTTTTAGTTGTTGAAAGAGTCATAGAGTCCCTCGGATTGCAACAGGTGAGAGATTCTCTTGTGGGGACAGTGGAGAAGCGAGGTATCTCTGGGGGTCAGAGGAAGCGAGTAAATGTTGGGCTTGAAATGGTTATAGAACCTTCTTTGTTAATTTTAGACGAACCAACTTCTGGTCTGGATAGCTCTTCATCTCAGTTATTGCTTAGAGCACTTCGTCGTGAAGCTCTTGAAGGAGTGAATATATGCATGGTGGTTCATCAACCAAGGTAATGTTTGCAATCATAGTTTCTTCCCTTCAGTCTTCCAATCAAATGCTCATTGTACTACATATTGGAATGTCTTCCAATATAACAACTGAAATACTTGCTCTGGAAACCTGAAGCATGGTAGTGAGGAGGTTTCCAGCAGTCATACCAAAAAGAATTTTGCTCTCCGTTCCTACATTGTGGAACACCATTCTGACTTTGGGTCTCATCTTAAAGGACTTCTTTATTAGTCCTGTTTCTAGAGAGGCTAGAAGTAAGAGAATAACATATCTATAGCTAGATTTCTTCACAAGTCATTTCTTAATTGCACGTTCACATATAAAACCCTTGTTGCTTTTTGTTTGCAGAAGTAATAGAATAAATGATATTTAGCTAGATTTCGTAACAGATAGATGTTTGTTAATTGCTGATCGCCGTCCTTGATTTATTAGATTAATTGTCATGTTCTGTATTTAGTTATAAGCGTGTTACCCAAAGTTGTATTCTCCTCACAGTAAATGACAGAAAATCTCTTGTTTCAGCTATACTTTGTTTAGGATGTTTGACGATTTTATACTTCTAGCCAAGGGTGGCCTGACAGCGTATCATGGACCAGTATCAAAAGTTGAAGAGTACTTTTCAGGACTTGGAATCAATGTCCCAGATCGTGTTAATCCTCCAGATCACTTCATTGATATTTTAGAGGGAATTTATAAACTTCCAGCAAGTATAGGAGTAAGCTATAAAGATCTTCCTCTTAGATGGATGCTTCATAATGGTTATGCAGTACCACCAGACATGCTAGCTTCTTCCGGATCAGCAGCTTCTTCGGCTGGTGATAGTTCAGCTCATGGAGGAAGTCTGGCAGCTGTTGGTCCTGATCAATCTTTTGCAGGAGAGCTGTGGTCGGATGTCAGATCCAATGTTGAACAGAAGAAGGACCATATACAGCACAATCTTTTGGCATCAACGGACTTGTCGAACCGAAAAACACCTGGTGTCCTCCTCCAATATAGATATTTCCTTGGAAGGTATGACTAGCTCCCTTCATTTCCAATACCATACTTTTTATTTATTCATTGATATATGTAGCAGGTTCTTTATTTTGTTCTTCAATTCCTGTGTTAGACTATTTTGAATCTGTCCAGTGTGCTTTCCTATAGTTAGACTATATATATTTAACCAGAATAAGTTGACGAAAAGAAGAGCTTCACAGTGACTAACAATGGCTACATGGCTAAGAGGAAGAAGATCAACACTTTCTGTGAATTGTGGAAGTGAAAGTTCACTTTGCATTGATTGAAGAAGCAATACTTATACAGAGCAAAAAATGTCTAACCGCCTAAGTATCTCAACAAACTAACAGCTGTCAACAGCTGGCATCTAACAAACTAAGTAATCCTAACTAATCAAAGAATAACTAACTGACTAATAAAGGTACAAAGTTGGAAGTGAGTGAGCAACGCCCAACTTGTCTAAAATGGCTGCATGTTTTACACCAGTGAGGGCTTTAGTAAGGACATCAGCTAGTTGAATGGTAGTGCCGACATGATGCAAGGAGAACAGACCTTCTTGGAACTTGTCTCTCACAAAGTGGCAAGCAACTTCAATATGCTTAGTCCTTTCATGGAAAACAGGATTTCGGGCAATGTGGAGAGCTGATTACTATCACAATATATTGAGATGGGAATGGGAGAAGGAACAGTCAACTCTTGCAATAATCCGTCAGCCAAACCAACTCACCAACTACTTTCCTCAAAGACCTGTATTCTGCCTCAGCTGAGGACAATGAAACAGCTTCTTGCTTCTTGGACTTCCAGCTGATGGGACTATTTCCTAGGAGAACTAGATAAGCACTCATAGATCTTCTTGAGTCTGGAAAGGATGCCCAATCAGAGTCACAGAAAGCTTTGATGGTGCAATCTGGATCTTTGGACATGAATATACCCAAAGTAGGTGCCCCTTTCAAGTACCTTAGCAAGTGAAAGTATCAAGTAGAAATGTCTTCAAAGTCTCAATCTCATACAGGTTGGTGCCAGTAATGATTACAATCATCAACATAAATTGCCACAAAGATCATGGAGTTGTCTGACTTCTTATGAAACAGTGAGTAGTCACTTAGAGATTGACTGTATCCTTTAGAGTGAAGTGCCTCTGTCAACTTGGCATACCATTGCCTACTTGCCTGTTTAAGGCCATATAAGGACTTATTCAGCTTGCAAACTAAACTTGAGCCAGAAAGATCCAGACCTGGTGGAGGTTCCATATAAACCTCTTCATGTAGGTCACCATGCAGAAATGCATTATTGACATCCAGTTGACAGATATCCCAACCTTTTTTGACTGCAATGGCCACCAGGGATCTTACAGTTGTCATTTAACAACTGGAGAAAAAGTCTCTGTATAGACAATTCCTTCTTGCGAGTATAGCCCTTAACCACAAGCCTGACTTTGTATCTCTCAACCCTTCCATCAACTCTATATTTTATTTTGTATACCCATCTGCATCCAATGGCCTGTTTACCTGCTGGCAGTGGGACCAAATCCCAAGTGTTGTTAGCATGTAAAGCCTCAAACTCCTGTGTCATTGCCATTTACCAAGCTGGATTGATGGCTGCCTTATGAACCTGGCTCATTCTCAACACAAACATTTGCAAAAGGTTTCCGAGTATCATGGATCAATTAATCAGGTGCTATGTGATGTTTTATCGAAAATAGGGCACTGAGAGAAAAATTGGAAGGAGGTTTGAGTGTCGGAATGGAGTGAACATTGTTTTTGAGGTGAGCAGGAACTCTAGGTTCCCTGAGAGACTTTTTCAGTCCTGGTCCAGGCAAAGGATTTGGTGCTGAAGTGGAGGGATATGAATTAGGTGAGTGAACAGTTAGTGCTGACATTATATTGTTGGGAATGACAGGATGTGGCCTAGGTGACATTTGATCAGTCATAACATTTGGACTCCCTTGATTGTTCTGCGCAGAAACTGAAATTTCTTTCTCATGTGGGAAGTATGAATCAGAAGTGAGAATGACATTGGGAATGGAAGGACTGGACTCAGAAGCATTGCAAAAATTGAAAGGAAATATACTTTCATGAAAAATGACATCTCTAGAGACATGTATCTTCTTAGTGGCCTGACCCAGAACCTTGTATCCCTTAGTGCCAAAAGGATAACCAACAAAAACATGTGGAGTTGTTCTTGGTTCAAACTTATCTCTAAGGTTCTTTTGTATTGTGGGGTAACATAAACAACCAAAGACTCATATGAGCATAACTTGGTCTCTCCTTATTCAAAATTTCAAGAGGGCATCTGTTTTGAGAACTGTCGTGGGTAGTCTATTGATGATATAGGTTGATGTCAAGATGCATTCATCCCAATATTTAGCTGGAAGTTTTGATTGGAAAAGGAGTGCTCTGGCTGTTTCAAGGAGGTAATTGTGTTTCCGTTCCACCACACAATTTTGTTGAGGTGTGTAGGGACAACTCTTTTGATGGATAATTCCTTTGGATTGAAAGAAAAGGTTTGCTTCTGAAGTGGAAAATTCCAAGTCATTGTCTGATCTCACTGACTTGATAATGGTTTTAAACTGATTTTCAACCATAGATGTGAAACTTTTGATTACTTGTAAAGCATTGCTTTTGCAAGACAGCAAATGTGTCCAAGTGCATCTACTGTAATCGAGGAAATATTTATAATTGTCATGGGTAGGCACATGGTAGGGTCCCCACAAGTCTATGTGGAGTAATTCAAAAATGTAGTTTGAGAAGTTTGTTCTCTAAGGAAAGGGTAGTTTATTTTGTCTGGCCATGGGGCAAATGGAACAAAGGAAAGGCTGTTTCGGAGAAAAATTTAAAGGAATGGAGGTTATACCTTTCATCTTACTAAAGGGAGCATGTCCAAGACTGTGATGCCCCATCAAATCAACACTATCCCTACTAGATACACAAGAGTTATTGATAGGAAAGCAGTGCACTTTACTTACATAGAATTTGTGACCATTACATGATTGTCACAGTGTATTTTATTGAAAGTAGAAGCAGAAATGCTATTGCCAGTGGCACATTCACTAGAACAGAAAGTAGGGACAGAAATGTTATTGCCAGTGGCACTATCACTGGAACAGTAAGTAGAATCAGAAAAACAGGAACGGGATGTGAAACTGCAACAAGACTTGCTGATCCTTGCTTGAGTGGCTGAATTCCACAGGCAATGAGAACACATGAGATATAAGCCATCCTCCACTTTACCAATTTCCAGAGGCCTCTTGGTTGAAGGGGCCTGTAGAAGACAAGAATTTTCAGTAAAGGATTGATGCCTTTAAGATCAGAAGTTAAGCAGTATACAGAAATAAGGTTATATTTGAAGGAAGAAACAAGAAGAACTCTGTGCAAAATGATCTCAGGAGTTAAAGTCACATTACCAATCTCAGTCACCTTGACTTTATATCCATTGGGAAGACTAACTAGTATAGGGTATGGCAAGTATCTAATATTTGTCAAGCTAGACCTCTTAAAAGTCATGTGGTTTGATGCATCAGAATCTATGATCCATGTGTCAGTACTAGGTTTCAAACATTTGCATGAAAACTTACCAAAATCAATTGAAGAAATTTTACTTGAGCAGACCACAATACCTGCAAAGTTCACAGCTCCACTGGTGATGTTGTCATTTAATGCTTCTCTTGAATTGCCAGCATGAAAATGCTGTAAAAGATTTACCAACTGTCCATATTGTTCCTTGGACAGAGTGATGTTTTCCATATGATTCACTTCATCATTCTTTGGCATCAAATCTGAAGGAGGACCATACACATTAGCTGCTGTCCTTTTTTCCTTCCAGTCAGAGTTGTTTTTATTGCACCTATAACCTTGACTATGACCATTATAATGGTTTTGTCTTTGAGAATTGTGGAAAGGTTGAGGGTTATGTGATGGAAATCCATGTAATTTGAAAAATCTATCCCTGGTATGCCCTGGCTTTCTACAATACTCACCTACAGGTCTAGGTCGACTATTGTTAATCTGAGGAGAGTAGTTTGTTCTGAAACCTCCATTATTTTCCACCATTACTTCCAGATGTACTAGTACCACCAGTTTCTCCAGAGCTTTTAGCATTCAAAGCTGATGAACCAGATCCTATAATGCCCCCAGGCTATCTCCCTTTGTTTCTCATCCTGGATCATTAGAGAAAATGCTTGTGCCAAAGATGGTAAAGGACTCATCATCAAAATCTTCCCCCTAACAGCAGTGTAGACTTCATTTAGTCCCATCAAAAATTGAATTAATCTTCTATCTTGTTCAGCCTTATGCATACTTTCCTTTGCCCTGCAAGTGCAATTACAGCTGCACTGAGTTTTAGCATTCAAACTGTTCAATTCTTCCCATAGCTTCTTCATCCTAGTGTAATATCCAGTGATATCCAGAGTTCCCTGTGACAGATCATTGATTTCTTTCTGGACTAGATACAGTTTAGTGCCGTTTGCTTGATCGTATCGATCCTCCAATTCATTCTACAATTCGGCTGCACTATTGGCATACTCCACACTGTCAGCAATGTCCTTATCCAAAGAGTTCAAAATCACGATGAGGCCATATCATCACATCTCTCCCATAAGCGATAATCCGAAGATTCTACTAGGTTTTCTACACTCTCCATTAGCAAATCCCGATTTGTTCTTCACCGATAACGATCGCAACACACCTGATAGTTTATATGCGCCCACCAAACACAACGAAGAACCAGGTCCCTTACCTGGTTCCTTAACAGAAAACAGAAACTAAATAACATAAGAAATTTTACGTGGAAACCTCTTTGCCCAAGAGAGTAAAACCACGACCTACACTGGTAGGATTTTCAAACTCCACTAAAACAGCCGGGCAAGTTCAGATTACAAACTCATGTAACCTAGGAATTAACCTATTAATCCCTTCCCCCTTACAATACCTCTATTGTAAGCCGTTGCAATAACTCTATTACAAAGAAAACCAAAGGCTAACTCTAGCCTATCAAACAACGATTTTACAACCAAAAAATAGCTACCTACGAATGCTTCTCATAAGAGGAGTAGGTTTACAAATTAAGAACAAGAGACAAGAAATCAACAACCTAGAACTAAACAAATACACATGAAATGGCTCTGGTTCTTGTTGTTGTTGAGTCTTGTCTTCGGATGGCTTTTGCAAGAGAGGAAGTGTCCTTCTTGTGTGTTTGCAAAAGTGAAGACCCATTTGTCTTGTGTCAAGTCTATATCAAGGATGAGATTGAGACAAATGGGATATTGTCCAGCGGATAAATGATAGGAGCAGTAGCAGTCTGGCCACTGTGTTGTGGCAGCCGTGACAGGCTGTAAAGCTGTTATTGACAGCTGTGAAAGTTGACTTTTGCTAGAGAGAAATCTGGTCCCTGATCTGGTCCTTTGATAGGTTTGTCAAATCGTCAAAACTTATGTATAGTACTTCAAGGTCTCTATGCTGCATCAACACCTCTTTTCCTGGATCTGTATCCAATCCCACTGAATGGGACTGCCACTAGCGCTGCACCTGGGTTTATCTGATGGATGCATGTATAGAGGACTAGTAGAGTTGACGACAGTTTGATTCCCAGCAACAGCCATAGAGAAATTCACTCGATTGACAATTCGTCAAATGAAAGGAAATCAAAGAGAAGAGAGGAAAAATAAAGCAGCGATTGAAGAAACAATCAAAAATTACAAGCAGATTGTATAAGACTCCAGATCGCGATTGTACGTCCGATCCTTGTTCTTTCAAGGAGAATGACCAGCTTCAGAAACGAAACACCGATAACATCAAGTTAGTAACAAGAATAAGCTGAAGAAAAGAAGAGCTTCAGAGTGACTAACAATGGCTACATGGCTAAGAGGAAGAAGATCAACACTTTCTATGAATTGTGGGAGTGAAAGTTCACTTTGCATTGATTGAAGAAGCAGTACTTATACAGAGGAAAAAATGTCTAACCGCGTAAGTATCTCAACAAACTAACAGCTGTCAACTGCTGGCATCTAACAAACTAACTAATCCTAAACAATCAAAGAATAACTAACTGACTAATAAAGGTACAGAGAATGCTGCTTTAGGTACTACTGCAATTACAAATAAAATTTAAATGTCAATAATATTTATATAGTAGCTAATATTCCCAAGCGCCTGACAAGCAGATGTGAGGTATTTAGTCACAGTTTATGAGGAAAATATGTGCACAGCAGGTTCTTTGTTTATGAATATTTCAAGTTAGTCTGTGATATTTGATGAATGGCATCTACTAACAATTTAGTACTGAATATTAATCAGACTGGGCAAGCAGCGACTGCGGGAAGCGAGGATACAATCAGTTGATTTTCTTATACTATTGCTTGCTGGGATCTGTTTAGGAACACTTGCTAAAGTGAGCGATGAAAGCTTTGGAGCACAGGGTTATCTTTACACAGTCATTGCAGTTTGTAAGTTAAAAACTTTGAGAGAGCTTATATGTGTACTTGTCTTATTCTACTTCAGCATGTACAATTGGTCAAATGACATCTAACTTGAAGTTTAAGACAGATAGCTTTTTATTTCTGAACTTTTGAGCAAAAAGGAAGCTTACAAGTTTTAGAAGGTGCATCAAATTCTGAGTTATGCTTGAGAAATTTGCGGAACACAGATCATGATTTCTAGTAGCAGTTAATCTCTAACTCATCACTAATGAATCCATTTCTTTCTTAACAATTCGAAAGGGTTTTTGCAAATACAATATATGCTGCACTTGGAGATTAGCATACGGTGTGAATTATCATATCAAGCTGGCCAACTCTTTTCTAGTTGAATAAAGTAATTCTGTTCGGACTTCATTACTAGTCACAAACATTATTACTAACAGATATAAAAGCATCCTGAATCTCAAAAATGGCAAGATATGACGCAACTGAGAAGTATAATAGGAGAAGAGAAGAAAAGCAGAAGCTGCTAAGCAGTGAGCAAATATAGCCTCTTCTTCACACCTAACCCGTGGATTCTATGGTCGGAAGTTTAGATTAAGAACTTGGATAATGATTAAGCATGGTATCTGTTAATCTAAAAGTATGTCATCTCTACATGGTAGAAAACCATGAAACTTCTAAAAGAAAATTGTGTATATTAGTTCCTTTTGCTTGATGTTTCCCCATTCTTTCTGAAATTCTTTTAACTGGCAATCCTGAAATCAGCCTTTTTCATATGTGCTAAAACCTTGTTCTGATCCAACATAATATTTATTCTTGACCTTCCAGCTCTGCTCGGCAAGATTACAGCATTGAGGTCATTTGCTCTAGATAAAGTATACTACTGGAGAGAGAGCGCATCCGGCATGAGAAGCTTGGCTTACTTTATGGCCAAGGATACACTTGACCATTTCAATACAATTGTAAAGCCTGCAGTTTATCTATCCATGTTCTATTTCTTCAATAATCCAAGATCCACTATTTGGGATAATTACCTCGTCTTGCTTTGTCTGACATACTGCGTTACGGGAATAGCTTATGCTTTGGCCATCTACTTTGAACCTGGTCCAGCCCAACTGGTGGGTGTTTTGGACTTAAATGGTGATATAATATGAACTCTATACTGTAATTCTATACTTACAAACTAATTTTGCCTGTCAGTGGTCGGTGTTGCTACCAGTTGTTTTGACTCTCATTGCAAACCAGGACGGTGACCCACTTATGGCACAAATAGGAAATTTTTGCTATCCTAAGTGGGCTTTGGAAGCCTTTTTGCTTGCAACAGCTAGAAGGTTCGGCGCATTCTTTCTCTCTTTGTATCTAATATGTCGGAATGGTTTATTTCTTTAATGCTTTAGAGTTGTCTTGCCTGGCATGATAAATTCCTGCTAGGTTTACACTTAGCTTGTCATTAACCATAAGGCATTCAGAATCAAATGTATCTGTCTTTGGCATTCTTAAAGCCAAGTATGGACAATGTTAAAGAAGTTGTTCAAGCGTAAAGTTCCTATTCTTTTTATTTCATTTTTTATTTTGCTTCCAGGTACTCTGGTGTGTGGCTGATCTCAAGATGTGGTTTACTAAAGACAAGGAACTATGATCTTGGTGACTGGTATCCTTGCTTGCTATACCTCATCCTTGTGGGCATTCTCAGCCGTTGCGTGGCATTCTTCTGTTTGGTGATGTTCCAGAAAAAATAAGTCATCTCTGTTCTCTTGCTTCATTGCTTGGCATTCTAGCACACTCATGGTAGAATGCAGATTTGCAGACTCAACTAACAAAATGTTAAGAGTCCCTTGTCAATAACCATTTGTACAAGAACTATATATACGACTATCTTCCGGCCACAATGTAAATGGTAAAAATGGTCTGTGGTGGCAACTGAAGTCCAACAATTTTGGCAGAAATGTAAATGTACATATGAGCTAATTTTAGTTTCTCTGGAAGTGTTACCTTGCTTCCTGAATCTTGTAATTAGCTATGACCCTTCAAGAGAAATGGCAGAATCCGTCTTGTTTACTTAATTTTTCTTCCATGCTCTTTGAAAGTTGACCAGGCAATCGTTGTGCAATTACTCTTCGGCATTTTAAGACTTCTTTTAATGAAAAATCTGATTCTGCCGCGGCTTTAAATCCTTCCAGACCATCTTCATTCAGATGACTTCAGATATACCTTAATGTTCCTTTAGGATACTACTCCCTCCGTTTTAAAATAAGTGGTGTTTTCACCTTGGACACACTCCTTAAGAAAGCTACTCAATTTGAAAAAGATGTACCTCTTTAATATTTTCTTGATTATGTAAAACTCTCTCCTCTTAAATAAGGATAAAATTAAAAGAAATTATTAATATCTTTTTTATTATGTCAAAACACTATTTATTTTAAAATAAAATTAAAAAGTTAAAACATCACTTATTTTAAAACGGAGGAAGTATAGTTTTATATAGCCGTTACCTACGTGTTTTACATTGTCGAATCAATCCAGAAGACCTTTCATTTTATTATTACCGGCACCGATTTATGATTACTCCGATACTAAGTCATCATAAAATGCAGACCACTCGTGGTGGTTTGGGAGTTCTTTTTCTCTTTTTTTTTTTTTTTTTGGATTTAACTGATTCTCCTTTTGATTTATAATTTATTTGGCTAAACTTCTTAAATCAGCTTATTTTGAGTTAAAAGTGTTTATCAAGAAAGTACTTTTAATAAGAAGCAATTTGTGTTTGGTCAATAAATTTTAAAAATATTTTTGAGCAACAATTATTGTTTGGCCAAATCTTTGAAAAGTATTTCTAAGTGTATTTTTCATAAAAGTGTTTTTCAAGAGAAGCTATTCTTTTTTAACTTCTAAAAAATAGCTTTTATTGCTTTCTAAAAATACTTATTTTCTTTCAAAAATTTAATCAAACACCTTATTTTTTAAAAATAAATATTAATTTTTAAAAATAGATACTTTTTGATCCTCTAGAAAATTGATCAAACAGGCTCTTAGTGAATTTTTCTTTGGTCAGCAACTTTTGTACTACTATCATTGGTGATTTGGTGATTGTAATTTATTTGCCGTACTTACAGAACTTTGTCGCAAACAGTTACTCTATATAAGTAGTTGATCCAATGCAAATTAGAAAGAAGGGATGGTGATGGGTACCCACTGCCCGCTTTTGCTGTTATTTTTCTTTGGCCAAAAAGGTGAACAAGAAGAGCCCTTTTGTCCTCCTTTTCTTAAATCATTTATTGACATTTTGACATTGTTTACCTTTTATTTGGCCGTGTTAATTAGAATAATTTTTTAAATTAAAATTTATTTCAGTTAATATATTATTTAATTTAATCTAATATATAAATTACTTATATATTATAAGATGTATTATTTTATATAAAGGAAATAAAGAGATAATTAATTCATGAATGACTGGGCTACCTCTCAATTCTTTTTTCTAAATTTCCTTATATAAAAATTCAAGGGTATAATTGTAAAGAAGATTTTTACAGAGTTTTAAATCAAACACGATATATTCAGTTTTTAACACAATAAATTACATACTTACTAAAAAATAATCTCAATATTATAATTTTTTTATTTTAGCAATCCTTATATTTTTTTGGTAATAAACTGTGAATATATTACCATAACAAACAAATGAAAATTACAAAGTAAAAGCCAAATTTCTAACAGTATTAACAGACTATCACCTAGTTACAATAGTGTGTATCCAATGTTTGCTTCTTCTTGCTTTTCTTGTATCCTGTACCCCTTTTATCCTTGCCTTGATTTTCTTTTTAATTTGTGCTGATACATAACTCGTACTCAATTCATTGTGTCTAAAAGTTTTCCAGTTTCTAGCTTGCCAGGTGTAGTATATAGCTGCTCCCCAAACTGTTGTTGCTACTTCCTTCTTAAACTGCCGCTAGTTCCTTCTCATAAGCCATTCCAAGCAATTTCTGGTATTCATTTTTGGCATATGAATACCAATCCAGCCAGCTAAGCACCCCATCAGTTCATTGAACCATGAACAATCTGTAAACAAGTGTTGGTGTGTCTCCTTCTTCTCCTCTTGACATAGACAACATGTGTCATACTCAACTGCATGTGCATTTTTAGTAACCTGACTTTGGTGAGTAATCTATTCTGATAAGCCAACCAAAATATTACTCTTTGTTTAGGCAGTAAGATAGAATTCCACATCAATGCTGCTCCATTAACCCTGTGAAGGCTCCCTAGCAGTGCAATATAACTGCTCGAGACTAAGTAGTTACCAGAAGGGGGATATAATGTACCTGCTATTTTGATACCAGTTGATTATCAACAATTCAATAGAGTTCAACTTCCTCCAATACCAGCTCGAATCTTGTGGTAGTATGTGCAACCATATGCTCAATGTATTCTTCATATATATTTCATTCACCCATTTTACCCAAAGACCATCTTTCTTCTCAGCCACCTGCCAAACTAATTTCCCTACTGATGCTATATTCCACTTCTTACAACACTTGATATTTAAACCTCCAAATCTTTTTGGAGGTGCAAACTTTTTTCCAGGATACTAAAGCTACCTTCCTCTTCTTCTCAGAGCCCCCCCAAAGATACTCCTTGCATCTTTTATCCACTTCCTTCAAAATACTTTGTGGAAGGATGAACACTGCTCCTCAAAAGTTGTATATAGAAAACAGAACAACATTAATTACTTGTATTCTTCCTGCATAGGACAACTGTTTTGAATAGGCTTGTGTGATCCTTTCTGTGATCTTTCCCACCAACTAATAACATTCCATTTTACTCCATTTCTTTGATGCTAAAGGAAGCCCCAAATATCTCATAGGCAGTGTACCAATAGAGAAACCAGTTCTCCATATATTAATTCATATATTAATAATTCCGACATTACTTGTATTCCTGCGGAATGATATCTTACTAACTGTGTTGTGAGTATATTGTTTTGGATTGAATACTACTTGTATTCAAAGATGAAATCTTTGTCAAAATGGGAACTACTTGCCACTGTACTTTGATAGAGACATCAAAGGAGGGGCTACTAATATTTTGACTTTTCTATTAGGCAAAGTATTGCATCTCTCTCTTTTGTTAAAGTGTCCGAGAAAATTGTTTGGCGTATCAAATTAATTGAAATTAGGCGTGTTGATCAATTTCGCAACTTTCAAAACTCAGACTATGTCAACTAGTAGTAAAAAGAAAGTGCTAAAATTGCATAAAGAATAAATCAAAAGTTTTTTAAGAAAAAAAATGTTTAGAAATTAGGATCAATGTATTTCTGTTAAGAGTGTTAGGGCAAAATCCATTTCTTATCATATTAACATCTTCCTAAGTGAAAGAAACAATTTCACAATCTAAGTAACACAGACATAATTAACCCACGAGAGAACTATCTATGCTTCCTTTTAAATAAGTTTTGAAATTTTATTCATTTAAGTTAATCTTTCTATTTTATTTTACGTGAAACTACTTATTATTAATTTATTTTAAAAAAATGAAAAGACGAAGGGAATTATTTAAAAATGTTTTACAGGAATGGAAGAACTGTTGTATTGAGTATATTGACAAACACGAAGCAGAGTTGGTAGACTCGTGTCATTTTCAACCTCAACCTTCGTTACAAGTCCTCTAAAGGCAGAAAAGGCTTTTTCCTGTTTTCCTTCCACAAAAAAATGGTACAAATATTTTAAAACAAAGATTATAGTAGCCGCCGCTACTCACGCCTACTTTAGTTTATTAGACTCAAAATAATTGGAATATTGATTCCTCCATTCTTTGCCCTTTCATCATTCATAGCCAAAACTCAATCCCTATTCTTTTGACCTGGTTTTTCATCACATCACAATTCAATTCAATTCAATTCAAAAGGATAAGAAAAGCTTCTCTCTTTAACTATGAATTCAGTAGATGGTACCAAATTCTGAAAAATACCCAGTTTATCATCCCTTCTTTATGTGTAAAACGAAAATGGCAGTTAATGCTGCACAACCCATTTCAAGCCCATCAAGGAGATCTCGCTCTTCAACAACCACCAAAAGTTCTTCTACACAAGCACAATCTCTATCTTCAACATCTTCTACACAACCACCAAAAGCCACAGTCTCTAAATCCGGCCCATCAAACAGCAGCAACAGAATCAGTTACACGTCCAACTCCGGTTCCGGGTCGGGGTCCGAATACCACCTTGACACCTCCGTCGCAACCACCTCTGTCTCCAGCCAGGCATCACTTTCCAGTCTCCGATCATCGTTGCCGGATAATCCTCAAGTCTATGATTTCTCCGACATCCGTGCTGCCACCAACAACTTCCTTGCAAAACGTTACTCTTCCACCTCTTCCTCCCAATCGTGGCGATGCACGCTCCATGGCAAAGATGTAATTATCTTCCAAAGAAGAATCCAGAAATCCATGGAGAAATCTGAATTGAGGGCGAAATTATCAGTTATCTGTAGAAGTCACTACAAAAGTATAATTAAACTACTCGGTGCATCAATTTCTGGCGATCACATTTACTTAGTTTATGATTTTGTCGTCGGTTCTAATCTTTCTCTCTGCCTCCGAAACCCTAGAAACCCTAGCTATACGGTTCTCTCTACTTGGATGTCTCGAATGCAAATCGCCACAGATGTTGCTCACGGTCTGGATTATATACACAGCACTACCGGTTTGGAGATGGATCCAGTTCACAAGTATGTAAAGAGCAGTGGAATCATCGTCACGGAGCCTTCCTTTAACGCAAAGATTTGTCATTTCGGAGCGGCGGAGCTTTGCAGTGCAACCGAGAGCAAGGCGGTGACGAATGGCGGTGAGATCTGCGAGGAGGCATCAACAAATTCAATGCCGGATCGCAGGGGATCGGCGACTAGGGGTCGTGAGTTTGAAGGCGTGAAAGGTTACATGTCACCGGAGTTTCAGCTAACAGGAGTGGCGACACAGAAGTCCGACGTGTACGCATTTGGAGTTGTACTGTTGGAATTATTCTCCGGCGAAGAGCCTGTGAGGTTCAAGTACGACAAGGCAACCGGAAATTACAGTAAGATATCCGTTATAGATACGGCGAGGGAAGTAGTAGAGTGCGGTGGCGATGGGGAGGAAGACGACGGCTTAGGAGCGGAGAGGCGGTTAAGGAATTGGGTGGACCGGAGGTTGAGTGACTCGTTCCCGGTCAAGGTGGCACAGAAGGTAATCCGATTGGCGTTGGATTGTCTGCACGTGGAACCAGATAATAGGCCCGACATGCGCCGCGTGGCGGGTAAGATATCAAAGCTGTATTTAGAGTCCAAATTTTGGTCGGATCGGGTCAAAATGCCCACGGAAATATCCGTGTCATTAGCACCTCGATAAGACGATAATTTTTCTTTTTATTATTATGATTATCTGGTGAAATGTACTTTTCCAGAGAATAATTTGACACTAATCCACCAATTAATTTAAAGGAGAATATTTTTTAGGCTGTTAATTTTGTCATTTTTCAATTAAGATTGTGACGCAACTACTAGATGGCATGCTACAATAGAAAAATAGATTCCAGATAATGAAGGAAGACCATAGAACAAATATTTTATAGTAATGTCTTTCGTGGACCCAAATTATGAATGTTAAATATATTATTTTAGTAATCATTGGATAGGAAAGCGTTCGTTAGGTAACTTGTTTGATTAAATTTTAAAAATTAAAAGTGATTATATATATATATATAAATTCTTTAAATTTTGCCCAGAAGTATTTAACTAAAAATTTTATGTGACTGTCATAAACGTGATGATTCGAGAATATTTACTTACAAACACACTCCACAATGAGTACTGTTAGCAATTTAATTGTTTAGATTTGGAAATTGATCAAATCATCAAATTCGTGACCAAATTTTCATTTATATTTCCAATATTAATTAATTATTTCTCGATCAATGATTCCCAATGTAAACGATACGACTTTGATTTAGTATTTTCTACGCTTTTGGACCATCATTTGTGTGGCCATTCACACGTGTCCACAAAAGCAAAATTGTTTGTTTGAACATAATCAATTGTCCTGACTCAACTTTGCTTGATTTTAATATGATAGACTCCTTTTTCGCTTCTAACAAAGAGCAAGAAAAAGAATCAAATTCACTGTATTCTAAAGATTTTCAAGCAAGATTTTACATTAAAAATATGAAAGATTTTCTCGTAATAAATAATTTTTTCGTGAGATATATATATTTTTGTATTATTATATTTAATAAGTTATGATCAAGTATAACTTTAGTTTCAAAAGAATTTATGCCTCAATTAATATAAATTCAATTGCTAAACGATAAAAATGAAAAGCCAGTCAATCTAAAATATAAAAATTAAAGACCAGTTTATTTAAAAGATAAAATATGAAATTTTATTTTCTTTTGTACGTCTAATATCTATCTAGACTGTACATTAAACGGTTTTGACTGAAGAGGTTGGACTTGTAACCCGTTTAGGCCTAATTGCTTCAGATAATATCGGGACCAAATGCATCTGAATCTCTTTTGGGCTTCTCCAACGTTAATGTTTAACGGATCACATTCCGATTACTTTGTATAAATGTTTTTAATTTGAGGTAATTTTTAATTTTTATTTTTTTAAATTTATGATTTTTTATTTTTATGTTTAGGCACTTTAAGTAATAAAAAATTACCCCTAACAGTAAAAAAAGTTTAAAAAATAAAAATTTTGAAGGCATAACTTTTGACACAAGTTAAGTCTCATGGCATAAGTTCACTAGCATGAACTTGTGTCTTATAAGATTAAATTATGCCTGAAGTTTAATTTTTTAATATTAAAGGTAAAGATTTACCTTAAAATTAGATAATACTTAACTTATGTCTTCAGACAAATATTTTCTAAAAAGATTTACGCAATAAAATTAAGTCATAATTAAAAATAATTTATATAATATATTTTTATTAAATAATAAATAAAAATAAAATTTAAAAATCATCCATTTAAAAAATAAAAATTAAAAATCACCTACATGGAGCAATCCCACTAAAAACATTTTCTCATTTCCTGCAGAGGACATCCATTACATCATCAATCGACCCACATCAAATCTTGGATGATTTATACTCCATTTCATAATAGTGCTTAACTTTTTAAAAAATCTAATAAATCAATTTAGTAAATAATATTTTTATATTTATTATATTTTAATAGGTGTAAAAAAATTTAAATTAATATTTTCTTTATTTCAAAATAAATGTTATTTTTATTTTTTTAAGTAAAACATATCAGAATCATTTAGCATCAGCATGCCGAAATCATTTTCCATCGACATCACACAAATATAAATTTCAATAAAATAACTCAATGCACGCTATTAAACAATAATCATTGTGCAACAATAAAAGCAATATAAATTTTTTTTATTAACATTTATATTAAGATAATGGTGTCTCACTTAATTTGTCTGTAAGGGCGTCGGTGCTGTCCCGGAATATCGAGCCGTTTGTGAAAAAAAAAATGATACTCACAAACTATGGGAGGAAATTAAGATTATGGTTCATGAATGTGACTCTCTCTATACATTACGTGGAAGCTTGGCTATATGGATTTATATAAGTTGTATGTATGATTGTATCTATTGGGAGTACAAAATACATACATATATATATATATATATATATATATATATATATATATTATAAGTGTAGTTTAATTTAGATAATAAATTAATTATAAAATACTTTTTTTATAAAGTTATAATTATCATATCTTATAATGATCATAATTTTTTTTTACAAAGCATGCATGAATATTTAGTATACACATATCTATACACACACATATATATTATGTGTGTGTGTATATTTATAAAACTTAAATTCTGGGTTTATATATACACGCAAGGTGTATCAATATATAAAATAGACATATCTTAAAACATAAACTCCAAAGAACAACTTCAATTACAATACCCAAAGCAAGATCACATTGATATATGTACATACTTCATAAAACTACAATATTTACATAAGGTAAAATTACATAGAGATGAACTTTGACCCCAACTTATTCCCGTTTACTAATATAGATATATAATATATTACATAACATCCATATATCATACATGCATGTCAGCAATATTTTAGTATATAGCTGGCTAGGGTTTTATATATTTTAGAAGTTTCCAGCATCTTTAGGAGTAGCACCTCCACCTCCACCACCATAATTGTTATTGAATTCCTCCCTGCTCATATAGTGATGGTTATCCATTGTTCTGGTTCCTCCACCACCCTGCTCCTCATTATTCTCATAATTCCTACTTGTACCCATGCAAGAACTCATCATCATCAACATAACTAAAACAACAACAACTACCATTCTCATTTTCATTTTTCACACACTTCTGTTGATCTCCTCCTGCCATTTCACAATAAAATAGAAAGGTAAGGCCGCATACTATAGACCCTTGTGGTCTGGCCTTTTCTCAAACCCCACGCGTAGCGGGAGCTTTAGGACATCGGGTTAGTCTTTTTTAAACATATATATTAGAAAAATAGGGAACACAATTGAAGATTAAATGGCTTTGAGGCGTGGGAATACCGACTTTTCTTAGAGAGATATTGTTTGTATATAGATTAGAAAAAATTCAAATAATTCTCTTCAGGATATAACAAGAGATTCTTTCACAAATAGCCAGTTGAATTCACTATAAGTTTCTTTAACCATATGCATAAATTATACATAGTTATATGCATATTATACCTATACTATACATCTACCGACTATTTTTAATTTAAGTGATTAACAGAACAACTACCTAGTTAATTCTTCATATAAACAAAGACTATGTTTATGTCCTATATAATTTCTTAGTCATTTCATGAAGCAAGACTTGAATTTATACTTTATAGAGTTGAAGCAATGAACACACACATTTGTTCAAATTCAAAACTTAAATTTGAAATAAACCAAGGTTTTTAATAAACAAAGCCGTCAAACTCCTTTTTATCCTCCGTCAAGGGATAACTCCACTTTATATATATTTTTTCAAACTATCTAACAAAATAAACACACATATATATAATATAAGAACATTTCATACTATTGTTATATTTAACCATTTATAATATGTTATATAATATTTTCTACCTTACGAAATTAGGCATAACAGATATAGATAGTTATTTGTTATTGATAGTTTTACCTAATGTTGTAAAATATGGTCATAACTGTCAATATATAAAAGTTAAACGCAAAAATAAATTGAAGATCTTTGTTAATGGGAACATTTGACGATAATATAAATGAAAAATTTGGTGAAATTAGGACTTACCCTGATTGAGATAATTAGTAGAGCTAAAGGATGCTTGAGGTAATTAGTTGTGAGGTATAAGAAAAGAGTAAGGATGTTTATATAGAAAATAAATGTAGGGTTTCATGTTAATATTGTTTTTCTTAATTAATTTTGAGATCACTACTAAAAAAATCATTGTTTTCCCATTGAAATTTTCCACTGAAAATATTATGGAGCTATTCCCATCGATTATCAGTGGGAAAAGAAAAAATAATAGTGTTTTCACATGGAAAAATCATGAAGCTTTTCATTATTTCAGTGAGAATCTGTTTCCTACCATGCATTTTTTCAGTGAATTAGTTTAGTGAAAAATGAGTGAAAAAAATCATATTTTATAATATAAATTTTCATTTATTTACGATAAAAAAAATCTCTATTTTTAATAATGAATACACCACCAAAATGAGGCAACACTAAGTGGGATTTCCATTTTGAGGTCCTTAAATCAATTTAAATGATGGAGTTGTAGGAAATTTTTTCATCCACATAGTGAAATATAATTTAAAGAATCTAACTTTACAGTCAGTGGATTTTATGATATGCAAAAAATCCACCAATCACAGTTATTTTACTGTAACATTGCCTTATTTTGGTTAAAGGATAAAATCTATGAATTGCTTTTTTGTCAATATGCATGATGTGGTATAATTCAAGTCAAGAAATATGGAACTTAGTGTTTGATTAAATTATGTCCATTATCAAATGTAATCAAAGAATTGCATAGTAATCTGCATTTCCAGAGGCATCGTTGTTGAATAAAGCTGTCAATATGGATTCACTGGTCGGATTAACTTAACTTAAGTCGTAAGTTAATAGGGTTAGGTTAAAATTATTAAAGCCTATTTAAAAATGAAGCTTTGAAATCTGGCTCAAGTAAGCATTTTGATCCTTTGAAGTTTGATCGAGATTGGGTTGGAGCAATCCGTGAGTCAAATGTAAAATATACTATTTAAAAATATAAATATCCGTGAGTCACTTGAAGCTAGGCTGACCTAATATTTTAGGCACATCCAAATGTTGGCTTGATCTGGCCCAACCCGTTATATTCTAAGGCTCGCATAGCCTGGCTCGATGCTTACTAATGGCAAGTTTTTGCGGTGATTATCTTTATTTTAATAATTTTTAATTTTTGCTTTTTAGTATTTTATATAATTAAAAAAATATATATATTATCCCTAATGTTTTTAAAAAAATTTACAAGAAAAATAAAATTCGCAAGTTATTGGTTAGTCCTAGAAGATAGAAGTTCATGTTACTAAACTTGTGCCCCAAGGCATAAATTCCTATTATCGAACTTGTGCCTAGGGGCAATTGAACTTCTGTCTCAAGACATAAATTCATGTTATTTAACTTGTGCCTAGAGGAAAAAGTTCATGCCAGGACACACAGTTCATGCTACTTAATTTATGCATTGAGGCATAATTTGTGTGAATTTATGTTCTAATACATAAATTTGACAAAAACTTATGTATTCCGAATTTTATTCTTGTCTTGCAATTTTTTTTGAGCTTTTAAGAATATTTTCTACCATTTTTTATCACTTAAAATACTGAATAACAAAAATTAAAAATTAAAAAAAAATAAAAATTACTCCAAAAAAGATATTTGTGTGAATAACCTAATTAATAGTCTATTGGTGAATATTACTAAACTCCTCTGCCACTTCATATTTGTATGACTTTTCGAACATTGTAGTTTTTTTCTCTTTCGAAAAATTTAAAGTACTTATTTTTTTATTTTAAAGTATTTGTTTTAAAAAATTAAGTTATGATAATCAAATTTTTAGGGCTTGAGCACCTTCATTATTAACTGATAAATTAAGAGTTTGAGTCACAACACTATTAATCCTCTTGAAATGAAAAAAAAACATATAAAATAAGTAATTTCCATCAGAAATATTTTTAAAATTTAACCAATAAATACTGTTTAAATAAACACATTTTAAACGTTTAAACAAACAAACTCACTCCAATGGCTAGAAATAGCTAGGTGAATAGTGTCTACCGTTACTGAGTTTCGAAGTCCCGTTTTGAAAAAAATTAATGTTAAGATACTTAATAAAGAGGCCTAAAAACCAATATAATTAAGTGTCTAACTGTAATTATAGGCCAGTATCAAGAGTAATTTGGGACTATAAATCTAAAGATAAGATCTTCTATCACCACTTATAAAAAAAAAGATAATAATAATCTTTTTAGATTTTTTATGCGTAAAAATAAATATTTTTTTTATGTATAACGAGAACATAAAACCAAATAAAAAAAGGATTTGTAAAATTAGGTTACAAAATCGATGGTGTTCGGTATAAAGGAAAATATTTTGCAAAAAACTTACTTTCTAGGAAAACGAGTGAATTGCTTACTTATTTTTTGTGTTCTTTATTCAAGTAAAAAGTATCATCCTAAAAATACTTGTATATATCTAAAATAAAATCATGAGAATGGAATGGAGGTGGGATAAGGTAGGATTATGGGTATTGTGAGTGGGGAAAGTTCTCAAATGCGGAAAAGAATTCAATGAATTCGAATTGAACGAGGAGCCGTATCAGGTGAAAATCTCATTATGATTCTGTAGAGTGGTAGTAAGGATGACTTGTCTATCTACTTTTCCACTATCAACCCAAAAAGATCAAACTCCGCCTTATGTAAAGTTGCCAGGCATGGGTGGTTATGAGGTGGGGATGGGGCGTGGGTTGAGTGGTTCCGAAGATGGGAGAAGACAATACAACTTATTTTTCCTACTTTTATTAGGGAAGTCATTTTCTTATTTTTCAAGAAACTTATTTATTACGTTTACTTGTGTCTAGCTAGGAAAAAATTAAAATTATACAATGTTATTTAAGTTTGATTTTGCACTAGTATATTGAAAGAAGATTAATTAATTGGGAAATATAATTTATATACATACTATTATTATCTTTGAGGAAGCAAGTGAAATCATAAGTTGACTTTCTTATTTTTTAAGAACAATCTACAAAATTAATTACCTAAAAGTAGAGCTATATACGTACATCGATCAATGTCAACGCAACAAAGTAATCTATATATATTTATAAAAGAAGTTTATGAGAATAATGATATGACATGCCTCTAAAAGCTTTATTCTTATTTATTTTTTTTCTGGATTTTTTGAATATATTTTTCATTTTAAAATTATTCTTTTAATTCATTTATTTAATTATTGCTCTTTAATTTTATTATATCATTTAATGTTGTTACATAAACCGATGAAAAATTATCTTTCAGTTTTATTTAATTACATCCTTTAATAATTCATTACTTTCATTTGTCTAATTTAAAAAAAAACAATATTTTGATGCATTTTGTGTCCTCTGCATTGTATTGTGAAGAATTTACTTGAGTTTATAATCAGCATGACTATTAATTAATTAATTAATTATATATTTGTAATTTTTTAATAAATTTTTCATTATCTTCAATTTATTTAATATAATGGGGTAAGAAAGAAAAAAGATAATCAGTTTGCTTAATTTAAGCCAAAATAATCAATAAAGATAGTAAATAGGATTTATTTTCTTAAACAGAGTCCACGTAGCTATTGTTCTTAAATTTATTCATTTGCATATATCTTTTCTCTTCTTTATTTGTTTTTTCCCTCCTTTATATGCTTTAAAATTATTGTCGCCGTAACTCATATATAATTACCTATTTAATTAATTCCTACTCTTATTAATATTTATAGCTTTCATACTTTTCATATTTATAACCCCCAAAAATTTAATTTGAAAAACTTAAGATACTTTATGGTACCCTCCATTTTTTCTATATAAATTCATATTTTTTACTTCATGATGAGACTTTACCCAAATATATCTTTTCATGTCATATTTGAAGTAATAATGCCTTTATATTATTGTTGCAGTATTAGATTTATGTTTTAGTTTGGCTCGATGACGAAGACTATTGAATGTTCATCGATTTGTGGGAGGCTGTCGATAAAAGTTCGAAAATTGATTCTGTAGTTCCTTTTTCATCTATTTTCTTATGATCAAGGTCAAAAGAAGAATATATATATATATGTTGTTACTTTTTGGTGTTCTCTTTCTATGAGATCTTCTTAATTTGGTTTTCTATGAATTTCTAATTATCGAAATTCTGTATTTTCATTTGACCTCAAATTAGTCATTTGTGATTTTATTAATAAAAGTCTGCTAACAAAGTCATTAGGTATTTGAGTTTTAGAGTAAAATCATCCCGGAAGTATAACTCAAACTTAAGGCACATCCTTATGCTATAATAGTGAACAAAAAAATCATCCTTTAACTATCACAAAAATTACAATAAATATCATTCTGTTAACTTTTATTTAAAAATTAACCTTTGTTTAAAAATAACAGCTGAAATAAAAACATGTGTCAAAGTACGTGTCTACCCCTAATTCTCCCTTTTCTGTCGAATTGAAAGGTTCCATTGTTTGATTTGAGCTTGTTACTCTGTAATAGCATATAAAAATTCTTAGAATAAGCCTCCATCAACTCAAGAACATGTAAAAACTTCTCCTCCTCTATAAAATAGTTCAAAGAATCCGCAGATTTACAGTTCCCTGAACAACGCATTAGACCAATGATCTGGCCAGCCGGCTATTACCCAGTCATACAATTTCCTACGGAAAGAACAGATCTTGCCTAGAGCTTCTTCGTAACTATCTAGTGTTCGTGCATAGGCAGTGTCAGTCAAGTACTTAAGTGCAATATCCTTACCTCTTCCATGCACTTTAAAGGAAGTATTACCATCAATCAACTTATTATAGGAAGATAAATTGCATTAAATCTGTAGCTTTTTCAATTGATTAATAGGTAGAAATTTTGTTGTATATTATTTTTCTGTCCAAAAGCATGAAAGACGAGTCCAACTTTTGTATGCTATAGTTCCTGAAGAATGAAGAATATTAATGCGATAGTTTTTAATGAATGAAGCATATCAATCGGACAGGGAGAATTGGGGGAAGACATGTGTTTTGGTACATGCTTTTATTTCAGTTGTTAGTGTTTTAACATAAGTTAATGGAAGGATATTAATTGTAATTTTGGGATAGCATAAGGAAGTACCCTAAGTTTGAGTTATACTTCAGGGATGATTTTAGCCAAAACTCTTGGGTGTTTCTTATGTTTTGAAGAACCATTTATGTATTATTTAAAGATTGGTTTAGTTTCTTTTATTTTTCTCTTACTTTGAGAAATTATGTATTTTACTTTAAAATTGATGTAACTTTTTGTATGCTCGTGATTTTTAGTGAAGATTCTTTACTTGACGACAAAGTTGGCATAAAAATATTGCTCATTTTATAATACTATCCAAAAAGAATCTTAGTAGGCTGTTAGAAACTTCCCTATAAAATTTATGTTGAATACTTATTGAATGTAAAATGATTTATTTATTTTTTAAATTAAACATATTCCTTCTTCTTCTTGATATGATGGTTACTAACAGAATCAAAGTATTCCTTCATATTTTTAATATAGGAATTGAATTAATATAGAGAATTTAAGAAAATTTGTAAGGTTTGATGGTAAAAAAAAATACTAAATCAATATATAATATTGTGTTAGTTCTTAATTTTTATATTGCTAATAATTTATTCCTCAATTAAACTATTTAGTCTTTTCATATTCCAACTAAAGATTCTTTTTATTTTTTTAATCAAATTAAATAATTAATGCGTTATGATATCTATACTTATTTATATTCCATATATAAAATGCATTTTGTGTGTGATATTTAGTATTTTATTATATTTTATATTGAAATTTAAAAATATTATATCTCGATTACTTATTTTTATTAGGGAGTTAAAAAAGAAGAAAAATATGAAAATTAATATTTTTAAAGAAAATAAACAGATAAGTAAGTAAGGAGGGGAAAACGGAGAAAAGAAAATATTAAAGAGGGAAAAAGAGAGAATAAAATAAGATAAAAAGTGCAAATGAGATTCATATAATTAGATTCGTATTAAATATATAAAAATATAATGAAATTTTAAAATTTATTAAAAATATGTATGAAAAGAAATTAATTTTTATTCGTTCTCTACCTTTTTTTATAAAAAAAAATTATTTTACTTACAATATGCTATATAAAAATTAAAAATTTTAGAAGATTGAAAATAATTAAGTAATAAAAACTCATTAAAAAAAACATATATGAAATTAAGATTAAATTCAGCAGTTGTATAATAAATGCTTATTAGCTCCTTTGAAGCCTATTATTAGCTAGCAGCCGTCACAGATATATATATATAGATAAGAAAAAGAAGGAAAAGATTAAAAAAATCAACTTGATAAATATATGGATATATAGAGAGAGAGGGGTAGACAGTTTTGATAGATAGGTTTTCCAGATTCTTATAAATTATTTTTTTTTAGTTTTATAATGTTTTTAATAAGAAATTTTATTTTTACATATATAAAAAATTAATATTTTTATACATAAGAAAATTTTTTTCATAAGAAATTTTAAAAAATTATTGTTTTCAATTTAAATTGTAAAAAATGAAGAAATTTCATTTACTCGATATGATGATGATTTATCAAGCTTGGACTAAAAAGTAATTCTAAGGTAATTGTATTTTTTCTTAATTACTTCTATATTTAATTAGTATTATAACATATATATATATGATTAATATGGTTATTAATTAATTGAGATGGAGTTATGCCGTGTTATTGGCATTTTGGATGATGTAATATTCAAGTGAAGTTGATTAGGTTCATATACTCAAAGATTACATACATGAATATATATCTTCGTAGTTAATTAGATTTCTTGATCAATGATTGACTTTAACTTTAATTTTAAAATTGATATATAATTTTAAAAGATACGTTCAATGAATATATATAATTGACTCCGTCCGATCGAGATGATTTATATTTTTGCATACGTTGGGAATGTTTTACTGCGATTGAACGTACACGGAAAAAAAAATAATAAAGGGAGTTGTACACGCTTAGATTAGATATATAGGATAGGAAAATTGTGAAAGATTAAAAATAAAATATTTTTCTTTTTTCAAATTTAAAAATTGTACAAGTAATTGATTAAAACTGGAACTAGACATGACAAATTTCTTCAGAATAATTAATGCGTTTGAGAAAATAATCCCATATCTCAAATACGAAGAAAGCATTAAATTTTTTAAGAACACAATAAATTTTATGGAATCGAAATAATTTTTAATTTTCTATATTAAACGGTTTTTTTTTAATTTTTTTTCTTGGTTATAAAATAGATTTTAGTTTATTGAAATCTGCTGTTGAACACAGATTGCTAACAAAATGTCTTAAAACAAACGATCATCCTAACAAGTTTGTGAGAGATTTTCTCCGGAAAATTATTTCATAACGTTTTCTCTAAAAGAAAATTGTCCAAAATGCCATTAAGTAAAAGCAGCGATGTGAAATTTTAATAACACAATTAATTAATTGTTTAAATTGTTATACTGTAATTCCCTTCTTCTATCCTCAATCTTATTTATTTTTCAATTAAAAAAAGTAAAAGCAGCAGCAGCCTATATCAGGAAGAACCGCTGAAGATTTTGCCTATAATCAATGCCTGATCTACTCTTGCTTCCGTTGACAAGAATGTTATCACTTTTCATTGTATAGTTCTAAAAATTATTACATATTTGCGATGTAATTAAAGTTCTATTTGAATATGTAATTTTTAATTTTTAAATTATATTTTTTTTAATGAACACAAAATTTTCATAAATTATGAAATTATTAAAAATTTTCTAATTCTTATACAATCTTATCAATAAGTAAAAGTTTATAACAAAATATAATATAGTATGTCAAAAAGTCATTCTAAGAAAATACAATATTTATTTATCGAACTTTAGTTCAATAAAAAGTAAAACTGAACATGAGTTGTAGTATACTCCTCCTCCCACGTAGTTGACAAACTTAAATCCGATATAAATGGTTAGTAAAAGGATAAGAGCAATAATACCAACAACAAATTTTATTTACATCTAAAGTAAATGGTTAGTAAATATAAAATGGTGGGATTATTTTTTAAATAAAATATAAACTTGTGGGATTAAATTTTATATTTGAAAAAATTCATTTATGATTTGAAACTCCAAATCAAGCTTTTTTGGAAATTTAAAATCATGAGATGAAATCGCATGTCCAAACGCTGATTTCATCTCATGATTTTAAATCACGAGATGAAATCGCATATCTAAATACCTACTTAATATGGTAATCCAATTTTAAAAATTAAATTAATTGGACTGTAAAAGAAATCATTTTTTTTGTAAAAATTGCGATGATTTGATTGCGAAGGTTATTTTATATTTATTTATTTATTTGACATAAACATAAAATATGACTAAAATTTTATTTTATAGATAATTGATCTTTTTGGGGAATCAGAAATATTATGACATCATCCGAACTAATAATTACAAAATAAGAAAAAGTATACTAAAGAAGTATAATATTTTAATATAATTTGATGAATTAACCTATATATGAAAACCTTAATTTAAAGGAGAACATAAAAGAATATCGAGGGACCTTTTCCACTGGAAAAAGATAATTCTAATTATAATAGAAAATCAGTACAAAACCTAACATATCTCATTCTTAATATTCAGATACTTTTGTAGTACTTTCGCCTTACATTAGTTATCATATTTTAATTTTTGAGAGTTAAATTGAATAATTTTAGAACTAGATTGAATTATATTAATACAAAATTTTAAAATTCAATTTATATATTTAATATTTATAAAATAATTATAAATTACAAATTTTTTATATCAAAATAATAAAATTTAAATATTAATTTATATTAATATAATTTGACTTTCAAAAGTACTAAAATATATGATAACTAATTTGGAACAAATGAAGCATTAGAATAAGCATGAAAATGTACAACTCGGTCCATTCACATATTACTAAAACAAGATATATAGTAGAGTAATTATAAATTTATAAGAATTTGAAAATTGGACAAAATTAATATTTAATTATATATTAATATTCAGAAAATTAAAATAAATTAAAATTTTACTTATTATTTTATTTTTAAATTATATAACAAATATATATATATATATATATATATATATATATATATATATTGTTTTATAGTAATATTTAAGACCTTAAAATCAACTAAATTTTATTATTAAAATTTTCTTATTTAAATTATTTAGAAATGGGCTTGTAAAATTTGCTATAAGAAATAAAATAAAGATTTCATTTTCACCTAAATAATAAAATTCATTCAACTATTTTTTATAATACTAACTACACATTAATTAGGGCAGCAATCTTGAGCTTTAAAAGCTATTAAATAATTATGTTTTATCAATTAAGAAGAATGAGAGGTTAAAATAACAAGTTAGTTAATTTATTTCAAAGTTTTAAATATTATTTTATTTATAAATTTTTAATAGTAATAATATCACTTTATTAAGATAGTTAAATCGGATCAACATTGATTATTTTTACGAACATAAACTTTATTTTTGATATTTATTTGTAGCTCAAATATATTTTTTAAGTAATATTTACATAATTTTTCAAAGTTATGTATATGATGATATGAATTACACATGTAATACTTTATTTATTTTTATCAGTTAACGTGTACACTAAACTAATATAATCGAAAACGACAAACAAAATTAATTCCTGATTGGTAAATCGGACGTGCATATGTCTGACCTAAGTCCACATCCATTGTGCAAGATTTAATTAGTACGAAAATTTTCAATCCTATTACTAGAATTCCTAATTTTGTGAATAGTCGAAATTCATATAATCACTTTTAACTAATTTGATTTAATTTAATTTATGAAAAAATTACCTTTTATATTTATTGAAAAAAAATTAATTATACGCTCAACTCATATTTTATATTTATTATATATATATATATATATATATATATATATATATATATATATATATATATATATATATATATATATATATATATATATATATATATATATATATATATATATATATATATATATATATAATAATAATATAATGTTCTATATTAGGCTAGATATTTTTAAAAAAATTTCTTAATTTATTCAATTGGAATATATTGGGTAAACTGTAACCTGACAAGCTATGAACGATAATAAGCAAAACTTGCTTTCAGTTTCAATGTGAAAGCTGGGAAACTAAAAAAAAGAGAGATTCCGTAACAACTCTAATTAATCCACTTTTTAGTTTGAAAATTTAACACGAAAATACAAATTTAAAATTAATATGTACGTACACACACACTAAGGTGGAAGTCATAGCCTAATATATGAGGTATGTGAATCGGTGATCTCTCTGTAAAACTAAATATTTTATGTACGTATTTTTTTAAAATTAGCATAATATTATCTACTAGTACTCATTCTACAAGAAGATTAAACAACAGTGCATTTAATTGAATAATTAATTAAATACTTAAAGAATTAAAAATTAATTCCCACTTAATACTTTTTTTTGCACTTATATTTTGAAAATTTTTCATTAGATGGATATATTGTAATGAATGCACAACAATGATTATCTGCAAAATATATACAAATATAAAATTAATATTTACATTTTATCTTACGCTGTTTTTCCTCTGAACAAAACCTTTTTATAATGCTTTTTCATTATTGTAAAAGGTCTTAATGTGTGTATACACTCTTTTTTTTAATAACGTTTTAATTATATATATTAAATATTTAAGTTATATATATATTATTAATTTAAAAGAAGTTACATCATAGACCAGTCAGTCAATCACTATTGACGATCGTAATGTATCGTTATATGTCATAAATGGGCATGCATGCATATGAGAAATAAAAAGAGAATTCATCATTTTCAGTAAAGAAGTTGTCATTAATTTAATAGAATATTTTCTTCATTTTAAAATAATTGGTGTTTTTAGTTTGGGTACATTCATTAAAAAAATTATTTATTTTTAGAAAATAAAATATAATTTTACCACTTCTCCTTAATAATTAATATTTTGAGAAAAACGTAACTTTATAGTATTTTTTTGGTTATGTAAAACTCTCTCTATTTAAATGAGGGTAAAATTGAAAGAACATCATTAATATCAACTTGATTATGTAAAACACCACTTATTTTGAAACAAAATTAAAAGGTTAAAACACTACTTATTTTAAAACGGAGAAAGTAATTTCAACCATATCAATTAAACTCAAGAGAATAATTTCAAAAAAAGTCCTCGGTCTTACTCTACGTGCATCTTAATTCTAAAATGATTAAAACTAAAAACAAAGTTGTAAAAAAAAAAAATTAATTCTCTTTTAATTTTAAATTAACAAGTATTAATCCAGAAGTTATTCCGATGCTTCAAGCCATATATATGTATATGAACTAAATAAATTAAATAGAAACAGTTTTAAGTTAGTAAAATATATTTACACAATCAAACATTATTAATTTAAAGAATAATTATTGATAATTTCATTTAGTAAGTATCTGTTGGTAACTTAAAATAAATAATAAGTATATCTTACAATAATAAATATATACAACTATAATAATGGATAGTGTAAACATTTCATCCGTACATATAACTTAAATCCAAATTAATAATATTTTGCAAGAGAGGATTAGTCAGAAAACTTCTTTTTGGTCAGCTTCATACTACCTTAGCTTATTCCCCCTATATAAAGATCCATGAATTTACTGAGTTTGCTCATCAACTGACAAAACATTTCAACAGTTGAAGATATAATATATATGAAGATGGCAATTACAATAACAAAAATCTTGTTCATTTCTTTTCTTTTCCTTTCAAGTCATGCATTTCTTGCAAGATCTCAACAAGTTGGTACGTCAAATTGTAATAATTAAAAACATATAAGCTTTGATTTTAGCACTTTAACTTATATACATCGATAATATAAATAATTTTTTGATGCACGTAAACTATTTTGTTCCTGCCTCAGGCTACTAGTTCACACTTTTCATAAACGGTTGCATGTAAGATGAGATCTGGTCGGGTGATTTTTTTATATTTTTTACATCGTCAGCCTATAGAGTTTTAATTATATGTGTGCAATTGTAGATTATGAGTTTAGTTACGACGAAAACGCGGAGAACGGACCAGCTAACTGGGGAAAAATCTGGAGGGACTGCAGTGGACATATGCAGTCTCCAATTGATCTTCTTAACAAAAGAGTTGAAGTATCGAATTCAGGAATACTTCAAAAATACTACAAACCAGCTCGTGCCACTCTTTCGAACAGAGGACATGATATGATGGTACGTATGAAAAGTGTATCATTATATATTGTGGATAATATATTGAAACAAATGTCTAATGAGTGATTATAAATGTATATATTTACAAATGCAGTTGAGATGGGATGGTGATGCAGGATACTTGAAGATAAATGGAACTCAATATCAACTCCAACAAGTTCATTGGCACACCCCTTCAGAACATACTATTGATGGGAAAAGGTATATATACTCACTAGCTTAATTACATACTCCAATCCGTCCGTTTCAAAATAGTTGTTACGTTTTGCTTTTCTGGAGTAAATTTGACTAATCTTAAAGCTAAATTAAATCAGATTAATTCGATATTTCAAGATTAAAATTTAGATATTCAAAAACTATTCTGAAAGTACTATAAACTGCAATTTTTCTCGTATCATCAATATGATGAAAAAACACATTTTAAAATGTTAGTCAAAATTTATATCGTTTGATTCTTAAAAAGGAAACTGTTATGAGTATTTTGGAATGGAGAGAGTACTATATTTTCATTGTGACCAGAGACAAAGTCAAGATTAGAATTTTATGAGTTCGGAATTTTAAGTTATTGAGTTCAAAATTTGTTTCAGTTTGTTTGGCTTGATTCAGAGTACGAGGGTCAAACTATGCGCAGTGTTAGATGTGATTTCGGAATCTTCAATTTTTGATATAAAACTTGAATATTTAGAAACTTCATAAAAAGTACTATAAGCCACAACAGTTAACCATTTAAAATATTTGATAATTTTTTGAAAAAATTATGATCAAAGAAAATATCTTTTGACCGTCCAAAAAGTAACTTGAAAACAGATGGAGTAATTTGTATATATTCAATGAATTTCTTAAGAAAAATTCAAAATTTAGACCAGAATTACTAATTCAACCAAATCCGTAACTTATACTCTAGCTTCACCCCTGATAGTGACGATGTAAAATTTTTAATATGTTCTATGTATAGAAGATTGCTTGTCTTATATATTTGAGACGCCTCTTAAAGTTAATTCATGTAAAAGAAGTTACTTTCTAATCTATACATGAACCAATTAAACGTCGCATAAAAGAAAATAACTAATTCAGAAAAACATTTAACTTATTGAAACTTAAATAATAAATAAAATCATCATAAATATGAAAAATAATACGCATACACACACAAAAATTAATTATCATTATTTATTCACTCCTTTATACGATCTCAACCAAGTTCAAAAAAATTCGAATAAATATAATGCAGGTTTGATATGGAGGCTCATTTGGTACATATAAGCAATGGTGGAAATATTGCTGTCATTGGAATCCTCTAAGAAATTGGATTATTGCCTGATACTCTCTTGACCATAGTAAACGCAAATTTATTTTTTACACTATCAGTATAATTTAATCGATTCTTATTATTTTTTAAATTTTTGATATTATTTATTTGTAATCACAGCTAGAGAGGGATATAATAGCTCTTGATGATAGAAAAGGTGCAGAAAGAGCCATTGGAATAATTGATCCAAATATAATAAAATTGGATGGAATAAAATATTACAGATATATTGGCTCCCTAACTACACCACCCTGCACTGAAGGTGTTGTTTGGACTATTGGTGGAAAGGTAATTAATCAAATTTGCCTAATTTATTAGTATTATGAAAAATTAAAAGTAATTAAGTATTCACATTTTAAAATTTAGTTTTAATTATGTTATTTTGCTTTTTTTTTCAATTTCCCAGGTTAAAAGTGTAACGAGAAGACAAATTAAACTGCTCCAAGATGCTGTCGTTGACGTGAGTTGCTACCCAAAAATTTTAGCAATAATTATTATCGTCTTTTCTAATTATATTATCATCTCCTATGGAGGATCCGTTCATGACGTGCACATAATTTTAATTTATTTTTTTAATTGTTTCAAATTTCTTTTGTCAAAAAAAAAATGTTTGGTTATACATTATTCTTTCAAGTATAATCCATGTATAAACATAATTTTAACTATAAAATATTAATTTTTAATTTAACTTCAAATATCACTTATGTCCAAGATTCTATTAAAACTTTCATCAAAGATCTTTCAACTCCCTTCCCCCCCTCCTCCCCCAAATTAGACATATTGTATGTGTCAATTGCCATATAGCTAATAAGCTTGTAGGGATTGAGGTTCTACAAGCGATCTTCATCATCGCAATCCGTCATTCAATTGGCGGTGCTCTCAAAAAGTTCAAACACGCCCCCCCATCTCCAACTAACACACACACACAAAAAAAAAAACCTCAATGTAGTTTTTATTTTCAATTTGTGTCTAGAAAAAGGTTGTTCCTCAATTAAAAAACTTCAAGAATTTACTTATAATTAAATATTTCCTCTAATTTAAAATAAGTGAATTTTTAGCATTTTTATTTAGTCCATAATAAATGAATTTCTTATAAACCCGAGAGGTTATTAATTATTTTTAAAAAAAAATTATCCTCCTCTTTAATAACTTTTTTCAAATCTCAAACATAAATTACTTTTACTTATAAGAAAAGTTTGAAACAAGCAAAATGATATATAGTATTATCCTTTTAACTAATATAATTAATTAATTTTCTTGAATGATGTACTACATCTCAAAATTTTATTTATTTTAGATCAGAGGACTAGGAAGTATATAAGTTAAACGACAATATTTATTTTGACGTTTTTATTCTCCTTTTCATCTCAGGGATTTGAATTCAATGTCAGGCCAATTCAGCCATTAAACGGAAGTCCTATCAAATTCAACAAGCCTTGGCCTTTTGCTTAAATAAATAAAGTTGTTATTGTCTATTGTACTAGAAGTACACGATTATAATAACCGTCTTTAGAGAACTAGGAATGAATATGATTTTATGTTACAAATGATCATTGTATCATAAGTATCTCATTGTATACATGATACTAAGTTATAAGATATGTGGCATTAATTTGTTTTGCGCATGTTAAAAGTAGAATTGACAAATATATTGTTTGAGTCGAAGTTGAGCGTGTCCAGATGCACTAAACCAATAATTGCGTCAATGTTCAATTCTGTTCAACGCTTATTTGAGCTAAAATGAACTGAATCAAGGCATACCAAATGATGAGTCATAATCAATTGAACGTCAAATTTGACTCAACATTTATTTTTATTTTTATTTAGAGATATCAATAAATTTCTTAACCAAATATTCGTAAATATATCTTCAAAAATATTACATATTATCAAGATATGACCAGAGTCAGGGACGGGGGTCGGGCTTTGGGTTCATGGTTGGGTCCAGGCCGAGTGTCAAGATCGGATCCAAAGGGGTTGGGTCTCAGGTCGAGGTTGCGGTTGAGTCTTCAATTAGGTTCTGGCCTAGGTCAGGACGGGTCCCCAGTGAAGGTTAGGGTCAAGTTCCTGTGCTTGGGTTGGGCTGAGAATTGGTCCTGAGTGGGGGTCGGGGTCGATCCCAAGTTGAGGTCGGGGTTGAGTCCTGAATTAGGGTCCGGTAGAGGCCAGGTCAAGGTTGGGCTTCAAGGTTCAGGTCCCAAGTGGGGGTCGGGCCAAGTGTCAGATTCTATATGTCAAGGTCGAGTATGTAATCGGGTCCAGGTCCAGGTCAAGGGTTGAGTATCAAGTCGAGATCAGGTCCTGAATGAGGTTTAGGCCGACGTTTTCAGGTTTGGGTCTCGGGTTTGGGATGGGCTGAGCTTCATATTTTGTGTCGAGCCAGGATCGAGGATCGACTCTCGGCTCTAGGTCGAGAGTCGAGGTCCCAAATTTATGTTTGGGGTCAAATCCTGGGTAAAGATGGGATCTCGATTTGACGTCGAGTCTAGGATCAGATTTGGATTGAATGCCAAATCTATGGTCAGGGTTGTGTCCCTTGTTGGGTATGTTTACAGGTTCAGATCTGTCATACCTAGGTTTGGGGGGTTTTGGGTCTAGGGTCATAGCATTTATCTATAGTATACCTCAATACTTTTGAGATAATATTTTCTATTTACTAATCAAACACCAGAAAATATTTTACTTCATACCAAACACCCCAACTAATTACTTAGGGAGAATAAGATTGATTGATTGACTATATTTCTGTTAATTTATTTTTAAATATTTTCCTGTTCAAAATAAAAAAATAAAATAACATCATTTGTTTTCAAATTATTGGGGTTGAAAGTTGGATAGTGATGCATTGAATTTGAATTGTTTCATTGATTGATTGAATATAACCCATATTCAACTAACTAAAATTTAAACAAATTGAGCAAAACAAATGAATTTGTATTGAATTTGTCTAGCCCCGGTAAAAGCTCGTGCAATCTATTGAATTTGTATTGAATTTGTCTAGCCCCGGTAAAAGCTCGTGCAATCTATTGAATTTGTATTGAATTTGTGTTGCAATTGTTGCAACATCCGACTAGAGAAATAATACAACATTACGGGTGTAGCCACGTGGATTTATTCGTACTTAAGTCATAGTGAAATTAATTAATTAGCAAAATCCATTGTCAAACTTTGAAAACATAAAGAGGAAATTTCAATTTTTGACCTAGATTTTTGGATGAAAGGGGCACGTTTCTAATTCTCCCATAATGTGGAAGAAAATCTTGAGTCCATGGGTAGTCAAACAAACGGCTTTAACTTTCAAATTTGTACATAATTACATGTATATTGCAAACACACACCTGAATATAAACAAAAGAAAGAAATAATGAAAGATGAATTATGCTATAAGCTTGGGGGTGATTACTCAAAAAAAAAAAATCCAAATTTATTTGGTCTGATAAGAATTATTTCAAAAATTGGTCACCAAATAATCACTTGTGATGACACCGTTTAAAATATATTCAAGTTTTAGAAACTATATAAAATTTAGTGGCAAACAACCTAATCTATGCTGTGTCAATGCTCTATTCAATAATATTGGATTTCCCTTAGAATCAAACTTTTTTCTCAAATTTTATCCTCAGCAATTCCTACATTCGAAGAAAAATGTTATTTACTTAGGTCACAAATTATAAATATCTGAAGAAAATTTAATTGTTATTTCACAAAGCAATCTATATCGATGTAATGAAAGAAAAGGTCATACATGTGTTGCTATCCCTCGGCTTCTTCTTCATTTTCAGATAGAAAAATCAGACTTGTTCATATACAAAAACATATTTTGGACTGTTTAATCTTAAAAAAATTAGTTGTCGAATTTGAGTTGGTTAAAATATATTAAATTAATACAATCTATCCAAAAGTTACTTAAATTGAAATAAGTTCGACTAAAAAGCGGGTCATAACCCAACCCCGCCCTATTCTTGACGTTTAATTTCTTCAGTTTTTTTCTCTTTTATATTCTGAAAAATATCTTTTGAAAAGCATATCGATAAGATTTCTCATTAGTCAATTTGAATTACATATCGGCACAACTTTTAAACAGTCTGAAATTAATTGAGTTAAAATGGGTTGCGTTAATAAATAAGCAGGTCAAATAACCCTCCCAAATATAAACGAATTGGCGAATCATTTTTTTATAGGCTGATTTGTCACCCTACCTAAAATTCATATTTAAATGAATAGGTTTAGCAAACATTTGAAAATTTTACATCATGAAATTTGAAAAAAAAAAAGAAGAAAAGTTAAAGAACTGTGTAGAATTGTTGAAAAATAAGCGAACGATGTCTCGAGTTTTGAACATACGGTATATAATTTAGCAGCTTCCGCTTCCAGATAAATGTAATCCTTATGAATTAAGTATTAATTAAGTACTAATTAAAATTGTTGAACCTAATTTATTTAGCTGTAAAAAGTTGAACATCATATTTAATTATTTCTTGATACACAAATTTTGTTAAAATGCTGGAACTTTCTCCAGAATTACTTACTATTAGGAGCTAAATCACTTTTCAAAATTATCCTTTTAAAAAAGACACAGCTAATAGCACAAAGAAATTGAAGTTTCACACCCAGCCAAATATCTCTTCTTTTACTATTTTTTTTCTTCCAAAAAGAATATTTTATTAATTATATATATGAGGACCTTGTTATTTTCTATATAACTTCAGAATAATAGACGCACCTAATGACATCATTATTCATAAAAAATAGTAATATCTTTACGTTTCCCTACGTATTTGTTAAGGTCGGGGAAATTTGTCTAATATATATTTATTGGTAGCTAAATCCCTAATGCAAGGTGACAAAAACCCTTTAATGTTATTTTAATAAAATTATATGCTTGGTTTGAACATGCTTGTATAGGTTCTTTAAGTGTTTGAGTCAGAATTTTTATCACGAAAAATTAAATTATAAAAAAAATAAATGGCAAAAAAATTCAAGATACGATACAGTTTAAATTTCGTTATAATAATCATTTTGATAATAGTATTTTATTATAGCGTTTGATTTTTCCAAGAATCGATTTTACATATTCTATTTTATTTATCTATAACAACAGTGACATTGAGTATAGTAGTACACTCTTTGCAGCATTACTCCTCTATAACATTCATACTCAAATATTATGTGATGATATTTTGTAAGATATATTGTATGTATAAAAATAAATATTAAAATATTTTTATAAAATATCATCATTAGTATCATGCACATAAAAAAATTTAAGTACGAATATCTAAAAGAAAAAAATATATTAAAATAGTGTCCACCAGTTATAATCATAACTTCACGAGAAAAGGCTACGGGTATTTACTTTTATTTACTTTTTTTTACATTCATATTTTTCTAATTTTTTGGTTAAATTGGTTAACAAATATATTCATTCTTCTTGGTACACAAAATCATAAAACTAGATTTTTGCGTACTTTTGTTTATAACAGTTAAATGAGATCTAAACATCAAATGTAAGTATACATATTTAACAACACCTCACTATAGCATCCATGAAATTTTCAGACATTCGCTGCTTTTATAGCAAAAGTTTATCTATATATTAGAATTTCTTTAATCTATCTTCGCTCTGCCAATACGTCAAAATTATTATAAATATATTTGTATTATAGTGAATGTCTATAAAGGTATTTGTATTGTAGTGGATACATGTGTTTATATTATAGTGAAAGTCTATCTTTTGGAGAAAAGTTAGGAGGAATTGTTCCTATAAATAGATGGGTTCTCCTTCATTGTATTTCATTCCATCAAGAGAAATAAGAACTTCTCTCCTTCTCTCTTTCTCTACAATATTCTTGTTTTTTCTTTATTATTTCATAACACGTTATCAGCACGAGTCTCTGCCTTGAACACTCACTTTGAAAGATCTGAGGTAAGAAAAATTAAAATTTCTTTTTCGAAAGATGTATTACTTAACCACAGGAGTGATATTCCTTTGGTGATATTATTGCTCTACGACTCTACTGTCTCAAAATTTGAAGGCTAAGGTATTATTTTTCTCTTTCTTTTAATATGGCTAACATTACGAAACTTGATTTCGTTGCCCTTCAAAGTTCAGACAAAAACTATCTTTCATGGGTGTTGGATGCTGAAATCCATATAGATGCAATGGGTCAGGAGACACCATTAAAAGTGAAAACAAAGCATCAAATCAAGATCGTGCTAAGGCTATGATATTCTTGCGTCATCATCTTGACGAAATTCTTAAAATTGAATATTTCACGATTAAGGATCCACTTGTTTTATGGAATAGCCTAAAAGAAAGGTATGACCACCTGAAGATGGTCATCCACCCAAAGACACGATATGATTGGATCCATCAAGACTATAAGTCTATTCATGAGTATAGCTCATCAACATTCAAAGTTGTTTCAAAGTTGAAACTATGTGGAGAAATTATTAATGATGTTGATATGATTGAATATGTGGTAGTACACAAAATTAATTGAGAGCTCCGGAAGAGCTAATGTATTACTACCTGAAGGAATGAAATTATTGTAGTAAGTCTCAAAAGGAAACTTATAAGTTTCAAGGACATTGAAAAAAAAATTGAGACTATAAATTATAGGAAGATCTAATATCTTCATGCTACTACAACTGAAGCGTGTTATAAATATTTATGTAAAAGATTACCCGCCGGTTTTTTTATTTGTAGTACAAAAATATGGGTATGATGATGAAATCACATACAAAAGTAAACTAAAAGTTTACTGAAATAAGTTGGCATAACTGGTTGTCCATCCCGGTTCAAATGTGATGTAAAAATAATTGAGAATTCACGTGGCTATATGTTAAAGAAATAAAAGATTTTTCAAGAATTCTCTTGTGTTGCTTGTTCTCGTGATAGAATGATCTTGATCACCTAAGATTGAAATTATATTCCCTGAAAATTTGGAACTTATAAAAGGGTGAATATGGGCCTGTTCACCTATCATGTGAACCTTTTGCTAATAGATGCATCTATGGTATGGTCACATGTGTTCTGATATCAACTTGCAATTGATTTTTGTAAGGTTGTTGCTCGAATTATTAAAATTAAGAGCATAGTTCCAAATTATAAAATCATGTTGATAATGTTGATTCATATCTATGTTGGTTTAGCAAAAATTGTATGCCTCCAATTATAGCTAAATCATTGGTTATGAGAATAAAACTCCCAAATAAAATTTGGTATGTGTTATGAAATAATAAAGAAAGAACAAGAATATTATAGAGAAAAAGAGAATGAGAGAAGTTCTTATTTCTCTTGATTGGATGAAATACAATGAAGGAGAACCCCTCTATTTATAGGGATAATTTCTCCTAACTTTTCTCCAAAAGATAGACTTTCACAATGATACAAACACATGTATCCAGTACAATACAAATACCTTTATAGACATTCACTATAACACAAATATATTTATAACACTCCCCCTTGAATGTCTATTTGATAGATAATGTGCCTCGTTAAAACCTTACTAGAAAAAACCCAATGGGAAAAAATCTAGTGAAGGAAAAAGAGTACACATATCTAATAATATGCATTTTGGCTACCTCGTTAAAAACCTTACAAGGAAAACCCAGTGGGACAAAACCTCGCAAGGGAAAAAGAGTACAGCGCGTATTAACTCCCCCTAATGAGAACATCCTTGAATCTTTGCATCCCGATCTTGTGCACCATCTTCTTGAAAGTTGCAGTTGGTAGAGATTTGGTGAATAAATCAGCCACATTATCACTTGAACGAATCTGTTGCACATTGATATCACCATTCTTTTGGAGCTCATGTGTGTAGAAAAACTTTGGCGAGGTGTGTTTCGTTCTATCTCCTTTTATGAATTTTCCCTTTAGTTGTGCTATGCATGCAGCATTATCATCATACAAAATTGTGGGTACTTTGTCACAGTTCAAACCACATTTTTCTCTAATGAGATTTATCATGGACCTCAATCACACACATTCTCGGCTTGTTTCATGAATAGCTATTATCTCAGCATGATTCGATGAAGTAGCTATGAGAGACTGGTCTGTAGATCTCCAAGATATTGCAGTACCTCCACATATGAACACGTAGCCAGTTTGAGATCGAACTTTGTGTGGGTCAGATAAATACCCAGCATCAGCATAACCAACAAGATCGGGACTTGCTAACAAATTAACCGAATGTTATGCCTTGTAGTATTAGCAAGATATATTAGTGCATCAATCACACTATGATATTGTACTTCAGGACCAAGGATTTCCTCATATAAGAATTATGAACAAGTTTAAAGAAACTTGTAAATGCTTCAGGCATTTTGAATCCTTCATGATTTTAGTACAAATTTTATCAAGTGATAACATTAATTAGTATTTAAATGCGTGACATCTTCTAGTGTCTGGACTACAAGTCCAATAAGCTTTATGCTAATCAATACGCATCATTTCACTTGATAATTATTTTACATCAACATGTTTTAATATGCGTAGAATTCAGATCCTCACAATCTTTTACAATATTGCGCACTATATTGTATCAAAAATATCGTCGATGATCAGTTCCAATGTGACATAACTTATTGAGATCTCTTCATTTTTCGTCATTTTCAGGTACCTGAACCTTTGCCAAGGTTTTATGAAGTGTTATGTCGTGGTGCTTTCTTAAAGCACTTGCCTCATCATTATGACCATCTTAATCATTTGCTCCTCTCCTTCTTCAAGGAGTTCTATATTTGGAACCGTTTGGTCTATCACGCTTCAGGCGTCTCAAGACGCTGTCCTTCAAGGACCTTTCATTGGAGCATTTGCAACTGATTTATAAAATAGAGTTAGCAAATATATCTGGCAATTGATTTGCAATATTTTGCTTAGTGAATTATCTATTGAACTTTAAGTTCACTTTTTTTTTTCCGGAGGATCTACATAATTCATCCCACACTCAATTTTCAGTTGCTAATCACTTCTCCCCCTAATGTTAGAAAAATTAACATTTACTCCCCAAGCTCATTTGGGGACCCATCTTTGTGCGTTGTGGTGGGGCAATTGAATCATATATCGCACATTCAAATTTTAGATGGAATTATTTGGTCCCTGATCCTGAACCAATTGTGATAGGGGAACCTTGTTGGCTTGATGCATTCAAGTGTTGTTATATGTTAGATAAACATATCTCATACCAAATTTTATTTGGGAGTTTTATTCTCATAACCAATGATTTAACTTTAATTGGAGGCATACGATTTTCGCTAAACCAACATAGATATGAATCAGCATTATCAACATGATTTTATAATTTGGAACTATGCTCTTAATTTAATAATTCGAGCAACAACCTTACAAAAATCAATTGCAAGTTGATATCAAAGCACATGTGACCATTGCATAGATGCATCTATTAGCAAACGGTTCACATGGTAGGTGAATGGGCCCATATTCACCCTTTTATAAGTTCCAAAATTTCAGGGAATATAATTCCAATCTTAGCTGATCAAGATCATTCTATCATGAGAACAAGCAACACAAGAGAATTCTTGAAGAATCTTTTATTTCTTCAACATATAGCCACGTGAATTCTCAATTATTTTTGCATCACATTTGAACCGGGATGACCAACCAGTTATGCCAACTTATTTCAGTAAACTTGTAGTTTACTTTCGTATGTGATTTCATCATCATACCCATATTTATGTACTACAAATAAAAAAATCAGCGGGTAATCTTTTACATAAATATTTATAACCCGCTTCAATTGTAGTAGCATGAAGATATTAGATCTTCCCATAATTTATAGTCTCAATTTTTTTTCAATGTCCTTGAAACTTATAAGATTCCTTTTGAGACTTACTACAACAATTTCATTCCTTCAGGTAGTAATACATTAACTCTTCCGGAGCTCTCAATTAATTTTGTTTACTACCACATATTCAATCATATCAAAATAGCTTCTCCACATAGTTTCATGCCTTTGGGTGGATGACCATCTTCAGGTGGTCATACCTTTCTTTTAGGCTATTCCACAAAACAAGTGGATCCTTAATCGTGAAATATTCAATTTTAAGAATTTCGTCAAGATGATGACGCAAGAATATCATAGCCTTAGCACGATCTTGATTTGATGCTTTGTATTCATTTTTAATGGTTTCTCCAAGACCCATTGCATCCATATGGATTTTTGATGCTTTATTTTCACTTTTAATGGTGTCTCCAAGACCCATTGCATCCATATGGATTTTTGATGTTTTGATTTCACTTCAGGGACTAGATCTGTATTAGATCTATATTTATAACATTTATCAAAAGTTCTCAATTTCTCATTCTTCAGGAATGGAACATGATCATCTAAATATGCCTTAACCACATAAGGTATGATAGCTTAAAACCTCTTTTAAGATATTGCTACTTCGGGAGCAAATCGAGGTATGCATAGATGATTTCTCTTACATATTTTCACAATATTGTTCTGCTGGAACAAATATATTTTCACAATATTGTTCTTCTAGAACAAATATATTTTTCACAATATTGTTCTTCTGGAATAATTATGAGGCATGAATTGCCAAGTGAATTAATAAGTTGTTCCTCAAGTTCATATACAAAATCAATATTGTTATTAGTAAATACATAAATATCAAGAAATACTAACCTTCATCTTTCTAAGAAAACTTTGATTTTTCTTACCTCAGATCTTTCAAAGTGAGTGCTCAAGGCAGAGACTTGTGCTGATAACGTGTTATGAAATAATAAAGAAAGAACAAGAATATTATAGAGAAAAAGAGAATGAGAGAAGTTCTTATTTCTCTTGATTGGATGAAATACAATGAAGGAGAACCCCTCTATTTATAGGGATAATTTCTCCTAACTTTTCTCCAAAAGATAGACTTTCACAATGATACAAACACATGTATCCAGTACAATACAAATACCTTTATAGACATTCACTATAACACAAATATGTTTATAACAGTATGAGATATGTTTATTTAACATATAGCAACACTTAAATGCATCAAGCCAACAAGGTTTCCCCTATCACAATTGGTTCAGGGTCAGGAACCAAATAATTCCATCTAAAAATTTGAATGTACGATATATGATTCAATTGCTCCACCACAATGCACAAAAAAGGGGTCCCCAAATGAGCTTCGGGGGTAAATGTTAGTTTTTATAACATTAGGGGGAGAAGTGATTAGCAGCTGAAAATTGAGCGTGAGATGAATTATCTAGATCCTCGGGAATAAAAAGTGAACTTAAAGTTCAATAGATAATTCACTTGCAAAATATTGCAAATCAATTGCCAGATATATTTGCTAACTCTATTTTATAATTCAGTTGAAAATGCTCCAACGAAAGGTCCTTGAACGACAGGGTCTATGAGACGCTTGAAGCGTGATATACCAAACGGTTCCAAATATAGAACTCCTTGAAGAAGGAGAGGAGCAAATGATTAAGATGGTCATAATGATGAGGCAAGTGATTTAAGAAAGCACCACGACATAACACTTCATAAAACCTTGGCAAAGGTTCAAGTACCTGAAAATGACGAAAAATGAAGAGATCTCAATAAGTTATGTCGCATTGGAACTGATATCAAAATGATCATCGACGATACCTTTGATATAATGCAGTGCTCAATATTATAAATATTGACGAGGATCTTGAATTCAAATCTGTCAAAAAGTATGGACAGATAAATGATTGGTCAATTAAAAATACGCAATTCAAGTATAATACCAGTAGATATAAATGGGTTCTTGTGGCATAAAGATTTTTCGTAAATTCTGACATTATTATATGGAGAGGTCCTCTTGTGGTGGATGCAATTATTTTGAGGTTCCTCATAAGTGTGGCAATATATGAAAAACTTGATATGCGCATAATGAAATTATTTTCATGTCTAGAGAGACTGAAGGATATATGAAAATCCTTAAAGGATTTAAAAGAACGAGGAAATTTTTGGTCCTGAAGATATAGTCTGCTCCTACTAGGAGACATTGGAATGGGATCAAACATATAATGTGGTATCAAAAAGCTACAATCGATATGAGCTTATATTATTCTAACAATTGCAGTACCGATCTTGTTGGTTATGCTGATGTTGGGTATTTATCTGACCCACACAAAGCTCGATCTCAAACTGGTTACGTGTTCATATGTGGAGGTACTGTCATATCTTGGAGATCTACAAAGCAGTCTCTGGTAGCTACTTCATCAAATCATGTTGAGATAATAGCTATTCATGAAGCAAACCGAGAATGTGTGTGGTTGATGTCCATGATACATCTCATTAGAGAAAAATGTGGTTTGAAATGTGACAAAGTACCCACAATTTTATATAAAGATAATGCAGCATGCATAGCACAACTAAAAGGAGAATTCATAAAAGGAGATAGAACGAAGCACATCTTGTCAAACTTCTTCTACACAAATGAACTCCAAAAGAATGGTGATATTAACGTGCAACAGATTCGTTCAAGTGACAATGTGGCCGATTTATTCACCAAGTCTCTACCAACTGCAACTTTCAATAAGATGGTGCACAAGATCGGAATGCAAAGATTCAAGGATGTTCTAATTAGGGGGAGTTAATACACTTTGTACTCTTTTTTCCTTACGAGATTTTGTCCCATTGGGTTTTCCTTGTAAGTTTTTCAATGAGGAAGCCAAAATGCGTATTATTAGATATGTGTACTCTTTTTCCTTCACTAGATTTTTTTCCACTGGATTTTTTTTAGTAAGGTTTTAACGAGGCACATTATCTATCAAATTGACATTCAAGGGGGAGTGTTATAAACATATTTGTATAATAGTGAATGTCTATAAAGGTATTTGTATTGTAGTGGATACATACATATTATAGTGAAAGTCTATCTTTTGGAGAAAAATTAGGAGGAATTGTCCCTATAAGTACATGGATTCTCCTTCATTATATTTCATCCGATCAAAAGAAATAAAAACTTCTCTCCTTTTCTATTTCTCTACAATATTCTTGTTCTTATTATTTCATAATAAAAATCAATTGAAGTTTTAAAACAATTTTCGTGCAATGCAACATGAGTAGACAACTATAATGAATAATCACTCATAAATAGGCATGCACGTGAGAATATATGATTATTTTGAAAAAAAAGAAGAATTATCTCAATAAAGAAATTATTGTCGTGGACTATAATTAATGAATAGAATTTCAACCAGCAAAAACTGAAGAGAAGAAATTCAAAAAGGAGTCCTCCATCAGTCTTTTATTTACTTTTTTAATATTCACCAGAAAGTAGTAGGTTGCTTCAATTAGCTAGCCACCTGAATTAAAAATTAAGAAAATTCTCACAAGAGAAGTTTAGTCAAATGAAACTTCTTTTTATTCACCTTTACATTACTCTCTATATAATGCCCCAGGTGTTTTATGAGTTTGCTCATCATCAATTAAAAGAGTACATAACAACATTATTATTATGAAGATGGCAATTACAATAACAAAAATCTTGTTCATTTCTTTTCTTTTCCTTTCAAGCCATGCATTTCTTGCAAGATCTGCAGAAGTTGGTACGTTACATGAATTCGAAATAGAACCCTTCCAGTATCTTTTCGATTCGATATGCACGTTTGATTTTAGCATCGCGTATGGCCTTTTTTATTTATTTCAGATCTAACTTATGTATACACAGATATTAATGTGTTATAATCTGTTGTGACATGTAACCTACATGTTACGTTACTAATTCCACTTGGATCGTATGAATGGTTGGTTATATTATATATGCATGCATCTTTTATATTGTCTGTTGTATATATTTCTTATTGTCTCGTGTCTTGTTAATTCTATTGTAGATGATGAGAGTGAATTCAATTACGACGAAAAAAGCGAGAACGGACCAGCTAATTGGGGCAAGATTAATCCAGAATGGAGGACATGCAATACAGGAAAATTGCAGTCTCCAATTGATCTCCATAACAAAAGGGTTGAAGTTGTATCTGATTTAGGAATACTTCGTAAATACTACAAACCATCCAATGCCACTCTCTTGAACAGAGGCCATGATATGATGGTAATTATTAATATATATATATACACACACACTTATACTTTTCATCATGATATATATTGTAAACATTTTTTAATGAGTGAATTATTATTATTATTAATTTAATAAATGCAGTTGAGATGGGAAGGTGGTGCAGGATACTTGAAGATAAATGGAACTCAATATCAACTCCAACAAGTTCATTGGCATACACCTTCTGAACACACAATCAATGGAAAAAAGTACTCCATATTATTATATTCTTCGGTTTCATTTTATATGACACTTTTTTTGTGTGTGTTTTATTTACTTATTTAATTTATATATATCAACAAATTAAATTAAATGCAGGTTTAATTTGGAAGCACATTTGGTACATGAAAGCACTGATGGAAAAACTGCGGTCATTGGAACCATCTACAAGATTGGACGGCCTGATTCCTTCTTATCTATGGTAAAACACGATTTTTCGTTGATATATATATAGTATTGTACGTAATTTATTTATTTTTTTACGTTATCAATATAATTTAACTTACTATAGAAAGATTCTTGTGATCACAGATTGAGAAGGATTTGAAAGCTCTTGCTAGTACAAAAGGTGTAGAGAGAGCCATCGGAACAATTGATCCAAAGCAAATAAAATTAGATGGCAAAAAATATTACAGGTACATTGGTTCCCTAACAGTACCACCTTGCACTGAAGATGTTGTTTGGACTATTGCTAGAAAGGTAATCAATTTTGACCAACTACTTATTATTATGAAAATTAAATGTAATTTAGTAGTTTTATTTTGAAATTAATTTTAATTTATTTGATTTTTCCAGGTGAAAACTGTAACCAAAAGACAAATGAAACTGATTCGAGATGCTGTTCACGATGTGAGTTTGCTACCCCATGCAGGGCCCAAATTATTAAAATTTTAGCAATAAGAATTTTCTTAATTATTTCCTAATTATATTTTTTGTTTTGTTTAATCATGTACAGGAATCTGAAAGCAATGCTAGACCAGCTCAGCCACTAAACGGACGACCTATCAAGTTCTACAAACCAGAAGAAATACAAGTGATCAATTGATTTTGTAGCAGCTATAGTGTCAGAATTGGATAGAGAGTCGTTACTGAGTCGTTATTGATAATTAAGCATAAAATATTTCAGAATTTAGCTGTCAGTTATTGCATATGTAGTAAGTACATGATGTTAATGGGTTAATAATAAGTGCATGATGTTAATGGGTTAATAATTGTGGGATTAGAAATGGAGTTATGTCTGAGATTATTGTATTAATATCTTGGTTATTTGTATTATTGAGTTCATTGTATTGTATCATAGTAATAAATGCCAGTTGATCTGGAGAATTTATTTACTTTTGTGTAGGGTTGTGATTTGAGTTTTTTAAATATCAAATTAAATTAATTGTATTGTGTTTATAAATTTATAAAAATCACATCAAATTAATAAGAGTTGAATTTTTCAACATTGAATTTTTTTCGGATGTTTTTTTTAATAAAATCTTCATACAAAATATATAATCTATACTTGAAATATTTTCTTAATTCTAGTTACATATAACTATCTAAGGTGTTTAATATTTAAGAAAATAACACAAAATATGAGATAAATAATGACATTGTACTAAAATATTCAACAAAAAAATAATGAAATCACGTAAAACAAATATTGCTAACAAATAAGTCATAATGAAAATGATAACAAAAAATACTAAGTCATGCCAAACAAAATACGACTTATAAGTATCAATTACATAACTAAAATTAAAAATAATTAAGTGTTTTCACTGTGCAAATTAATCTGCAAAATTAAAGAATAGATATCTAATATTATTGTCATTCCTAGTGTTGAAATCATTTCTTTTGTTAATATAATATTGATTTAGTTTTGATTTGAGCATTATTTGAGTTAATAACATGTATATATAAGCTATAAAACTTATTGAATCATGCAAAATTCTAAACCCAAACTTGAAATAATACATATTGAAAGATAAAACTATAAAAAAAAATTAAAGTATTTATAAAAAATTTATATACACTTTGCTAAATGCCTAAACTTTGGAAAATACGAAGAGGAAATTTCAAACTTTGACCCAATTTTTTTTTGGATGACCAACGCACGTTTCTAATACACCCTTCGTCTCATTTTAATAGTTGCTAAAATTGTTCCAAAATAATTAATTTTTATACATTTAAAATTAAAGTTAATAAATTATTTTTATTTATATCTTTAATTAAATATTTTATAAATTATATCTTATATTTAATTTTTTTAAAATAAACGTGAAAAAAAATTAAAATAACAATTAAAAAAATAAACCCAATGGAGGAGAAGTCCAAACTTCAACTTTCTCCCACGTGACAAAAATTTCATTCTTTTTAGCTAAAATTTCAGCATTATTGTATTTAGGCTTAATATATTAGAAATAGTTTTAAAATATCGTTTTTATTTTTTATTTCACATATTTGATAAAAAATATATTTAAATATTAAAAATAATTTAAAAATATCCTTCTTCCACCTATTGAATCATATTTACTCCTAATATTATGTTCAAGCTTAAAATTACTCCTCCATTAATGACACAATTAATTATATGATATTTAATTAAATATGTTATCTTTATTTATTGACCCACATAAAATTTTAACTTCTGATTCATCCATGACCCAACCCAACACAAAATTCCTCTTAAAATTAACGCAGCTAAGTGATAAAATCATTTTTTACCTTCCTTTTCAACCATTTCCTGTATTAACATGTTAGTATTGAACTATTCATGACTGAATAAATTAAATAAATTAACTTCATACTACAGACTTGTATTTTCTCCCTCAAATTACCAGGCATCCTCAAGATATGTTTTTAAATAATGCTATATAATTTATAAACTATTTCTGCTCAAACCCTACATAACTAGGTTGAGACTTGAGAGTTTAACATGGTAAAAAAACTAGTTGAAATTGAGACTTGAAAAGATGATCTTATTACTTTTAACTTAAAACAAATGTTGTGTTGGGTTAAGTTATGGATGGATCGAGGTAAAATTTTATGTGAATCAATAAATAAAAGCGTCGTATTTAATATAAATCCAACCAAATGTCATTATAATTATGTCGGAGGGATAATTTTAAGCCTGAAAATAATGTAAGGGGCAAAGTTGATACAATAGGTAACAGAAGGGTAGAAAGTCATTCCTAATACATTAAAGGCATTTTCGATCTAATAGATGAAAAGAAGGGAAATTTAATCCAATAAGTGAATTGAGGGCAATTTTAGAACCATTTCTAATAGGTTAAAAGGGCATTTTTGACCCTTTTTCCGTAATACAAATCAGCAGAAAATCTTCCAGAACTCTATAACCCAAAATTCAAATTACAACATACGTATACATGCACATTTTGGACACTCGCGAGCAGTATTCATCTACTGTACTGGACACGGGGGCAGATCTATGGAGGCGAAAGGGTGTTCACCCGAATTATAAAGGTATTGTTGCAGCACATGTGGAAGTTCATTGTCCCTGCAAGATTAATTCTTCGTCTCATCAGAATATGGTAGCCTGGAAAAAGGAAAAAAAATGTAGCATTCGATGACATGGAAATGAATGTAGAATCTTCTGTTTTTACATGTCTAACTATGTTTGATCATAGATATAAATTTCCATGGAAAACATTCACTAAAAGAGACAAATTTATAACCAAGCAAAAACAGGAAGCCCCTAACAGAACATGTTTTTATCATATTTTTTCATGAGTAGACTCTGGTCATTTTATGTAAGAAAAATGCAGCAATATGCATTTTAGAACTAATTGACATTATCCTCTTTCTTCCTGTTCTTTATTAAACAGAAATTTGTCCCTTTAAGGTTGTTCCTATGTGTTCAAACATTAGATCAGTTAAAGTGTCTCTGTTTGGTCAGTCTATACTGGTGGTAATAACTGGTTCCTCGTACTTCAGTGGAAGTTAATTAGTATGTCTTCCACTAAATGGTTCCAAATCTGTTCCGAAGTTCTATAATCAAGGTCTCCTATTTGAAGCCTAAGTTTATGTTTTCATCTTGTCAGAACCAGAATATTCCAAGAAGAGCAAAGAAAAGTGAGATCAATGTTAGACTACTTGTTGCATCAGTCATTTGAAAAGGAAGATATGACAATACCATGAGTTTTGACGATATGGAAGATCTTACTTACCTAAGAAGCTTTGAGAATAATATTGTTGGTGACAATTATTACTAAAGTCCTGTCACGCAGAAAGATATCCCCCATGTAAATCTTACCTCCCAAGTAAAACTTCAGAGCACATCAACACATTAGAGGAGCTTACTACAGTACTAATATTGCAACAATTTCAGCAAGTCTATTTCAAACAAGAGATTTAATTTGGCAATGGAAAGATGATACACACAACAAGATTTAATGACAAGCAGCACCAACCTATAAATTTGAGATTGAACTTGCAAGTTGTTTAACTTGTGCTTCAACCCCATTCACCCAAGAGGAAATGAGATGATTAGCAATCGCAAAGGGCCCAGGGATAAACATAGGAGCAAGTTCCCCACTTTCCACATTGAAGTCGGAAGACAAGCTCTGTCCTCTTTCTACACCCTTGCACATTTGATCCACTTTAACTGCGGCAGTCCTCTGTGCCTTCTTGTATTCCGCAATTGTAAGTGCCTTTTTCACATCTTCTCTGCTGTGCCATTTCGCATCTACATCACAAGTTGATTCCCCGTCACAGAAAGAAAGAAAGAAAACGTCCATAATCAAAATATAAAGGTGGAATCCAAACATTATAAGTCAAAGGGCGTCAATCAAAAATCACCATAATTAAAGATCTTCAAGTTACCTTCTAATTCCTCCTTATCCACATTAATATCCAGTGATTTTGCATACGCAAAGAATCCCACCATAAGTTGGCATGGCATGCTGCTAGGTCCAACTGTAAAGGAATCAGACAGTTAACTAATAACCACATGAGGTTTTAAAAAAATGGCATGCAAGAAATACATATAAAATGTTCAATAACAACTACCAGTGAGGAAAAGAAAACCTCTGGAGACCATTTCATGAAGCAACTAATTGGCGCACAATTAGATCAACAATGTTCAAAAGAAAAATGGAAAGCTCATATGCATCAATATGCATCACACCAACTCTAAAAAGTAGTATGGAAGAGCTGGTTTAAATTATTCGCTTTTGTGAATGAAAAAAATGTACTTATTTTGGATTCCTATCTGAATCAAATTTAAAATTTGATTAATTTATTGGAATTGAGCCACTTCATTCACAGAGTGTAGCAGGAACAACTAATGGCGAGATCTTAAAGTGAATATTGCACGAATGGTAAGATCAGTCATTGGCTCATTACGGACAGCAGATAAGAATTATGAACTAACCTTGGACAAATGAATAGGATAAACCTTAAAGGTTGGCAACTTTCCAATTAAAAAGGACAAAAGCTCAAATAAGACAGGAAAAGAACAGTAATAGCAAACAAATCCGTCCTGTAACTGAGAGGGCCTGGAATTTTGATTTCACAAGTTGCAACAGCCTAGAGGGTTTCAACTTCTGTAAAAAATGTTCCTAGTGAACCTCTCACAGTCACTGTCTGCGGAAACATTCACGGAATGATCTACCATTGGCTTGTTATGCAAAAAGCATTCAACTAAAGGACAGAAACTTATAGGGACAGTAAAAAAGTAAAAATGAGGTTGCAAAATATTTTTTAACATGAAAGAAATATCAGGATAATATCAAGAAGGTTTGTAGCCAAATAATGGCAAAAGAGCAATGCTAGATTTTCTTTAAATTTTTTTTTTTTTTGAAGATTGGTAACAATTAGGAGCTACTCTGGTATTCATTCCATACATTGTTATTAAAAGCCATTGCTTTGTTGCTACGATGCGAATTAATGGGTTATTGCTTCATGGGTGAAGTCATGCACTTCAAAGAATGATGTGTGATAACCAAATGAAAATCGGGGTCGGTTATTTGAATCTCAATTTTGAGGAGTTGGATTAATAACGGCATTTTCTTATATTGGATGTTGAATTATCTTAGTATCGAGTTCATGTATGTATATTATTATTTTTAAAATTCATAAATTGTGTGATTCAGAATCTCAATTTTGAGGAGTTGGATTAATAATGACATTTTCTTATATTGGATGGTGAATTACCATCACTACTAAGTTCATGTATGTTTAGTATTTTAAAATTTTTTCATCATAAATTGTGTGATTCACTTCTCTTTTCCGCTACAAGTTCAAGACCTTGTCACTTTTTGGCGCTTTCCTTGTTAAAAAGACTAATTACATAATTACCTTACATCATAAAAAAAAACTAGGTGTATAAAATCAGAAGAACCAAAAGAACGGAAGGGAACAAACACCACAAATCTGTTTCCAAGAACATTACCAGGCCATGGCTGAGAACTATGGTAAACAACTTGTCCAACTTCAATACCAGTCTCCTCCCATGTTTCTCTTCTCACAGCCTCCTCCAAACTTTCTCCTGGCTACTAATAAATGTAGATAGTAATTAACATGTATTTATGAATAAATTGTTAATGATGGGATTGAAAATCAATGTCGGCTAATTATACACCTATAAAGAAGGAAAAAGGGGACAGCAAAACCAACCAAAAACAAAAAAGAGCTAAAGTACTATGCAGGAAATTGAAAAACTTCCTCCGCTCCATATTATATGACACTCTTTCCATAAAACAAAAAAGAGCTAAAGTACTATGCAGGAAATTGAAAAACTTCCTCCGCTCCATATTATATGACACTCTTTCCATTTTTGTTTCAAAATTTTGAAATTTTTTCCTTTTTTTATGATAGGTCAAAGTCATTTTGTAGACCACAAGATACTGAGGTATTTTGGGCTATGTTAAAAATATTTAGCGTGTGTCAAAACCTTTTTTTCCTTGAACTCCGTACAGGCGTATTCTGAGAAAATAATAAAAACTGACACTGGCTAAAAGGAAATAACTAATATACTGATGCAGGAATGAGGTTCTATTGGCTAAAATCTCTTTATCACAATGGACAACATGCATAGGGATCAAGACATATGAATGCTATTAACAACAAAATTAGGCAATTGCATAAATGAGTAAGACAAGGTATGTAGCAGCTCAAAAATGCATTGCATGCAAAGGCTTGCTGCTCCAGGCTTTCCTCAAAGTCAAAAGTACGCCACATACCTCCATGAAACCAGCTAGACAACTCCACATGCGAGGCACAAATCTCGACTGCCTACTTAATAGCACACGGTCATTCTCTTTGTCAATAACTAACATAATCACAACCTGTGCGAGGGCAAGATATGCCAAAGAAAGTTAGGATTCTCATGTAGCATTTCAATATGTAGGTCCCATAATCTCTTCCATAAAACAAAGAAAAACAAGTAAACCAAAAAAGAGTAGAACCACAAGCAAAATATTAATCAGAGAGAAGAAAATCAATCTGATTGACATACTGGATCAACTCGAGGATAGATTTTCTTCTTGCATAACTCATTAAAGCACTGTTTCCGTCTCCCGGCATCAGTTAACATGTTCTTACCTCCACAAAATCCACAAAAACGTGATACTGTATGCCATTCTAGTAATGATCTGGCCTGATAAAATGCCAAAAGCCAAAAAGTAAAACATTCAGTCAAAAATGGTCATCATTTTTAGCATTAGAGTGTACTAATAACTAATAACTAATAATTAATAACTAAAACAGGATGCTACCCAATGTTTGGATATGCACAGCTCAACAATGACAATGATATGGCTACTGTAACCCGAATTCATTTGTTAAACATCAGAAAAAACCTGATGCTAGATAGTATTATCTAAGACTCTTGGACCCATCCACACTGCCTGAGACAACCCTTAAAACACTCTAAATATGACCGTGGTTAAGAATGCTTAAGATACTAAAGTTTGGATTGCACATTTACAACGTGATTTTAACTGCATAACCAGGTTGCAATTACATAACAAGAGATCATCTGTTAGGCAGTTCTAGATAGATCACTTTAGTAGTTTTCTAATCCTACAACTTTTTCTTGCCTAGAAGAATCTACGTAACTGAAGACAGAAGTTGGAAAAAGATACATGGGTTCAAAATACCAGCTGGTAGTGGCTGGTTTATGAAAATGATTCACTACATTAATATGCCTAGTTAATTCATATAGCTGGTTATCACAGAGCAGATCTCTAGAACAGCTCTAGGTGACCCAATTCAACAAGAAATGATAAAAGTGTATCCATTGTATAAAAGAATGGATTTTTCTTATGGAATTGTAATGAAAAATCAGAGGTCAAAAGCATATACATGACCAGCAATAGCAAGTTGACCCATGGCCGAAGCATTTTCCCAATCAGTGGCAACCATCAGAGTCCTGAGCTCAACAAAGCAAAACTGCCTACCGCCCAATTCTTTTACCAATCCACTACCAGCTTCTGTCACATCAATAGCCCAGTACACAACATAAATTCCATCACCCTCAGAATCAGAACCCAGATAAACCAAAGAATCTTCACTCAAATTAACCTCAGAATTCTCCAAGAAAGCCTTACAATCGCCAAAACTCAACCAAGCCAGGTGCCAATTCGGTTCAGTCGAATCCCTGACTGAGCCGGCCAATGGTCTTCCCTTTCTGAAAGGCAAGATCTTGAAATTAGGCGAATGGGGTTCATGGGTATGTCCTAAAAGAAGGGTTTTGAGGGTCTTAAGAGCAGAGGCTGGTGAAAATGGATCACTTGGTTTAGGGGTTCTTAGCTTTATGGGGTTGCCTGCAAAGGCATGAGACCTGAACGAATTCGTCGACATAGTGGAGAACTGTGGTCTTCTGAGAATTGGGTTTCTGGAGAGGGAGACGAGTTGGGTAATGGCTGAATTTGAGAACGAAAGCAGCAAGGTCATTGCTCGAGTTCAACTCCCATTGGTGCTTTCTTGAGGAAGGAAGATTCAACGTAGCCGATTTGGTGAGTCGATAGGTTGATCTATTACACAATGACATGTGTACTTGTGTGTTTTGAGGCACGTGGTCGGATAGTTGGCCACAATTTTATTTGTACACCTCGGACCGGCATGTATTCAAATTATGGAACCGTTTGGATTCTCAAAAAAGTGTAGCCCAAAGACAAAATATTACTGACATGTACTCATATTTAAAATTTATATAATACTATTTTTTAGAGAAAAATATCATACGTAATGTATTAGTTTTAATATAATAGTATGTAAAAAATATTTATACATAAAATATAAGTTAAATTAGATAATAAATTTGAAATATGGGCTGCATATAAATATTTATCCCCATGAACATAACGAGTAATTTTTTTTAAAAGATAATAATTTTTTTTCCAGAATAATTTTTTGTTTGATTTAAAAATTGGTGTTTGGCAATTAAATTTCAAATTCAACTCGAACTTGTATTTCTAATTACAATCTACTTTTCTCTTTTGAAGTTGTATTTATGTATATTCAAACATAAAAATTATTTATCTTCAACTCCAATTCCATAAATTTTAAATAAAGTGAAAAGTATTTGGAATTTATGACCAACCACCTACTATGTAATTTTGATTAATAATTTAAAATATATTTTTTTCCATCACGAGAAGAATTGCAACTATATTTTTTTATAGTATTTAAATATCTAAATTTTATAATATTAAGATGATCTAATCCTATTTAGCTTTAAAAATTAGTCAAGTTGACTATCAAAAACTATAAATATTACATAAATTGAAACGAAAGAAATATATATTATCAATTTCGCGAACCCAACATTCCTAAGGGGACGTTTGGTTTGAAATCTAATTAAAATGTTAAGAGACTAAACTCAGGACTATAATCTAAATAACTTATTCCACTTTTATATGAAATAAGTTATTTGAGATTATATATAATTTTAATTTTAATATAGATTTTAACTAATAGTTTCAATCAACGTGAAATAATTTTGTCCAAGAAAACCCCTTTTTTTTAAAGAAAAAAAAAATCTGAACTAAAATGCAGAAGGTAACCTCAACAACTTCTCCCTAAATTCAAAATAACCTTCTGTATTGGGTAGGGGGCTACTGGATATATATATATATTGAGTTAATAAATAAGTGGAATATGAATTTATTTGAACTTGAATAAATTAAACAGATCATATTTTAATTCCTCCGGCTAAGTTTTCCACCCCTAACTCATAATATCATTCACTTACATGAATCGTGATGTGCATCACAAATTCTATACTGTCTCATTCAACAATAATGTGTTATATATGTAAATCGAGTATAAAGACGTAAGACGTAGTTAGGAATATAGTTGATATGTCTTAGATTCAATTCCATATGTAATAATTTGAATATATTTTTTATAAATTTTATCTAATATAATATATGATATTTAATATTCGTTTGTCGGAATTATTATCAAATTGTTTGATTAATATGATGAAGTCTTTGATTAAGTTTTGGGACTTGACATCGTGATAGGAATCTTGAAAATGTAAGAGCCACGTATCTTATAACTTAATCTAAAATTATTTTAAATCGCAGGATTATTAATTAGGACACTAGTGATCCATTTAAATCACCGATATATATGTGGCGATCTTTATAAGATTGATTAATTAGTTTTAGTTTATCTCTCATTAACTAAATCACATATATAGATGATGTGTATGATCATTGAACAGACTCAATGAATAATTTCTAATAGTTAGAATCACCATAAATTGTAAATTTGTAATTAATAGATTATTTATCATACTTTGATACCGGATAGCCATGGCCCTACGGAAATGACGAAAGGATATTGAGTATGACTAAATTCTTGTAGAGTTAATGATTGATCAAGATGGAATCTATCAACTCTTGGTAATGAGTTTAAGCTCTATGTTATCATGAATAATAAAGGGCTATTTAAGAGAACTTGGTAAGAACAATTGAATGAGAGAAGAAAAGAGTTTCTTAGGTCATTCAATGGTTGATTATAATTTGATACGCACACATAATTAATCACCTATATTGAGATTTGACAGTTAGACCATATTCTAGGGTGGTTTGGAGCTCTAAGGACGGAAGAAAATACTACATTGTTCTTCTTCAGGTTCTTGAGAGTAAATTTTATACTTCATGTTAGCCGATCATTAAAGGGTTTTGCTAAACGCCACCCTTGATTAGTATATTGATATGATTAATTTTCTACCAACTTAGTAATGAACCTATGAAATCGCATGCTAACGAGTATTCTTATCTTTGTTAGTGAATTAATTATTTCATTGTTGGTAATTAAAAGAATTTAATTAGTTAAATAAATAAATTATTAGTCAAAATAAAATATTGTTATATCTTTGCTAACATAGAGAATATAATTAACATTGTGAATAAATTAAAATTTTTTATTTAAAATAAAAAATTAAATTATATATTTTAATTATATATATATAACCAGGGGACTTGAACTTGCTAAACGTCCATGCATTCTTTTCTACTGGACATTAATTTTTCAATGGGAAATTATGAGAAGTCCATAAATTACTTTATAGGCATTAATATCGATAGGGAATCGGCTCTATCTTTTTATTGATAAATTTTCAACAAAACGTTTATTTTATGAAATTAATTTTTTTTTCCGGTAAATTATCATTTTTTTCAAATAGAAAAAAGGTTTATAGGTAATATTATATAAAAGATGATGAAACAAACTTTTATGAAAATAAATTCACGATTATGAGAAAAGTTCTTAATCAAATTAAGAGAGAAGAATTATTGATAAGAAAATTATTTTTTGTTAGGTGTATTATAAGTTGAGATTTTTGAAAAAAAAGTTTCAGCTCAATATTATTGATTTAATTTATTTGCGAGTCTCATTAATAAGAAATTGACAGCAAAAATCAATCTCAATATAAATACGCATAAAGTCTTTATATTATCAAAGAGATTTTAAATTACTATTATCAAGTTTGTCTTGAAAATTTTCTTTTAAATATAAATAAATTTTAAATTCAAATTCAAATTATGCTTCTCCTATGTGTTGGAAACATTTTGGCGTATTATAAGTTTGATTATTGCCATCCCTTTCTCGCCAACCAAAAATATTGGAAGAACTAAAGAGAAGCAACTCAGCTCAGGAGAGTAAATTCAAATATTCCACTTGCTGATGGTTACTCTGTGTTGAATTCATCTCTTTTTTATTCCATGTTTGGTTGGCGATTAATTAAAATATATTTTAGATAAAAATTTTGATTTAATTAATATATGTTTTGATTATTTAATTTATTAATATTTAAATTATTTATATATCATAGAGCGTATTATTTTATAACAAGAAAATAAAGAAATAATTAATTTCTGAATAAGACCTCTAAATGACTAGACTATTTTTCAGTTCCTTTTTTCCTAAACTACTTTATACAAAATTTAAGGATATAATTATAAAAAAAAATTCATAAAATTTTAAACCAAACACAAATATTTACTTTTTAACACAATAAATCAAACACCTTATAGAAAATAATGTCAATATTATAATTTTTATATTTAATGACTCCTGTATTATTAATTCATATGTTATTAATCCCTACATTATTAATTTATATATTATTAATTTCTACATCAGTTGTCTTCGTACCAAATGACTTAATAGTCTCAGCTGATGGAGAAATATGATAGACTTGCGTCTGACATTTTTATGTACGTACCAAAGCCACCTCCTTAATTTCCTGTGATTCCTGTTAGACCCTTTGCTTTTACAGGGATAAATTCAATTTTTTTATGTTACCAATATATTTTAATCGATTAAATTGTTATTATATTAGACTAACTTGTTATAACTAGTTACCTGTTATTACAAGTAACTTAATTAATCATATGGTATAAAAGATATAATTATTACATTATTAGTGTGAAGAAGTTACCTCCTGTTTAATCATAAATTTTGAAATGAAAATTTTAAAATTTAAATTTGTATTTAAACATATATTTTACTTTAAAAAGTTAAAATTTTATAAGTTGAAATTCCAAAAATCTAAAAGCTAATCTGAGTTAATTTTTGAAAACTTAACAACAAAAATATAATAAAATTTTATAGTTAAATATACTTAATTATAAATTTTAAAAATTTATAATTAAATACTAACTTAAATTTATATATTCATAATAGATAGCCGGAGTCATTTATAGGCTCTGACTATCTATTATGAATAGAGTGGCTCCGGCAATTTGTTCGTTTTATTAAAATAAATAAAAATAAAATAATTTTAAAAAAAAAAAACCAGAGCCATTTCTTATAGGACCACTTGGAAATTTTACCAAGACACACTTTCAGGCTTAGCCTTTCGTCTACAAATTTCACTTTTATCATTTCTTACTGTTACTACAAATTGCTAGTGCAGTCGTCTGAGTGTATGGTGTGCAGTGGGTGTGTCTTAGTGTCTTCTTACTATGAAAAAGAAATGAGAAAATATATAATTCTCATTTTCGAAACTCGAGATTCTTCAGACAAATTTTTTAGTATCATCTCTATGTTCATTGTTATACCATCATTTGCTCTGTTATATTCTCACAGTCGGATTCAGGAATTGAAAATATCGAAAACACTATTATCTTTAATATAAATATGTAAAAATAGTGATAATAACAATATAAATATGTTAATTACTTATTATAAAATTTAGAATTCTCCAAAAACTAAAAAAAGAAGAAGGGTGAAATGTAGTTAAAAACTGTCAAACATTTAGAATTTTGGGAGATGCCCGCAGATGAGCTTCTAAATATCCACCCTCGCACCCCAAATCAATCAGTGAAATCGCTTTATCTTTAATATTAAGAATTTCAAAATAAAATATATACATTATTTAAGATATATATACATATATAATTTTTGAAGTTATCGAGTGTCCGTGACCCTCTATCCTAGGGATAGGTCCACCTATGGCTAGTATATTATTATGATTTCACTAATAGAGTGGTATTTCGTTCGAGTTTTAAGTAGTAGTAGTAGTTAAATTGAATTTCAAAAGCTTAAAATATATCAAGATATCCCCACAAAGCTAAGCCAGTATACTGTTGCATTATTATGATTTCTAGCTACTATATTAATATTTATAATAATTTATAAACTGGTTGTGCAAACACTTCTTGAAACATATCGACAAAGAGTTAAAAGAACATAAAAATGTAGCTACTGTATTTGGCAAGTTATTAATTTTAAAGAAACTTCTAAAGGAAATTGATGTAATAGGGAATTAAAAGGATATAGCAATAATAATGACTTCCAACATGCCAAACCATGAACTTTTAATGGGAAAAATAGCTAGGATTTTGATGTCTTAATTATTGATAAAGTATGATTTTGATCTTTATAATATATGATTTAGCATATTTAATTTATGTAACTAATTAAAAATATATATATTTGATCCATTTATGTAGAAAATATGTTATATTTGGTTATTTTTAAAAGTATATTGCACTCATAAATGAAGTAATAGTACAACCCTAATATAATAAATGGTAATTAATTAAATGATAAAATAATTTATTAATTCTGAAAATTTATGAATATTCACAAGCAAATAAATTAAAAGTGTATATTTCAAGTAATTAAAAATTAAATGTGCATGTTGAATCAAATAATACAAGAAAATTTTAATCAACTACTATTCTTTGCGGAAGAGGAGTAAAACTTTTTATATTATCCTCTTTGTCTCGTAATAGTTGTCACATTTCGCTTCTTAAGAGTTATTTGACCAATTAACTAAGCTAGATTGAATTAAATACTTCAAAATTAAAATTTAAATATTCAAAAACTATATGAAAAGTATGGTAAATCGCAATTCTTCTTATATCAATATGGTGAAGACAATAAATCTTGATTAATGTTTAAGTAGTTTAACTCTTGAAAACTGAAAGATGGTAAATTATATTTTAGGACGAAGATTATATTTTCAAAACTTAAACTTGAGATGTGTAATTAAATGGAAGGAATCTGAACCGGTGCATTACATTTCATATTTATGATCACTGACTAAACCTCTAGCTAGTACGAGAAATTATATGGTTTGAACTTAGCAAACACTATTAGAAATAGAGAATTTTTTCCACCGTAAATTAGTGAAAATTTTGTGTTATAAGACATAATTTTTTTATTCATTTCTCATTGAACTTGTTCACTGGGAAAGTGCATGGTGAGAAACAATTTCCCATTGAAATAATGGAAAATTTCATAATTTTTTCATGTGAAAAAACTATTATTCTTTTTCTTTTCCCACTGATAATCGTAGAAATAGTCACTTAATATTTTTCAGTGGGAAAATAATAACCTTTTAGTAGTGAAACAACAATATTGGATCAAGTTCCAACATATTACTGTGTGATAGTATAGCTAATTTGAAAGGATTTAAATATCTAGTTATCATACTTAACTTATTCGTCTCTTTGTATATTTCTATCATTGCATTCTTTGGGTAATGAAATAAGTCATTCTCCATACCTTATCTACTACAATTTGGTTACCCGTTTCGGGAGATTGAGATAATTGAGGAAACTAGAAAATGTTGATTTGTTATGGAATCAGCTCAACCGCAACATCTTTCAGTCTCTCAGTTTCTCAGTCAACTTTCATCTCTCAAGCATTTGAACTTCGCAACCAACAATATTGGATCAGGTTCCTAACATATGGTTCCCTTTGTTTTCCCCTTTGAACTATTAGCATTACCAGAAGAACAAGAATATGCTAACGAATCCATTTTCTCAACATTTTAGGTACCAACAAAAAAATATCTATTGATCAATATTTAAGTAGTTTGATTTTAAAAAATTAAAACGTGATAAATATTTTAAAACAAAATTTAATATTTTTAAAACTCAAGCTCGAAATCTGTGATCGACTGAAAAGAGGAATCTCAATAATTACACTGCATCTCATATTTATGATCACTAATTAAACCTCTTGGCAGTACGAGAAATGATATAATTTGAATGTAAAAGCGACACAAACCGGAAAACATAGAAGAAGAAAAAAAGATTACTAGAATTGGGAGCCAACAAATGGCCAGAAAAGTGTAAACATCAGTACTCAGTAGCAGAAAACTATGTGTTCCATCCATATTAAATGCATATACTAAATTCATTGATTTATTAATGCAATTTTTTTCTTCTTCCATAAATAGAGTACTTCTGTTAACGTTATTTAACGGCAAGAATTGTTTTTTTATTTATCATAAGAGCAGTATTGAGTGGAAGAAAATTAGTTGACGAAGATTTGTAAGAAACTCTTCTATCCATTTTGTTGTCGTGAAGAGGACTTGTAACGAACTCTGAATCTAGATATTATTCAAAGCGCATCGTGTTTATGAATCTTACGCGATGTAAATAATTCATGAATTTGAATTCAAAATAAAAAGATCATTAAAAGAAAAGAGAAGAAGGGGACCAGAATTTATATATCATTTAGAATTGATTAGAAAGGCAGTATAATGTATGATTACTTTGTTTGGATCGAAATAGCAGAGCGTTATGTGAAATTTAATAATTGCAAATCTTGACGGACGATAAATCAGACGACAAAGAAAAGTTAAAAAAAAAAGATTTTATAATATGATATGAGTTTTGTAAACTGACCTATGGTAATACTAATACAAACAATATGAATAAATCTCCTCCTAAACAAAACTATATAGTTACTACATTCTGGATGCCATAGTGTTTTGTACGAGAAGAAAAGATCTTCTATTTATAGAAAAAAGGATATCTATGGTAGAGTCCTTTTCCACAAAGAAATCTTTCTACCAAGAAAAACTTTTTGAAGTAAAACACAACTGTGGTAGAATTCAAAAAAGGTAGAAAATTCAGAACAAATCTTATCAAATTTTATCATATTAATTTTGAAATATTTTAATTTAGAATAAAAATTATACTTAATTATATGCAGATATGAATAAATTTAGAATTTGAATTTTATGTGGTCTAAATTTTATGATAATGACATCAAGTGTGAGTCACTGGATTTTGAATTTAGTTTTTATACTATATATTTAATGGATTTCTTAATACCAAATTAGAAATATACTGAACTTTGAACTTAAAGTTCATATTTAATTGGATTTATATGATAGTGGATTATTAATTATTGAAAGGCTGTATAATGGATGATTCTGATGATAATTTCTCCTATTGATTTTGAAATATTTTAATTAGATAATATATATATATATAGAGAGAGAGAAAATTAATGGAGCTAGAATTTGAATTGTGTGTTCTAGATTCCACGACAGTGACATGATAACCGGGTCTTGAGTTTAATTATTGTATTACATAATTTAGTAGATCTTTTAATATAAATTTATAAATATTTAAAATATGGACTAAAATTATTAGAATCAGCAAAATGCGTAGGCGTAAATAATTTTTACATAACATGTCTTATTTTTCAGATTGTTGCTTCATTTTTCATGGACAGTTAATTGTAATTATTTTTTAAGTTAAGGGTGAAACACATTTAAAGTATTTCAATTTTTGAGTTTCATATCTGAATTATTATTAGGTGTGTGAATTTCCTACTTAAACTATCATCAAATATTTATCGAAACACACTTTAACTTTATCAGTTGTATGTTTCCGTCACTCTTTATCCTTTTAATGTTTTTCACACGGTATATATATAAGAATTGAACTCTCTTTAATTTACAGTAGTAATTTTTTTTTTTAACACTCTGATGTAGTGGAGCATGGGTTTAGGGTGAAAACAAGCAATGATATTCAAAAAGTGAATACAAACAGGGCATGGAGGTGATATATATTAATATATATACAATGCCATTCTTTTCACATGTGAAGTTAATTACTACTGCTAGTGAAAAAAAAGTCTGTCTCTGAAAACCATGCAGTTTTTTCCCCCCACTCTTCGCCTCTTTACTTTTAGGTTTAATCATTTGATAACTGAAATTTCTGCTAATTTGGATTCATGCCCAAGTAAGTATAGTAAATTTTTTATTAACAGAATTTAAAAAAATTAATCAGGTGAAAAAGTTAAGAACCCTCTTTATATATAGATAAAATAACATTGATCATAATATATATATATATATATATATATCTGATGAAGAGGATTCAAATGAATCTTTTGTGTGGGGAAGGATCTTAACTATATCTTGCCACTTCACTTTATGGTATCTTTTCATCCTGCTAATGGTGCTAAAATTATCACGCGTTTCTCAAATTTTTGTTAAAGAACGAAAAAAATCTCACATTGGTGGTTAATAAGATGAATGGTGTCTTTTATATGGATTTAGATAATTTTGTCTTTGTGAGTTAATTTTTGGAGTTGAGTTAGATCCATCCAAGATCTATTTAATGGTATTAAAATAGGATCAATCTCACTCAATATTAGACACCGAATTAATTGTTCATGCGCCAGAAGCGGCCTCCTTATATGGAATAGAGCAATCTCTCCCTCATAAGCTAGCTTTTGAAGTTATATGAATTAGAACAATCCTTCCTTCATAAGTTATCTTTTGAAATTAAACTAGACTCAAAACTCATTTATTTACGGTTCTATTGTGACTCCTATTTAATTTGACCTACTGTGTCATGAAATACCCCACACGGAGTAATACACAATTATTTGCAGCCTCATGTACGGATACTTTACTACATGTGAGGCTCATTATCGACTAATAGTACATATTATTAGTACTACTAGTTTCTGATTACATTGATGGAAATGCCAAGTGTCCCCATAGGGCAATTTATACTATTCGTTCTAGTTCACAAATGAGGCATCTAAATACATTACTTCCTCCAATTCAAAATAAATGGTATTTTTAATTTGTGTATATTCTTTAAAAAAGTTATTAATTTCTGTAAAGAAAAATATATTCTTATTCACTTATTCCGAATAAATATTTTTAAAAAAATGTAATTCTTAATTAAAACTCTCTCCATTTAAATAGCGGTAAACGTGAAAGAACATCATTAAAGTCTCTTAATTATGGCAAACACCACTTATTTTGAAACAAAATTATAAAACTAAAACATCATTTATTTTGAAACGGAGGAAGTAATTTATAATTTCAAGTAGGTGGAATGGACTTGTGGCTAAGCTCATGCTTAAGTGTACACGTTCCAACATATAAATTATGTATCCTAAAGATCTTCATCATAAATTAATTAATAATATAATAATTCTGAACCTGATTAATTTTTCTTTTTCGTTTATTTGAGTTTAAAACAAATAATGTGAGCAATCTCACACGAGCAGAGTTGAGAAAAGATCATTTGAAAAACATACATAAATAAAAACATTTTGCAGGTAAGCCAATTGACTTCTACTTTTAAGTTTAGGGTTAGATACTTGAGCAATATGAGTGGCTGTGTCTTTAGGCTATAGGTTTTTCCATACTATACTTTTGTAGGATCTTCATTGCTACTTGTCCGAGGGGCATGGAAATTATTGTCTAGGTATATGTGAATATGGATATGCATATGCATTCGTACACTCCCCTCCTCAAACCCCCACCCCAACCCAACCTCCTCCCATAACAATGCGTTCGGAAAGAAGTTTTACATTTTTATGTGTGGTAGCAAGTAACCTATCTTGTTTTAAAGATTTTTTATGAAAAGAGATATAAATATTTTTTAAACGTGTAAAAATTCTTTTAGACTGTTGGAAAAGTTGAACACTTTACTATAAAAGGCAGTGTGACTTGTCCCATTATCTATACTATAGCAAGATTCACACACTCACACAGAAAGAGAAAGAAATTGGAGATGGAGAAAGGGAAGGATAAGGAAATGGAACAGTCAAAATTCAAGAAGATTTGTGTGTTTTGTGGAAGTAGCGTTGGAAAAAAGAGTATCTATAAGGAAGCTGCAATAGAACTTGGAAGAGAACTAGTAAGAAAAATATTACTACTCTGTTTTTTTTTTCCCTCTGTTTTCTAAACTACGTCTGGATCGATCTCCTGTTTTAATTATACTACCTTATACAATTATGCGCATACTTTTTTATTGCGTGAACTACTTCTCAGACTACATGAATCATCACTGTCTATGTCGCTCTGGTTTTAGGCCAATAGTGAAAATATTACTAGAATTGAGTAAATGATGTCAAGAAAGCTATTACAATATTATATATTTGTTTTGTATAAAAACAAAGGTATCAAGGAAAATAGACCTGGTTTATGGAGGAGGCAGCATTGGTTTGATGGGTTTGGTCTCTCAAGAAGTTCACAACGGTGGTCGCCATGTCCTTGGGTCAGTTCTACTTTTGCATATATATTTCCTTGCTTTTAATTTTGATATTAATTAATTAAGATTTATTGGTTAATTAAGATTTCACCCCTACTTAATTTTTACGTATGTTCTTGCCTCCAGAGTGATTCCGAAGACATTAATGCCGAGAGAGGTATGATTTTCGTCATAATACTATGTTAATTTGAAAATAAACGAAATTAATTAAGGAGTTTTTGTGGTAGCCTCTGTCTCAATATTTGCTGTATCTTCCACCTCATTCTTGTTATCTTTTGTATGAAGTTTGTTCTAGTTTGTGTGTGATCCTAAAAACAGCAAAGATGGAATTTTTGTTACTAGTATTGTATTTACTTCTGTAGGTTTGGTTGTAATAATTTTTGTTTTCAGAAATTTTCTTGTTCGATAGCTGTCGTTTTCTTTGTCCCCTTCCTTCACTTTTCTTCAATTCTGGCCCCCCTCGTTCAAACACTATTGGTCCTCTTTGCTACTTAATTTAGACATCGAAAACTTAAACTCTTTCTTAATTTTGACGAGCTAAAATACTACTCCCTTTTCTGTCCCATTTAACGTGTGCCGGTTTTCGCTTTTTTTTTTTTTCATTATATGCACCTCCAACTTATAGTATTTTATGTATAATTTTTGAATATCTAAATTTTAGTTTTGAAACATTGAGTTGATCTATAATTCAATTTAGCTTTAAAAAAATTAGTTTAATCGACTTTACTGAAATGGAAAATACCACATGAATTGTGAACAAGGAGTACCTTCATGTGCTTAATTTATAATCCTAAACAACTAGAGATTCAAATTTACACATTTTAATGATTAAAAAACAGCACGAACCGTTATCATTGGAGAAGCTATGATCAAGAGTCAATGAGACAGTTCAAAATGAGTATATACTATGATTTCAACTTATATATATGTGTACATCTTAATATTTTACGGGGGGGTATACGTGTATGTGCATAGTTTGAGAAGAAAGCAATGAATGTAGTCGAACTTACCGTGTTGTCTAGTTTGTTCTAACGTAACATCAGTTACGTACAAGAGTAGACTGGAGGGAGGACGACCAAAGCATAAGGCTGCAATATGCATTACAAGCCTCATCGTCTTCTTTTTGTTCTTTTGCCCCCCCACTCCTCTTTTTCTTTTTCATTCTTGTATTATGTTGTTGCAAATTACTATTGTGAGCCCTTTTTAATTGTACCCTTCTCTTGTGCAGTCACGAGGAAAGACCCCCACCAATAGTTTCTGGGAGTTAATTACATATGTGTCTAAATTAGTGACTGTATATATATATCCACTTGTGTGGGCCGGGCTAAAAAGTTGTCTATATGGTGTCAGTTGTGTATTGTGTGTTTTGGATGGACTTGGTGCGTGTGTGTGGGGTACTTTTGCATTGAATTAATTAATTAATAGTTTTAGTAGTAGTTCAGTAGAGTGTATTAACATGGTTAAAAACATAATTGCCCTTCAAAATTTTTTGTACAATTCTTTTTATTTTATTTGACGAGGATATTTTTATAAATAAATAATTTTTTAAAATAAATTATTTAATAAATATTATTTTTAACACACTTAACCAACCACAGCATAAAAAATAACTTCAACATAACTAATATCAGTATTATCAATATAAATATTAATATTAATCACCTTATTTAATATTATTCTTATACACTCTGTCAAACGATCCTTTAAGGTGTAATATTGACTAGTAATAATAGTTGTGGTGCACTGTAAAAAAGCATGCAGATAACTGGTGAAACAGCAGGAGAGGTGAAGGCAGTTGCAGATATGCACCAGAGGAAAGCTGAGATGGCCAAACATTCTGATGCCTTTATTGCTTTACCTGGTTCCTCCTCATTCTTTCTTTGACTTTACGTAAAAATATAATTTTCATCGGAAAGTTTATCATCAATTATTTTTTATATATGAAAATTAAAAATAAAAATTAACTTAATATATATAACGTGATTAACAGGTAAAGTGATTTGTGTAAGCTCCTTCCGTCTTTCTAACTCTGCTCCTGCTTTTGCCCCTATTAAGTTCTTCATATGTATAGTATATCGATCATATGTTGTGTGGAAAAAATTTATTTTTTCTTTTCGTACATTAAGAATCATATCTGTTATGGTGCATATATACACACACGTATATCCAAGAACCAAAATAAACTAACCTTAATATATTAATTAAGGATCATTTTCTCGAAGATAAATGAATATAAATTCTATCCATCATAGTTCATCATTGTTTTACACAATCAAATTAAGGTGACATAAGAAAACAAATTAATTTTTTATGAATATAGATTCTTTTGCGCTTGTATTCATTGATTTATAATTCTGAATCCACGCAATTATCGAAATCATAGAATCGAAGAACAATTACATAAAATACAGTAGCTTTGATTTGTAAGCTGGAAACTTTGTGGCACCTGTAGTGAAATTACTGGACCAATTAGGTAAAATATTACAGGTGGCTATGGAACGCTAGAAGAGCTGGCTGAAGTCATTGCTTGGGCTTATCTCGGAATCCATGATAAGCCGGTAATTAAATTTCATTTAGTACTGAACCTTTCTTAATTCTTTTAACGTTTCTGCTCAGCGATATGAAATTATGATTTGAATATATAATTTGAGATTGTGATATTAACTTTTAAATTCTTCAAAATATATGATTTGGAATTTTAAAAATTTTTAAATGTAAAACCTGACCCATAAATTTATATTTGTCAAAGGAAAGACTTATTATTTTAAATTTTATAAAAAAAAAAAAACACTCATGATTAGCGTGAAGGAATTATCCGTACCTTATGACAAAATTATTCTAAGGAATAACTAGTTACTACTATTGTTGACTAATGACTCTTTATAAAATTATATATATTTGAAAGTTTATAATCTCAAACAATTATTTATAAATGAAACAGGGAAATATGCAATTTATCAATGCGGCACCTTAGGATATTATGATATCTTGTTTATAAACTAGAATTTGTTCATTTAGTAAGATTTTATAAAAAATTGAAATTATTTTAATAGTTCTCACAATTTATAGGATTTTCATATTTATAAGTCCAAATTAAATTTTAACTTCATATTAATTTAATTTTATATCATAATTTCATATCGCACTTAATTAGAAACTTTTCCACGATTAACATTAAGTTGATTGAAATAATATTAATGCAGGTAGGATTACTGAATGTGGATGGTTACTATAACTCCCTCTTGACATTTATTGACAAAGCAGTGGAGGACGGATTCATCTGCCCCAACGCCCCCCAAATTTTTGTATGTGCTCCTACTGCCAAGGAACTATTAAATAAACTCGAGGTAAATGATCTCTCATTGGGCTTTCGATTCACGTTTCAGTTGAGTCTGGATGTAAAGAAGTTTGTAGATTAATTTGAAATTAAGTTACGTTTGAATATCATGTCTTTATTTATGCACAGTTTAGTTATTTATAGCTGAAATACATGTATATATATTACCAATTTTCAGGGGTATTTCCCCAATGATGGAACAGTTGCCGCAAAACTTACTTGGTAAAATGAAGAGTTGGACTATTCCTCCAAATGACTGCAGATATCGTCAAGGTAGTTCAACTGGTTAATTATATGTTCCTCCAAGAGAAGCAAAGATGGTTCAGTGTCACCTCAGAAGACTAATTTTTAGAACAATCAAGAATTTAATTAACTTACGTCCACTTAATTATCTTTTCTTACTTTTTTGGTCGTTCTTCCCTAGTAGTAAGTGTTAATAATGATTATGATGGTTTATATTTGTTTTAATCTAGAAATTAAACTACTCCCCCTGTTTCATTTTAATTGTTAGGTATATTAAAAGTAGATTTTTCAAAATATTTGTCAATTTCAAAATTCAAAAGATAATTGACCATATTTTTTTAATTCTACCCTTAGTACTTAAAGTCATTCTAAAATGTGAAAAGAATTATTTTTGTATGTTTTCAAAAAATTAATAGAGTTATATTAGTCAAATTACCATTCCTATTAATTTTTTCTTATTGAATATGAAAAAATTATCCTAATAATTAAAATGAAACAGATGAAGTAATAACTACAACTACCTTGGTCCCATATTCTCATTTAATTAATAATGTTTGACTGAACACGATATTTAAAAATAATTTTTTTTAAAAAAAATAAAATTAAATTATTTCTTTATTGTAAAAAATATATACGCAGAGAACTAGGCAAGCCATGTGGAGTGCCTCGAGGTAATCCCTTCAGGTATTACTCCACTAACTTATACACTATCTAAAGGATCAGATTCTTTCACCTTAGACCAACTGATCCACCCATCATATAATAGACGTAATTTTTATAATATGAATGTATTGTACCATTAAAAGATAAGAATAAAAAAAAGTATTAAATAAAAGTTAATTTATATTTTTTTAGATAAATAATTTATGAACATGACACTTAATAAATAATATTGGATTAATTTTTAAAAAATATATTTATAAAATATTTAATTCGATAAAAAATCATGTGTTCAAGTGTACTATAAATAAGGTTATAAATTCGTCCCTAATTATATACTATATTGTGCATGATCCTTACTTTATTGATGGCAATTATATATATATATATATATATATTGACGTGGTCAGAGCATCAAATGTGCATTATATGTATGTAATGGCATGGTCAAATTGGAGTTGCCTGTGAAAAGTTAGCCACCCGACTCGAATCTAATTATAATTGGTTGCTCATCCTCCAACTCTGCCTTTAAATAATGCTTTTAGGGGTTTGACCATTCTTCGAAGAGGGAAAAGGGAAAAGAAACTTGCGTTATTGTATTTAGCTTATGATAATTAAAGGACTTCATCATTCCCTAACAGCTTGATTGGATGATTATTACGTATTATATTATTCTTTAAATTTATTGATACGTAATGATGAAAAATCTCATTTTATGTAACGTTGCAATTTGGTGTGATCGCGTTGTTATTTTATTCTTTCTTCTCATTTTATCTTTGTTTATTATTTAATAATCATATTTTTGTCTTTTACCTTATTTTTTTTACAATAACTCTCGGAGACAGAAATTTTACTAAGGGTTATTACGATATTAAAAAATAGACACACCTATAAAATAAAGGGAATCAACATATATTATATATGCATAAAACCTAAAACATTGGCCAAGCTAAACAATGTAAGTTTTCGGTGAACCCTTAATATAAGGTAGCGCCTTCACTAATTCTTCCCCATACCTTACTTCTTTTGTAGGTTTGTTCTTCAAAATTTTTGATATATTATATTATATAATAATAATAAAAAAATATAATTCATTTAAATATTATATTAATTAAAATAATAAATTATAATATAATATAACACGATTCATTATTTCATAATAGCTAATATATCCATCCAAACAAAGTGAAATGATGGGCGGCCGTGAAACACACGTGTGTCAGATTTGATAATTTAGCGCAACAATTTCAGAATATAGAGTTCAAAGTTGAGAGAATGTGAAGTGTGTGAAAATTTGAGGGTTGACCAAATAAGTATAGCTTTAATATTGAATTAGACAAATTAAAGATGCTTTATTCTTATTTTAGTGTTAGTTAAGATATCTAAAGTTGACTTTCAACTTTCTTCAGTGTTTGCTTCAGGTGATCATCATTGGAAAGAAAAACAGAATATCAGTTCTCGAATTTGTCTTTATAACCATCTCGCAATCAGTACCAATTGGCCCGATTAGTCTAGATTTGTGACCCGTAAAAATATCATTAAAAAGTAAACACAATCCCTATTAGGGGAGTTTTTTCCATTAGCTAAGGCTTGAATTCGAGATTTCCGATTGTGGTATATTTGGAATGGAAATCCTAGCTAATTTCTGATTTTAAAAAAATGCTAAAAGAATCATTTTACTCTGAATGAAATGTGCCTCTTTTTGTTCTTACATCAATATAATTATCTGAGTTAAATTAAAGAACTAACAGGGAAGTTAAAGTGAATTTTCTTTAGCAGACTTATGGAATTGGATTTGTTAAGGGTCTTAATTTTCTCTAATCAAGGGATGTCGTATTGTCGTTAATCCCAGTATTTCAAATCAAATTCTTCAAGGCTCCACTATCTATTGCCACCTAACCTGTAAAAGAAGATTTCTTTTCAAAGTAATTTCTCAATAAAGAAAAAACTAGACTTTACTAAGGGCCCGTTTGGCTATGAATATTGTGAGTATTTGAAAAAAATAGTTTTTGTCTTCAAAGTAAAAAATGATATTTGAAAGTTGGAGTTATATTTTGTCATGAATACATTTTGGAGTTATTTTTTAGAGTAACTTGGAGTAAAAATTGTCTTTTGGTGTTTTTCAAATTCCGGAATTTTTCGAAATTTTATGGTCAAACGCCCCCTAAAATTGTCCCTAATGCAAGCAAAAATCAGTCCACGGCCAAAGGTTTAATTTTGTTGCGTTCAACTTAGACCAAGTTTGGCAAGAAGGCAATATGCAGATATACGCTGCAATGTTCATGTACTAAACCAATAAAAGTCAATCCTTGCCAACCCTTTTCTCCCCACATAATTCATAAATCTCTTCATATATACTTAAAAATCTTTTTAGTGTAATATACTCTTCATCTTGGTGTATATATGAACATGAGGCTTTGCTTTAGCTTAATTTGCTGAACAAGAAAAGGAACATATTCTTTGTCCCCTTTCATTTCTAATATTTCTTGTTTCTTTACTCCCAAGGTAAATGCATATTTCTACCTAGTAATCTTTTGCATATTTGTATATATTATGTTTATATGGATGGTGAAGAGTAATATCTAATGTGGATTTAATTTATATACACGGACATAGTAAATAATTTTTTAAACTAAGCACAAAGATTAGAGTACAAAAAAACACAGGGGAAGCCTTCTTTTCTGGCAGCAAAGCCGGCTTTAAATTAGTATCCTTAGTGGGAAATCGTACCATAGTTATATTAACGCGGGCTTATATTATTTGTTTACAGTAGAGTTAATCCCATGTGACCTTCTCTGCATTTCCTATGGCATTCTTCAACTCCACTTTATTACTTAGAACACACACTTGTCTCCTGCTATATAAACTGTTCTTTGCCCAAGATCCAATGAACTACCTTATTTTCCAAGTGTTGAACATGTTCCTCATTTAATTGCTTATTTGAGCCTACTTGATTTCTGTTTTGTGGTAAGTATAGCAATTTTCTTGAATTGTGAGTACTAGCAGTTCTCTTTTTTCTCAAGAACTGTTTTTCACTTCTTCATATATTGCAGGTGGATTGTTCATCTGGTTGATATCTGAATGGGGTTAGTTAGGAATGCTGATATGAGAAGTGGGGATTCTTTAGAAGGATTGATGAGTGACTCTATGGGAGGAAAAAATAAGATGAGACAACAGAAGGGTGGTTCTTCAAGGCTTGTTACTATGCTAACTTGTTTACAGTTCACATTTGCTGTTTATGCTACATTTCTTCTGTATTACATGAGCCCCCCTATAGATTTAAGGTCAAAACCAGACTTTAGTTGGACTACAAAAATTGCTCAGCAATGGAAGCAATTCATAATCCCTCCCCATGTCGTTACTCGTTATAATCAGGAAGCTAATTCAGTTGTTAGAGCTGAAAGTACTCAACCAATTAGTCCCACCGAAGTTTGTGAGCATGAGAAGATTGATTTTGTACAGAAGAAGTCAAATGATGCTGTCATGATCAAGTTGAAGACAGAGCTTTATCAAGAAGTTCTAGCTTTTCAAAGCAAGTCCCTTGGTGCTGAGACTCTTTCTCAACTAATGGCGATGAAGTCCAAGTGGGATTTGCGCAGTCCAAACAAGCCAAAAATCACAGTGATTTTGAATCATTTCAAGAGGAAAACACTTTGTGCACAGCTTGACTCTTTGCTAGGACAGACCCTCCCATTTCATCATGTTTGGGTGCTCTCATTTGGAAGTCCAAATGAGCAATCCTTAGAGAGAATTGTGCATAGATATAATGACTCGAGAATAAGCTTTATCAGTTCAAGCTATGATTTCAAGTACTATGGAAGGTTCCAATTGGCTTTACAAACAGAAGCTGACCTTGTATATATAGTAGATGATGACATGATCCCGGGGAAAAAGATGCTGCAAATGTTAGCACATGTTGCAGGAACAGACAAGTACAAGAATTCTGTTTTGGGTAGCATTGGTAGGATTTTGCCTTTTAGACAGAAGGATTCTAGTTTTCCGAGCTACAGGAAGTTTCGATCCAAGGAAGCAGGGCTTTATTTGCCTGATCCTGCTTATAACATCACAGTGAACAAAATTGTTCAGGTGGATTTCCTCTCTAGTTCTTGGTTTATGTCTGCTGAACTTGTCAAGACCCTCTTTATCGAGACGCCGTTCACTTTCATGACAGGGGAAGACTTGCACTTAAGGTATGTACTTTAACAGATTCTAATTTCTTGTGCCAAAATATTTCACATAGTTAGCCATATGTTGATGAGTATATTACACAAAGTTATGTAACTTTGTTCATATAGGACTGTTCCACTTGACAATACATAGTGTACCACTAGATTTTTGAGTTGATGAGGTGTATTAAATATATAAGTGTGGAGATCAAACTTTAATAGAAGATGAGGTTGCTATTTGATTCAGATTAGCATTTTTGCAAGTTGATCATTAGAATGTCTATTCTTTTCTAGGCACTTTAGAAAAGAATATTCTTCATCTAATAAGTATTTGATTTCTTAATGATCAACTTTTCTGCCAAAAGCATTATACTGTTGGGGTCCTGCATATGCTTTTTTTCTCTTGTATATTTAGACCTTTTTCCGTATTCATTGCCTCATTTTGATGCTTAAAGTAATCATTTTCTAGCTTTTAATCTGCTTCAGGAAAGTAAAGGAAATTTACAAGAATTTCTGATACTGATAAAGTACTACAATTAGTCACTTTAATATCCAAATTAAAGATTTATGCATGAGAAAATCCAATGGTAAAAATGGATCAAATGATCCATGGTTATGCCTCAAAATGATTATAGAGACTAGTTTATAAGCAGGGAAAATTTTCTTTATTACCTCTGGTGTGTTAACATTTTCGTTAACAATTTCTAATGAATTAAATGTCCTTAAAAATAATGCAGCTATCAGCTTCAGAAGTACAGAAATGCTGGTTCATTTGTGCTACCAGTTGATCCAGATGATAAGGACACTTGGGGTGACAGTGAGCATAGGCTTGCCTATGTATCCGAAACAACTGTAATATTCAAGGACATTGTCCAAGTCCGAGATGATCAATGGTGGAGGGCGCTCTCCACTGGTTATGTGACACAATGGGCAGAGATGTATCCTCAAAAAATTGATGCACTCTTCTATGCCCACTCTGTCGATGAAGTTAAAGCTCTTGCGCCTCTTCTGATAAAGTTCAGTTCAACTGTTGGAAAGAAGGCTTATATTGTTGTCTCGGGAGGCAACTTTTGCTCTTGTGAAGATGCGGCAGCAGCTTTGAAGTGGCCTAAGGCAGTATGCAAAGAAAGAAGATTCAAGATTATGGATCTAGGAGTTGGTGCTATATCAGGAAGTTCAAATTCAGAGGTGCCTGTTGTTCAAGCAGTGTACGCTAGCATGAAAGGACTTATCAAAATTCACAATCCTAGCCTGGTGATCACAGTAGCCGACACAGATCCTAACGTGAAGAAAGCTCTGAAGATGGCTACTGAAGCAAATACAAACAGTTCAACACTCGTTCTTCTACCAAGGTCATCAGTGCCAAAGGTTCTATGGATGGCTGATATTCCTTCCACATCGTTGCCAAGTAAGAACTTAATGAGATTTTAGCTAAATATTTCCCTCCTCTTTCGTCTGAATTTGATCTAAATTTCTGAACTGTGGATTTTTGTTACTTCAGATTGGAACCGTATGAAGATCTGTGTGAATATCATCACACAGAACAGAGCTAATTCACTTGCAAGGCTTCTCAAATCTCTCAGTGATGCATACTACATTGGTGAAGAAGTTCCCATCACTTTCAACATGGATAGCAAGGTGGATGAGGCAACTATAAAGCTTGTCAACTCATTTAATTGGCCTCATGGACCCAAAATTCTTCGAAGGAGAATCATCCAAGGAGGCCTAATTCGAGCAGTTAGTGAGAGTTGGTACCCTTCATCGGACGATGATTTTGGTCTCTTACTTGAAGATGACATTGAAGTTTCCCCATACTATTACCTTTGGATCAAATATGCTCTCTTGTCCTTTCACTATGACCCTGAAATATCCCTCCCTGAGCTCTCTTCGATCTCTCTTTACACTCCACGGTTGGTGGAAGTGGTAAAAGAAAGGCCTAAATGGAATGCAACAGATTTCTTCAAGCACATTCATCCAAACACACCTTATCTGCACCAGTTGCCTTGCAGTTGGGGTGCAGTTTTTTTCCCCAAGCAATGGAGAGAATTCTACGTTTACATGAACATGAGATTCACAGAAGACGCGAAGCAAAACCCCGTACAGATCCCAAGATCAAGAACCAATGGTTGGCAAGCATCTTGGAAGAAGTTCTTGATAGACATGATGTACTTGAGAGGGTACGTTACACTTTATCCGAACTTCCCAAATCAAACAAGCTTTTCGACCAATCATATGGAACCAGGGGCTCATATTGCTGCTAAAGAAAATGTGATCAAGCATAACAAGGCTGATTTTGAGGTGCCATTGCTAAAAGAAGATTTCAGAAACTTTCTTCCTAATGAGAAAATGCCTGCAGCTTCAAGATTGCCTTCATTAAACCTCTTCAACCAGCCTGTTTCTCTCAAGGGATTAAAAGCAGCTGGTGCAAAATTGGGACAGGATATTCTTAAATGCAATCAAACAGAGATAGTAGCTGTTAACCATGAGACAGGTATACCTTCACATTGTACAAGATTCTAAAAAAAAAAATTCTTTCATTGATAGAAGGTTTATTGGATAAGATTTAAAGGATTTCTTGATGACAGAACTGAGAGTACTTGTACAGTTAATGTAGCAGCCCGAAAGTGGCTATCTGTATCCTCCTTTTCTGCCTAAGTTTTGCATTTTCAATAAAAGAAACAACAAGAAATTGCCTCATAAATTCTAGCATTGCTTTGAAGTTGAACTCTGAGGATTCAGTAAACATTAATTTTCAAATTGAATTCAGCAAAGCCTCCAGAGTTGGTACCTGTAAAAAGTAACATGTATCCAATGAAATTAATCGAGTTCTGTGCAAATTTACAATAGCATCATAATTCAAAAGTTTTGTAGAATCAAGAATGGCATGGTTTAGCATAGAGATATTTACATAAATGACACATTTTCGACTGAAAATGAGTCTTTATAGTTACAATTTCATTAATTACAATTTATGGCCAATGTATTCATTTAAAAAGTAGGGTATTTTATATTTGAATACGAATATACTAATTAGTATGTTGAATTAAAAATAAAATACTATCTTTTTAAATAAAAAATTACCAAAAATCATGCTATAATTAAGACATGATCTTTCATATTTTTCTTTACCTTCTCTCGCCCCTATCTCTCTCTCTCCCTCTTTCTCTCTTTTTTTTTCTCTCCCTCTCTCTCTTTGCCTCTCTGTATACTGTTTTTCACCTTGTATATTCTTTGAGGTATTAAACAATTGTATTTGTTATATTCATATACGCATTTAGATTGTATTTTTTATCTCTCTTTATATTTTTATAATTTTTGCGATGTCAGATGACTATATTTGTTGTATTAATACGTGCATTTTAGATTATATTGATTTATTTTTGTATCACGTGTATTAATTTCGCTTATATTAATTGTATCATTCTTGATACAGAAAATATAAAAAAGTAACATATAAAAGAGAGAAGAGAAAGAGAAAAAGAGGGAGAGTGAGGGATAGAGGAGAAAGAGAGAGAGGCAATGAAAGGGAGAGAAAGGAGAGAGGCGATCGAGATTGAAGAGATTAAGAAATTTTTTTTAATTTGCTAGTAAATAAAAAAAAATAATTAATTAAAATGTAACCGAACATTATAATTATTTAAAACTGTAATCATAATTTATAAATATTATCATTTTTCGATTATATTATGTAATTTTTCCTTTACCATATATGTTGCGTGGGATTTGAAGCAAGTTTGCCAACAATATTGGACATATTATCAAGACACCTGGCATTGAGAACAAATTAGTAACAACAAAAGTAAGACAAATTATTATTAATTAAAAAGAACACAAAGATAAAAAGCTTATAAAGTGATAAGTCTTTGGGTGGATCACAGGCTGTTCTAGGAATGTAAACATGCAGTTTTTTGTAGCCACCACGTTATCAAACTTTACACATGTTGGTGTTACAGAGTACCACATCAAAAGAGGACCCATATTTTAATAAATTAAAATAACGAATGTTTTTTTAAATTTCGAAATGTAAAAGCTATTTTCACTTTATCAAAGTTATTAGATTACAAAGATCATTATTGTAACTCAAATTCTTCATGAGATTTATATGGAGCTAAAATTACAAAATTATCCTCTTATATTCATTTTTATATTTTTATAATGAACCCCCCATTGTTGGTGACCCGTCAGTTAAATTATATGTATGGCAGTGTGTCTCCATTCTTAAATTGCTTTTTTCTTTAAATAAAAAATAAAAAGATCCACAAGACCAGCAGTATAAATATGAATATTTACACTAACAAACAAGTCTTTAAATTGATTTCTTAATTGTATTCATGTCTTAAATTAGAGATATTTAATCACGATAAATCTTGCACAAATATAAACTATTGAGATTCAATATTACTCTTCGTTAATTTATTTATCTCTTTTTTTTAAATTTATTTAAAAATAATATTTTTATTTTAAATATTTTTTTTATTTCAATTAATCATATGACATATTTAAATTTATAAGATTTAATAATAATCTAATATATTTTTATTTTAAAAGTATTTTTTAAATTAAGTAAATAAATTGAAAGGAGGTATTAATTAGGGGCGAATATAAATACTGAAAAATCAAAAAACAGAATTAGACCGAATTAATTCGGTTTTTCAGTTTTGATTTTTTGATACGGTGTTCGATTTTTTTTCCTGAAAGTTCGATTTTTTGATTAGGTGTTTGGTATGAGAGTCATGGTTCTTCGGTGCACCGAAGGACTGAAATTTTATTAATTATATTTGTAAAAAATATTTATATTTAAGTTTTAAAACCCAACTTATTTGGGGTTTGAACCTTCATTTCAGATTTACTCCTCCGTTTTAAAATAAGTGGTGTTTTAGCCTTTTGATTTTGTTTCAAAATTAGTGGCGTTTTACATAATCAAGAAGACATTAATGATGTTCTTCCAATTTTACCCTTATTTAAATGGAGAGAGTTTTACATAATCAATAAAATATTAAAGAGTTACATCTTTTTCAAGAAATTTATTAGGGGTAAGTGGTTAAAAATATATATTTTTTCTTGAAATGAGTAGTTTTATTAAGGGATGTGCCCAAGCTAAAAATACCACTTATTTTGAAATGAAGGGAGTATCATTTAACCCAAAAATAGTCAAATACCCAAGTCCCAACCCAATTTAACATTTAAATTTAACCTAAAAGTTTGTTGCACCACTTAACTTATAGTAATACGATATACTACCAGTTTCAAAAATCAAGAATATTAATTGTTAGGTGTTCAGTAGTAGTTAGTTTTTAAGTTTTAATTATATTTTATTTGTAATATTTTAAATTAATGTGCTAACTTATTGATTGTTATAGAAGTTATACGAAATAACATTATTGAATACATTTGTTTCATGTCAAATATTTTGATAATTTTGTTATCGTTTTGTTTCTTTGCACCAAAAAATCGATTTAAAAATATCAAACCAAACTGAATCAAAATTAAAAAATTAAATAAAATAAAATAAATTTAATTTAATACTAAAAATTTAAAAATCAAATTGAATTTTAATAAAACTGAACCGAAGAACCGAATATCCAGCCTAATGTTAATTTAAAATATGGCAAGGGACGGTATGGTAAGAAAGAGATGATACAAATTTTCTATTGGAGGGACATATTTTTCAATATTTGACATTTCGTCCACATTAAAACCAAAACATTGAAATTTGATACCGATCTCTCAGGAAGGAAATCTCACCAATCGGGGAAAACCTGTAAGACTCTCAAACCCCAGTTTTTCTTCATCTACTCTTGATTTTTGATATTTTCCGTGCTGTATTTAGCATTGAAACACAGTTAGTTTGCTATTTTTCTCCCTTCCTAATTTTATATTACCTGATGCTAGAAATTGTTATTGAATTTTGGTGCTTTATATTCGGAATTTGATCTCTTGTTTTAGTTCATTTTCTTTGACAAAAGGAACTACATTTTAATAGTTTTTTCCTAAAATTTGGGCCTTTTATTTTCACATTGAATCCTAGCAGCATTCTTGATGTTCTACTCTCAATTTTAAAATATTCTTGATTAATTGAAGGGTCTTGAGTTTTTCTCCAGATAACAGTTTTAATTTTCTTCTTCCATTTTTTTTTTGGTGGAAGTTTATGGCCCAGATCAATAGCTCAAGTAAGATTTGTTTGCCCATTTGCTCAGAAATTAATGAGATTCATTAGTTGCTACGAAATTAATAAGACTCATAAGTTGAGTACAGTATTCTTCTAAGAGAGACCAACTTAACAGCTCTTAAACTTGTATTTCAGTTAATGGGCAACTTAAATTGGTCTCTCTTAGAGGGTTTTCAGTAATTTTTTGACTTTTCAGCAATTCTGCAGTTGATAATGAACAGTTTATCAAACCTTGGGGATAAAATTTTAGTGTAGTTATGCAGGTAATGCTCCTGTATGCCGCCCCGAGTAATATGACTTATCCTTTCAGGCATGCCAAGTTTTCGCTTTTGAAAGTGGATGATGCTTTATGCATTTCTGGGGTTGCTCAAGGAATTGGTTTCTGCCTAGTGCATGACCTTTGAGTTGAGAAACTATTATCACAATGGTAACCTCTAACCGCAGGTTTGTAGACCAACAATCGCTCGTTGTAATAAATTTCACCAAGTTTTAGTTGCCCTCATCTCCTGGTTTTATTTCCATCAATTAGCTTACAAAACACCCTCTTTGTTCTTTTAAGGTTCAGTGGGGTTTTCAAAAGATCCAATGACAGTAGGCTTATAATAACAACAATCATGGGAATGGTATTTGGATATTTCATTGGCATTTCGTTTCCATCTGTTTCTCTAACAAAGGTACGTTGGCCCAACTTTTGGATGGTCTCCCTGGTGGAGAGTAACATGTCCCTGTCATTCAGTACAATCTTGGGGCTCCTTTGCAGATTAGTTTACCTTCGAGCATTATATCATCTCTTGATATAGCCTTCAACGATGATCATCAGAGATTTAGTGGACGTAGTTTTCCTGAAAATCTTGGCAGTATCCCTTTAACACCTAAGGTACTTATTCTTTACTACAAGTCCATTAGATTATGTATTCTTCCCTGCAGCTTCACTGCATCGATTCACTTGTATGCTTATGAAAAAGGTGTTGGAACAAGCCTTTTTACATAATTTAACTTCTAATGGTGTCAGTTTGACCAGCAAAATAATCTTTCCTTATCGATGGATTCATCTGCATTTTTGTTACATTTAGCAGTTGCCAAGTAAAATATTTGGTGAACCAACATAGTTCAAACACCAATTAAAGAAGTGTCTCATTTTTTTATTCACAAGATGAGTCATACATATCGAGACTCATTTTAGAGGAAAATAAGTTACATGACGATACCATTCAATTGAAAATATAATTTACTCATTTTAGTATGTTTATTTTAGGTCCTATACTTTCTAGGAGTCGTTTAGTCCCACTAGAGATTCTTATGCCAGTAAGAAATATAAAGAACTTCTACTTTTCATTTTTATTTTTATTTTTTATAATGTTGACATGAGATGAACTTAAATGGGGAGTGAGGCCCTTGTACCTTTTTCTTTCTCGCCTTGTCCATTTCATACCCTTATTTTCTGATACGCTTAAATGAATAATACACATGCTAGATGAATATTTTATCAATGCATAAAGAACATTAGGTATTTCGTTTTTGATCAGTAATTGCTTGATGGTCAAGATGGAAAAAACTTACTGAGTGCAAGTATATGTGACCCAATTTGCTCTTTGTGAACCAACTTAGGTAAACCTTAGATTGGAGTTATGCTAGTGAAATCAATATGTACCAATAAAATATGAAGATTCAAAAACTATATTGGAAGTACTAACCAACTTAAAAACACAATACAAAAGTATTATTGAACGCTGCCTTTCAGATCATTGATTGTTCACAAAAGTACTCAAGAAAATTTTGTCACCTATGTAGCTTGAATATTCCAGACGGAAATGCACCTCAGATCAAATATTTCGAGCCGGCTTCCGTAGAAATTCTGTCGAGTGAATTTTTGTGTCCTGTAAATTGAAGTTAAAAAATCATATCATTGAAATTCATGTGCACTACTGATAATAGTGGCACATTGTTACAATTGTATGCACTACTCATTCTGAGTTGCCAAATCTGCTCTATTTTATTTGTTTTGTTACAAGCTCTAATTTGGTTATTCTTCCAACTTTTCAAAAAATTGCGGACATAATTGCATGAGTACATGATTTTTTGCATTTAGAAAAGGTCTAAGATATATATTCCAATTGCCAAGTAGATGTGGCATCCAGAGCATCATGAAGTTCGTATTCAATTACTGATGATGTTGAATTTGTTTCTTAGATATATGTTCCCACAAATCCTCGTGGTGCAGAGTCTTTACCACCAGGGATCGTGGTCTCAGAATCAGATTTCTATCTACGAAGGTTGTGGGGTGAGCCAAGTGAGGTACAATGCAAAGAGTATCTTGTAGTCACTGAATTATTCTTATTTATCCAAAAAAGAGAAGAATGTCTGGTCAGTGTAGGGTTTAACCTGCAATTATTCTGCCAATCCTTAGCTGCTATTGATCATATGGTTACATGTCCATGTTATCAAACAAAATAACAAAATACAAAATAGTTATAAAAGATGGTTAGATGTCCGCTTCATCTGCTTCGGCTCAGTGTTATTTCACAGGGAAATAGACCTGTTTTACATCTGATATACTTTAACATGAGTGATTTTAGAACGCATCATCAGAACTTGTATCCTTTTCTGGAAAACCGTTAATAGATAGGGGAATAATATAATAGTTATAAAAAATGGTTAAATGTCCGCTTCATCTGCTTCCGGCTCAGTATTATTTCACAGGGAAATAGACCTGTTTTACATCTGATATACTTTAACATGAATGATTTTAGAACGCATCATTAGTACTTGTATCCTTTTCTGGAAAACAGTTAATAGATAGGAGGACAATGTAAGCTGAAAAAGAATTTTCGAATTGCATAAGATATTAATCTTTGTAAGATTTAGAGTTTTGTTCCTTCTTTACCTGTAGCCTTATAGATGTGCTGGAATTTCAGGATCTGAGGAAGAAGCCAAAGTATTTGGTGACATTTACAGTTGGTTTGGATCAAAAGAACAACATTGATGCCTGCGTTAAAAAGGTTATAAAAAGGAAGCTGATCCATTTAATGTGATAGCAGACATCATTATCATTTTTTCTTTTGTGTTTTATTCTGTACACTGAATTTTATTTTATGTATGTTGGTTAGTTTTCAGAGGACTTTCAAATTTTGCTTTTTCATTACGATGGTCGAACTAGTGAATGGGATCAGTTTGAGTGGTCCAAGCATGCAGTTCATATCAGTATTAGGAAGCAGACAAAATGGTAAGACTTTCCAGTTTATGTAACAATCTTGGGGATTCCAAATCCCATAAATGATGCAAGAATCAAAAGAAATATGCCTGAGAACTTTTACCAATTCTGGCAGCCCTTTAGCATGTATAGGACCCTTCTGAGTTTGTGATGATAAGATAAAGGGAAGGGTGTTAAATAGGATTTTAGACTAGTATCTTTTTGTAGTTCCATAATCTTTTGTGGGTCTTTTTATTTTCTTTACAGGTGGTATGCAAAGAGGTTTTTGCATCCTGATGTTGTAGCTGCCTATGATTATATATTTATCTGGGATGAAGATCTGGGGGTTGAACACTTCAATGCAGAGAAGTAGGTGTTTTTCTCTGGTTGTTTTTCAAAAACTTCTCATTCTTAAGAGTGAAAGATTCCTCAGATTCCTCTTGTCACTTTTTGTTTTCATCTAATCTAGGCACCTGAATATGACAGGTATATTCAGCTAGTTAAGAAACATGGTCTAGACATCTCTCAGCCAGGTCTTGAACCCAACAATGGTCTAACATGGCAGATGACAAAGAGGAGAGGTGATAGAGAAGTTCACAAGTAAGTCCATTGTGTTGCTGTCTCCCATCTTTCTCTCTCCCTCTTTCTCTGACAGTCCTCATCTCGGGGGCCCCAATAGTTCAGATTGAATCTCTATATAGATTAGCTCGTTTTCATGCACATTCAGAACTGTTTGCGGCCTGAAACAGGGATACAGAGGAGAAACCAGGCTGGTGCAGTGATCCACGGTTGCCTCCTTGTGCAGCGTACTCTCTCTCTCTCTCTCTCTCTCTCTCTCTCACACACACACACACACACACACACAATTACTGATTTAAAAATGTGCAAGCTGGACACGATCTATACTTAACTACCAACACGTATATGTACATATTTAATGGATACTCATACAAAATTATAAGCTTGATTCTCGCATCATTTTATGCATCAAACTGTGCAAAATGCTACATCTTTTTTGGAACTAATCATGCTTTTGAAATATTATGTTTAAGCAATTTGGACTCGGTATCACAACTTTTTCATCATTCTTAAGCATACATGTAGTTTGTGTTTGGCATTGAAGCATAGTTGATCGATTGATACATGTCGTCTGAGTTTGAAGAGTCCTTCATTATTCTATAAGAGTTATCATGTTACATATAATGTGTTTTACGCTGGAGAACCTGTGTTATCTGAAGTTCAACTCCAACATCTGAGTAACTTTGTCACGTATGACTGAGCTTTATCTATCACCCGCTTGTTTAGTAATTTCTTCAAAGAGGACTTATGTAATGTACCTGAAATTAGAGTAGACCCAATATAATATACTTGGGAATATCACTATCATTTGTTTAGTCGTTTATTATGATTCTGTAAGATATATGGCATACATTTGAATGCAATTTGAGGGCTTCATCCACAAAGACTAGGTCTAACAAAGTTGAGTAACTTATCTGGTTGTCTGCTGGTTAATTCTGTTTGTATGTCTAATTCAGCACAGGGATATTACGACTGAGCCCTATCAATTGTTTTTGGGGGGTGGGGGAGAGAAGGAGTTCTTTTGGCAGTAGAAGAATTCAGGGGTCTATGCTGTATCATGTACGTTTATACTTTTGTGCATGACTGGGGAAATTTGGGATGTACGTGCTGTTGATTGATAATTCAAGACTGTAGAAATCATTCTCTTGATTTTCAAAAGCAAGCCCCCTGCCCCATATCCTCCTTTTATCATCTCATTCTCTTTACTAAAGGAAAACGACAATATTGGTAGACAAAGGAAGATGGGAGAAGTATTTATATGTTATGAGTAGAACTGCATGCCATTAATGTATTGTTGTTTACCCAGCAAGATGTTGAATTGACCCTTCTGTACATGTTTTCTTCCTAGAAACATCTAATTGAGCAAATCAACTTCTAGTAAATTAGTACTAAGGAAATTTCTAGTCAGCAAGTAGTATTTTGAGTTTTCTATACATGGCAATTTTTGGAAATTGATTTGTAGAAGCCCTGTCCACAAGTGCACCATCTGGTACTTTTGGCATTCCTGCAACGTATCTTTTACCTGATTTGTTTTTTCAGTTTTGTGGAAATAATGGCTCCTGTATTTTCTCGAGAAGCGTGGCGATGTGTTTGGCATATGATTCAGGTAGTTCTTTCAATAGGGATATGGATTCATTGTAATCTTTTCAAGAGTGTACTTACAGTGGTCATGAGTGCATTAATAAATACACGTGCTATTATAGTGACAGCTCTGCTTCTATTTGATGTTCTCTTATAGAATGATTTGGTGCATGGATGGGGATTGGATTTCGCTCTCAGAAGATGTGTAGAGGTCAGTAGTTCCCATTTATGTATTTTTTAATTATAAAATGAAAGAGGACTTGCATCATGATAAAGGTGGCTACACCTTTAGACTTTGATAACATTATGAACCTTGAAAAACCATCCTCTTTAGCATTGTAGAGGTTTTGCTAATTTGAAGTATGCCGGACCATTTAGCAAAAAATTGTTATGTTTTTATTTGTTTATGCAGCCCGCACATGAAAAAATTGGTGTAGTGGATTCACAATGGATTGTGCATCAAGTTATTCCTTCCCTTGGAAATCAGGTTGGTAAATATCCATTTCCAGAAACTATGCATAGCTTAAATTTCTACTAGTTTTTCAAATCACATTTGCATTATTAGCTACAGTCTCATTTAAATAGATAATAAACTTATTTTTACCCCAGAATGGGAAATCAAGTACATGCTGCCTCTTTGAAATGGAGATTCTGACTGATTGTGTCATAGCCTGCATTCTGACCAATTTAATACTGTATATAACACCAAAAACACTCATCTGCCGCTGTCAGAGACTCTGAGATATTGTAGTTGGCGGAAATCCTACTCCTATTTTTTATTATGGTAGTACAATTCATGTTAAATTTTGTTGTGGCAAGCGCCTATGTTAGTTCTAGAATATCTTGCAGAAGGCATAAGAAACAGATAAAGAAGTTATTTTTGTCGTTGGATATTATCTTGCAGAAGGTATAAGAAACAGAGAAAGAAGTTATTTTTGTCGTTGGATATTATCTTGTTCTGCATAACCCCCACCCCACTCACCCCGCAGGAAAAAAAAATCATTGCAACTATGAATTTTGCTGTTAAAGGTTTGATAGATCTAAGAACCTACTACTCTAGCTTGAAGAGTCCTCTGAAGGTGGATTCATAGGATGACTGAACTTAGTATCCTTTCTCTCTTTAGAGTTCTAGGTAGGAAGAGATTATTGGCTTACTAACGTGAGATAGAATGCCACTTTGTGACATGATTTTTGAGTCCTTAGAGCTAAAGCTGGTTATGCTTCCCCGTATGGTGGATAGATTTATATCCTAAAGGCTGAAGCTGTTTTCTGCAATCATAGCTCGGTGCTCCCTTGTATTTCATATGGTTTATCATTTCTTAAGTATTTTCTTGATGCAATTTCTGTTACGTGGGACACAGGGTCAATCGGAGAATGGTAAAGCCCCTTGGCAAGGGGTAAGCAAATCCTCAAATCTAGTTTTGACAAATATCATTCCCCATTTGTTTCACATTTATGTAATCACATCCTAATTCTTTTTGTAGGTAAGAGAGAGGTGCAGAAATGAGTGGACAATGTTTCAGGATCGATTAGCCAATGCAGATAAGGCATATTATGCACAGAATGGGCAAACCAGAGTATAACATTGCCCTACAACTTGTTTGTACATTGCTTTTTTTTTTTCTTTTCCTGTTTTAGGTATGCGTAATTCTTTTTTGAGAGTATTTGTTATAGATATTTGTTTTACAATAGAGCAGCGGTATTTCTGTAGACCCTGGACCGTGAACAGCAAGATATCGGAACGCCTCTTGTGCGTCCATGATACATGAGATCTTAATATAGCCCATGATCGTTTTTCACCTTCATCCAAAGCTCATAGTTTCCAAAATGAAGATTTTGATTAAAGTTTAATACATAAAGATGAACTCATTTCTAATACTGGTATGAGAAGAATTTTTCTATTTTTTTTTCTTTTTAAAAAAAACATGTAATTCGTTTGGAAAAAGTAATAAAACCATATTTCAGCAGTAACATATTCTTTCATGGAGCTAAGGTCCAAAATATAAAAGAAACAAGCATTTTCACGACTCTATCGCCCAGCAATTCTGTTCATCACCGACTATGAGTAATTAACATGTAATTTGTTGAATGAATAACGAACACTAAACATGAGTGTCATCATCAAAGAACTTCAAGAGATAACTTCTACAAAAATGATAAAACATTATACACATTTAGCTCTCGTGTTAATATACGTGACAATAATAACATATTTGTGTAATATTATAAAACAGGAACTGAAAAGGATTGAGTGTACGTATATTTTATTCCTACATTGAAAATAAAGATGTTAATATTGATAAATCCTCAACTCAAGAAAAATAGTTTAGAGTAGCATGGAAATCTAATGTTGATATATTTCCTCCATTCTCTTTTACTTGTCATATTTCGCTTCATGCAAGTTAATTAGGCAATTGTTGAAGTTAAATTAAATTAATATTTTGAATTTAAAATTTAAATATTCAAAAATTATATTAAAAAATACCATAAATTGCAATTTTTTCTCATTAATATAATAAAAAAATATATCTTAAAATACTAATCAAAATTCATACTATTTGACTCTTAAAAATTAAAATGGGACAAATAAAAGAAAAACAAAAGGAGGATAATATGTGCTTGTTAGGAACATTGTCTATCATCGTGTAAATGTAATTCCTCATAATGCTTCTCACACAACATTTTGTAACATTAAATTGTGGTGGAGACTTCAAACACTATAAAATATTAAAATTTTATCCCTCATTTAGTTTCTCTGTCCCAATATTATGGGTCACCCTTGGACCAAAATTTTCTGCTGGAAAAGATTTGTATACTTTTTTTAATTTATTTTTTAAAACCTTTGCATTAAATGATTTTTATTGTATGTCAGTTCGGATAAAAATGTTATAAAATCCCATAAAATAATTCGTTTTCATTTATTATTCCCAATGATTCAATTTTAAGTCGTACCAACTCAGTGATTTTCTTTTCTCACCCTTTTTTTATTTCCTGAATTTATCTTGAAAGGCTTAATTCCGTATAAGAAAAACCAGTCTAATAAAATATTAGAAATATTTTATTTTATTAAAAAATTTATAATATTATTAGTTGAGATATCATTTGAGAAATCGATATATTAAAATTATTCATACATTTTGCATCAAATATCGTCAACATCATGATTGGACACTATGGATTTTGCTGGAAGTAATTTTCTGAAAGGACTTTGCTACCACTATCCCATAACCAATCATTCTACAACTACTCTTTGCTTCCAATTTAATGTTTCTCATTATCTTTTTTTAATCTATTTTTTAAAAAAATTTAATTTTAATTTTTTACATAATATATTTAAGATTATAAATTAAAAAATATTTTTATATATTTTTAATTTTAAAATTATAAGATTCAAATTTTATTTTTAATTTTTTTAATCTCTGTGATGAATTAAAATAAGATAAATATATTAAAATGAAAAAAATACTATGATGATTTGCTTGCCTAAAATATTGAATTGATATACCTACTAGCTGTACATATTTATTTCTGATCCTCGCAAACTAAATTAATGCCCTGTTCTTTTTATGTCGACGTTTTTTACTATAAAGTATAATATCAAAGAAAATAGTTTTTAAAAAGCTTAATGTAGAGTTGTAGTTTATAAAATATTATATGGATTGGCATTTTTTTTTTAATTTTCAGTAGTTTTTTTTGTGGCATTTATGTCCACATTAAAACACTTGATCAATAGGATATAGAATGTAATGTTTAATTTTTGTAGAAAATTAAAGTTGAATTTTACTTGTGTAAAAAGTCAAGGTTTGAGTGAAACAAACACTGAGTTGGGATTTGTAAATTTCATTTTCACATATTAACATACTAATTTTATTTATTAATTATGAATATTTATAGCATGGTTAAGATCTTTTCTTAATATTCCAATTAACTTTCAGTATAATATTTTTTTAAACTCATTATACAAAAAAAATTGAAGTGTCTTATGAAATGATTGAGAATTAGATTTTATCATGAAATTGACTAGTTTTACATTGATTATCAACCTCCGATCCATAACTCTCTTTCTTCCGCTCCTTCTTTATTCGGACTTTAAATCGATAATATAAACAGGCTCATACATGCGAAGTTAAGAAATAGATTTATAGATGAAAACAAACTTATAAGAGTGTGTTTGATATGAAGAAAATTATCAAATTTTCATATTTGGTTGGTCAAAATATTTTGAAAATTGAATAATATTAAAAAAAAAAAACAAGTTTCTTAAATATAAAAAAAAATGACTTTACTAATGAAAACACATGTATAAGTAACATTCCAAGTTAATAACTACCCCCCTCCCCCTCCCCCCCCTTCCAAAAAAAAAAAACAACCACCCAACACCTTCGACCCCACTCCTTGACCATCTCACCCCCAAACCCTACTTTCCACACTATACCATCTTCGTACCATTTTGTTAGATTACATATAAATATTTTTGAAATAATATTTTTTTTCTTATTTATCAAACACTAAAAAATAAGTATTAAAAATTTTGCTTATTTTTTAAGAAAGTATTTTCCACCGTACCAAACACACCCTAAATATTCATAGATTGTCTCAAATCCATAAAATAGCAACAAAACACACACACACACACTTTAAACATATATACACATAAAGATGTACTAGTTAACTTTGCAAGCTTCCAAAAATAGCAAAATGAGGACAACAGAAATACCCAGCCACACAGTTGTAATTTCCTTTTATTTATCTCTGTCTTTTTTGAGTTTAATATTTTGGAGGGACATGACTGTCTGAACATATCTTTGTGACATTATCTACAAAATGTGTTGTTTGGTTAGGTGATCAATTGTCATGGGTTCTTACCTGTTTATAAATGGCCTATGTGGGGCACATAAATATACTAAAATAAATGGTTGTTTTTTTTTTAAATTTCTTTAGAAGACCAATTTATTACTATGATATTTTATTTTATTTCTGGATGTGGATAACAGAGGACCAAAAAAATAATATTAAAACAAGTCTTAGAGGAACTTGTTACGTTATTACTAATGTCTACTTTGTTTGATACGTAACGATCTCCTTTTTAAACTAAGATTAATTTTACATGATATATGGTCTAATAGATTTATTTGGACATTCATTATGTCATTATATTTTTCGGATGTATATAACCATTAAAACTCATATATTTATTTTTTTATATGCATTTTCAAGTTACTAATATATATAGTAAATAGATTTTCACAAAGATAATAAATCGGGCCTCATGTCATTATTTCATCGTCTCCCTACCGTCTCGTCAATCATTAATTTTGATATCAGTTGTTGAGTTAACATAACCCATAGATACTCTATGGTATGATCAAAGGCAGATTTAGTCCTTCCGTACCAAGTTCATTTGAACCAGGCACTACTTTTGGTACGATGCATCAATTTGTGTAGAATTTTATTAAAATCGTAATAGATAATAGCTATGGATCCATAATTTTAAGAACATAACGAGTTTATGAATGACAATAACCTTAAACATTGAACACATAAAACTTAAAATGTTTTAATTGCGAATTTTAAAGTTTTAACTATTGAATAGATTTTTAGTGGAGAGCACTTCTTCTTCAATGAAGTTTTAAGCAACATAAATTTAAATTAGTTGAACTCCTGTATAAATATCGGATATGAAATGAATTTTTTTTTTCTTAAAAACTATTAAATAGATCTTTATTAAGTACGCTTGTGACTTTATATATTCACTTGGTCACTTTGCATCTCTCTTTTGATAATGTGAGTTTTAGTTATTTTACGTATAAGTCCTTATTAATGTGCTTTTCTTTTGAATTGATTCAATTAGTCCTAAAATTACGTGTAAGTCCTTATTAATGTGATTTTCTTTTTCTTTCTTTTGTCCATTCCATTTCAGTACTATGAAACGAGTCAAACTTGCTTCTCAATTATATAAATTAAAAAAAATTAATTTTACCCTTTACGTAATATTAATATTTTGATGAAATAGACATCACGTAACATACCACCTCAACTCGCTAATTTTTTTACTTTATTTTTCCGCTCGTTCTTCCACCACTAGCATGAATATCATAAAGGGCAAAACAGTCATATCATCTTTCAAATAATTTCCGCTTCCAAACCTTTTGTCTCTCCTACGCGCAAATTCAGTTGCTTTTTAACTTTTTAACACATAAGAGTGTATACTACTTGAAGAAATACAGAGAAAGAGAGCCCATACCGGCAAAGCATTCGTCATATTAGACATAAAAACTACTGCATTGAATCTCTGATTCCCGTTGAAGTTTCCTTTGGGGATCAGACGTAGAGAAAATCTTCTTTGCTTCTACACTGGACCACAATTTAGGGACACAAACAATAAATTCTTGTATGTGGGTGTCTAAGTATTGTTTGAATTTTGAAGAGTTTGTTATATAAGTCGGAAAAATTGAAGTGGAAGTGTTATCCTGGAGTAATCAGAGTAGTAGGTGTCGGATAAATTTTCAAATGGGGGTTTCCCAGAACGATTCTTGTAGAATGGAAGGGTGGTTATATCTCATTCGGTCCAATCGGTTTGGCCTTCAGTACTCAAGGAAACGATACTTTATTCTTCACGATCTTGTTCTCAAGAGTTATAAATCAAACCCGGTTTCGAACAATGAGGTTGATCATTCTTTCTCACTCTCTCTCTCGCTCGCTCTGTGTGTATATTGTCTGCCCGTCTCTTATTTCACAGTGCTAATTGATAAACATGTGTTTAAACAATTTGGATACTGTTATCGGTCCTTGTTTTTTGCTTTAATATGAATGGCTTAAGTTTAATTGATAAGAAGTTTTTGCCAACTTGTAATCTGATTTGCCAGTCTGCTATGTTATTTTTGGTGCTGATACTAACCATCAGAGGCAAGTAATGCTGCACCCAATTCCTTGTGACAATGTGTTCGGAATTAATATTAATACACACACATACATTGTAGATGCATGTAGCCCCGAGATCAGTGCTCACACTTGTATGGTTTATCTGAGTTATTTGTTGTGGGAAAGCAAGTGTTTTCTTCTCAATTAGTAATAACTTGATTGATTGTAGGAAACAGTGCCGGTATAAAATGGTACTCCCTCCATCCCAGAATACTTGTAATGTTTTGCTTCTCGAGTATCAATTTGACTAATTTTCGGAGCTAAATTGAATTAGATTAATTTAATATTTTAAAATTAAAATTTAGATACTCGAATACTAAATAAAAGGTATTATAAGTTGCAATTCTTCTAAATGTTGATCAAAGTTTAAGTAGTTTGACTCTCGATAAATGAAACGTGACAAGTATTTTGGATGGAGGGAGTAGTTTCCTCTCAAAATTTTCTTATTTCTCTCTCTCTCCATATAACCATATTAGTGCCAAAGATGCTCCATCCCATAACTAGCACCTTTTTTTTCTCTGTCTGAATGCCCAGCTAAACATGACATCCTTCAGGGTAGCTGTCATTGACCATCGTGTGCCGAATATAATCGGATTCTGCACCATAACTGACTCGCTAAATGGCAGTGTAACTTCACATCCTCTCCCGGTTTTTGCACATTTATCACCAACTGATCCGAGAGATCCTTTCTCTCGTCCACTCAAAAGGGTGCCAAAACTTTTGTGGGATATGGTTGACAGTTACAAGAATGTAATGAGAAGTCAACAGTACCTGACATGGATGTGCCCCAAACGTGGGTAATCATTCCGCTCCTAGGAAAAATGATGACCATTCTCAAGAATCAAAAAGACTGAGTTGAGTCTTTGTCCTTGAATTCTTTGCCGTGAGAATCACTCCCTTAGTTGCAGCCATCTGAAGAAACAATCCTTTTTCGGGTCATTCCGAATCCATATGGAGATGTAGGGGAACTCTGTGTCCTTTCTCTTTAAGTGAGAAAATAATGGAAACACTTACCTGTGAAAATTCCCTTCTCTCTCTGCTCCTTTGCCAGGCATCCTGCTTTGTCAGTGGGATGTTTTGCCTATGGAGTAGCTCCATCTGTCCATCAAGTCTTGGTGTTCACCAATTTCCCAATTCTGCCAGTTTCTTTTCAAGCTTAAGTGCCACAAAAGTCCTCCGTGTTGCGTTTTGTTCATTTGGATGACTAGCAGTGTTCTCTGGCTTGAACATCGAAGGAAAAGCACCTTTCAGACTTTCATCTCCCACCATCAAAGCTTTTCGTAAGTGTGTTTTCATATCCTGTTTAGTATTTTATGTTCCACTGAACGTATCCCTTCCTTTCATTATGTTCCTCCACAATCTGCAACCATACAGTATTGTAGTGACTTCCGTTCTCTAACCCCTTCTTTGAAGATATCACCGTCTTCAAGTCTATTAGGAGCAAAATTGTATCCCCTCCTCTGTGCTCCATTGAAAATTCCTTTTGGAGTCCCTTCAACTTCATTGTGACCTCGATAGGCACTTGCACGGTGGACATGCAACATGTCATGACATGCTCTTTGTCAAAATCTTCTCGCTCCTTTCCGATAGGTGCTTTGTCCAGCCGGTCATTTTCCTTCAACTATGGAAGATTAAATGCCTATCATTTCTTTCATTTAACTAAAACTTACAATTTATTAGATTTGATTCAGAAGGATTTTATGAAATTGAAAGAGGCAGGCATATAATAAGGATGTTGATAATCACTTCGAAGTTTGAATGTCCAGCTGATTCAAATATATCCGATCCTCAAAAAGTCTAATGATTTAATATTTTGCGTAGCATACCTATCATTACATATTTTAATGGTTTTTGTTCAAATTTTGCATACAGATCATTGTTTCTGGAATATCTTATGATTTTTTCTAAAGAATGATAGACATTACAAATAGCAGCTATGTTTTACTTTGTAATAAAAGAAATAGGATCTAAGGAGAAATTTTTATGCTGGTCCTTACTAATATTCTTGTAAATGGGTTCCTCTCTTCCCATACTTCATCCTTTAGTGTTTATCACCGAGTTTTATGTAAGTAGTGGACTCATATTGTGTAGATTTTAAGTCGATTACAGCTCTTCAATGGTATCTAGAATAGTTAAGTATCAGCATTTCTTCTTCAAGTGGATGACTATTTTATTTTTGCAGTTATTCTGCCCTAGCTTTCTTGGAATTATTCATTTTCCATATTATCTGGATGCACTGCAATACGTCATGTTGGTTTTTTTGTAGGATCCTGTTAGAAGTGCTATTATCGATTCCTGCATTAGGGTGACAGACAATGGGAGAGAGAGCATTCAAAGAAGAGTATGATCTTTAACCCAATCTGTTCTGACTGGGTTTTATCATTAAATGCATTGACCACTTTACTGAGACTTTCTGGTTTTGTTACTTCTTCATTCTCCCAGGTTGTTTTCATATTCACTCTATACAATGCCTCAAATCATAATGATCAGTTGAAGGTGTGGAAATTGCCCTTTGCCCTGTTTCAGCTTTTATTTTTGGGACCAATGAGTGTCTAAAGAAAATTTACGAACTATAGTTAGGAGCAAACAGTCCTGAGGAAGCAGCAAGATGGATCCAGGCCCTGCAGGAAGCAGCTTTAAAGGTATAAAGTAATCAATATGAGCCGTTAAAGTCTCCCTTTGTTGACAACTGATGATAATGAATAATTGAAGGCAGACATGAATAAAAGAACTGCAGTTGATTGTCCAAGGCGTGACTCACAGTCTTTGAGGTATTTTGATTTGGTATATCAATATGTTACTTTGCTAAGGATCTTTGGAGATATTTATTCTTCATACAAGCATCTGTTGCTTGTCTCTTGCTAATTTCTCCTTCTACTTATTTTCCTTTTTGCCACACAGGTTAAATTGTTCCAACAAATCTCATCCTCTGAATTCCATTGATTGGACTTTCTGTTCATCCTCAGTGACAGATGCTACGACATCTGATGTTGTTGCACCCTCGTCCTGGACAATATTTGGTTGTCATAATGGTAGGTTCTAAGGATTCTTATGTTTGAGAAGCTGAAATTACATGTAGGATTTTTAGCTCTTACGATAATTTTTTCGTCCTTGCGGATCCATTAAGAATTTCTGTTACAATGTTTCTGAGTCATTCTTTCAGAAGCTCTTTTAATTCCTTATTAGTTCTTTAGCGGGGAAGGAGACATGATTGGCTTTATCTTGGGAACTTTTCTAAGATCATTTCTCTGTCTTTTGTGGGAGCCAACTTGGGCATGCAGGTCTTCGGCTATTTGAGGAAGCTAAGGATAGGGAATCTCATGGGAAGGTAACCTAATATTGCCAGCACCTAAGGCAGTAAATCTACGAGCTCATGTTATTGAACTTGTCCCATGCTTTGCAGTGGGATGATCACCCTGCAATAATGGCTGTTGGTGTAGTCGATGGAACTTCAGAAGCCATTTTTCAAACACTCATGTCACTTGGTCCTTCAAGATCAGAGTGAGTTGCAAAGTCTTTAACAAAAAGTCTTCATATATGCTTCTATTGCTACTAAAATTAGTATCTCTTTGCGTTTAAAGTATAACTAAGACTTGGATAAGTTAAATACCAGAAAACATATGCCTTTCTAGGAAACAACCCATTTCCAGCACTATGAAAGTCTTCTTGATCAAGATTCAACTGGAGAATTGAAGTGTCAGTTTTGTGAATCCTATTTAATCAAGAGTTGACTTATCTTGCTTGAAATATTTTTTGGAAAGATGAGCATAACTTAAATGTTTATAGGTGAGTACTTTAAAGAATGTTCACTGGTGAGTGATCAAAGTTCATTCCAAATGAGTTAGGTGATGTAAAAGCTACTTGCCCCTACTGTAAGATTAAAAACTTGTGGATTAGTAGATAATGTGGTCCTAACACTTGTCTCAGATAGACGCATAAGATTTCAAACCATGCGTGTAGGTATGTTCAGAGGATCTCGAGCATGAGGTTTTTATTGTTGTGTATATTTTGAATGGAGGAAGCTTTTGGTCCTGGTTTATCAATTGGATGATTGATAGGATGAGAATACACTTATCTAATAAAAAAGCATTTGACAATTTGGACAAGGTTGGAACAATTTGTGATGAGATTGAAAGACATGAGGAAAGTGCAAAAAGGGGAAGCGGCAGAACACCAAAATATGTGGAGGGGGTGGCAATAAACTCTCTAACTAGATCACTGAGGAGTAAAGGAATTATCAGATTGAAAGAGATGAGGAGACTACAAAGCTGGGTAGGATGGAACATCAGAAACATATGAAAGGTGATAAGTTTCTTAACTAGAGCATCGAGGAGATAATTTTGGAAGAGGGATTGAAGATGATGAGAATCGGATGGATATATAACGACAAAATTTGGCGAGGGTTTATATATTTTCAAAATTATGCGGCAAGGGGATGCTTTGATTGCTTGCTGATGAGGCCAACCTTGGTATCATCTATGGATCTCAAAGGCTCTACTTTCATTCATGTTAAAAGAAGTAAATTCGGGAAGAACATAATATGTGAATGTGTTGGAACTCCTGCATGAGAGCATTGTCTCCTTTAATCTTTATGCATTTGTAGATATAACTCTACCTTGTTTACAAAAATTCCTAAATTCATTTATGACTATTCCCTAGGAAGTTGTCTAATTGATGCACCATTTGAGTAGTTGTCTAGTACTACTTAAGTAGCTATTTATAAAGAGCAAGTAATAACTTATTTTGTCTTATACTAAATAAATAATTCCAAGATGTATCCAGACATATCTTAATATAAACATTTTTTTTAATATTGGGTTGGAGAGACAGAGAAATGGGTAATTGATGAAGAAGAACCAATGACACTAGGAAATGATTATAGGCAACTTCTACTTGTTCACATATTCAAGGTCTACTACCCTTACATAATATCTCTAAGGTTAAATAAACTATCTTATCATATCTAATACCCCAACATAATGTCTCTAAGGTTGAGTTTTGGATCGTGCACCACTAGCCCTCGGGGACTTTAGTTTTTTCTTTTTTTAAAAAAAAAGGCTCAAATAGAGCAGAATGGATGAGGAGTATTCACATTGCCGACCCTGAGGCAGTGTTGATTGATTAATCAATTCAGGGGAGTGATGAAGAAGGGGCAACGAGGATACTGCACTAACTGTGTGGGTGAAAATATATAGGAAGAGAATGACGTTGCGCTTGGTTGCTGTGCATAAGAACTAACCATTCATAGAGAAACAGAGGCTTACTCAGTAAGATATTTCATCATGTTTGTGAAAAACTTAAAAATGAATTTGCTTATGCGTAGTTATTGAAAGTTGAAGGGAGCAGACTTCCTCATGTAATTATCATATTCTATGAAACTTAGTAGCATACTTTATGGGGAGGAAAAGAGAAGGAGAAAAGGAATTCCTAAAAGGAGTTGAGTTCTGTTGTGCGGAAACATGGAATCATGGATGACCATTCTATACTATATTTTTGAAGGCTAAAAATGAGAAGCAGGAAGTTGGGTAGGAATGGTGGGTTAAATTAATTAGTTTCATTAGTTGTGTAAAAGTTAAATAAGGTAGTAATGAGAGTCTGGAAGTTGCAATCCTTGTATTTAAACATTTCGAATCTCTTCCCTTTTAGACAGAGAGCTAGAGCCATGGAAGTATTGGAAAAAGGGTTTTAGTTTACCTAAGAATTATGCAGCCCCCTGCCGGATATGATTTGTAGATCTTCCAAATTCTATTTCAGTTTAAACTCCAAATTTGCTGAATGCATGAGCTGAAGCAATTTGCTTCCTTGCATTAATTGAGCATCTGCTATAATGGTCTCAAAGCCCTTTATTCTTAGTAAAACTAACATGTTAACCATGATACAGTTAAGCATTTGTCATTTCAATAATCTTTTGTGCTAGACATGTTCTTTCAAGAGCTAAGGAATAGTGAAATGCAATGATGGAAAGCATATTTGAAGCATCAATGAAATATTGTGTAGCAAGCCAGCTTAACGGGGTTTCTGCTCAGTTCTATTATGTCTCTTCAACAACACCTGAAAATTTAGAACTTCACGATGTGCTACTTCTTCATACAATAGCTTACGTTTCATGTATCCTTGATTTACCTTGACTTACCCGTGACAAATGTGCGAGATGGGAATGGATGCTTCGTATGATTCTTTAAAATACCCAAAAGATAGAGAAAAGACGTAGGTGTTGTCGTGTTCATACCTAATATTTACACACCCGTAGTTGAGTCCATGTTGGTATATAGCTTGTTTAGATGTCAAGTGGATGGCATATTGTAAAATTGATCTAAGTGCAGCTTTCATTGCCTTCCTCTGAGGGAGACTGCAAATAAGAAATAATTGTATCCTTACAAAGTATATGTATTTTACTCTGCAGATGGGATCTCTGTTATATACTCATTGTATCCTTATAATGTTATGCTTACTATGCAGATGGGATTTCTGTTACTACAAGGGTAGTGTTATTGAACACCTTGATGGTCACACAGATATTGTTCATAAGCTTTTACGTCGGGATTGGCTACCTTGGTCAGGCACATGCATGATATTCACTCTCCTAACTGTTTGTAATTTGTTAGGGTTTATAATTGACAAAAGTTGTTGCAGGAGTATGAAAAAAAGAGATCTTCTTTTGCGGCGCTATTGGAGAAGGGAGGATGATGGAACATATGGTACCAATGTTTGTTACTTTGTTTTGGCTGCTTTCTAAAACTACTCGGTCTGAGCATGACTTATCTGTTTACTCTTGCAGTTATTCTATACCATTCTGTGTTTCATCTGAAGTGTCCATGTCAAAAGGGCTATGTTCGTGCCTGCCTTAAAAGTAATGTATGCCTAGAACGTAGAGCGAGTATAAAGTTCATTTTGTCACTCTAGCTGCTGTGGATGTTTAATTTTACATGGAAGAGCTAACATTGATAAATTCTCATAGTGCATGGATGACTAATTTCTGCAAATCATATATGGTTGATAATTTTATTGTTGCACAGCATCAGTTATATGCTTGTACTGCACATGTTTTTTGCACAAGACTACCCTTTGTAGAGCTGCACATTATGGATATACTTTGCTAATCATTGCAGGTGGAGGATATGTAATATCACCTGTAAATCAAAGGAAGCAGTCAGTAGTCAAGCATATGCTTGCTATTGATTGGAGATTCTGGAAGTCTTACTTACGAACATCTTCAGCCAGATGTATAACCATCCACATGCTAGGGAGACTCGCTGGTGTGTTTTTACTGCGAGATCTAGTTTCATATTAGTTGCTTTTGTTCATGTTTACATATTATGACTGCATAATGCTGCATTTGTAGCTTTGAGGGAGCTTTTTATAGCGAAATTAGGAGATTGCTCTTCCTCGTATTTTTTGGAGGAGCAGGTAAGAAACAAAAGACTGCATCAAATTGAAGAAGTTAAGGTTGAAATACAAACCAAACTGGAAAATGGGAAGAATATGGCAGATATGGAAGAAGAAGAAGAAGTTGCTAAAGCACCTTCTGAACATGCGAGCTTAATGGGGTTAAATGATGCATCAGATGAGTTTTTTGATGTCTCTGAACCACTTGATTATGACCAATCGGAAAATGGCTGGCCTTCTGATTTTGGCTCAGAGATGTACTCTCAGGTAAAACCATAATCTTTGGGAGCTATTCTATGAGCAGGTAGCTTTTCAGAAATGCAGGAGGCTACATGAGGCATGACTTTCATGATATAAGCATGTCTATCTATTGCTACTAGTAATGAAGGATGTGAAACTTTCTTTCAACTAACTTCTACTTGAATGGCACCTTATGTTTGTTTTTCTGATCTAGTTTATGTCTTTTATCTGGTTTTAAAGCATATATGCTTGAATTCAATAAATATGCAGTCTCTTATGACTTCCACGTCTTAGGATGCCGACAATGTTTATACATTAAAGTTCATTTTCTTATCCCCATCCTCAAAGAAAATCTCCATTTCTCTCGAGTAGTTCCTGATTCCCTTCATTAAACCCTAATGTTGCAGTCTATTTTGGACCTTATCCCCTTTTGCCTAGACCCATCATCTTGTTGTAGAATGCACAGATCAGTACTTTTTTAAGATGTTTCTTTCCTCTGGGATTTCCTTACGACTTTCTCTTTCGTCATTTTTTTTTTCTTTTTTAGGACACACGGCATGCCAGATTATCATCTGCTGCTGGTTTTGTGAAAAAGTTGCATGATCTTGCTGGTGAGTTTGATCTGTGTTGCTATTTCAAAAAACTCAATTAATGGAAATGTTGAAGTTCTGAGGATTGAGATTCTTTTCCCACTTCAGTTCAAAAGCGGGGTTATGTAGATCTGCATGAAAAGGCAAAGGAAGATACATTGGTGTGCCACTATGGGTCCACTCTTCCAAAAGATCCAACTTGTAATTTGCCTTGCAGTTGGTCCCAAACAGATCCGTCAACTTTTCTTATTCGGGGAGAGACTTACCTAAAAGATCGTAAGAAGGTGGGATTTCGTAGTTGATTGAGTTATAGCTGTTTTATTTTCCCGTAAGCATGTTCTGGTTCAATCTTTGTGTGGTCCATCTCTGACTCATTTGATCTTGGAGACTGGAAATGCTTCCTTTTGTTAAATTGATATCTTTGGTTTGATGTTCCTGCTGATCATCGCTCGACAAAGCCACATCTTTCTGTACCACACTCGAGGTGTTAGTTAAATTGTATGAAACAAAACTTCAATGTTTGTTATTCCTGTCAATAAAATATGTCTAAAATGGCATACCGGCTTGGAAACTCAACTTCAAAAATCTGCAGGCTTCTCGGCTAGTTGTCTGCTGTGCTAGCGTGCATGAGATATTCCGGGTTCTTGCCCTACTCATGTCAAAATTTGTTTAGTCTGAAATTGTATTGCAAAGTTATGTGCATTGTCCTAATTTTATGTCATTTACTGGTTTTGTGGCTCTGTTACAGATTAAGGCAAAAGGCACGTTGATGCAAATGGTTGCTGCAGATTGGCTGAAGTCTGACAAGCGAGAAGATGATCTTGGTGGTCGCCCTGGGGGCATTGTTCAGGTTGCTTCTCTTATTCTGTGTGAAGACAATGAACATAACATACACATGTAGTTTATAAACCTGCTGCTTACCAACTTTTATCTGCAGAAATATGCAGCTAAGGGTGGTCCAGAATTTTTCTTCATTGTGAATATACAGGTGTATTCTCTTGCTTCCTTTTATTTTTTCTGCTTTCCTTCGGAACTCCAGAGAGTTCATTTAGCTGAACATGCCTTACATTCAGGTACCAGGTTCAACAACATACACTCTTGCTCTCTACTATATGATGGACACTCCTATAGAAAACGTGCCCTTGCTGGAGAGTTTTGTCAAAGGGGATGATGCTTATAGAAATTCAAGGTTCAAGCTCATACCATACATATCCAAGGTTTGTATTCTGATAATTGAGATTGAACATAATCACTTTTTTACAAGGTTTAACAATATTTATTTTTGGTTAAGTTGCTTAATGATTTAGCAAAAAGCTATGGCACACCATCAGTCTAGTGGCATTTGCACTGATCCATGCCAATGCTTTTGACTTTTGAGAATGGTTGGTGGAGTGGTAGCACTTTTGTCCTTTAACCTTTGATCTTGCAGATAACTAATGCACAGCAACAAGTTGTTCTCACGATCGAAAAAAGAAAACTGAACCCTTCTTTGGTAAATATAACTTATAATCTTTTCCCAAACAATGATCCTTTTTTACTTCTCAGTGGTCAAATTTTTTAATGACCAAAGAAATTATATTGATGATCATGAAGAAATTCAAAGAGATGGATACTGCACGCATAAATTATTTTCCCAAAATTCATGTCATCCAAGAGTCCTTTTTTGTTGTAATGCTTCTGTGCTTTTTTGCATGCTGTTTTGGGTGGACAATGTGCTTTAATCAGCATTGCACACAGTACTTAACAATTTTATCCTTTTAAAAGATCAGAGGTTGTGGTATTGACTCCTATTTGCCTATCAGGGACCATGGATAGTCAAGCAGAGTGTTGGAAAGAAAGCATGCCTTGTAGGTCCAGCGCTTGAAATTAATTATTTTCGGGGAAAGAACTACTTGGAGGTAAATCCCAAGAGAATTTTTCTACAGGAAATGATGCTTTAATTTGTTTGCATTTTAGCTAAAATAGTTGGTGCAGTTAAATATGCCCATTTTCAATATCTCTGGAATGAACTACTTCCACTACTGCAGAAGTTCTATATCTTTTCTTGTCAAAAGTAGATTACTGTTAACTTTTTGCCACCGAGTGCTTTCCTCTTGAACTAATAAAAGCTTGCATAAAAGTTTTTCCCCAGTTGGCTAAGAGAGCCTGTATAAAAAAGGAGAGGCTCGAAAAGAATCAACTTTCAGATCTGTACTTGTTGCTTTAAGTCCAAAGTGGAATTAAGTGTGGGTTTTAACTACAAATGAAAATAATATATATTTGGACAAAAGAATTGAGTAACCATAGTTAAAACAGAATATACAAAGTAAAAATCATGTCAATCGAGTTCAAAAACCATTTCAAATTGAGAGAATATATAATTACCCCCTCTAACTATAGCTTTTTTTTCCAAAGAGAAACTTTAACTTTACAGGTCCTAGTATCCTCTTATTCCTGTTCAGAGTGAATTTATTACCCCCTTATAAGCCTATGTGACTTGGCGAGTATACTGCACTCTCCAATGGAGCTTGAGATAACAACAACATACGCAGTGTACCACAAAGTGGAGTTTGGGGGAGCTTGAGATAAGCAAAAAAAAGTCTTTTTTTTTTCAGCATTGTTTTAATAGCAATACTTTTCTTTACTTTGTTTATTTTGATTTACTTTTCAATTCCTTTTGTCCTCTTAAATTCTTCGATCCAACTCCTCTTCTTTGCTTCTCTTTTTTTCCTTTATCTTCTTTCTCTCTGTTTTTCAAGCTCTTTCTCCTTGAGCCTATTCCCGATACATCATTATTCTTTGGTTTTTCTTTTCAGTTTGATTTTTGTTATGGAGTTATTATCCATCATTTTTTGGTTGGGAGTACTCAACATTTCCATGGCAACTATAGTGGTTTTGATTTTCAAATTTTAATTTGGTGGTTTTGATTTAGATGAAAAGATCTTATGTTTCTTAAACTAGTTTTCTTGCATAAATTTTAATTTCTTATCCTTCTGCTAAAGTTAATCTATAACATTTTTTAACATTTAATGTATCAATTTACCACCAGTATTTATTGTCTAGTAATGTTCTCCAAAGACGGAACCCATGAGGTGCACGTTTAGGCATCTTAGCGCCTGCTAAAGTTCCATAGAAGTGACTTGCCTTTAAGTACTGAGCTTCAAGGCTTAAGTTGTGCCCTAAATGAGTCTTCGACAATGCTGTTATTTAATTGGTTCCATTAGAAAATCTTTGTTTTGAGTGCAAACGTGTGCATGAAGAACTTGATGAAAAGTTTTAAGGAGCCATACAAAAAGTGAAGCTAACAGTGCTATAACCCATGTTATAAGAAAATGGAACTTGGGTTTAATCCAACACAAAAGTTAGCTCACGAGGTAAGGACTGCTCATAACCATATAAATATACAGCAATCTATTCTCTCAACATAGATTGAATAATCTATCACCTCCGCATGCCTTGAGTAAATCAATAGATGGATGAGTTGGGCATTGATACCATGTTAAGAAAATTAACTTTGAGCCTGATTGAGCTTAAAAGTTAGCTCATGAATATCAAAATCATACAAGTGAAACACACAGTTCCCCAACCAATGTAGGACATCTAACGGCCCATTTAACCCTCTTTAAGATTTGAACTTCTCAGAAGTCTAGAAGTCAGAACTTTTCAGATACTCTGTATCTTTTCATCTTCCTTGTAGTTGTTGGGTAGAGAATTACCGGGACAGGAAGGGCCTTCAGTTGCTGGTGGATTCATGTGGCAATTTGAGGATTGCCCTTATATGTTGATGTGTTAGTTTTACGAAGCTGTAGGTCGAAATTTAACTATCTTTAGAATAATAAGTGAACTTAATACTGCTTGCATTGACATTCCAACCCCTCCATAGTGAAACATCTTCTTACGCAAAAGAATTCTTTTCTGATAGTGGACCTAAAAAAGGTTTTGTGATCTTTCAGCTAGATATCAATGTTGGTTCTTCTACTGTAGCAAGGGGCGTTGTAAGCCTTGTTGTTGGATATCTAAACAATCTTGTCATTGAGATGGCGTTTCTTGTCCAGGTAAACATTCATGTCCCTTTCTCCATTTGACAATCATATCGAAATTCATCGAGTATGACAAGCATATACGGTGTCTTCTTGGAACACGTATCAACCATTTGATAGCTTATACGAATATCTTTCTTCACAGGCCAACACCCCGGAGGAGCTTCCTGAATATCTTCTTGGAACCTGTCGTCTTAATCATCTGGACGTCTCTAAAGCTGTTCAAGTGAAACCATGATCTTGTATATCTCAATTGTTTCTTTTATCTTCCCCCCATTTTATATAGCTTGCTACCGGCAAAAATGGATGATGCACATATAGAAGTGCAAAAGCTTTACAAAGTGACTATTCTTTGATTCGATCAGATGTCATGCCAGCAGTCTTCTGCGTTGGTCTCAGCTGTATAGTTTGCACAATATTTCTGTTTCTAACTTTCAGTAAACTCCATTGTGAGAATATGTCTTTTTTCCAGTGTTACATCTAATAGTCATTTGGTGTTCTGAAATCTTAGAGTTCTACCCGTTATTGTTAATGTTAGTTAATCTTGTGTTGTGCTTGGCTTGAGATATTGCAGTCAGTTCCCTTATTGTTTTTCTTTCGAGACTTGTTATTATAGGATAAATTTACTATGATATTCCAAAATGCTAGTGTTAAATTTGCATTAAACCCCCTTATCCGAGGGTCTCTCGGAAACAGCTTCTGTACCTTACCTTGAGGTAAGGATAAGGTTTGTGTATACTCTGCTCTCCTCACACTTTATCCGTAGAATTTCACTTGATTGATTGCATGTGTGTTCATGTTTAACCTCAAGTAGTTATTAGTTTCTAAATTTTGTGATAAAAATTTCCCCTAAAAATAGCAAAAGCGGCTATAATGCGGTATTTTGACTAACTAGTTTTAATGTACGTGCGTTATACATGTTCATAATTTCAATATGTTATATATAGAAGAAGAATAAATTGTTATTGAGTAATAGTTGACGTTAAAAATAAATGCAGCATTCGTCAATAATCAGCAAATGAATAAGATGAATTCACCATCTCAATTCAATCAATTTTACTAAAAAATTGACAAAAATTAAAAACCTAAATAATAATTATTATAAACATATTTATATTATAGTAAATGTCTATAAATGTATTTGTATTATAGTGGATACATGTGTTCATATTACAGTGAAAGTCTATTTTTTTGGAGAAAGTTAAGAGAAATTATCCCTATAAATAGAAGGGTTTTCCTTCATTGTATTTCATCTCATCAAGAGAAATAAGAACTTTTCTCCTTCTCTACAATATTCTTGTTCTTTCTTTATTATTTCATAATACGTTATCAGGAATGATATTCCTTTGGTGATATTGTTGCTCTACAACTCTACCGTCTCAAAATTTGAAGGCCAATGTATTATTTCTCTTTCTTTTAATATGGCTAATCTTACGAAACTTGATTTCGTTGCCCTTCAAAGTTCGGGCAAGAACTACCTTTCATGGGTATTGGATGGTGAAATCCATATGGATGCAATGGGTCCTGTAGACACCACTAAAAGTGAAATTAAAGCATCAAACCAAAATAGTGCTAAGGCTATGATATTCTTGTGTCATCATCTTGACGAAATTCTTAAAATTGAATATCTCACGATTGAGGATCCACTTATTTTGTGGAATAGCCTAAAAGAAAGGTCCACTCAAAGGCACGATATGATTGGATCCATCAAGGCCATAAGTCTATTCATGAGTACAACTATTCAGCATTCAAAATTGTTTCTCAATTGAAACTATGTGGAGAAACTATTAATGATGATGATATGATGGAATATGTGATAGTACACAAAATTAATTGAGAGCTTTGAAAGAGCTAATGTGTTACTAGTGAGTCTCGAAAGGAAACTTATAACTTTCGAAGATATTGAAAAAAAAAATTGAGACTATAAATTATGGGAAGATCAAATATCTTCATATTACTACAATTGAAGCAGGTTATAAATATTTACGTAATTACCCACCGTTTTCTTTTGTTTGTAGTACATAAATATGAGCATGATGACAAAATCACATACGAAAGTAAACTAGAAGTTTACTGAAATAAAGATAAATTGGCATAACTGGTTGGCCATCCGGGTTCAAATGTGATGCAAAAATAATTGAGAATTCACGTGGTTATATATTGAAGAAATAAAAGATTCTTCAAGAATTCTCTTGTGTTGCTTGTTCTCATGATAGAATAATCACTATATCAGCTAAGATTGGAATTATATTCCCTGAAATTTTCAAACTTATAAAAAGGTGAATATAGGCTCGTTTTCACCCGCCACGTGAACCATTTGCGATTATATAATTTTAATAGATGCATCTATGGTATGGTCACATGCGCTTTGATATTAATTTGCAATTGGTTCCTGCAAGGTTGTTTGCTCGAATTGTTAAATTAAGAGCACGGTTTCAAATCATAAAATCATGTTGATAATGCTTATTCATATCTATGTTGGTTTAGCAAAAATTGTATGCCTCCAATTATAGCTAAACCATTGGTTATGAGAACAAAAATTCGCAAAAAAGAAAATTGATATGAGATATGTTTATTTAACATATAGCAACACTTGAATGCACCAAACCAACAAGGTTCCCCTATCACAATTGGTTCAGGGTCAGGAACTAAATAATTCCATCTAAAAATTTGAATGTTCGGTATATGATTTAATTGCTCCACCACAACGCACAAAGATGGGTCCCCAAATGAACTTGGGGGTAAATGTTAGTTTTCCTAACATTAGGGGGGAGAAATGATTAACAACTGAAAATTGAGTGTGGAATGAATTATCTAGATCCTCGAAAAAAAATGTGAACTTAAAGTTCAAGAGATAATTCACTTGCAAAATATTGCAAATCAATTGCCAGATGTATTTGCTAACCCTATTTTATAATTCAGTTACAAATGCTCCAATGAAAGTCCTTGAAGGACAGGGTCTATGAGACGCCTAAAGCCTGATAGATCAAACAGTTCCAAATATAGAACTCATTGAAGAAGGAAAGGAGCAAATGATTAAGATAGTCATAATAATGAGACAAGTGCTTTAAAAAGCACCACGACATAATACTTCATAAAACCTTGGCAAAGGTTCAAGTACCTGAAAATGATGAAAAATGAAGAGATCTCAATATGTTATGTCGCATTAGAACTAATATCAAAATGATCGTCGACGATACCTTTGATATAATATAGCACTAAATATTATATATTGACGAGGATCTTGAATTCAAATTTGTCAAAAAGTATGGATAGATAAATGATTGGCCAAATAAAAATAGGCAATTCAAGTATAATGCCAGTGAGTATAAATATTTCTTGTGGCATAAAGATTTTCGCAAATCCTGACATTATTATATGTAAAGGTCCTCCTGTAGTGGATGCAATTATTTTGAGGTTACTCATAAGTCTGGCAATACATGAAAAACTTGATATGCATATAATGAAATTATTTTCTATCTAGATAGACCGAAGGATATATGAAAATCCTTGAAGGATTTAAAAAAATGAGGAAATTCTTGGTCCTGAAGTACCATCTCTTAATGCAATCGGTGCACTAATGTATCTTGCTAACACTACAAGACTTGATATAGCCTTTTCGATTCATTTATTAGCAAGATATAGTTCTGCTCCTACTATGAGATATTGAAATGGGATCAAACACATAATGCGGTATCTAAAAGGGACTACTGATATGAGCTTATATTATTCTAACAATTGCAGTCCCGATCTTGTTGGTTATGCTGATGCTGGATATTTATCTGACCCACACAAAACTCGATCTCAAACTGGCTACATGTTCATATGTGGAGGTACTGCTATATCTTGGAGATCTACAAAGCAGTCTTTCGTAGCCACTTCATCAAATCATGTTGAGATAATATCTATTCATGAAGTAATCCGAGAATGTGTGTGGTTGAGGTCCATGATACATCTCATTAGAGAAAAATGTGGTTTGAAATGTGACAAAGTATCCATAATTTTATATAAAGATAATGCAGCATGCATAGCACAACTAAAATGAGAATTCATAAAAGGAGATAGAACGAAACATATCTTGCCAAAGTTCTTCTACGCACATGAGCTCCAAAAGAATGGTGATATTAACGTGCAACAGATTCGTTCAAGATAATGCAGCATGCATAGCACAACTAAAATGAGAATTCATAAAAGGAGATAGAACGAAACATATCTTGCCAAAGTTCTTCTACGCACATGAGCTCCAAAAGAATGGTGATATTAACGTGCAACAGATTCGTTCAAGTGACAATGTGGCTGATTTATTCACCAAGTCTCTACCAACTGCAACTTTCAAGAAGATGATGCACAAGATTGGGATGCAAGATTCAAGGATGTTCTAATTAGGGGGAGTTAATACGCGTTGTACTCTTTTTTTCTTACGAGGTTTTGTCCCACTGAGTTTTCCTTGTAAGGTTTTTAATGAGGTAGCTAAAATGCGTATTATTAGATATGCGTACTCTTTTTCCTTCACTAGATTTTTTTCCATTGGGTTTTTTCTAGTAAGGTTTTAACGAGGCACATTATCTATCAAATAGATATTCAAGGAGGAGTGTTATAAACATATTTGTGTTATAGTGGATATAAATGTATTTGTATTGTAGTGGATACATATGTTTATATTATAGTAAGTCTATCTTTTGAAGAAAAGTTAGGAGAAATTATACCTATAAATAGAGGGGTTCTCCTTCATTATATTTCATCACATCAAGAAAAATAAGAACTTCTCTGTTTCTCTATAATATTTTTGTTCTTTTCTTTATTATTTCATAATAATAATAATAATAATAATAATAATAATAATAAATTATCTCAATTGATTTGATTTAGTTCTAAAAATCGACTTAGTTAGTTTGGTTATTTTTTTAAATAAAGCTCAATCGAAACCAAACTATAAACCCTTTTAACTCTTATTTATAAAAGAATTAATATTTAATAGCAACTTTATTTTTTATAGTTAATATTTGGATGTTTACGTTAAATTAGTGAATACTGTTTAAATATATATATATAATTATCACTTTATCTTGTGATAATATATATTTTATTTTAATAAAAAAAAATTATTTAATATAAATATCAAATTCGGTGAACTAACTTACACTCTTGAGTTAGGAGGGGCGTCATCACCGCTTGTAGGCCCCACGCCTCAAGAAAAAGTACACACCGTCCGTTCCGTCCCTCCAAAACAATCACATGCTCCGCCGACCACCTCACTTCCCCTGCTCCCCTCTTCCTCTTCACCCTATGAGAGTAACGTTTTCTATCTTCATTTATTATTTTCACCAAAAAGTACAATCCCCCACACAGATTTTCACCAAAATTGGGAAAAAGATTAAAAGCTGTTCCCCCTTCTCTCTATCTTCCTTCTCACCCTATCTTTTTCTGCAAAACCTCCAGACAAAAGTGCAGTGCAATCAGCAACAATGGCATGCTCAAGGCGGACATTTTTGGACATTCAAAAAGCTCCCTTTTTACCCAATTCGGCTTCCAACTTTTTAACGGTTTGTTCACTTTTTTTCCGATATAATTCTAGTAATTAATCCTTTTGCCTAATTTGTTCAGTTTCATTTTCTTTTACTCTGTCCGATTTGGGTGCTGAGAGAATTGGCCGAAAATTTACAGATTAGGTATGAACTGTTTGGTAAATAAGCAGAAAATATTATTTTTAAAGTATAGGAGTAGGAATGTGGGGGTGGTGAGTGGGGGCTATGAGGGTTTGGGTGTTGGAAGATTTTATATTTTTTTAAAAAAAATAAAATTTTCTGTTTTAAATGAAAAATGCTTTTCTTCATACCAAACACACCCTAGGTCTCTGAAAATTCACAATCTTGGGAAAAAAAAAAGAAGCTTTTTTACATTAATTTATTCTTTCTTCTAATTCGAGCATTTTTCAGCATCGAGAATAGGAAAAAAGTGAAGAACCCTTGAGTTTTTTCTTTTTTAGGGGATTTACTTTTAGAAACGTTTATGAAAAAGGATTCAATTTTTTCTTTTTAAATAATATTAGTATATTTTGTGAAGAAAAGTTTTAAGAAAGCAATTCGTTTTCGTTTTTTCAAGAATTTCCTGTGCTTTCTGGCAACCCGTACCCGTATTTTTGCAGGATGCCAGAATATTTCAAAAATGATAATACCATACATTAGACATATAATTATGTTCCCAGTATTAAATGAATAAAGCTAGTAAAAATTATTATAAAGGAAAATCTTTAACATAATAAAATGGATGGAAAAAGGTACTACAAAATAAAAGGAAACATAACTTCACTTTTTGAATTTGATGCGACTCACAGTAAAAAAAATATTCATATTTCACAAAATTATACTAATTTATTAAACTTTTTAGAAACGTATATTTTTCAAGCAAAGATTTTCTTTCAGTTACAGGTCAGGCCCTATTTTATGTGCTTGGAATCTAGCTATGAAAATTTTATTTATATTAATTAATAATATAATTATCATTTTTGGTAAATTATAAGGATAAATGAGAAGATTCCTTTGATACTTAGAATCTAAATAGACTCCTATATTTGGTAGGAATGTATAGTGCCTACTATTGCCTTTCTAACTTACCTACTAGGTTATACATACGCGTATACTCCGTATAATATTTGAATACGTTAACATAATAAACCTACACTATATATATAGATATAGCACTTAACTTTTACTTTTTTTTTATTTTGGACTTAGCAAACTTAGGTTTCCCTTTAATATAGCATTGATTAATAAGGTGCGATATTAGAGAGTAATATATACATGGATTATGTGTATAACTTATGTGCTTAGACTTTTCCATTGGTTGCACATACCTTTTGCAGTTCTAATCCTTCTTTATTATTGTTTGTGTATATATGATTCAGAAGATTAATATGGTTGAACAAAATTGTTGGGATGGGATTCCAATGGGGCCTATTGCTGAGGAAGACTTTGAGAGTTTACTGAATGGTTTGGATTTTCCAATGGAAAGCTTGGAAGAAGGTGGCCACGGTGAAGATTGGGATGCTAGTGTATACCAGTTACTTGGGCCAATCCCTTCAGATGCTCTTATGACTTCGGTGTCCCATGGTGATATTGCCAATGGCCGTTTGGATGCTCCTATGACCAATGCTCTTGTGAGTTTTAACTTGGTTTATGTGTTAGCTTTACTCTGAGCTACTTTGTGTTAGCTAGAATAAGAAAGATTCTATCTTTTTTTGTTTTTTAATGTAGAAGACAAAACCGGGAAAAGAAAAATGTAGAAGACTAAAGATTGTTTTGTTGAAAAATAAGTGAGTTTCTTATATATTTATTTGATATTTGGCACATAAGTAAAAATTATTATCTCAAAAACATTTAAATATAATTTACACAAACACTATATGATGTTGTATAGGGGGGTAGGAGTGTGGTCGTGGTGGCAATGGAGGCTGTGAGGGTGGGGGTAGCGGTGGGATGTGATGGAAGGTGTGAAGAGACAATTAATGTGTAGAGACATTTGTGGGACTTGTTTTCCTGCTGTAATTCATTTTTCTTATTTTTAACGAACCTGTTTTCCCAGACAATGTTTTTCACAAATTTTGACCAACCAAATATGAAAAATGTTTTCCTTGGTGCCAAACAGACCCTAAAAGTACAGAGAAAAGAGTGTGTCAAAGGTTGAAAACTTCCAATGTTCTATTATCCCTGCCTCCCTCTTGACAAGTGATGTTGGCCTCCTTACGCAAATCCTTAGACTACCACTATAGCTCCATATTTTGTCAATTTGGAGGTAATTCTTGCTTGGAAATCCAAAGCTAACCAAACAAAGAAACAACCATTTAGTCTTGATATTATTTCATTACTTTTGATTGCAAAATATGATGAATAAGTTGTAAGGGCTCTAGTTTTCTTTTCTTTCTTAGTCTTCTTCACTTTAAAGCATTATAGGAGAAGAAAGGACTTGAAGGTTGTTTTCCACATAGGGAGATTTTAAATGTGGAGTTAAACATATCTTGCTGAATGATACCATAAAATATTGTCTAATAGTCATCCCTTTTTTTTTTTTATAAGTTGATTGATATGTAGCTTTGGAGTGTCTTGCAAGTTGACCTTTTGGTGACTAATTCTCTCTCTTTCTTCTCTTTTTGCTGGTCTTTGTCCGGGTGAACCAATGAACAGTGTCTCTAGTTTTGAAGTAACTGAATTGGCCTCAAATATCCCCAAGCTAATAGTCACGAAACTCTTCTTGAACCTCTTAGTATTATGTAGTTGTTGAACCAGTGTTGTCAAAGACAGCAGCGATGTTCAAAGCATGTTGAGTGCTCTGCTTAACTAAATAATTGATTTTTTATTTTATCGTAATTATTTTTTTAATTTCTTTGCCCATGTATTTTTTATTCATGCTTATAATTATTAGTCTTGGACGACACATGCATATTTGTTTTTTTTTCTAAATTTGTGTCTTTCTTCATTAAAGCCCGAGCTTTTATTTGCACTTTGCATTTAAAGTCCTAACAGACCTTAGAGCTTTTTTTGTGTTTTTCTTCTTTGATAACACTGAGTTGTTTAATGTCAAGTTTTGTTCTCTTCCTTCTGGAATGCGCATGCGATTCCGTAAACCATCACAATGTGTTCAAAATTATTTAGTGGACCTATAGCACCTCCAGTTGGTTTTTTTGTTTGTTGCCTGAAATATCAACGCTAATATGAGAAAGTTGGAAAATTGAACTCTCAAACTTACTTTCTTCTTTGTGTTTCAATTTTTTTGTTGAATACCTTATAGAACTCATAAAGGGTGAGAGCATTCTAACTCGGTGCTATCCTATCAGAACGAATTTCCGGAGGCCCAAGGGAATGTTCTATTCCAGACACAAAGTCCAATTTCTGTCCTCGAAAACAGCAGCTCCTGTTCTGGTGGAAAGAGTGCATCCTTCAACTTTGGAACTAAAGGCCGTCGCACTAAGCGCGCACGATCGTCAACTTTGAATCCATGGCTTTTGATGGCTCCCATGCCTTGTACAACTTCTGCAGCCAAGAAGAGTGTCAAAAGGAGAAAGGAAAAGAAGAGAAAATCATCAGGTGCCATGGCGTCTAGTTTATTTAAAAAGTGCACACATTGTGAAGTAACAAAGACACCACAATGGAGGGAGGGACCATTGGGTCCAAAGACCCTATGCAATGCCTGCGGAGTTCGTTATCGTTCTGGACGGCTATTCCCAGAGTACCGGCCTGCTGCTAGTCCCACATTTATTCCGTCTTTGCACTCAAACTCTCACAGGAAAGTTGTAGAAATGAGAAGACAAGCAGTTGAGGAGTCTCCGCTGTGTGACAGCCAAAAATTTGTTCCTCTGAGTAGCTGTTTGTTTGATACATATTGAAGAGATGACAGTACTTTTAGTTAGGTGCTTAATTTACTTCATTGTTTTATTCTCCGCTGGTTGGTATTGTGTCTAGTCAGGTTTAAAGTTCATGTACAAAAATGGGATGCAGGAACTTCTAGGTTAGAATAATTAGTCAAAGCCTGTTGGGAGGCTGATGACGTAGTTCTCTGATGTAAAATCTGAATAGATGAATAGATTGTTAGGTATTTCATCTTGTTTTCTTGGAACGAATACAATTTTTCTTTTTATGGTGGTCTTCATGGACTTAGATTTTGCTCGACCAAGCTCCCAAAAATTTACTTTTTTTTTTAATCCATAATTAACAAAAAGAATACACCTGAAGGGAACTTAAGAGAGTAATGCCTCCTAGGCTCTTACCAGGAAGAGAACATCATATCTCAAGCCTCTAGAAAGAAAAACCAGTTAATTACAAATTCTTTGCAGAAAGAAACTACATCTAATTGCTCTCTTGGAGCCTCTCACATGATCTAATCTGCCCTGTATCTCTTTTTTGATCTGTGCAGCAACCAATTCAGTTGTTGCAGTTGTTTCCTTGAAGATCTTCCCGTTTCTCGCCTTCCAAGTATGATAGATCAAAGCTCCTCAGATAGTTGTTGCCAGTTATTTTCTAAATTTCATCCAATGCCTTCCCTTGATCCACTTTAGACATTGAGCCACTCCCTTCTTCTGCATTTTGATGCCTGATCAAGTTCTCATTTTTCTGCAATCCATCCACACGCAGAAAACAGATGGAGCTGAGTTTTCTTCTTATCATCATCAGATAGACAGTACAAATTAGAGTCAGTTGGAATCTTTAACCTGCTAAGTCTCTCCTTTGTTGATCTCTGCCTTGGAAGTAGCACAGAACTTCAAATCAAATCTGCTTCCTTCATTCTTTGTGCATTTTCCTTCATAGTTTTGTAGCTACTTGCCACTGAGTACTGACCGTGGCTGCTAGACAATAAGAGCCATTATGATACCATCCTTTCATAGGCTTACTTTGAGGAAATGCAATTTCCTCCGATACCAGCTACTATCTTGTGGTGGAATACAGCACCCAGAAATCTTGGTTGTCCTTCATATATAAGTCATGCACTTATTTAATCCACAAAGTATCTTCCTTCCTTGCCAGCTGCCAAATGAGTTTGCCCACAGAGGCAATATTCCAGATCTTACAACTCTTAATATTCAGCCCTCCATATTTCTTTGGAACACAAAGTTTATCCCATGATACCAATATATTTTTTGATTACCTGTTGTTTTCTTGTATTTTTGTTTCATCTGTTTCTTTATTTTCTAGATTGCTTTGATTTATTTATCCTTGAACCGAGGATCTATTGGAACTACACTGGGTATGTTGTTGTTGTTGTTGTTTAATACCAATGCATTTTTTCTCTTATCATCAGTACTTCCCCTAATCCCTGCACCTTCCACTTCCTTAGTATACTTTGAGGGAGTATGAACACTGCTCCCAGAAATTGTAAACAGAGAAAAGTACTGCAGTTACAATTTGTTATCTTCCTGCATAAGATAGTATCCTAGAATAGCCACTGTTAATCCTGCTAGTGATTTTCTCCACCAATTGATGACCTTCAACCTTTGCTCCATTTCTTGGAAGATAGAGACAATCCTAGTTATCTAATCGGGAGTGAACCCAAAGATAAACCTGTGATGCCTAACTACTGCTCTTGCAAACCATCATCTACACCAGCACAAACAAATTCAACTTGTCTAGATTTGCCACCAAGCCAGTTACTTCACTAAAATGAGTCAGAGCCTTCCATTACTCTAGTCACTGAAGTAATGTCTCCTTTACAGAAAATCATTAAGCATCAGCAAATACCAAGTGAGTTAGTTTGGTGATCTTACACATAGGGTGAAATGGGAAATCAGAAAGATTACTCATTTTCTGTAGAGTCCTTGAGAGATACTCCTTGACCAATACAAACAAAAGAAGGGAGATCGGATCTCCCCGCCTCAAGCCTCACCTACCAAACAAAAGTATCCATACCCTTCACCATTCACCTTGACAGAGAACCTTGTAGAAGTAATACGATTCATCACCAGCTGAGTGACCCTCACAGGGACTTCTCAATGAAGTCTTAATTGACCATTTCATAGGCTTTCCTAAGATTCATTTTCATTATACACTTGGGAGATGTTTCCCTGTTATAGTGTCTAAGAAGATCACGACACATCAATACATTATGGATCATATATGGAAATATACATTAGCCTTCTATTGTGGTCATGTATCACAGAGCTTAAAAGGTTTTTCCTAAAAGCCCAATCAATCTTGGAGAAATTCTACGATCTTCGTGTTTGTCATTTGTCATTCCAAGTGTACCTATTGCCATTTTAGGGTAATTCAATAAGTTCAGAAGTGGTTATGCAGTCTTGCAAATACACTAACTCACTCTGTCATTCATGTTCAACACAAAATTAAAGTCTCCCTAAATCATACAGTCAAACCTCTATAACAGTCATTCGTTATAACAGCATTTTACTATACCTGATTGTTTTCAAAATCGATTTTTCACATTATATTTTAATGACATTCTACCTATAACAGTCGTGACGTTCATTATAGCGGTACACTTTTTATAAAATTACTCCTCTATAACAGTCATTCTCAAATATTGTGCAATAATATTCTATAAGAAATATATTATGGATAAATAAATATTAAAATAGTATCCATCAGTTATGGTCGTAACTTCAGGAAAGACTTTAATTTTTTTATATTCATGCTCTTTCTATTTTTTGGTTAAAATAATTAATAAATACATTCCTTCTTCTTGCTACACAAATCATTAAACTAGATATTTGCGTACTTTTGTTTATAACAGTAAAATGAGATCTAGATGTCAAACACCAGTATACATATATAACACCACCTCAATATAGCAGCCATAAAATTTTCAGACAAACACAGTCATTATAGAGAGGTTTGACTGTACAAGCTAATTGACACCTATTTTACTTATTTTATTAATCAAAACTCGCGAAAAGTCATAAGAATTTTAAGTTTGATCAAATCTTTTTATTATTGTATCTCTAAATTTTTTTTCCTAATGTCTGAAAGACTCTTATGAAAATAACACTCCTAAGTCCTAACTCACTTTCTATTATATCATGTTGTCCTCTTTTACTAAACATACGTACTAGTTGTTTGTTATCAATTTTTAGCATTTTTATTCAAAAACAAAATTATTTGTCTATAAAATTAATTTCTAACGCTTAAAAATTCTATTTAACATGGAGGCTTATAAGGACACTAACATTTTAAATCATTTTGGAATTTTTTGAATGTGTGATAATCATGTTATGTCACCACTAGATACATTGAAATGTTTAGTTATTTATATTGTTCTATAAAATTAAATAAGGTTAGATAATAAGAACTAAAATTAGATGGATCAATAAAAGGATTAAATATATGATAAATGTTATAGTCGGTTTAATCGAGCTTTTAAGAGGTTAAAAGTATATATTTTAAAAAATTGAGATGTTTTTCTTAACTTTTTGGAGAAAAAAAGTGTTAATGGAAATAGCAGCAAAAGCTGTTTTTTGCAGAAGTTAAAAAAAAATAGTTTCTCCTAGCACTTTCAAAAAATTTGATCAAACACTAATTATTACTTAAAAATATTTTTTTAAAAAAATATTTTTCAAAATAAGTTTGATTTTTAAGAAATTGTGATCGTTTTTATTCTCCTAAAACTCAGGACATGGACTCAAACCATAACTTCTCTTTATTGTCATGAGTGGATCTGTATTATTTTGTTTTCTTCATACACCATGAGAATATACTTCTTTTTTATTAGGGTAAATTCTCCGAGTCAATTAACTTCTCTACAATTAATTCTCTCTACATTACCTATTATCTAGCGTTATTTTTAACTAATTTATTGTTTGAATATAAATTTACTTAAATTTTTTAAAAAAAAGAGTTTTTGAAATTTGAATTTTTGTTTATAGCTAGTTTTTATATATATTAAAAAAAAAAGAACCTTTAAATTCCAATACCAAATATATTAATATTTCGTGTGATTATATTTTATAGAAAGTACCAGTACTAGACATGTTTTTAAAATTTTTATACAAAATAATAAATAATATTAATTATTCAATTACTATTATGTACTTATACCTAAAAAAATGTTTTTTTATTATATCTACGTAGAAAAAGAGGAAAATGATGGAGGAAATTATAGGTTAAAAAATTGAAATTTCAAATAGTGATTTGTATTCCCTTTATTTTGAAATAAGTGGTGTTTTAATTTTTTAATTTTATTTCAAAATAATTGGTCTTTCACATTATCAAGAAGGTACTAATGATATTTTTTTTTATTTTACCCTTATCTAAATGAGATTTATATACAACTCCTTAAGAAAACTACTCATTTCTAGAAAGAAAAATTATTTTAATCTACTTAATCCTAATAAATATCTTAAAAAAAAAGATGTGACTCTTTAATATTTCTCTCTATTTAAATAAGAATAAAAATGAAAGATATCATTAATGTCTTCTTGATTATATAAAACACCACTTATTTTGAAACAAAATCAAAAGACTAAAACATCACTTATTTTGAAACGGATACAAAACTACATCTTTTCAAGGTATTTTTTAAATGTAAGTTAGTAAAAATATATTTTACTTTCTATTTCTACAAGTGAATAATTTCTTAAGGGTTTACCCAAGTTAAAACACCACACCGCTTATTTTGAGAAGGATAGAGTAGTACTTTATTTTTACTAGGATAAATATCAGTAACTTTTGTGTGCGGTAAAAAGAGGTTAGCCATTATCTCGCAGTGTACCAGAAATCTCCTCCCGCACAATACGATACATCTTAACAGTTTCTGTCCGTTCTCTTGCCCTCTCTCCTATTTCTACAGATCCGAAGAGCTACTTCGACGGCGGCGCTACCGTGATGATGATGAAGAATAACATAGAAAATGGGTTTAATTAGGGAATTAGTTTCCTCCAGCAACTGCTAACTTTTTAAATCCAAAAGGTCATTCATCATGTAATCCCACCAAAACCGACTTCTTGAAGCTGAAATGTAAGTGCTGTTAAGCGAAACTGCAAGCTATTTCTGGTTTTTGGGGTGAATTGCTACACTCTCTGTCTATGTGTAGACACAGTTAACGGTTGTTGAGCCTTAATTGTTTTCTTCTGTTTTGCGTACAATACGACATGCTTTGGATAAGCTTTTTCTCGCTTTAGTTTCTCGCTTTCTTGTTTCTTTGGTTAATATAGAAGATCTTTGCTTCTTTCTCTCTGCGTCTTCATTTGTGGTTGTGGTTGTCTTCTTAATTACATTTAAATCCTGACTCAGTAATCAAATCTGCAAAGATTTGCATCAAACAAATAAATTTATTTGTAAGAAGAGAATAAGTTATGAAGTATTTGTTTTACTGTTGAGAATTAGTTATAAAATGTTCAAAGTTTACACGTTAGATGCATTTACTACTTTGGTCTTAAATATTGAGCCAGATTAGTTTTTCTTAATTATTTTTTTTATGTGTAGGTTTATTGCAGTACTGTTTCTGTAATTATCTTCCTTTGCTTGAATCTGCTGCTGATTTTTTTTTTTTAAATCTTTGGTACGCAGAAGTTAATGAAGAAGTAGGAGGTTTCCAAAACTTGTCATTTGCAGTTGTTACAAAATCGATATAAGAAGAAAAAGGAAGTGTTTTGCAGGACTAGTAAAATGGAGGAGGTGGCAGAGAAGTGTTTGGACTCTCAGCTTTGGCATGCCTGTGCAGGAAACATGGTGCAACTTCCTCCAGTGAACTCCAAGGTCTTCTATTTCCCACAAGGCCACGCGGAGCATGCATCTACAGATTTTGATTTCACCGCACTGCCGATAATTCCTGCCATGATTCTATGCAGGGTTGATGCTGTAAAGTTCTTAGCTGACCATGAAACTGATGAGATTTATGCCAAGATTAGGCTTATTCCGGTTGAAAACAAGGAACATGACTTTGAAGATGACACTGTTTTAGGAAGCAGTGCGGTTGAAACAACTAAAAAGCCTACTTCCTTCGCTAAGACATTGACTCAATCAGATGCAAATAATGGAGGTGGTTTTTCAGTTCCCAGGTACTGTGCAGAGACAATATTCCCCAGGTTGGATTTCACAGCTGATCCGCCTGTCCAAACTGTGATGGCAAAGGATGTTCATGGTGAAATCTGGAAGTTTAGGCACATTTATAGGGGCACGCCAAGGAGGCATTTGTTGACAAGCGGTTGGAGTACATTTGTGAATCAGAAGAAGCTGGTTGCAGGGGACTCCGTTGTGTTTCTGAGGACAGAAGATGGTGACCTTTGTGTTGGAATTCGCAGGGTAAAGCGAGGTGGTATTGGTGGGCCGGATACCCAATCAGGGTGGAGCTCAACTGCTGGTAACTATGGTGGAACTTATGCATTTTTGAAGGAAGATGAGAACAATATGATGAGAAGTTGTAGTAATGGAAATTTGAATTCTTCTGGTGGGAGATTTAGAGATAAGGCAAAAGTGAGCCCTGAATCAGTTGTTAAGGCCTCATATCTCGCTGCCAGTGGCCAGCCTTTTGAAATTGTTTACTACCCTCGTGCAGGCACTCCAGAATTTTGTGTCGGGGCATCTTCTGTGAATGCTGCAATGAGCATTCAATGGTGCTTAGGGATGAGGTTCAAAATGGCTTTTGAAACAGAGGATTCTTCTCGGATCAGCTGGTTCATGGGAAGTATATCTTCGGTTCAGGTTGCTGACCCCGTCCGCTGGCCTCATTCGCCATGGAGGCTTCTTCAGGTAATGCAGCCACTTTCAGTTTTCTGTATGGACCAACGTATAACTGCTTATTAATGTCAATTTGCCAGTATTCTGATATTATTGGCCACAGTCTCTCTAGCGGATAGTTGACTAGTAGCTGGTGGATATCCTTCACTGCTGTTTTAGCCTATTTTTCATAGATTTGCTTTTCACATACTCATCCCAACTGATTCTATTTCTACTTCTGACTTGTTTATTAGAAAAAAGAACTCTCTATTTGAGTTCGATAATTAAGCGCGAACTTCATATGCACTTGGCTAATATGAGTGTCAACTCATGAATCGTGTTATAATACCACTTGTACATTAAAGAACTAACTTGCATCAGGTGCTTACATTAAACCAATAAATGTATGATATTCGTCACTTAATCCTGCCTAACTAATGTGTATTCTATCCTCTATTTATCTCTTAACAATGGTACTTAACATAGTAATATGAGTGTCAACTCATGAATCGTGTTATAATACCACTTGTACATTAAAGAACTAACTTGCATCAGGTGCTTACATTAAACCAATAAATGTATGATATTCGTCACTTAATCCTGCCTAATTAATGTGTATTCTATCCTCTATTTATCTCTTAACAATGGTACTTAACAATGGTAAGTATTTTCCTGCTGCGACTTCCTCAAAGATCGGGCGTTGCAAGATATTACGTGTTGGTTTCAGTTGCCAATTTTGAAAAAAAAAAAAAGATATTACGTGTTTGGTTGCTTGTCTTGATGGGGCACTGTTCAACATCCTTATGATTAACACTTTAAGCAGGCAATAATGACTGAGTGATCAGTATTGCCCTTTTTTGCATATTCTGTTAGCTTAGATGCTTGGTAAACAGTAAGTGAGGAAAATACGCTGATCTAATTTGCAAGTCTCTCTCTCTTGGGTGTAGATACAAACCATTTACTTTCATCAATGCTGTATTCCAAAAGAGAACACATACTGATTTACATTTGGGTGGCGTGAATATGAGGAACAAATCTTTTTTTTTTTTTCGTACTGTGTTGCCTTTCAACTTCGTAAATACATATTATGTTACTCAAGTTCATTTGCTTTTAATTTTTCCTATTAAGCAATAAGATATGCAAATAATGGCTGCGAAACCAATAGATAGATGGATCTTTATGCTGTGCTGTACTATTAAAGTGGGACTGATCAGTACTATTAATATTCCCTGCTAGGTATGAGAGTTTACTTCTATGCTTACCATATTCTATTGGGACTATTTTAGACGTGCCAAATTGTTTCCATAATTGCTGCATTGAACTGTTTCTGCTACTGTGATGTAATCGAATTTTGAAGTGCTAAATCCAGTTCAGTGTCTCCACATTTAGTTGTAGTTTGGTTTATAAGCTTCTCTCTCCGATTTACTGCAGGTGACATGGGATGAACCAGAATTGTTGCAGAATGTAAAACATGTAAACCCATGGCTTGTCGAATTGGTATCAAATATGCCTGTCATTCACTTGTCACACTTCTCACCACCAAGGAAAAAGTTGTGTTTGCCACAAGATTTTGCACTTGACCGCCAATTGCCATTACCTCCATTTTCAGGGAACCTCCTCAGGTCCAGCAGTCCTTTTTGTTATCAATCTGACAACATCACTGCAGGCATACAGGGAGCCAGGCATGCTCAATTTGGAGGACCTTTATTGGATCTCCACCTTAGCAAAAAGTTGCAGTTGGGAGTGCTACCACCCGTTTCCCAACCAGTTGTTGCTGATTCTGAAATTCCTAATGGCATCAATAAGGTCCAAAAAGAGAGCAACGAAAATATATCATGCTTGCTTACCATGGGTATCTCTAGTCAGATGTTGGAGAAAGCTGATGATGTGAAGACACCTCCATTTTTACTGTTTGGCCAACCAATTCTCACTGTGCAGCAAATGTCAAGAGGTCACTCTACTAATGCTCCTCCACAAGTCCAAACAGAAAGAGACTCCTCCGGTGGCGAACAATTGAAAACTGAAAGAATTTCTCTTGGCAGGGAAGGCCTTTCAGAATGTCTAACAAGCGCTACATTTCCTTGGAATCAAGGTTATCACGCAGCTGAACTTGGCGCGAGTACTGGTCACTGCAAAGTATTCCTAGATTCAGAGGATGTAGGACATACTGTTGATCTCTCAGTTCTAGCATCTTATGAAGACCTGTATAAAAGACTTGCTGACATGTTTGAGATAGAAAGATTAGAAATTATGACCCGTGTGCTCTATCTAGATGCAACAGGTGCATCTAGACAAATTGGAGATGAACCATTCAGGTGCATTTATTGCTTCCAGTACTTCCTATTCTTGAATTCATTCATGTCAAGATCTTTTTCTAGTAAAAAGTTCTTATCATTGTTCTCCTCGGACTTGTAATGCAGTGACTTCATCAAGACTGCAAAAAGACTGACAATTTTGAAGAACCCTGGCAACAGTGCTCAAAGGTAATTAGTAGTAATTGAATACTTCCTTTAGCGACTGTTGCCTTTGTATGAAACCATCGGAGCTAAACGTTCAACTCTGAAAGGTACGTCGATAATTTCGAGAATAATTGTTTGGACATATATTGTGCAGTTGTTCTATGACGTTCACTGCTAGGGGGAATTGGCACATTGTGATTAATGCTTAAATAATCTTGTATTTCAGGAAATGGCTCACTGACTTGCCAGTCCTCAACGTTGTGTAGATTCTTCGCAGCAGGCAGGATCTATCCCTTAGCATCTTTGCACAAAATTAGCTTTTGCTGCGTACGCGAATAAGTATCTACCTCTGTTTGTTTCTATGAAATCATAGACTTTATCTAATTTTGAAAGGAAACTACTAGCGGAACATGGATATGTTTTTAAGGATGTTCCAGTTGTTTTAATGTTGGAAATTATGTGAAGGTCGTTCTGCTTACGACATTTTGCTAAGCTGTAACCGCATCTTAGTTAGTGCTATTATCAAATTTCATTCATGTGTGGACTATATATATATATATATATATTTCTTTCACATCAATAATTGTCTTCTGCTTACCAAGTTTAACTTATAATACAGACACTCGTTTTAATGTGTCGTGCACCATGTATTCGTGCAGCATTATTCCAGTGGAACTATTAAAAAAAAAAAAAAACAACCATTGATTGATATTCAACCCTTTGTCTCTTTGATTTATAAAAAAGTATTATAACAATACATGGCTTAATCATAGTCGCGTGGAACAGATGAAGTAACAGAAAGGTGGGGACAGACTTTGGTTTCGCGTCATCATGTTGATTATCCACACAACCTAATTACCAAAAAAGACAGTAGTATACATCAGTTCAAGTGCTTTATCTACGTTTGACACAACCTTAACAATAATGAGGATCGATATATATCGAATATTATATTAAAATTAAATTTTTAATGCCGTAATATAAATGTTATGGTATTCAAGCGAAATATTATATTTTTTTGATATTTGATACGATATTTAATATTTATTTAAAATTTATATATATTAAATTTAATATTATTAAATATATAAATTAATCTAGTAGTACAAAATATATCACATTTAATTTAATGCTCATTTATATTTAATAAAAGATTTTATCATCGAAACTGATCTTTAATGTAAATGAATTAAATTTTCTTGAACAGTTTCGATCCTTTTAAGCCTCTTCCAAGTAGAATTATATTTGGAGTAGATTCAAGAGAATTAACTACTCTAATGTGATTAAAATATTTTTTTGTACAATTTATTAACTAAGGTAATTTTTAATCTAATATAATTGAGGTATTTTTGAAAAAATTAAAATCAGCATTCTGTATTATATGCGTATATGTAAATCAAAATCAAAAAAATATGGGTACTGTTATTATATCGCAAAATATCGATATTAAAGTTAACTTATTAAACCTTACCGAACTAATTTAATATGATAATAGTTTAAAATTTTTAAATACCAAAAATCAAAATTATCAAATTAAAATTTTTAATAATACCATATGGTATTATGCCCACTCCTGGATGAACACGTAAGGTGGGACACGAAGTATCGACGGCCAACCAAATAGGTTGGGTGTTCATCAACTTTATGTGGTTTAATTTGTACTCTAATCAAAGCCTACTCTCTCCTCGTTTTTTTTTTTTTCAATAATCTTACAAAGAGTAGTTTCAGTGTATTGAGTTTTTTTAAAATTTTATAATTCTTTAGTGATGCATTATTTTCTTTTTCTTCTTTTTTTTGTCTGAAGAATTTTCAATTAATGGCGTATAATTTGACAAAAACGACTTATTAGTTAGTTTATTCTCTGAGAATATAGCCCCTCATGCAGTCTTAATAATTAAGTTATTGAAATAATGCATCATTTTATTAGTGTAATAATATCAACCCCATGAGGGTGTCGACTCAGCATAGGAGCCACTTGTTTTATAGAAATGAAACCACCTTTGCCGAAATAAGTAAACATTGTCATTTTACAGACAAGTGGAAAATTAATGACTATCAATATCCATGGTTAAGTTACTCCGTCTGTTTCAAAATAAGTGATGTTTTAGTTTCTTGATTTTATTTTAAAATAAATGATATTTTACATAATCAAGAAGACATTAATGATGTTTTTCCAATTTTATATTTATTTTAAATGAAGAAAGTTTTATACATAATCAAAAAAATATTAAAGAGTTATATTTTTCTCAAGATATTTATGAGGAGTAAGTGGGTAAAAATATTTTTTTCTTTCTAGAAATGAGTAATTTTCTTAAAGGATGTGCCAAAATTAAAAGCACTACTTATTTTAAAACGGAAGAAATAATTCATAAAGCTACCGCCGTTTGACTAAAATTATTTTAAAATATTAAAAGAGTTATTATTATATGTTTTTAAAAAATTAACAGGTTATACTATTATCTCTACTAATTTTTTTTAATGTATATATAAATTTTATTTTAGCCATTAAAATGAAACAAATAGTTATTAAGAGAGAGTAGTAGTCCTAAAAGGAAAAAATTAGTTGGGTCAAAGGATTGGGAAAGGAAGTAGCATGATTCAAGGCAACAGTTTGATCATCCCAAGATTTGATCCTACAAACACGTACATTGAATGATTAAACTCCTCATGTTCTGTTTCATCAAATTCAGCTCACAACAACATTAATGTCGTTGAATCAAAGTTATGTTTTGTCTCCTAAGCCACATGGGGTTAAGAAACATTTGCATATTTTTCCTAAAAACAATTCATCATTATTTTCAGGAGGAAAATTCTTCTTCAAAGTTTTTGAACCTAACGTTGAACATTACGAGGAAAACAAGTTGAAATTAAGGGTGTGTTTGGCAGGGCGGAAAACATTCCAATTTTCCTTTTCTGTTTAATTTACTTAAATATATTTTTTGAATGAACTTTATTTTTAATTAAAAAAAATTACTTATTAAAAATAGGAAAAGCATTTAAAATTATCTTAATTTCGGCCTCACCATCCTCCCACCTCCTAATCCACCCAAACTTCCCCGACCCTACTAAACCCTCATCATATCACCTCGTATTGCGACCTATCCGCACCCGACCAACTCAGGACTCGATCCAAAAATTGCCAGATCCGAGATCTTTCCGACCAGGGACTTGACCTGAGACTCGACTCAAACCGCTTTTAATCTATGATCCGACACACGATTCCAACGCCCTCCCCAACCTAAAACCTGACACCCTGAACTGTGACCTAACTCCCATTCTGACCCCGACTCCAACTCGAGACTCGATCAAATTATGTGTTAGTGTCGATATCTAGTCTCCTATCCGGGTAGGGTTGGACCTCGGGTAGGGGTCGATTATGGGTTGGATCGGAATTTTACAACTTATTGGAGTTAATATGTATGATTAAAGACAATGATATATTTTAAGTGGTTAAATTATTTACATAATGACGTTTGAGAATCCACATAAAGCTTTTTCAAAGTTTTGAGTTGGAAGTATCTAACTACCCTTATTTTGTGTTTAATTTTTTAAATGGTTAACTTATTTATATAATGAGTATTTAAGAATTCACATAAAAAATTTTAAAAGTTTTGAATTGAAAATGTATAATAGATACATCTTATTACGTGTTTAATCAAAATAAATTATAATTTAAATATTTAAATAAAATTTATTGATAAATTTAATAAACTGTCGATTTATTTATTTTAAAGCATAATAACGTAATTTGCCAGTTACGAGTAACCACGGTAAAATATCAGAAATTACCATTCTGTCGGTGAAGCGATATATAGGTATATCTCGAGGGGAATTTCTCGGGAGAAATCGGTTAAAGCTATCGAAAAAGAAGAAAAACTCTTAAGCGGGAAGGGGACAAATGAATAATAAGAGACGTACACGTAAGGAGAGTGGCCGTTTATGCCCCAAAAATAGAGAGGGGTCCACCGCACGAATTGAGTTATCACCAAATCTATGTCGTTTAATGGTCCGGTCCCTATGTTTTTTTAATACAAAACTTGTAGATAACGACTCTTTTACCTGAAACCAACTAAATAACAATAATGTATTTGGTTTAATTCCGCATATATAATTTAAAAAAATAAAATGTATATAAATTTTATTTTTATTTTTATAGGGTAGTGAGATAAGTTAGACTTTCTATCCAAAAAATTTATTATTGAGGATATGCTTTGAAAGAAATATAATAATAAAAAAGTATAATAAAATTATTCAAGAAAGACAAATATTAACAGTAAAAAATTATTAGATATAATCAAAACAAAAAAAATAACAATAATAATAAAACTAATAAGGGAGTAGTCGAGTAGATAGAGTGCTCCATATTAGAATCTTTCTCTACCACTAATAAAGAATGCTTAATTAGTTACTAAGCATATATTTTAATTTTTAACCATCATATTTTTTTATTTAAGTTGAGTTCGTGTTCTCAAAGATATTGTTGGAGCGAATCTGAGGAGGGGAATACTAATAATGCTTTGAGAGCAAATATGTGACTTAGATTCATAAGATGTAAGTCTCAGAGAATATGAGGCATAAGCTCCTAGGTAAAAGCATAAGTTTGGGCATAATAACGTAGATTTTGAATTTAAAAACGTATTTCGGACGTTGAATTTAATTTTTGTTATTTTAAAAGTATAAGAATTTAATTTTTATTATTTTAAAAATATTTTTGCATATAAATCATATTTTTTTATTATTAGTGAAATAATATTTATACTTTATGTTATCATGTTTTCATATTATAGTGATTTTTCTTAAAATATATAAATAAAGAAAGTAACTCTTATAGAAAATGACGTTGTCATAAATAGTTTTTTAAATGACTACGTCTAAAACTAAAAAGATAAATAGATCATAGCACTATGTTCCTCAAATAACTTTATCTATATTTAAACATTGCTCCTATACTATTAATCATTCTCCTTTCTTGAAATATATAAACAATAATCAATGTCAATATTAGTTGACGGTAGGAAGGACTAGTAGATGTGGAGATCAACAATGAAATGGATAATGACTTGATTTTAAAGATATCTCGGCTATTATTATTTTTCGTGTTATTGCCTTTCTCAAATAATAACAATAATATTTTTGTTTTATATTATTGATAATTTATTTGAATTTGTTCAGAATTATTAAAAATATTTTCTTATTTATTTACTTAATAATAAAATTATAAAATTAAAAATATATAATATATATGTCTATATATCCATGAAACTTATGTTGCATGTTTTGCCACTTACGCCTTGATCCATATTGCGTAAAGTATCTCGCCTTGTATTCCTGTCTTTTAAAACACTAAGTTGAGTCCAACTATTATTATTTGGAAATCTCAAATTTATTAGTTTTAGTTACGTTTCAGCTCAATCATGAAGTAGGCTTGAGTTACGATGTGATCAAAACCGTAATTACGACAAATAAAGGAGTAAAAGTTATAAATATATTACTAGTAAGTACGCACCAATTAGTATTATAACATGTAAAATGATTACCGTTTTACATTATAATTGATCAGCGTAATAGATGTTTTTATCTTTTAAAATTTATAATTATATAACTCACCTAAGTAGCTAGGCGTGGTCGAACTGGAGCCAGCTTAATTAAGTAGTGTCAAACTTTCATCCAAATTGAGTCAAATTAAACTTTTAGCTGAAATGCGGCTGAGCTAAATATACGCAGATTTAGTCAAGGTTCGAGCTGAGACCCCTTGATGGCATAAGCTTTGGTGCAAGTGCAGTGAGATGAGTATTACAAATAATTATATGATGTAATTATAAGATTACTTTTTAATTTTTTTTGCAGGGTATATTTTATGAAGACCGAAAGATATTAATTTAATTTTTAATTTCGTTAAGAAAACTTACGCAAATATATAGATTTGTCAGAATTTCTCCTCCTCTTCTTTTTTTTTATTCTTGCTGTTCTATGTATGTATAAAAATAATAAACAAAGATTAACGACTCATGACTTATAAGTGATTATTTTGAAGTTTTGGTGAATCATTTTTGAAGAACACTGGTGTAAGGTTTATTGAATTTGTTTATAAAAGAAGACAAAGTGATAGTGGTTCTGCTGATTTTTGAAATTGGCACCAGAAGGTTGGATATTAAATTTAAAATTATTAAAATTCCTATGCAATAGTCAATAGATTATAGTAGTCATAACATGTTGTGTTGGTTAATGTCTGCCCGTCATATTACGATAATCTCCAAAATTTCATCATTAATCCTGGAGGATCATGTTTAACCACAAATGTTGAACAAATCAAGTGATTCGTTACAATTTATATTTTAATGATCATCGTAACATATTGTGTTGATGATTTTTTATCGTAATATATTATTAAGGTGAGTTTTCTAATGGCTCATCAGAATTATACTTCTAATTCTAGAAGAAAAGATTTTTTTGATGAGGCCCGAAGGAAATATCCTATTTGTGAAAATTACCTTATAAAGAAATTATAATTTCTCTATTTTAATTTATTTATCTAATTTATTAAAATATATTTAGTCTTGAAATTTTAAGATATTACAAGTTACGTGAAAAATGTAAACTAAAAACTTAGGAAGAAAGAAAAAAAATTATTATTTTAAATTAAAACAAAAGAAATAATAATAGAAACTTCGGTACCAAAAACAATTATATCTCCAATATGTAAAATATCCCATAGTATATGAGAGATAAAATGTTTCATACTAACGAATTTGAATCATAACCACTTACCTATTAGTATTACACAAAAGAAATTAATTATAACCGCTAATACAATTTGATTCGCTCTTAACATACAAACTTGGGATTTGCAATCTCAGCAAATGCAATTCCAAAATTTTGGAATAGTTGAATCAGACGAATCATGACAAGTCCTAATCTGAACAACACAGTAATTTCCTACTATATATATATATATGTGTGCTATAAATGAGATCATAACGAAGAATTGCAGCAGCATACGCATTGCAAGGTCAAACACATTAACGCAGAGAAGTTCGAAGAGTCCAGAAAGTTTTCGAACTAATTGTTGGTGAGATTAGGGATAAAAGTAGATGCATATACAGAGATTGATTTGATTTATTCAGTTATAGTAGAGTTCGAGACCCATTCCATCATGAATTTCATAGTCCTTGAGAGTAATTGTTGTGGAAATTTGAGCTATTTTCCACCAATAGCAACACTAATAATGGCTAACAATGATAAATAAGAAGCAGAAAAGAAAATAAAGAGAATACCAAGATTTGACAAGGTTCGACCAATTATGCCTAAATCCCCGGACACCACTACAAATATATTTCTCCGAGGAGATTACAAAAGAGAAAATAAACTAAGCCTCTAGAAGAGTTAGAAGGCTTCAAGTTTGGTGTGATAAAACCAAAAGGGGGAGGCTTCCTTTTATAGTCTAAGGTTGCCTCCCTATTTCTACTCATCTTTCAATGTGGGACTTTGAGCCAAAAAACAACAAATCTCCACCTTGGCAAAAAGTCCCAAAAGTTACAAAATCTTCTCTCACAACTATCTCTAGTAGTGTCTTCAAATGCACCTATGGTGCTACCCATCTGTAATCTTCACAATATTGATCAAATTCATACAATGTTGAAATTTGATCGATGTCACTATCTTGGTCATCATATCTGCAGGATTTTCAGCTGTCTGGATCTTCTGAAGTAGTATTTCACCTTCTTCCAGAATCTCCCTTACAAAGTGATATCGAACATCTATATGCTTCGTTCGTGCGTGATAGACTTGGTTCTTTGCTAAACAAATAGCACTCTGACTATCACAATGCACCTTGACGTGCTTTTGACCAACTCCCAAATCCTTCAGCAACCCTTGAAGCCAAATAGCCTCCTTAACAGCTTCGGTAACAGCCATATACTCTGCCTCTGTAGTAGACAAAGCGACTGTTGACTGCAAAGTAGACTTCCAACTAACCGGTGCCTTTGTAAGTGTAAACACATAACCGGTAGTTGATCTTCGTTTGTCCAAATCACCGGCATAGTCGGAATCACAATATCCAACTACATATTGACCAATCTTTTTATCCTGCCCAAATAATAACCCAACATCCACGGTGTTCCGAATATACCGTAGAATCCATTTGACAGCTTGCCAATGTCCTTTACCAGGATCATGCATATACCTGCTCACAACCTAGTTGCATTTGACCCTTCATCATCAAGAGTTGCAACTGCAGCTATCCCAACAATTTTATTACCATCATAGTAATACAAATTATTCATCCGGGTGCCTTTAAACATCACCAGAGCTCCAGAGACTATTTTCAAGACTCCATCTCGCATTGTCATCGTCAATCCTTTGGATTCTAGGACTCCCAAAGAGATGAGATTCTTCTTCATGTCAGGTACATACCTGACCTCTGTCAAAACTCTAGTTGATCCATCATGATTCTTTAAGTTGACTGAACCAATTCCTATTGTTTCACAAAATGTGTCGTTGCCCATATAGACAACTCCACCGTCTATCTCTTTAAACTCAAAGAACCACTCCCGGATATGACAAATATGTTGGTTGCATGCTGAGTCAAACAACCACTTGTCAGATCGCTTTGTGGAGGTTGTAACAACCAGTGAAAGATCTGAATCTTCATCACTGTATTCAGCAGCACATGACTCTGCAACAGCTTTGCGTTTTTCAACTTTGCCCTTATTTTTCAATTTCGGGCAATCTTTCTTCCAGTGCCCCTTCTCTCTACAAAAGGCACATTCATCTTTACTCGGTCTGCCTCTTGACTGAGACTTTCCTCTTCTTCCTTTCTTCTGGTTTTGTGGTCTGCCTCTTGCTACCAGTGCTTCTGCAACCACCTCTGCATGCTTGCTTTCCTCCGTGTCTTTTTTCCTCAATTCATAACTATATAGAGTACTACATACTTCACTGAGGGAAACTTCCTCTTTCCCATGAAGTAACATAGCTTCTATAAATTCATACTCTTCAGGAAGTGAAAACAGCAACATCAATGCCAGATCTCCATCTTTGAAAGTTTCATCAAGGTTCCTCAAATCAGCTACTGCCTTGTTAAAAGCAGTAATATAATCATTCATGGTGGTACCCGGTTGATAACTAAACCGGAATAACTTCTTCTTCATGAAGTGCTTATTGTGACCGCTGTTCTTCAAGAATTTCTCCTCCAATGCCTTCCATAGCTTACTTGCAGAAGTTTCCTTTGAGAATGAATATTTCTGCTCTCTGGAAAGGCATGAGCGAATAGTACCACACGCCAACCGATTGATGGTCTTCCATTCTTTTTCTTCAATTTCTTCTGCTTTCTCTTCTTCAATAGCAATGTCTAGACCTTGTTGGAAAAGCGCGTCTAGAACTTCACCTTGCCACATCCCGAAATGACCCGTACCGTCAAAAATCTCCACCGCAAATCTTGCATTTGGCACAGCAAATCTGGTCAAAATTGACGACGAAGATGCTGCCGAAGTTGATGTAGTGGAAAGTGTGGCTCTCGAAGTCTGCTCATTATTATCAGCCATATTTGCTCTAAAGTGAAAAATTACCAGTAATAATTTAGCCAAAAAAAATGCACCAGGAAAATTCCCAGGAAAAACTGGAGGGGTCACACGGTCCCACTTAAAAACTAGTTTCCTTAGATAGAACTTCCCTAGACATGCACTTAATTAGACAATATATTACTTAGCAATTTTAACACAAATTTACAAAAAAATAATCTCAAGAAATTTTTTCTGATGTGGAGGATCAGTTAAAACCGCAACCACAGAGCATACTAAAATTTCAAGAGAAATCGCAACCAAAAGCTCTGATACCAATTGTTGTAAAAATTTGAGCTATTTTCCACCAATAGCAACACTAATAATGGCTAACAATGATAAATAAGAAGCAGAAAAGAAAATAAAGAGAATACCAAGATTTGACAAGGTTCGACCAATTATGCCTAAATCCCCGGACACCACTACAAATATATTTCTCCGAGGAGATTACAAAAGAGAAAATAAACTAAGCCTCTAGAAGAGTTAGAAGGCTTCAAGTTTGGTGTGATAAAACCAAAAGGGGGAGGCTTCCTTTTATAGTCTAAGGTTGCCTCCCTATTTCTACTCATCTTCCAATGTGGGACTTTGAGCCAAAAAACAACAGTAATATGATCCTTGTAAATAGTGTACCATTTCTGGATCCGGATTTTATCGGGCCGAGTACCTGTTTGTGCTGCCACCAGTTTCTTCAGGTCTCCAATAGTGTCTTCCTCGTTGCATTTCACCCTCACCTTCTTCCCCAATCGATCATTCAGCACCACTTCAATCATCTTTCCTAGTGAGCCAAAGACAGAATTTGGGTTTTTCTAAAATGGGTAAAATTTATATATATAAAGTGGCAATTTTGATGGAGTTTGGGTCTAGAATCTTCTCTTCGAGATGGTTCCAAAAGCCATGGATCATTTTGTTCATTCACTTAGTTCGTTTCAGTGTCCACCAGTGTAAAATTAAAAAGAACGTTCTAGAATGAGAGTTCTTGATATTGGTATGGTCTCTAGAAGTTTTTGGTACGTTCAATTTGGTTCAGATGATACTCTCTTCGTTTCAAAATAAGTGGCGTTTTTAATTTAGTCATACCCTTTAAGAAAGCTAGTTATTTCTTAGACAAAAGAATATATTTTTACCTACTTACCTTTAATAAATATCTTGAAAAATATGTAACTCTTTAATATTTTTTTGATTATGTAAAACTATCTTCACTTAAATAAGAGTAAAATTGAAACAACATCAATAATATCTTCTTGATTATATATAAAATATTACTTATTTTAATTTGAAATAAAATTAAAAAAATTAAAACTCTATTTATTTTGAAATGGAAAGTAATGAATATGTTCTTTGCCACTTCAAGGGTTGAATGATTCCACAATAAATAATATCACATCGCCTTTTGAAGTATCATAAAAATAAAGACGAGGCTTGATTGAAGTAAACAAGTCACCACATGATTTCTAACTTCAATTCAAAAATTGGTTTGACAACTTCTTGAAAAATAAACTTACATTTCTCAGAAACTACAGAATTAATGAGAAATAAATAAATTTGAATCCCAACACAGGAGTGTACTCCCACCATTTCTTTTTAGTTATCGAGATAAGATTTTAAACTATCTTTAGAAAAAAATTATTTGAAGTATAATTTAATTATTATATCTTTTATTAATTTATCAAATTTTTGTCTATTATGTGTCTCTTAATTTTAGAATAAATAATATTCAAGTAAAATTAGAAAAAATAAACAATTAATTAATTCTCTTTTGATTTTTTAAATTAATAAATATTTTGTGTTGACATTCAATTTTGATCCACTATGAACTTAATTAATTTTTTAAGCTTCTTCAATTGCAAATAAGGTAGAATATTTATTCTTTTTAAAAGTTAAAAATATTTTCAAATCAATTTTAGGTGAATTTTATCATTTTATATGGCAAAATACGTTAACATATATTTTTTAATGTTTTAGTATATAATTTTGTATATATATGTTATTCATTTCAAAATGGAGCACCTAAGTGAGTGTTCCATTTTTAATAAATTTAAATAGATTACACTCTAGTTTTTATATTTGATCTATATAATAATATTTATTCGAATATATTAAATTTAAAAGCTTAATTAATTAATTGAAATAATAATAATCTTAAATTTTATTTCAATTATGTCGATTTTAATTACTTGAGTCAATTTGGCTACGATTTTAACACATTTCGGCTATTTTTACAATACAAAATAGAACTATATTTTTAGGAGAAAATTTCAGAAATAGCTAACTTTTGGACCTCCATAATTATATTTTGGGGATTTACCATAGCAAAAATTTTTAGACAAACAAAAATCTCTCTCGTCCCTGTACCTGTCTCTTTCTCTCCCTCTCTTTACCCTCTCTCGCAAACCCCCCTCCCCCTCTTTCTCGTTCCCTCACTCCCTCTTTGTGTAATATATTTTCATCTATCTCTTTTTGTATTTTGTAATTTCACCCTTCTCTCTATATTTCTGTATTTTTGAGTTATCAAACAACTGTATTTGTTGTATGCATACATGCATTTAGATAGGTTGCATATCCTCTCCCTCTCTCTATAATTCTATATTTTTTGAAATGTCAGACAAATATATTTTGTTGTATTCACACCTATATTTCTGTTGTATCTTGTATCTCCACCTCTCTCCCTCTGTATTTCAATATTTTTTGAGGTGTCATGCGACTGTATTTGTTGTATTTATACGTATATTTAGGTTGTATCAACAAATACATATTGTATGAACGAATACAATATGCATATATACAAAAGATTTAAACAACAAAAAATACAAAGAAGTGTATTCATTGGATCTAGTTGCACTTGTATTAACAAGTTCACGAATATCATCGTCTATCGGAGGAGCAACAATAAAGGCAATAATAAATACAGAAGTTGTCATCAATGAGGTAGGGATCACATTCGCTCTTGTATCACTTAAATTAATTCGCTCTTATATCACTTGAATTCCCAACATAGGAGTGTACTCCCTCCGTTCTCTTTTGGTTGTCACTTGTCGGGATAAATTTTTACACAATCTTTAAGAAAAAATTTATTTGGAGTATAATTTAACTACTAGTTCACTTATTACTTTTTAAACTTGTCTATATTATATGACTCTCAATTCAAGAATAAATAATGCTAAGGGAAAAAAAATAAAATTAACAAATTCTCTCTTAATTTTTAAATTGACAAGTATTCGAGAACAACTATTTTTAGTATAGCTAACGACTAAAAAGTAAAAGGAGAGTAATTTTTAAACCTTTGTCATCCTAGTGCATCTACTAATGTAATATGTAAACCCAATTGCTAGAACTATGAATGATTCTCGCATGTTTTATATAATATTACCTTGGCTCTCTTCAATCGAAATCTCCAGGCTGAAGATAGAACTATTTCATCCAATCATAGCATGGGACAGAGAAGTTGATGATAAGTCGTTTCAATCAGCATCCCACAAATGTGAGAGATATTGAGAAACCAAAATTTTCACTAATGCAAAAGGAAACCTGGACAGAGTGTAACAATAAATAATCAGTAACAACCAATACGTTATCCTTTTGTTTGGTCCCAAATGAAACACAAAGTACACTGTACACCTGTATAACCTCACCAAACTGAGAATGAGTATCCTGCGCATCAGTTCTGTTTCCAAATTCAGATAAAGATCAGCTGAATTCCCCTGTTATTCCAGCACTGTGACTTCTTGGTCAACTCTCCAATAGTTTGCATCGTTGAATTCTTTTACTCCTGACCCGCCGTCATCTGTACTATCCTTTTCTGGCATCTTAGGAACTAAGCTCTTTTTCAATGGAGCCGCTTCCCCAACGATTCCCACCTTAAGAGCATGTTCCATTGCCTTTTCAGTACCCTCTAATTCCACACCAACAAATTCAACATCCTCTTCAAACAAACAAGGCACAGTGGCTGCTGCTTTCTCACTAGAATCAGATCCAGATGAATTTTTGTTAGAATCAGGTGATGTAGATATGCCATTTGGAATAGACTCTCCACCACTACAAGAAGTGGAGCTAATCGAGGAAGTTGCTGCCTCCCCTGAATTTGCGAGATTGCCACTACAGTCGCCATTATCTTCAAAAGGATTCATGGATCCACCAACTGAGCCATTCCCCCATGCAACCCATTCAGGTATAGGCCTGTTTCCAAACAGGTCGTCATTGTCTGACATCTCAAAGTGGAAGAAACCCCCGTCACCTGACACACCTGCTTTATCTTTTTGTCGATTGCAGTCTCCACCATTAGCAGAATTGGCTCCACCAAATCCATTAAAGGCGTTTGAACTAGAACTGGGCGTTACTTCTGTATAACTTTTTCTCTCAGCCAATTCATCCTGCTCTCCAACCACCACCTCCTCATCACAATTGCTATTACCACCATTTGTAGTCCCATTAAGGTTAATCTCTTCCATCACTTCAGTAGGTGAGGTGCTCTTGGGATCATCTCCAGTTTTATCATCTCGGAAAGCAAACCAATCCGAATTTGTGAACAAATTGCTGCAAAAGGTTGTTTTTAAAAATATTTTTAAAAAAAGGAAAGAACCGTTACACAAGATAAGAGGTCCAGATAATATCAGATGCCAAGAAACTGACAGATGATAATAACTTTGTAGCCTACAAAATTACCACATTAACATAGCTCACATTCAATTTACAACATGTTCAACATGAGGCCATATACTAGTTGACGTCTTGTTTAAAATAAGATTACATACACCCAGTTCTAAAACTCCCATGCTTTAGAAGTACTCAAACTCTAGTTTGTTGGGACTTTGCTTCATCATGGGTTACATTATGTGTGTGTGTGTGTGTGTGTGTGAATATACACACACACACACACACACACATAATGTAACCCATGATGAAGCAAAGTCCCAACAAACTAGAGTTTGAGTACTTCTAAAGCATGGGAGTTTTAGAAACACACACACACACACACACACACACACATAGCACACCAAAAAAAAAATGCCACAGAATCACGACAACATGCATTCTTCCGGCTCCGGTCAAATAATTAAAAGAAAATGCATGTATACTCTCAGATACCCTACTCCTTTTAACACATAAAACACATCTATTTTTTAAGACTTTCCTTTACCTAAGGCTAACTATAGCACATATATCAACAGCATTGAAAGTAAATATGCTCATGCGAGTCCTCCCTTGACACAAAGTATCCTTCAGAAAAGACAGCTAGAACTCACCTCTCTTGGTTATCTCCCAACTTCAGGACAACTTCAGCAGACTCATCATCAAAGGATACATCCTACAGTGGCATGAATGTAACATTGTGATGAACACTAAGGCATATGATACTGATAAATAGATAAGTGAATATCACACAAGTCCGCCTCCAGTTCGCAGTGGTATTTCCAACTATTCCATTTCATATAAACAAGGAAGACAAGTTAACCTGAGGAAAACATTATTACCTCATCACCTCGATCAAGAGCTCCATGACCCTGTGAACATGCAAGAAAAAAAAGGAATGAATCAAGCTAGCCTAAAATTCAATCCCAATCCACAGACCAAAAGCTGTGTTGGGATTGCAGAGCACATGTCCATGAGATCATGGATTCCTTTCGCCCTCCTCTAGCTACAGATAACACCCTCCCCCCAACCCTCAAAATTCTTTTCCGCAACAAGAAAAGAATATGCTGGGAATAGTAAGCATGACTAGAAGGTATGAGATACAACGATTACCTCTTCAGCGCCATTATTATCATATATGGTGTACTGGAATGCTTGGCTCAGATTATTTGCTAAAGCTGCTACATCATAATCTCTATTATGAATATCTTCCTCGTCGCTGTCTCTTGTCGTATCTAGCAATGCAGTTGGCCGGCTGCTTATACACAAAAAGGAAGTTCATTATGAATATATTCCAACTAGAACTCTAGAAGTTGAAAATCCATATAAGTGATACAAACTAGAACACTCTTAGTATATAGGAGATATAACCATTAGGGATCGTTTGGTAGGGAAACAAATAATCCCGGGATAACTAATCCGGAGTTGGAATAACCCGGGATTGTTATCCTAGCTTCACTGAGGAATAAGGAATAAATAGTCCCGGGATTAATTTTTGGATGGTTTATCACACGTTTGGTTGGAATAAAATCTCGGGATAAGTTATCCCGAGATTTTATTCCAACCAAACGTGTGATAAACCATCCAAAAATTAATCCCGGGACTATTTATTCCTTATTCCTCAGTGAAGCTAGGATAACAATCCCGGGTTATTCCAACTCCGGATTAGTTATCCCGGGATTATTTGTTTCCCTACCAAACGACACCTTAGAGTATTATTAGAGAACCCAGTGTTAGATAATCTTTAGGTATGGAGTATTGAAATACTATGGACCCAAACAGAGCATTTGTGTTTTTAAGGATTCACAGAGCCAACCCCAGCAAACTTGGGATTGAGGAGTAGTATATTGTACTTGCTGCAGGAACTACAGAGGACTGTGAGAGGACGTTTGAAAACATAAGCGGATCCTATAATCACTTCTCCTCATTTATTCTTCTAAATTATGTCCTTCCTCTGTGAAGGGCAGTGTAAACATTTATGAAGATATGCCAGGAATGTTTCCCAAGTGATTGCTTCATCCAAACAAAATTTTACTTGCGGTCTACCTCAATATTACAGAATTTAAAATCTAATATTCCAAAAGGTTCCAGTTAATCAGAAGAGGCAAAAACATACCCACAAGCCCATCGATAAACATTTTCGAGTGTATTACGCTCCTGTAAGACAGTAGTGTGCCAATCACTCCATTCCATATTTTTCTGGAGTAAAGAGAACCAATTAGCAGAAGCGGAGCTGAAACTTGTGCACAAAATCATATGCCAGATAATAGTTATTGAAGGGAATACTATGTAAAAGCATCTTGCACCAACCCCAGCTACACAATTATAATCAAAAAGCCAACTATAGCGACAAAAAGTGAGAAAAGTAAAGAGATTTAGCATTCAACATTTACATACAGTACCACGAAATATACAGCCATTAAACTTTTAAAAAATAAGGGTGGATTTTAGTCTAAAAAATGAATATTAACTCATGATAAAGAAAATAATGCTTAATTAAACCATATTTATAATCATAAATAGCAAAAATCAATGGAACTGCATCCTCCCCAAGAACTCAGATACAAACCAAGCTTCAATCTTGTATAAAGTTTTCTACTTTGGAGCACTGGGTGGGTAGGTATTTGTATGTTCAGAATTATTTGTCTGCATCCATCATGAAGCTCTCTTGAGAAAGAACTGCTTAGATACACATAGTAAGTTCTTACATTTAAAGCTTCAGAACCATTTAGCAGTTAGATTTAGAATTCTTCAGTATTGAACTTCCATGAAACATATAAGTAACAAACTTTAAAGCTATCACCGTAGCACTCACCTCAAGATGTCCTCGAATGCGATTGTCATTGCCTCCTAACTGAACAAGTTTGCTAGCAATCCGTGTTAGATGCCCTATGTTACCCAGTCGGGGTGCTTGTTTACCAATAGCAGGAAAAGTGGGCTGCATCAATTGAAAAGCACAATTAAACATTTTAAATTATTAGTTGCAATGAGAACACAAGGTTACTATTGAATATATTCATACTCCATAGAGTAGGACAACTATAAAAGAACAAGAGCACATAATTTACAAGACCCATAAAAATCAAAGAGAAGGAAATCAGTTGCTTCACTAAGATCAACCTGACTTTTACTGCCAGAAACTGTGAGCTGTTTATCCGTTTGAAGAATTTTTCCAAGCAAATTACACTCTTCAAAAAGATGATCGATGAGGATACTGTTTCTGCTTTCCAAGCATGAGTTTATTATACTCTCTACGTAATGATGCAACGCATTGTTAAATGCGTACCTACATAGCAATTATCCAACTTGTTAGAACATCAAACAAGAAACTAATAAGAAAGTGAACAATACAAGATCAATGACTTTTGTGCACCGAGTTCGAGAATATTGGAGCTTAGGCAGAATCTTACTCAAAAAACAGATCCAGGACTCTCTCAATTGTCTTAGAGCTGATCAATTCATCCTCTGCAACTTCATTGCCAGTTTTTAGTAGCACAGAAATAAATTCCACAATCTACAATAAAGAAGTAACCGGTCTAAGATACAAAGAGGAGAAGAATCATCCGAGATTATCAACCCAACAAACACGCAGTCCTAGTGAATGCTGACAGGCGTTACATGTAACTTCATGCCAGTATTCTTTTCTAAGCTACTAGCCAAAGATTAGCAGCTGGAACATGTATGAAAACAAATCCACCAAGTTTAATAAGTGGACGTCACAACTGCTTGCAACACAAATATAAGAACACTTGATCCTTGAACACTGTTACAAACGCCATAACAATGAAACTTCTAGCTTGCCATATCCTTCTCAGGGATTGCTATTAAATTGGGTATGGATACAAAAACAATTAACTCTTTTTCTGTAAGATGTAAATCAGCAAACCTTTAACCGATGTTTCCCTAGAGGCGGCCTGAGTTCACCATATGTTGTCGGCAGAATCTTGTCATCAGATGATATGTCTAACAGCTTTAGCAAGTCCCCTGTGTCAAATATGACATATATATTAAAACTTTCATAATGAGAGCCAGGACAGAAAAATCATCAGCAAAAACCACTAATATTAGCATTATGTTTCTTCTGTGGCCTGTTATCTGATCGCTCTGAGTGTTCATACTTTCTTACCATCCACACTTTTTACACAATCTTAATTTAATTTCCAAAGGGTAAAGAGACATTTAAACAAGTATGCAGCAATTTAAATTTCTGTACATTTCCAGACAGGAAAGTTACCAAGTTTGGGCAGCATTGCACTGATAGTCTCAGGATTGACACACACAGATGACTCATAAACATGCTGGCAGCGGTAAGAATACATCATGGGAGATGGAATTGATCTTTTAGGATCCAGCAAAGATATGCATACAGACAGTGAATGGACAAGGGCGGACTTTGAGTGTGAGTCTTCAAGAGCATGACCGAATATCCTCGCTACAAAACTACACCAAAGAGAGTTGTAGAACTTATTCAGTTATAAATTACTCAGTACAAGCACAGATGATATTTCGTTCTCGGTAAAAATAAAGATGATAATTTACTATCAGCAGAAGTAAAAAAAGAACTAACTTTTAAGGGAAATATAAGGAGAAGTCCCACAAACCTTGGGCTAGATAGCTTAGTAGCAAGAGGAGATGGTGTGTTTTGGGTTATTGTGCATAGAGTCTCTGCTGCATTAGCATGTACTTCTGGAGAACACTGGACAATAGAACACTACATCAAAGAGGTTCTGAGCTAATGTGCCAGAAGCAATTCAGAAGAAGACTAGATTGTTCAATTGCATTACGCAATCCTGACATCAGGACTGTGATCCACAAACATTAAGAAAAGTATGTCAGAAATAAAGCCAGTTCAAATAATCTACAGTGTAGTTAAAAGGAACATGCAACTAAAATTGAGAGGATTGGATGTCTAAATTAAGTGCCTCAGGTATAGGTAATTCCTATCAACTACAGTAGTATGTGCTATCTCCTGAAATTGGACGGAATTTCGTGTAACTTAGCGCCTTAGCAGTAGGAAATTCCTATCAACTATATTAGCATATCATAGCTCCGGTTGCGCCCAAGTCCAGGAAGTCATTTCACGCATTGTTTACTGTTCAGTAAGCAACAAACCAGCATTTAAACCAGTAAATCATGAAGTAATAGATCACCAGTAAAGGACTGCCGACGAAAAATGAAACCGGAGAGAACGAATAATAAAATACAATGAAAGAATCAAATCGGAAGAATCATAAGTACATAATGCACCACATGCCCAATACATAGACAATCTATAATTTCATTTGTAGTATACTATATATCACCAGAAACAAAGCAAAACAAGCACTGTCTATTTTGGACTTACAGAGGGGCTCAATTTATCCACAATCATTTCTAATAAATTGCTGTCAGCCAGCCATTGCATGACATCCTTAGTATTGGGGTAGATATCAGCGCCTACAAGTCGTACCAAAACCTATAAGAAAGAGCTCATCAGAGAAAAAGTTTTTTTTCTTGCCAAGTAATTCTCAGTCTATTTATATTTAGGTATACATTCAAATAACGGAGCATAAATAAAAAAGATAGTGGTCGACAGTAAAATGGATCTACAAACCTCCATTATGGATGTAATACCAATCAAATCTACCATCTGGCGGAAAACATCATGATGGGTCTGCAATAAGAAATTTTAAAAAACAAAACAATGTAAGTACGAACTATTAGAGGGGAGAGAAAAGTAGGCATAAACACCTAGAATCTATGTGTCATAAAGTTGTTCCCTTAGACATAAAATCAATTTCATTTCTATGTCAGCACTCTACAAACTTTGATATGGTCTCCAGTGTACCTCCAATAATCAAGATGCTTGAAGCAAAATTTATTCCAATAGGGGCTCCATATAGTAGTACCATATATAGTTTAAGTAAACACTGAAGTCACGACATTTCTAGCTCCATCAGCAACTTCCCATGTATAAGAAATAGGAGAGGATTTACATATGATCTCCTATGTATCAACCCCTCCCAATAATAAGGATATTAATGCTTAAGCAACCATTCTTCCAAAGGGGAAATCAAAGCAGCTTTTTATCTTCACTAGTTTAAGCAAGTTAAAACTCATGACCCTCCTAGCTCCACCAGCCATTTACCATTTCTAGGAAGGTGGACAAGAACATTACAAAATATACTACAACTTTATTTCTCCAAGAGATTCCGCCGAAAAATTGCACTCGTGAAAAGTTCGACAATTTTTTAACTCTTATTATTAAACAAGGCAGGCTTTTATAACCTACTTAGGATGACTGGAAAATAAGACTGCAGAGCGCTTGGAAGCTACTAACAAGTAAAACATCGTAAGCAAGTAGACAATGTGGAGAAAACTATTAGAAGCAGAGATTTTCATTATTTATCTTTTCAACCTTTAAGTTTTCTGATAGACTAGGACAGAAGATATAAATGTTGTGGTTGTATGTATAGTGAAAAAGGGACAGGGAGAGCTACTTCCTCTTAAAAAAATATTTAAAAAAAAAAAAAAGAAAAGCAGGTGCCACAAGAGAAGAAGGCAAAATCAGAAAGAGCAATGGAGAAATAACTGAGCTTGAGTCACACGGGGGAGGACAAGTGGGATGGTCTGCAAGAATGTAGAAAAACTTTTAGGTGTTGCCAAGAATCTGTTTTTGTGAGCAAAGAAAACGTAGAACCAGACAGTGCAAGATGAGGAGGACTAAAAAGCCGCAGATATTGCCATTTTCTAAGATCCACACTGAGATAAGATGGTTTTCCACTGCCAAAAACAAAATTTGCAGACCCAATATTGTCCAAAAATAACAGAATAGTTCAACAAGAATAAGAACAATAAATATAATACATCTTTGAGAACAAATTAAAATGACATGAAAAAAAGTGCTTAAATCAATGCCAACTGATAATTATTATTGAAAAGCAAAAGAACAGAAGAATGAGATTACGTTTATAGGTTAAAGTCCATGTTATTTTCAGTTAACCTTCATTATCAAGAAGAACAAGTCTCATAGACAGTCAGGTTGTGTTTGACCAGAAGATCCATGTAGGTGTGACGAGTAAACCAATACTCCATCCTTGTTTTCAAACTGCTGCCTAACTATCTAATCTTCATCTTCATGTGATAGAAATAGAACAAGCTCATCACATCATACTAGTCCAATTTCTTTAATGTTGCTCTCCTAGAATTTGTTAAAGATTCTACATGCATAATCTTAACTTGGCAAAATCCATTAATTACCTACGCGTTACACCTCAATTCCCAAACAAAGTTAGTTTTTGCTATATCAATCCTCTGTATTCCGATACTACTTTGTATATTAAAGAAAGACTATTCACTCTCTAAGTCAAACACTTATCCTTCTACTAGCATATATGTCTTTAACAAGACAAAAAATATCTTAGCAAGCACAACATGCATTTGCGCAGGAAAAAATAAGCTAATAATGATAACTATAAATATAAATTGCCTGTGCAAAGTACCAATAATAGAATTTATCAGGCCAACCTGGACATAATTCATAAGTGGAATAGTCTTCCGCAACATGAGGCACACCACAACCTGCGTGCATCAAAACCATGTGAAGTTTCAGCCAAATAACATTTCAACAAAGGACAAAGGAATTGTTTTACACACGGCGGATGAGGATGAATCAAGTTATACCTTACTAAAATACCCAGCAAGCAATGCACAATGAGGACGGTTGGGCTCCAAGAACGAAAAGAGCAAAACCATTAGCTGCACCAGAATAGAAAAATGACCAAATTATTAGAGCAGAACAACTGCATTTTTTATGCATAAAACTGCATTTTGTGAATACAGTACCTCTTCATCATCCACTAAAGTCTTAAGGATGACATCAATTTCACAAGTGAATATCTCACATGCGATGAAAGGAAACCTACAGCGTAAAACAGCATTCAGAAGAACTGCCAAATTTTCAAATATTGGATATGCACATACATTTAATAAATAATGACATGATAATTGAAGCTCATTTATGTCATAACTTACTTAAACTTCCATTTGCTATCAGCATCCTCAGAAGGCTCTTCAACAATGTACCGCAGCAACTGCTCAACCTGAGCTCTATCTCTCAAACTGAAATCACAAAATCATAGTCTCTCATTGAACTTTGAAATTAGAAAGGAACTAATACCTCGTTAGGATATTAATTGCTTCCCTGGAACAGCATGTCAATTGATTGTCAAACTGAAACTATAAACAGTACTGCAGATTTTAAAATAATAAGCTAAAGCTGGGAGGATGTTTACAAATTTATCAGGCGGCTATTCAAAGCTTTGCATTCTTGGATTATCTCTTCTTCATCAAGAAGCTCTTCCAATGTGAAGTTTTCCTTGTCTAACACTTCTTCAACCTGACTTACACGGCAAATATATTTTAACAATTAGAACATCAAGTTTGAATGAAAATCAAAGCTCAGAGCCACAAAATAAGGATTGCACTTGTTTTTATTGGTAAATGTAAGGAATAAATATTACAGTTAATTTAACAACTATACTGCACGAAATATGAACAGACATTTTGCCTCCAAATAAATGGAAGACATTGAGAAGAAGAATGCAACCTGCCACATAATATAATGAAGAGGGCTATGAAAATGATGTGGTCTTCAAAGATCATCACATATTTCAAAGTTGCATAATTGAGAGAATCTGACGAGCAGGTGACAATTGCCGATGCAATCAAGAATTAACAATTCTCAAAATACTCCATATCCAAACACCTTACTAATGACGTAGACCCTCATCAATGTCCATTCTCAATAGAAAAAATAGAATATTGGAATTTATCTAATAAACACACATAACAAAATAGTTTTAGGGACTGACAAAACATCATCTTTTTCTAATTGATTCTTGTGTTTGGATTTGACACTAAGGATCTTGAATTTTCTTAATGTGACTATGAATCCGACAGCATTTTCTAACAAACTTGTTTCAGCCATCAAATATTGCTTAACAAAATTATCACCCCTCCAATTATAATTATTATATTAGAAGTTACAGGAAAGAAGGCGAATTACTCACCCAAGCTAACTGAGGCTGCAGTAATTAAATATAACAAGCAATACAAAATTAAACAGAACTGAGAAGTAAAATCCAGTCAGCAAGCTTGCAAATTTGCATATGTTGGTCACAGTTGATACACCAAAGTAGAGCACATTCACATACCCCAAACTTTTACACCAAATTTCTCCTACACATAAATGAGCATAACTCTAACACAAGTAACAAACTCTGCACTAGATTAACTCGTCGAACGAATCCAACACCAATTTGGAAAAAGTTATTGAATCCAACACGGCTAAAATGCTTAAAAGATCAAATCTCCAGAAGCAAAAAGAGGACGGGTTGTTCGTATAATTGAAACACAAGGACGAAAGCATTAGAGGTAGATAAAATCCACTACATACCGGCGAACACGAAAGATGTGTGAGCTTCCAAAACATAATGAACGTAAACAGATCTGTAAGCCCTAAACTGAATCAAGAGGGGAGTTCCGAGTTTTTGGAGCGAAATAGTGTCAGCAGTCAGCAAAAACCCTGGCTTCTGAAGATCAATCGATACAGATTTTAACGCCGTAAAGATCGAGAGAAGACAGAGAGGGGGGGGGAGGGGGAGGGGGGATAGAGAGAGAAAGAGAAAGAAGAGGAGCTTCCAAAAAAATCGCAGCGGAGAAACAAGGGTAATGATGTTAATGTTTGATGGAGAATTGGAGGGCGGAAAATTCGAAAGTTACAAATGGGAGGGGTCGGAATTTACAAAACTCGAAATTAAAAAATAAAAATAGCCACATGTACTATTTTCTTTGGAGTTTTTTTCTTTCTTCCTTTATTTATGTTGGTATCATATTAATGTTGCCCGGTTATAAATTCATCCTGTATGTTCTCGTATTTTAATAAATGAAATGTGACAATTTAGAAGATATTTATGTAAGTTATATCTACCTATTTATAAAACCATCTAACTTAAAATAAATCTTCAATTTTTAACATCCTGTTTGTTTAAATGTTCACCCAATATGGGAACCTTAAATATTGGATAAGTTTCAAATTAAATTAAGCAATTAAATAATAAGTAGTAGTAATTAAGCATGATAGTGACGGTCAATATTTGTAGTGATGAGATTTGTTATCCATATATAGGGCCCAATTGATGTGATTTCGTATACTTTTATATATCCACCATGAAGTCATTTACCTGTCACATTAAAACACTTGTTGCTGTACCCTAGTATAATGTTTTAGTCAACTTGGTAATTAGCATCATTATAACCCCAACGGCAAAATACATGCAACTTTTTTTCACTGTAACACAACGCCAACAACACCATCCATATCCAGTTCCATACGCAACGGATCATGCCACGAGCACGTGCATGTTGGAACAATAAGAAGGACGTCTAATTTTTGCCCTGAATTTAACTAAACTTAGTTTACCGTATTTACTCCTATCATTATATAGAGGCAAAATTCATGTTGAAAATACATCGGACGATAAATCGCTCATTTTAATAAAATTAGCAGTAATAAAACATTATATTATTTTTATTAACGAGCTAGAATGCCATAATAATCAAGAAATTAATATATGAAAAGGAAAGATCACACCTACTTATTTTAAAGCCAATGCTTGTATATATGTGGTAGCTTTGTTGCTTGGCTGCCTTTTGGTGAAGGGTTACTTTAATTTGCGAAAGTGCTTGGCCGCGCCATTAATGTGAGATTGGCTGTTTGGATATGGTCGGTGATCCTAAACCACTGGCACTTGGCAGGAATAAACTGCCGTATTTTACAAGTTTCTCTTAACGAGTATGCATGTCGCTTTCTTGTTATTAATTGACATGCTTGCAAATTAATTTTAGAGTCCATTGATTTAATTTGCAGTTTGATTTAAAATGAAGAATTTTAATTTTGAATTTCGGCTATAAAAAAGTTTTGATAGAGAATGCTTTCTTCAAATGAATCTTACGCGATACGAATTCAAATTAATCAGTCGTCGATCTGAGAAACTCAAAAGAAATGGTTACTTTTGTCCAAAAGAATTAGTTACTTTTGTTGTTAGTCCTATGTTTTAACATACTATCTAATATTAGCATATTAGGGTATATATATGTTATACCCTGTAAATTTTAAATAAAAAAAATAGCTTAATGTCATGTTGGTTAAGGGATTTAGAAAGCAAAAAAAAAAAAAAAAAAAAAAAACGAAAAATGAAAAATTTAAATAAAGGTCGGCCTCTTCATCTAATTAACCCATTTCCAGCAAAGAAACAGGGGAGAAAAAGTACTAAGAAAACCCACGACAAACATATATAATTTCCTTCCAATTACGCGACGAAACGCGGTCTAAACTTCGTTCCGGCTTAGGTACAGGCGTATAAAGCTGCAGGGAGCAATCCTACGGAGTTGGTTTCGTGAAATTTGGCCGTCGAAACGTCGTGCTACCGAGGTAAAGTCAATAGAATTTCTTTAAATTAGTACCAATGTGTTCCTAGCGTTGCAGTGAGCATTTATCCCTTCTGGACTATCGAGAAATAACGAGTTTTTGATCGTTTTCCGAAAGGTTGAAGTTGGGATAAATATATATATCACAAGTGATAATTTCTCCCGAATATTAATGTATTTAGTTCTAATTGACGTGTATATGAATGTAGTTGGGAGAAACAACAGAAATACCGACGGAAATCACATCGGTCAGTCGGGTACTCAGAAACTAGGTATGTAAAGTTATTCTTTCGGCAAGCCAGGAAGTACAGCTTAGAAAGTAAATAGAATAAAGGCTATTAACCGATACCCAGTGTACAGGAACGATTTTAGTACAATTTCCAACAAGCATGCTAGTATAACATTACGTATCATGCTATAATCAGAATAATAGATAGTCAGGTAATACGTATTACATTTGTTGAGATTGTACCCAGTAGTAGATGGCATGTTCTATGTTATTGAGTTATACTCAGATATAATCAGATAGACAGATAAAGGCCAGGCAGCAATTAGCCAGCAATCAGGAATAGTGCAAAACAGAATATAGTTTCAGTTATTTATTACAAACTGGCCTTGAGATACAAGAAGAGAATATGATTAGTATTTTTCACTTGAGCATGCTTGCTGTGTATGTGTTTTGTATGTTGAGACTTGTTGTGGCATGTGGGCACCCTTTAGCATCCCCACCGCCCCTGGGTTATAGCTGTGTCGATACCAGATTCAGATACCGCCACCAGCTGGGCGATGCCGTCCGACTAAAGGACGATGATGGCCGACCACCATGATAATACGGTCCAGACCACCCTGCTTGCAGGGGTAGTTCAGTTTACTCTGCGCAGAGCTAGCACACCCTGTTTACAGGGACAGACCACTCGGTGTGCACACCTGTGCCCAGAGGCAGGAGTCTTCGGACTCAGACACAGTTTATTGTCAGAGGCCAAGGCCTGAGCTACGTACCCAAGGGGGCCGGTAGGAGGAGCTCACAGTTATAAGATGAGTGGAGTGACTTGTTTTTGGTTGGTTTAGACCCGGGTAGGGGTAAATAGATTGCTTGCTTGGTTGGCACCTTCCGGCTTATGGGGGTCGGTCAGGTATTGTGTGTATTATTATGTATATTGATATGTGCTAGTAGATACTGATAGACAGAAGGACGACACGTCTTCAGGTACGCTCAGTTAGTTACAGAATGTATAACTCTTCCCAGTTATCCTCAGCTAGATAGACTCAGCTACTTCTTGCTTAACTGTCATGTTATTGTGCTATTCGTTTCAGTTGCATATTTCAGTTTGCTTTACATGCTCAGTACCTGTGGTACTGATGCCCAGCGGGGCGCTGTATTGCCTGCCTACAGGTACTCACGGACGAGGAGCCGATCCCTCGTGATTCCAGCCAGCCAGTGAGTCATCAGCTCCTGTCATCCGGAGTCTGATTCCCAGAGGTGTAGCTCCTTTTCTTTTGTTGTGCAGTATGGGTAGGTCGGGGCCCTGTCCCGATCATTTCTATTAGTTTCTTACGGTATTCGTAGAGGCTTGCAGTCTGTATATATTCCCTGTGGTTAGTTAAGCCGGTCGTGTGAGGCCGTGCGGTCTGCTGTAGCTGTTTAGTATTTCAGTTTATGTTGGCCGTGTGGGGCCTTAATTTGATAGTAGTGGTGACCTTGCCGGTCACGTAGTTATTAGCAGTCTTGTGTTGAGTTACAGATAACTAGACAGCAAGGTGGCCTTGTCGGCCCACATAGGTTCCTTGTTATAAGCCTGTTTCTGGTTAGCTGTTGTTGCAGGTACAGATGGCTACAGGCCAGTTGGCCGGAGGCTGTATTTACAGCCGTTATATAGCCGATTTGTTTCTTGAAATAGAGCCAAAGCCAGCCAAAGCACCAGATGTGCTCAGGCTGGACCATTTAGTAGTCTAGAGTCTAGCAGGCACCAGGTGCCCGTCATACCCCCAAGGTGGGGTGTGACAAACTTGGTATCAGAGCAGTTCGTGTCCCAGGGAGTCTGCAAGCCGTGCTAAGCAGAGTCTTGTCTATGGATGTGTTGTGCACCACATACTATAGGCAGGAGACTGCGAGGCATGTTAGGATTGTTACTCTTCTTTCTTGCTCAGTCGTGTCATAGAACGGTACAGTATAGAGTTGGTCTTTGAAACTCACCACCCTCTTTGCTTACAGATATTATGGCAGACCAGTGGCACCCAGCTACAGGTAGAAGATTAGATACAGCAGCGGGCGAAGGCACCAGCAGGATGCCTCAGTTACAGCCAGATTCCGCCCAGTCTGAGAGCAATACGGAGGTGTCATCTCGACCCTCCCAGCAGTCTCCGCCTCGCCAGATACCATTTGAGGCAGCACCGCCTTCCACAGCTCCTGCACCCACTTCATCTGATCAGGAGCTGCGTAGTGCGGTGGTTATGTTGACTCAGATGCTAGCTGCTCAGCGTCAGCCAGCACCACCTACAGCAGCAGAATCCCCAGGGGGGCAAGGTAGTTCCAGGGTCAGAGAATTCTTAGCATTGGGACCCCCTCAATTTACTGGATCGGATTCAGCGGAGGACCCTCAGGACTTTCTGGACCAGATACAGAGGATCTTTAGATTCATGCACGTAACCCCAGCAGAATCAGTTGAGTTAGCAGTGTTCCGGTTACGGGATATTGCTGTTTTGTGGTACGAAAGTTGGGAGAGGTCTCGGGGAAGAGATGCAGCCCCTCCTACTTGGTCTTGCTTTTCAGAGGCCTTCCTGGACCACTACTTACCTCGGGAGGTCAGACAGGCTCGGATGGACCAGTTCTTACATTTAGAGCAGGGGGCTAGGAGCGTTCGTGAATATTCCTTACAATTCGACTCCTTAGCCCGCTATGCTCCAGCATTTGTGGACACCATGTCATCCAGAGTCCACCGCTTTATTATGGGCCTGAATCCAGAATACATAGAGACGTGCATGACAGCTACTTTGAGAGAGGATATGGATATAGCCAGGGTGCAGGCCTTCGCACAGACAATCGAGGGCCTGAGGCAGCAACAGCGGGGTGACAGACAGGCGACTTCAGAGCAGCGCCGTAGGAGTAGACCCGCTGAGATGCAGAGGGAAATTCCTAGGGGGCCGAGACCACGGTTTTCAGATAGGCCACCCAGATCTCTACCACCGGTACAACAGCAGAGGGGCAGGTTCATTCGCCGGAGTCAGTCGGGGTCTGGTAGCAGTTCACGGATAGTAGCCTCACCTCAGCAGCGGAGGGTAGAACAGAGTAGATTTACATCCACCCCTTGTCCTATATGTCACCGACTACATTCTGGAGCCTGCAGGCAGGGCTTCCTAGGGTGTTATTACTGCGGCCAGGAAGGGCATTTAATGAGAGATTGTCCAGCCAGGGGACAGGGTAGTCAGGATGATCTGGATAGAGCGTCGGCAGGGCCACGAGTTCCAGCAGCCTCAGCAGGGCGCAGACCCTCAAGTTCAGGGAATAGGGGCCGAGGTAGACCAGGAGCCTCTGGCTCAGGTGCAGGCCCCAGCCGTACCTATGCATTACCGGGGAGGCAGGATTCAGAGGCATCTCCCGACGTGGTCACAGGTACATTGATTATCTGTTCGTATCCTGTTTATGTATTGATTGATCCAGGGTCTACATTGTCATATATCACACCATTTGTGGCCCGAAAGTTGGGTATCGAACCAGAATTGCTTCAGCAGCCCTTTTCAGTGCTTACACCAGTCGGTGACTCGATTACAGCTAAAAGAGTTTACCGGGGGTGTACGGTAGAGGTTGCTGATCTTCAGACCACAGTAGACTTAATAGAACTTGAGATGGTCGACTTCGATGCCATTATGGGTATGGACTGGTTAGTGCCATGCTATGCCAACTTAGAATGCTGGACCAAGACGGTCCGATTTCACTTTCCGGGGGAAGCAATGCGAGAGTGGAAAGGGAGTACACCTACGCCGAAAGGTAGGTTTATTTCCTACCTTAAGGCAAGAAAATTAATAGCAAAGGGATGTATTTGCCACCTAGTTAGAGTCCAGGACGTTCAGGTGGAACCCCCGACTCTTCAGTCTGTTCCAGTAGTTAATGAATTCCCTGACGTATTTCCAGATGAGTTGCCTGGTATCCCTCTCGAAAGGGAGATAGATTTTGCGATTGACTTGTTGCCAAGGACTCAACCTATATCCATTCCCCCGTATCGCATGGCACCAGCTGAGCTTAGAGAGTTGAAAGAGCAGTTAAAAGATTTGCTCGACAAAGGTTTTATTAGGCCTAGTACTTCCCCGTGGGGTGCGCCAGTTCTGTTTGTAAGAAAGAAAGATGGCTCACTCCGAATGTGTGTGGACTACCGGCAGCTGAATAAGGTAACAGTTAAAAACAAATACCCGCTCCCGAGAATAGATGATTTGTTTGACCAGTTGCAGGGGGCCAAATGTTTCTCTAAGATAGATCTAAGGTCCGGATATCACCAGGTCCGGGTTCGGGAGAGGGACATTCCAAAGACTGCTTTCAGGACCAGGTATGGTCACTTTGAATTTCTAGTTATGTCGTTTGGACTGACGAATGCTCCCGCAGTGTTTATGGACCTGATGAATAGCATATTTAGACCGTATTTGGATCTGTTCGTAATAGTATTTATCGATGATATTCTGGTATATTCTCGTTCAGAGACAGATCACCAGAACCATTTACGAACAGTACTCCAGATCCTTAGAGAACGTCAGTTGTACGCCAAGTTTTCTAAGTGTGAGTTCTGGCTGAACTCAGTTGCCTTTTTGGGGCACATCGTGTCGGATGCTGGTATACAGGTAGACACACAAAAAATAGAGGCGGTCAAGACATGGCCCAGACCTACCACTCCGACCGAGGTCCGCAGTTTCTTGGGTTTAGCAGGATATTATCGGAGATTTGTTGAAGGATTCTCCACTATAGCAGCACCTCTGACAAAGCTGACACAGAAAGCAGCAAAATTTCAGTGGACGGAGGCATGTGAGCAGAGTTTTCAAGAGTTGAAAGACCGATTGACCTCCGCCCCAGTACTAGCATTGCCAGAGGGAACAGATGGGTATGCGGTGTATTGCGACGCTTCAGGTTTGGGACTGGGTTGTGTGTTGATGCAGCATGGTAAGGTGATTGCTTATGCTTCCAGACAGCTGAGGAAACACGAAAAGAACTATCCGACCCATGACCTGGAACTGGCCGCAGTGATCCACGCTCTGAAAATTTGGAGGCATTATCTGTATGGCGTCCATGTAGACATTTTCACAGATCATAAAAGTTTGCAATACATTTTCACATAGAGGGAGTTAAATCTGCGGCAGCGCCGCTGGCTAGAATTGTTGAAAGACTATGATGTAAATATTCTCTATCACCCAGGAAAAGCTAATGTAGTGGCAGATGCCCTGAGCCGTAAGTCAATGGGGAGTTTGGCGTATTTGCGGCCCGAGAAGCGGGAATTAGCCAAGGAAATTCATCAACTAGCTGGTTTAGCTGTTCGAGTAGTGGAGACAGAAAATAACAGAGCGGTGATTCAGAATTCTGCCGAGTCATCACTAGTTACAGAGGTAAAAGAAAGGCAGTACGAGGACCCTGACTTAGTCCAGCTCAGGGATAGAATTCAGGAGGGTAAAGAGTCAGATTTCCAAGTGACTGAAAATGAAGTACTACGTTGTGGGGGCCGTTTATGTGTCCCGAATGTTTCAGGGCTTCGCCAGCAAATCATGCATGAGGTACATTACGCTCGTTATTCCCTCCACCCAGGAGCAACAAAAATGTACCACGATATCAGAGACATCTACTGGTGGCCAGGTATGAAATCTGAAATAGCTGAATTTGTATCTAGATGTCCTAACTGCCAGTAGGTGAAAGCGGAGCACCAGAAACCGGGAGGTCTGACGCAGGATATAGCTGTGCCTATGTGGAAATGGGAAGCGATAAATATGGATTTTGTAACAGGTTTACCCCGTACCAGACGCAGAAATGATTCCATTTGGGTAATAGTTGACAGGCTGACAAAATCAGCTCATTTCCTGCCCGTGAGAGTTACCTTCTCAGCCGAGGATTATGCCAAGTTATATATCAGAGAAATAGTTAGGCTACATGGAGTGCCGGTATCCATTATTTCAGATAGGGGAGCACAGTTTACAGCTAGATTCTGGCAGTCGTTCCAGAGGGGTTTGGGAACGCAGATTAATTTGAGCACAGCATTCCACCCTCAGACAGATGGACAGGCTGAGCGGACTATCCAAACGCTCGAAGATATGCTACGAGCGTGTGTACTAGATTTTGGGGGTAGCTGGGATGAACATCTGTCGTTGATTGAATTTGCCTATAATAACAGTTATCATTCAGCTATCCAGATGGCGCCCTTTGAGGCATTATACGGGCGAAAATGTAGATCGCCGGTGGGCTGGTTTGAAGTGGGAGAATCAGTGTTGATTGGGCCAGACATCATTCAACAGTCAGAGGAGAAGGTAAAGCTTATTAGAGAACGCCTGTTGACTGCTCAGAGCCGCCAGAAGTCGTATGCAGATATGCGGCGTAGAAATTTAGAATTTGCGGTAAATGACTGGGTATACCTGAAGGTGTCTCCGATGAAAGGGGTGATGAGATTTGGCAAGAAAGGCAAGCTTAGCCCGAGATTCATTGGGCCATATCAGATTCGGCGGAGAATAGGCCGAGTTGCATATGAATTGAACTTGCCTCCGGAGTTAGCATCTGTTCACCCAGTATTCCATGTATCTATGTTGAGGAAATTTGTAGGAGACCCTTCCACAGTTGTTCCAGTTCAGGATGTCCAGGTCACCGAAGAGTTATCATACGAAGAGGTTCCAATAGCTATCTTAGACAGACAGATCCGTAGATTGAGAACTAAAGATATTGCGTCTGTCAAAGTATTGTGGCGTAACAGGAACCGAGAAGAAATGACCTGGGAAGCTGAGGGGGACATGAAAGCCAGATATCCCCACTTATTCCAAGCATAGGCAAATGGGAGGTATATTAGAACTGTTTTTCCTTATTAATACTTATACTTCATATATGAAAGCAGGCGATTGATTATAGATAGTTTTATACATGAATGTTATTATATCATGTAGAGTACCTGTATTGGGCTCTTCTGCTTTTCAGGAATTATGAGATAGTCCATAATACAAGGGAAACGCTGCCAAAATTTTTCTAGAAACAAGTTGAGTAAGTTGAGCAGTCCTCTAGACATAATATCATTCGAGGACGAATGTTCTTAAGGAGGGGAGGATGTTATACCCTGTAAATTTTAAATAAAAAAAATAGCCTAATGTCATGTTGGTTAAGGGATTTAGAAAGCAAAAAAAAAAAAAAAAAAAAAAAAAAAAGGAAAAATGAAAAATTTAAATAAAGGTCGGCCTCTTCATCTAATTAACCCATTTCCAGCAAAGAAACAGGGGAGAAAAAGTACTAAGAAAACCCACGACAAACATATATAATTTCCTTCCAATTACGCGACGAAACGCGGTCTAAACTTCGTTCCGGCTTAGGTACAGGCGTATAAAGCTGCAGGGAGCAATCCTACGGAGTTGGTTTCGTGAAATTTGGCCGTCGAAACGTCGTGCTACCGAGGTAAAGTCAATAGAATTTCTTTAAATTAGTACCAATGTGTTCCTAGCGTTGCAGTGAGCATTTATCCCTTCTGGACTATCGAGAAATAACGAGTTTTTGATCGTTTTCCGAAAGGTTGAAGTTGGGATAAATATATATATCACAAGTGATAATTTCTCCCGAATATTAATGTATTTAGTTCTAATTGACGTGTATATGAATGTAGTTGGGAGAAACAACAGAAATACCGACGGAAATCACATCGGTCAGTCGGGTACTCAGAAACTAGGTATGTAAAGTTATTCTTTCGGCAAGCCAGGAAGTACAGCTTAGAAAGTAAATAGAATAAAGGCTATTAACCGATACCCAGTGTACAGGAACGATTTTAGTACAATTTCCAACAAGCATGCTAGTATAACATTACGTATCATGCTATAATCAGAATAATAGATAGTCAGGTAATACGTATTACATTTGTTGAGATTGTACCCAGTAGTAGATGGCATGTTCTATGTTATTGAGTTATACTCAGATATAATCAGATAGACAGATAAAGGCCAGGCAGCAATTAGCCAGCAATCAGGAATAGTGCAAAACAGAATATAGTTTCAGTTATTTATTACAAACTGGCCTTGAGATACAAGAAGAGAATATGATTAGTATTTTTCACTTGAGCATGCTTGCTGTGTATGTGTTTTGTATGTTGAGACTTGTTGTGGCATGTGGGCACCCTTTAGCATCCCCACCGCCCCTGGGTTATAGCTGTGTCGATACCAGATTCAGATACCGCCACCAGCTGGGCGATGCCGTCCGACTAAAGGACGATGATGGCCGACCACCATGATAATACGGTCCAGACCACCCTGCTTGCAGGGGTAGTTCAGTTTACTCTGCGCAGAGCTAGCACACCCTGTTTACAGGGACAGACCACTCGGTGTGCACACCTGTGCCCAGAGGCAGGAGTCTTCGGACTCAGACACAGTTTATTGTCAGAGGCCAAGGCCTGAGCTACGTACCCAAGGGGGCCGGTAGGAGGAGCTCACAGTTATAAGATTAGTGGAGTGACTTGTTTTTGGTTGGTTTAGACCCGGGTAGGGGTAAATAGATTGCTTGCTTGGTTGGCACCTTCCGGCTTTTGGGGGTCGGTCAGGTATTGTGTGTATTATTATGTATATTGATATGTGCTAGTAGATACTGATAGACAGAAGGACGACACGTCTTCAGGTACGCTCAGTTAGTTACAGAATGTATAACTCTTCCCAGTTATCCTCAGCTAGATAGACTCAGCTACTTCTTGCTTAACTGTCATGTTATTGTGCTATTCGTTTCAGTTGCATATTTCAGTTTGCTTTACATGCTCAGTACCTGTGGTACTGACGCCCAGCGGGGCGCTGTATTGCCTGCCTACAGGTACTCACGGACGAGGAGCCGATCCCTCGTGATTCCAGCCAGCCAGTGAGTCATCAGCTCCTGTCATCCGGAGTCTGATTCCCAGAGGTGTAGCTCCTTTTCTTTTGTTGTGCAGTATGGGTAGGTCGGGGCCCTGTCCCGATCATTTCTATTAGTTTCTTACGGTATTCGTAGAGGCTTGCAGTCTGTATATATTCCCTGTGATTAGTTAAGCCGGTCGTGTGAGGCCGTGCGGTCTGCTGTAGCTGTTTAGTATTTCAGTTTATGTTGGCCGTGTGGGGCCTTAATTTGATAGTAGTGGTGACCTTGCCGGTCACGTAGTTATTAGCAGTCTTGTGTTGAGTTACAGATAACTAGACAGCAAGGTGGCCTTGTCGGCCCACATAGGTTCCTTGTTATAAGCCTGTTTCTGGTTAGCTGTTGTTGCAGGTACAGATGGCTACAGGCCAGTTGGCCGGAGGCTGTATTTACAGCCGTTATATAGCCGATTTGTTTCTTGAAATAGAGCCAAAGCCAGCCAAAGCACCAGATGTGCTCAGGCTGGACCATTTAGTAGTCTAGAGTCTAGCAGGCACCAGGTGCCCGTCATACCCCCAAGGTGGGGTGTGACAATATAGTACGGTCCAGGGTATAGAGTGCAGTCCTGATTAATTTAAGACTGGTTAGTAGAGTTTGATTCATTTTATGTTTTATTACTTAAATAGGATAAGTCAATTGTCTTTAATGAGGAATCTATTTGTTCATTGTAATTCTATTTAAAGAGTTTATGTCGTCGTTAATAAACTAATCTTTTTATGGCTTTACTAAACATTTATATAAGATAAAAATTACTAGTAATAAAGAACGCCTTCCATCCTATATGAATGAATATGATATTTATCTAATGTAATGTGTGGAATAAATGATAAAAGTGAATTTAATAATTGATTATATTATATAGGATTCGAGTTGAATATCCGATTATTTAAATTTAAATTTAAATTAGTTGAGGAATGCAATATTTTGACATATAGTAAAGAAATGGATTCATGAAAGATCTTATGTAGAGCAATATTCAGTAAAGAAACTAATGTCACCTGCACAGTGCAAAGTGCTCAATCCTCCCGCTAAATTTTAATGTAACGGTGTCTAGAAAGTTTGGTGCACAAGTGAAGAAACTCTTATCTCACTCGAGTGTTAAAAGTGTGTTATGAGATGATCGCGTTTCATGAGAACAAACTGTAAGTAACTATTTGCAATTTCTTGTTTTTTCTAATTTGAATAGAATAAAATAAAATTTTTAAATCTTTTATTTGTAAAAATAAAGATTTTTTGTAAAAATTTCATAAAACTAAAAGAATTCGTAAAGTGCTAGAAAATCATTTTTCTGTGACTATTAGTATTGGGTTTACCAACTCCTACCTGTGACAAAGGGGTGATTTGAATTGAATTTGAGCAGGTCGCAATAGATTTTTGAATTAATAAATGAGTTAGCCAAGAATTTGAAATGTCTGACCAATTAAGCTGCACAATCATTTGTATTTAAGAGTGTCACTTTACACAATATATTCTCTATTTTATTTTTTTCTTTTAATTATACTTATATATTTAAAAAAATACTTTTGAACAACAATTAGTGTTTGACCAATCTTTTTAAAGTGCTTCTACTCTCAAAAGTGTTTTTCAAATAAGTGTTTTTGGAGAAAAACTATTTTTTTTAGTTTCTGAAAAACAGTTTCTCGGCTACTTTCTGGAAGTACTTATATTCTCTCAAAAGTTTGGTCAAACACCTTATTTTTTTTTAAATAAGCACTTTTGATCTTCTAAAAGTTTGACCAAACAAACTAAGAATTGAGTTAAAATAAAATAAATAATTAACAATAATTCAAATTCTCAATTCTTATTAAGTTTTGCTTTTTTCATTTATTTTCTTATAATTTATTTAATTGTCAAACTAAATAGTTGAATTTTTTTCTTCTTCTTATTTATAGTAAAATATTGCATATCAAACAAAAAAATTGATTTAAATATTCTTGCAAAGCTTCTCATTGATCAATTTGTGTTTTATACTTAGGCACACATTAGCGAAATTACCTCATCAACTTATACATGGACTGATTTAAGCGAGTTAAAATAGGAAGGGCGAAGTATACATATATTTGCTTTTGGGGTTACTATTTAGTTTATATTTAAAATAGATTTTTTTTTAAGTTTATCCGCTTCAGAAATAACTTCAGACGTGCACAATTGAAATTGAAAATTCTCGTCTTGCTTCAGATATTTTTGTCTAAAGTTTGATCTTGTGAAGGCAAAACATTAGACATTTCTGTCTGAAGCATGGTATGATATTTGCTAAGGACAACTTTAGAAATTTTCTGACTTAAAATTATGGATTCGACAAAGCTAAACTTAGAACATTTCTTATAGAAGTCGGAGTTTCATTCCTAATACCTTTAATGAATAAAGTTCGATTTAAATTTGGTGTTTCACTCGTGATACCTATTTTGATTCGATGTTTCCCTTGTGATATCATCACCTTCATTTTATTTCACTCATGACACCTCAATCTAATTTATATATTTTTAGTATAAAATCAACTCAATTTACAATATAATAAACTATAAAATCTCTGTTAATCAATACCGAGAAAGCTTTCGAAATTGAAAAGATGATGAAGAATAAGTAAAGGAAAAATAATTTTATCTGAAGTTGGCAGGTAGTAATTAAACTCTATTTAAAATTGTAAATGAGAGTGACCAATTAAGGTATCCTGTGAAATTTTTTGTAAGTGGACTGATAAATCATATTTTCATGGGCTGGCCCAAGTGTGAGACGCAGTAGTCGTGAGCCCTGACGGAGATATTGCTGTAGCAACCCTTTGAACAGATGAAATCACGCATTATGCTCTTTTGATTCAACGCCATATAGGCAAAGTTAGCATATTCTTTATCAAAAAAAGTATATACACATACTATATTTACTTCAAAACTAACTTTAAAAAAATGATCTTAAATCAGATATTTTAATTACCATGTTATAAATTGAGAATGCAAATTATTTAATCATAACACGTATCTTAATCTTGTATGGAAAAGTGTATATGTGCCTTGTATTCATCTATTTATTTGGTATAATTTGAGATTCTTTTTATTTATTATCTATTCCATAGCCATAAAGCAAGAAAGGATAGGAAACCCTTAAACGAGGGGCCAACCACCTGTCTCATTCGTACTCCATTACTTCAAGAATCCCATTGTCCACAACTTCTCCATCATTAATAAAACAACCCCCCTCCCACAACCCCACCCCACCCCACCTATCTTTTCACTCTTTTTCTTTGTTCTTTTATGAACTTCCATCTTTATCAAGACCCTCAACTATTCTCCTCATGAAACTCGGGGACGAAGAATAAGGAATAAATAATTTCATGATTAATTTTGACTTAGGTTTATTTTACATGTTTATTTGGAATAATTTTTTTTGAAATTATAATATTATTTTATTTTATATCATGGGTGAAATAATAATTTACCCTGAAATAATTTATGGTTTAATCAAACGATCCCTAAGTGAATAAAAAAAAAAGAAGGAGATTAAGCTATATACGGCATAAATACAAGAAATAATTATACCATCAAATTATATTTATTTGTTATAATAGGTAAATTATCTTATTTTTAAAATTATAATTTTCATATGTTAAAGAGATTCATTTACTCAGTGCACAAAGTACTGTGGCAAAGATGGTAGGAGTTATCTTGGAGTTTAAAAAAAGAAATAAAAGAGACTCATTTACTTTTATAAGTATCCTATATGACTTAATAATATAAAAGATAATTAGCACGGTGTATATATATAACTAAAATTCAAATTAAACGATAGAGGTAATTCAAATTAAAGATTTCTTAAAGAACTATGGGCCTACTACAAGTTCGCCTTTTCTTTTTCAAAATAAAAGGGTTTGTCCTAATTTGATTATTAAAGTTGTAGCAATGATCCTCAAAATATGAACATAGTTTTGCATACTTCTTGTTAAATTAAAAAACGTTTCCCATGTTTGAAGAGGAATATAAAAGGCAAAAGAAAGATTGCTGGACAGTATGAAAGTATCTTCACGATATTCCATATCTTTTGAGTTTTGGAATTATGCTTTTAACCAAATCTGTTTATTTTTAGACAACATCCAAAGTGACAAACGCCAATTTGCTTTTTTCTTAACCTATAAACCAGACAGTTTCTTGCTTGATAAGACTGATATCTACTTTCAAATTCATACTATCAGTTGAGAGTAGCTTTAGTTCACTTAAATTTAACTTTAACACAAAAGTGTTTAATAACTTAATTAGTACATCAAAACTTGAACAACTATTCTATACGTCCAATTTTACGTAGATGTATTTCACTAGACATGTTAGTTTTAAGAATTAATAATATGCACAAAGCACACAATTATCATGTTAAATGAGTGATGATGAGAGCCATTTCACATATTTTGCCATCTCTTATCCTTATAAAAGGAAAAAAGTTTTATTTCAAATCATCGATCACGATAAGTTATTTCATTAAGCGTAAAATTGAGATGCTAAGATTATATAATTTTTAAGATGAGCAAGGTATTTTTTTGTTTAGAAAAATAGATTAAGAAAAAGAAAGAAACGTGTCATATAAAATAAGATTAAATGAACAGTAACAAATCCTTCTTTTTTGTGTGTGTGTTTTTACTGAGAATGTACCTTAGTGACACAACGTGGCATCTTCTAATATCTATAAAAGAACAGCTCTTATCTTAGTTATTAGTGGAAAAGAAACGGCATCAAAATAGTGGTGCTGAATTACGTAATATTTTATAATTCAGGACACACCTGTTGGATGTTGCACCCACACATATGGACCCATTATTAGTGCAGTTCACTAAATAATTGCATATAGAGCATTATTTGAACTTTGACTTGACAGCTGAAACGTAACCACCCAAACTATCTTGAATCTTCTTACTAATTTTGCATGCACTTTGAGTAAGTTCCCTAATACCTATATATATATATATGTATACTAATAATTTCTTATTGATAAGTTTTGGATAAAATATGGGTAACCTTTATTAACTCGATCGACCGATCTAATCTTATTTTACTTGGTCCAAGCAATAAATCTTGGATTAAGGTAAGTAGCTAGAATCGGGGCTAAGTTTAGGAAAGAAGGCAAGATGAAAGGCATGTACCAACAAAATAACTAATTCAATCCTCTGTAAGACTTACCAGTGTGTGCAGTCACTTAGTGAGAGTATTTTAGATTTTCTTCTTCCTTTGTTGTTTTGTGTGCTTGTACTCCGTTTAAATTGTAAAGTCTCTATCACTGAACTACTTACAGAAGCAAACTCGATTATCCATAACAATGGAGTAAAAAGGTGCATTTGGAATATGAAACTATCAGCAAATTGGACAAGATCAAAGTTCCATCTTTTTTGTTTTGTTAACTTCCTAAACTTTTCTTTGAATGCATTCAATTCAATCGGCCATTTCATTTCAGCTTTTCTGATTTCAGAAACTGATCGAGACCAAAACATTGCAATTTGTCATCTGCTCAACAGTGAAGATCTAATCCAGTATTACTACGAACAATCGAAAAGAGAATCAATTTTTTAATTCCTTGCAATTTCCTCTCAAAATTTTCAAAAAGTTACAATCACAATGCAGTGATGGACTTGAAGATGTGTAAATCGTCTTCAAGTGAACAAATCACCGTCAAGGAGAGAGCAAAAGTAAAAGAGAAAAAGATCAACATATATAAAATTTGAGGAAAAAAAATTAATTAACCGTAATTTCTCACTTGTTAGATCAATCCTGGAATCCAGTTTTCTCCCATATAGCGTTCCTGACTCTACTCAGATCTCTCCCTTTGAGAGTGCGCCCTACTCCTTCGTGCACGGAGAAAGATGCAATCCGTGTTCTCTCTAACTGCTTTGCCAAAAACTCGTGAGGCGGGATTCGATTTTCCAAATCATCGTCGAAATCATCATCACTATCTCTCCTTCCGTACTCTCTATACTCATTCTTCAGTATCTTCGACCAGTCCGGTACGTTCACCGGCATAGACGACGACGACGGGCCGGAAATGCTTCGGTAGCTCTTCGTTTCACACTGCTTCCTCGAGATCCTTGAACTCGGAGACCTAGTCTTACGGAACTCCGGCGACCGAGAAACCGCCGATGAGTTCCACACGTCCGATTCCTCGAGCTCGAACACCGAGTCGGGAGTCATCGCAACGTCTCGCTCGGTCGAAAGGAATCGGTAGTTCGCCGTCGCGAAATAGCTCCTTGAAGCCGCCATTGATAATGATGATATGGACCTTGGAAGAAATTCAAAAACCACACAACGGTTAACGTGTATACATACAGACACGTGTATGTATATATAGAATGAATATATGAATATGAAGGAGTTGTTGCTCTCTTTTAATTTGCAACGTATTATACTTCCTATCTCTTTCTCACAGTCAGTATGTGTTGATGTTCTGCAGAAGCTTTGATTTGCTTTTATAAAGGTTTTAATTAGTAATGGATAAGATTCTTCCCTTTAAATCTCCACTCTCTCTCTCTCCATCTCTTCTTTTGTTTAAACTCACCGTTATGCCCCTGCAAAAATCGTCAAAATGCCACGTTAATAAGTTGGATTTATCCACTCTGTGGGCCCACTTCAATCTACAGTGCCTCATCACAAAAGAAGGAAAAGAAAAATCTACAATTGCTGATGTGGACTCTTTCCTCCGTTTTTGTTTCTTACTAAAAACAATTAAAACGTTCTCTATTCAAATTGATTTTTAATAAAATTCAAAATTACCCAGAAAATTTTAATTTGTATGATCGTGAAATTCATTTGGGCAAAAATCAAGTGCAGCTTTCGAAACTCGGGACATCTCTCTAAGACAAGCGGAACTCATTTATGGACTTTTTAAATTGGCATCAATTTTTATATAGGTATTTTACTAAAATTTATTCATTTTAAATAATTCAAGTAAGATTTTGCTATGTTAATTTATCATTATTTGTACAGTTGATATATCGTGTGTTTTTCACCCATTCAAAACATGTAGAAAGCAACTTGACCTCCAATAATAATATTAAATAACTCATCCCTATTAATTTATACCTTCTTTTTCATTTCCGACACTTCAATTTAACCCTTTTTTTTTTTTCGCTTCTTCTTCATCTTTTTTTCTTCAATATCAGAATTTTATTTTCTTTTCATCTCTTATTTCTTCATCTAGTTGGTAGATTGTGGAAGCATGATTCTTCTTAATGCTTTATTACATCTATACGTTTTGTCATGCTCTGTATTTTTTTTTCTTTTAAGATAAATAAGAATCTCCAAAACCTAGTTACCTTTGATATTAAATCCAATCCAAACTCACAAACCCCATAAAAACTCAAGCAAGGTGATCAACATGAGTCTTGAGTTTAGACTTGAATAACTCCTTCATGTTGGCACATCACCGACACCAAAGATATTCTCCCTAAACGACGACACAACTATTGCTGGAATTGGGAACGAGAGCCTCTGGAGCACAATTGGTGGCTCCGAGGCTCTGCCCCCTTTTGGTCCTGATATATAAAATTTCTAATTTGCTTGATTTTTCCTCACACCACTTTTCAAATTTTAAATTCTCTATACACTTTACAATATCAATTGAATTCTTGCACACTTCTTCAATGCTCTACTTTTTATGGAGTTCCATTTTTACCCCTTTTAATTGCAACAACAAAAATAATTAATTTTGAATTGAAAGAAATTTGAAGAAAAATAGTAATTAAAATCTGCAAATTTTTAATTGTTTATCTGCCATTTTCTTTACTTTTTGGATTGTTGCTAAAAGTAATTTGAAAAAAGAACTTTGAAATGAGTTTTTTTATAAGAGATGAGCGAGTTTTAGGGTATCGTGGAGAAAACGATTTGGGAGGGGGTGGAGGTTGTTTTTGCAAAAGAGAGTCTCTCGGGGGTATGATGGAGAAGACGACAAATGGGGTAGGGTTGTGCTTCTGCAAAATAGATTTTTAAATGGTCAAATCTTTCTTTTGTAATTATCTGGACATAAATTTCACGTGGCATTGCTTCATTGATCATTTTGCCATGTGATTTAGCCCTTATTGTTCCTCTTTAATTTGTTTGTGTCTGTATGTGATGATGGTGTGGACGATTAAAATGAGTTGGCACGATTTAATTGGTCAAGGAAACTACGAAGAAAATGTATGTTACTACATCATTGTAAGTGTATTATACTCTCTTTATTATTTTTGTTGATTATTAAAAAAGTGTCAATATGACACAACGGACCCATACATGAGTTATTTAAAATGAAACAGTCTTAATTGAGGTATCTAAGTGAAAGTTGGTACAAATTTTAAGGGAACACCGATGAGTTTCGCCTTACTTATATATCACACAATTTGCATGATGTTAAGGACTAGATCCTGACCTAAATCACGATTTTTTTTGTTTTTCTTTTTACACTTAGAACTAAGGTCCGAGGAAAAACCAAAAGGAATTTTGATATATGAAGGGTTTATCGCACTTGTCTATACAAGTGTTTCGCTATGAGATTTGAGATCTCAATTTCAAGTTTTGATTTAAAATCAATATTTATTTATGAAATTTGCGTGAAATTGTAGTTTCAAATTTGAGATTCTCTAAGACATAGAATTTTATATTTGAAATTGTGATTTTAAAAATTTTCTAAATGTAAAACTTAACTCATAAGTTTACATTTTACTAAAAAAGATCCGTCATTTTAAATTTTGTTTTAAAAAAAAAAACTCATGTTCAATGTGAAAAATTATTTGTACCGTGTGAAAAAATTATATATTAAAGAATAATTAGTTACTATTATTTTATCGTTATAAAATTATGTTAAATTTAAATCTTAAATCGTCTACCTCTTTATAATAATATACCTATTTTATTTTTATATCCTAATGGATCGTTTGGTATGATGGATAGGGGAAGATAATCATTGAATAAATTTTTAGCATCGTTTAATCCTACAATTAATAAATAGTGCTTGAATAAGTTATCTTTATCTCTGAGTGATTTAAATTGGGATATAATATCCGGAATAAGCTAATACAAATGACAAACTATCCCCTTAAATATTTTTTCACATTACTTTTTCACATTCTTTACACAGTATTAATAAAGTAAAGGCGATGAGTTTTCCTACATCACTTTGCACTACATATATGTGTTGTTAGCGTCCTATTTATTTATTTTTTTATTTTTAACTTGATTAAATTATTTTTCTCTTTCACTCTTTACATATGAAAGTTATCATTTTTTATATATGATGTTTTTTGAATACACAAAGTATCAAATATATTTTGTTATTTTTCTTCCTTGTTTTCTTATGTATATAGAGAGAGACATTAAAATCATGGAAATGCACACACAAAAATACTTAAAGTTAAAGAAAGGTGGGGAATTTTTTTTTTTTAAAGAATGAATAACTAAAGCTTTATAAAGAAATATTATAAGCTAAATAAGGTGAGAGATATTTTTATAAATAAATAATTTTTTAAAAATTATATAATATATGTTAATTATAATATAACAAATTAAACACATATATAAAATAATATCAAAATAACTAATCTCATTTTAACTTATTTCAGCATAACATATCTTCAAACCAAACGACCCTAACATTTTGGACTTGTAAATTTTTCAATCAAATATTTGAAAATAAGTTTGATTATATATTGGACACGTTTTAAAATTTTTAGTTTGAAAAAATAATTCTGATCAATTTTAATTCATAAAATTTATTTTATATAAATATATATTATAGAAAACTTACATAGTTGCCCATAAAAAATAAAATATTTACATGAGCATACCCCTTTGCTTTTAATGCCCTCCAAAGTAATTATACAAAATACCCTATTTAATTTATATTTTTGGGGGACTAACGTCAACATGACGTCAACAATTTATTTTTTTATTTTTTTGTCTCATACATGTCACTATCATGATATTAATTTATTTATTTTTCTCTCTCTTTCTTTAAATTATTATTTTTTAAAATTAATTTAAGTTTTTGTTACTATTTTTTGGTCTTTTCTTTTTATTTTTTATTTTACTTTTTTAATAAAAAATAAATACAGTAGCTAACTATATTTAGACTATTAAAAATATAGAAAAATTAAATAATTTAATTACAACAAGAAATAATTTACAAAAAATATTAAAATCACTAGCTTATTTATTAAAATTAAAATTAATAAAAAATTATTTTTTAAAAAAAATTATTTTTTTAAAATTATTATTCTTATTTTTTCACCGTGATCTAATTTCATGCTCAAATTTGGCTCTTTTTTTTTTCACTGTTCAATTTAAATTTTCTACTCCTTTTTTTCTCGCTTTTCTTTATTCTTTATCTCTTTTCTCTTATTTTGTTAATTTTTCTCAAATTATATTATTTTTTTTTACCATAATCTAATTTTACTCTCAAATTTGATTCCATATTTTACTTTTTTTCTTTTATTTTTTCATCTTATTTTTTTATTTTTGTTTTATCTAATTTATTTTTATTTTTTTCATAATTCATTTATTTTTTATCTTTTATTTTTAATTCCACTTTTTAATTTTATTTATATCATTGAAATATCCTCTAGTCCTCCAATGCACACTCTTCAGTCCTCCCTGATACAATCACAATATATTTATATACTGACATGGTATCATGGAGGACTACTCCGGTCTTTCAATGAACCGTTTTTTAATACTCCATGATACCATCACAGTATATTTATATACTGGCATAGTATCATGGAGGACTATTTTAGTCTTTCAATAAGATACTCTTCAGTTCTCTGTGATACCATCATAGTATATCTATATACTAACATAGAAGAATTAAGGTCGACTTTAGTCCTATAGGGAGAAAATCCTCAGTCCTTAGTGATACAATCATAGCATGTCTATACACTGTCATGGTATAATTTAGGTCTGCTTTAGTCCTCAATGATGTCATCACAATATATCTATATACTTGTTTGGTGTCATTGAGGGGTGCTTCAGTCCTTTAGTAAGACTCCTCAGTCCTCCATGATACCATCACAATATATCTAGATACTGCCATGACATCATTGAGGTCTGCTTTAGTACTTCAATAAGACACTCCTCAGCCCTCCATGATACCATCACAATATATCTATATAATATTGTAGTATTATTGAGGTCTTTTTCAGTTCTTCAGCAAGACGCTCATCAGTCCTCCATGATACCATCATAGTATATCTATATACTAGCATGATATCATTAAGGTCTTCTTCGGTCTTTCAGTGAGAAACTTTGTAATCTTTAATGATATCATCACGGTATATCTATATACTATCATGGTATCATTGAGGTCTATTTTAGTCCTCATTTATATTATCATAATATATCTATATGTTGTCATGGTATCACTGAGACTTGCTTCAATCAGCGAGACACTCCTCAGTCCTCTATGATACTATCACAATATACCTATATAATGTCATGGTATCATTCAAGTCTGGTTCAGTACTTAATCATACCATCACAATATATCTATATACCGTCATAGTATCATTAAGGTCTTCTTGTCCTTCAGTGAGACACTCATCTGTCCTTCATGATTCCATCGTAGTATATCTGTATAGTAGCATGATATCATTAAGGTCTTTTTCGGCTTTTTACTGAGAAACTTTTTAGTCTTCAATGATACCATCACAATATATTTATATATTGTCATGGTATCATTGAGGTTTGCTTCAATCTTTCAAGATACAATCACATTATATCTATATACTACCATGGTATCATTGAGGTCTGCTTCTGTTCTTCAATGAGACACTCCTCAGCCCTCCATGATACCATCACAATATATCTATATATTGTTATAGCATCATTAAAGTCTGCTTTAGTTCTTCAATAAGACACTCTTTAGCCCTCCATGACATCATCACAGTATACCTATATAATATTGTGGTATCATTGAGGTTTTTTTCAGTCCTTTAGCGAGACAATCTTTAGTCCACTATGATTCCTTCATAGTATATCTATATACTAATATGAAATCATTAAAGGAGAAAATCCTCAATTCTCAATGATGTCATCACAATATTTCTATATACTGTCATAGAATCATTGAAGTTTACTTCAGTCATAAATGATACCATCACAATATATTTATATATCAGTATGGTATCATAAAATTTATGAATATTTTAATTTCATATCAGTTTTAGCAAGTTAATTTTTATAAAAAAATAATTATAAAAAATAGAGTCATATTTTAGATATAAATTTCTGTTTTCATTTGCAAAAGCAAAAAAAAATTATAAAAATAAATTCGTTATCACTTTATATTTTAATAAATATACTAGTGAACTTTAATATTTTTTAATTACTTTTATTGTAGTCTAGTTATATTTTTTTCATTTTTATTAATATAGAATAGTTAGTTCTTTTTTTATTTTTGTATTTTATTTTTTTATTTTTTTAAAAAATATAAAAATATAGAAAGGAACAAAAAAAAAAACTAACAAAGAAAAAGTAAAAAGAATCGAGAGAAAAAACAGCAAAAATATAGAAAATAAAATAAAATAAAATAAAAAATAAAAAATAAATTATAAAAATGCTACCAAATAATATCTCTAATAAAGAATTAAAAAGGATAAAAAAATAAAAATAATAAATAAGAAAAGGACAAAAACAATAAATGAATGAACAAAAAAATAAATAAAAGGATAAATCAATAAATGAAAGGATAAAAAAAAAAGCACTATTCAACATGCAAAGTAAGAAGAGTATTTAAGATAAATATTTTACCTCAAATAATTATTAAATAAAATTAATATAAAAAATAAAATCACAATAATTAATTTACTTTAATGAAGTATTACGTGTACTATTCCCTTTTTTATATCCAAACGGCCTACTAAAACAAGCTCTGGTTTTGGGCTAACCAAGTACAAAAAAACAAAGAATTAGAAGAACGTTTAAAGACTGATGACATTATCCAAAAGTTGACTAGTTTTCCCAACAAAGAGAGCAAAAGGGTATTTTGGGAACATCAATATGTTTTCACCTGGGTCAGTTAAGGCCTCAAGACTATGAGCTACTCACTTGGGCTTGTGACACGCGGCCCCTTTTTGAAACAAAACTGTAAGAGGAGTGAGGCCCACAACTACAAGGATGAGCTTTGGATAATAGCGCACGGAGCTTGTGCCAGCTGGTTTTATTTTTTATTTTTTAATTTATTTTTGGCTTGCTTCGTTCCCCAGCTCGAGAAGTTCTCGCGGCACCAAAATATGTATCATTAATCATATTCCGTCCCGGTTCAATGAAATCTGGCACATCTATTTTTTTTTAGCTGTTTTAGTAGTTTTTTAGTTATGCGATTTTTTTTTAATTTAAATGAAAATAAAATTAAAAGAATATATAATTAATGTTTCTTTAACTATATGAAATATTATTATTTTAAAATAAAAAATAATAATAAATTACTTATTTTAAAATTAAAAAAAATGGTTTAACAACTGTCGAGTTGGGGGATAGTATTTGTACGTCTTCTTCCCAAATCCCAACCTATCTTCCCTCAAACCACCTGTATCTATTTAACAAGAGAAAAAATATATATGCAACTATGAAAAATATAATATGGCCTAGAGGTCCATCACGTAAGTAAGCAAAAAACCAGGGGATCGGGTAGGGTTTATATTTTTCGACAGAGATAAAAAATTTCTAAGTGGTTTTTTTTTATATGTCTATTTTGATAAATAAAATTATTCATTATTTCTATTATTAAAAGCTAGTCGATATGAGACAAATATTTAAAATACATATAAGCTGATTCAGATACGATTATCAAAACATATCTTATTTAATATTGATAATTAGCCTCTTAATTTTTGTTAAGGAGGACCATCTATATTCCCCCCAAAAGAAGTGATGGAACTACTTATGGACTTAAACGCAATTATTAATGGGGAGGACCACACTGTATATAGCAGCGTGACGCTTGTGAAATTATCCATATACTGACTATGACTTTGGCAAAACGAGACATCTGTGGTTAAGAAAGAATGAAAGAAAAAATAAAGAGGAAAGCCGTGTTTCATTTGCTTTTAAAGTTTGGCTTTGATTTGGTCATAAATTTTAAAGTTAGAAAATTTGAAATAGAGTTTGATATGCATTTTACTGAAAAAAGAATTAAAGTGTTTTGAAAATTTTAAAATATTTGAAGATCAGATTTTTTAAATGCGATCAAATTTCATGCCAAATATATATTTGAAGATGGATTTTGAAAATCTATGACCAAATTTCATTCAAAATAACGTACCAAAATTTAATATTGCACTATCGATCTTCCATTGCTAGCTTAGTTTAAGTTGTAACTTGCACAACTTGGAACATATTTGATGTGCAATAATAATAAGTGAAAGACTCACATGCTCATCGAGATTGTAGGGTTGCATGACTCATATTCATTCCTTGACGTTCTCTTGTTACATCTATAAAAGTGAAATGAGAGTGGCATTGTCTCTGATATCTTTCTCAATGCCAGTTGTCACAATAATTAATCATGGTTGCGCAACGCTAATATTTTGCGGATTCAGAAATTTTTTAAATAAAGAATGTTCAATTATATCTTAAATCTGTAAAAGTGTAAATGGGTTTTTTGGATTGAATGCTCAATTGATATCTTTGGCATGTTATTAATAGTTTCCAAAAAAAAAAATATAGTGAATGGGTGGAACACAATGTGTGCCTATAGCATGCACCCATTGTTAGGAATGTTGTTGACATGTTCTACGTCCAATCTCGCATATGATGATTTGAACATATTTTGTGAATATTATTTGATATAATTATATGGGATCTAATATTTTTTTTATCATAATTATTATTAAATTGTTTGATTAATATGATAAGGTTTTTGAATAAGTTTTGAGATTTGACATCATGATGGAGATCATGATAATGAGAGAGTCAGGTCTCTTATTACTTAATCTAAAATTGTTCTTGATCGAAGGATTACTAATTAGAACATTAGTGATCCGGTTAGATCAATATGCATGTGGTGGTCTTTATAAGATAAAGATTAGTTGATCTCATTAACTAAATCACATACGTAGATGATGCATTTGGAGATATGATCATTTAACAGATTCATTGGATAATTCCAAATAGTTAGAATTACCATAAATTGTCACTAGGATATTATCTTTAAGAATGTGATGTAAGAGTTTCATTTGACCAGAGAGAATCATAATAATTAACAAGTTATTTATTATACGTTGATACTGGACACCCATGGCCATGCGGAAATGGTGGAAAGGCTATTGGGTATGATTAAATGCTTGTAGAATTAATGATTGATCAAGATGGAATCTGTCAACTCTTGGTAATGATTTAAGCTCTATGTTGTCATGAATTATAAACGACTAATAAAGACCTTGGCCAGCAATGGAATGAAAGAAGAAAGGAGTTTCTTGGGTCATCTAATAGTCGATTATAATCTAACATGTATACATAGTTGATCACCTATTGGGATTTGACAGTTAAACTATATCCTAGGGTGATCCGGAGCTAGAAGGACAAAAGGAAATACTACACTGTTCTTCTACAGGTTTTGAGAGTAAATTGTATATTCATGCTATCCGGTCGTTAAGGAGTGTTGCTAGACGTCAACCCTGATTACTATATTGATATGATCAATTTACTACCGGCTTAGTGATGAACCCATGGGGTCGCACACTAACGAGTGTTTCTATCTTTGTTAATGGATTAACTGTATTTAGAAAAATTACATATATAACATAGCACAATTATGAAGGTATTTACATACAATGACTACAATTTTAAAAAATTACATATTATGTTTATTTTATTTAATGTGTCATCTATTTATTTTTTACTTTGTATTTGATTATTTTTTACCTCTCTCGTATTACTCGCCTTAAATCTCTCCAATAACCGTTCAACCCCTCTTTCATCTTCTCTTTCACTCAAATGGATTATAGAATCCCATTAATTGTGGTGAGTGTTTTTTTTTTGAAAATTCTATTAGCGTATTTTATAGATTATATATACTATGTATTTCGATATTATCTTTCAGCCGTATGTATTTGATTTTTAGGGTTTCTATTTGTATTTAGTTGTAAGAACGATGAAGCCTGGTTTGGTGAATATTTGGTTGCTATTTTGTTTGTTCCAATATTTTTGGAGGAGAATAACTGTATGATCGAACTTGTTTTATTTTTAAGGCTTTTTCTTTAAATAATTTTTGAGAGCTTGTTTTGCTTTGAATAATTAAATCCTAATGAATTTATTTAGTTTAGTGTGGGCGGATTCGAATTTAAAGAAAAATCCGGTAATTTAATTGAATTTGGTATTTAAAGTCAATTTGGGGGATTCCATTCAATAAAGGGACAATTTTGTTTACTTTGTTAACGGCGGGATATATTTGGCCCTATAATATAATCAGAGACAAAATTAGCTAATATACTAAAGTAAAAATATATTTTTGACCTTTTCCCTAAGATTTTTCATTAATTAATTTGAATTATATATTTATTTAATTTTTTATTAACAAAAATAAATTGAACTGAAATGTATAAACTAATAAATAAGCAAATTAATTTTAAATTAGGATTGAGTGTATCATATTTTCACCGGCTTTTTGCCACCTTTGCTCCGAATCAATTATAAAGCTAACAAAAAGTGTAAATGATACATATTCACATTTGTTCTTTGATGGATTTTTACACTACACAGCTGTCCAACAGACTACACCATATGAAAAGATTCCAAGCATTTATAATTGCTAAACGAGAAAAATATATCAACTATCAATTATTAAATTAAAATTATCATTTCTATTAAATTTAAAAATTATTTATTAATAATATGTATATATATTTATTAAATATATTAGAATTTTCTCCTTTTTTTTTGTATTACATTTTATTTTTATATTTTCAGTTTTAAGAAAAAAAATGAAAGCAGTTAATTTTGTTTTTTTTGTATTTATAGTTTTAGAAAAAAAATTAAAGCAATTAACAATTTTCTTTTTGTGTTTTCATTTTTTTGTATATATGTATCTTTTGTATATATATATATATATATTTGTATTCGCAGTATTAGGAAAAAAATTAAAGCGGTTAATTTTTTTTAAATGAATCGCAATTTTAGGAAAAAAATTAAGGGAGTTAATTTTTTTTTGTATTCACAGTTTTAGAAAAAAAATAGAACAATTAATTTTATTTTTTTGTATTCTCGGTTTTAGAAAAAAATAATTAAAGCAGTTTTTTTATATTCACAGTTTTATGGAAGAAAATTAGAGCTGTTATTTTTTTTTAGGAATCGCAGTCTTAAAAAAAAAACTAAGGCAGTTAATTTCTTTTTTTTTTTGTATTCACAGTTTTAGAGGAAAAAACTAAAGCAGTTAACTTTTATCTATTTGTATTTTTTTTTTATATTTGCAGTATTAGGTAAAAAATTAAAGCAGTTAATTTTTTTGCTGTATTATTAATGTATATTCTGTTTTATTTTAAAATTACGAGATGAGTTATATGTTTTTTTCAGTTTTTCGTATTTTCGATGTATGTATTTTTAGTTTTTTGTATTTCTGATGTATGTATTTTAATTTTTTTGTATTTCTGATGTATGTATTTTAATTTTTTTTATATTTCTGATTGTACAGTATATATTTATGTTAGAAAATAACTAGATAGTAATTTTAGCATAATTATGATTTGTGAAATAGCAGAAAAAAACGTACAAGGTTTATTAAGTAACTAAAGCAGTTGATTTTTAATTTTTTGTATTCGTAGTATTAGGGAAAAAAATTAAAGCAGTTAATTTTTTTTATATTATTAGTGTTTATGTTATTCTATTTTAAAATTAATAGATCAGTTTATATTTGTTTTTGTATTTTTTATGTTTCTGATGTATGTATTTTAATTTTTCTTATATTTCTGATTGTACAATGTATATTTTTATTCGAAAATAACTGGATAATAATATTAGTATAATTGTAATTTTGAAAAAGATGAAAAAAAATGTACAAAGTTTATTAAGTGGCCGAGTTTAATTAGGATTTGTTATACAATTATTCATATTTATAAAAAATAAGTGACCAAGTTTAATTAGGATTTATTATACAATTATTTATATTTATCAGATAAATTAATTAATTAAAAAATAATAATTTGAATAATATAAATGATAATATAGATGATTAATTTGATAATATTATCCCATGTAATTGTCCCTCGGTGAATCTCGTAGAATACGTACGCAAAGCCCACGAGAGAATCATAAACGGTTTGGCCCAAACAATGAATTGCTTTGTAGTATACAAGGTAGGCCCATGAAAAGTAAATGTCATTAGAATTTAGAAGTGATTTGGCCCAAATGTTGAAATACTTTTAGTTGGAACATGCAGGCCCAAAAAGGGTAAACAAGACATTTCGAGTAATCTCTGCAAAACCCTAGTTTTATATATTCTGTTTCATCTCACTCGCCACTGCGTCTACGAAACACACCAAAACCTCAACCCTAGCTCAATCCTACTCCCTCTGCCAAAATGCCGCCGAAGTTCGATCCATCTCAGGTCGTCGAGGTTTTCGTCCGAGTCACCGGAGGTGAAGTCGGAGCGGCGAGTTCACTCGCTCCAAAAATCGGTCCACTCGGTCTTTCACCGAAAAAAATCGGTGAAGACATCGCAAAGGAAACCGCAAAGGACTGGAAGGGTCTCCGAGTTACCGTCAAACTCACGGTGCAGAACCGTCAAGCTAAGGTATCTGTTGTTCCCTCCGCCGCAGCACTTGTCATCAAGGCGTTGAAGGAACCGGAACGTGACCGGAAGAAGACAAAGAATATCAAGCATAACGGAAACATCTCACTCGATGACGTCATTGAGATTGCCAAGGTCATGCAGCCTAGATCCATGGCCAAGGATTTGAGTGGCACTGTGAAGGAGATCTTGGGAACCTGTGTATCTGTTGGTTGTACGGTAGATGGAAAGGATCCTAAGGATTTGCAGCAAGAGATTACTGATGGAGACGTGGAGATTCCTCAGGATTGATGAGATAAGAGGGAATTAAGAACTGATGATTCCGTTGATGGAGGTTATGTTCTGATTTTGTTCTTATAGTAATTTTTATGTTATTTTGTTTTGAGTATGTCATCGAGGATAATTTTGATATAATTATGACGAGTAAACTTTGAATTTTTTTGGATGATTTAGTTTGGATTTTGTTTTTATCGATCAAGTGCTTTATGTAATGTGCTATTTCATGTTGTTTGCGTCGTTTAGTAGTAGCATTATATGTATTTTTGGTTTATTTTACTGTTTTTAATTAGTAAAACACCTTCAAGTGAAATTTTTTGGATTAATTTGATGAAACGCACATTGAGAACTATGGAAGAAGCTTGTTAGTATCTTCTAAAATCATCCCTGTGGTTGTCACAGGGTCGAATACAATCTCACTCTCATGTAGAGGAAGATGCTATATTTAGAACTCTGTACATTGGCTTGGTTCCCTTTTTTTTTTTGTGTCCAAGTCTGTTGCATAAGGTTGTGGGTACATGGAGAATTGGTAAATTTGCGGTATGCGCCCTTGAACTGCGGCTAAAACTTCCCATTGGCTACTTTCTCTCAAATGTCGATGAATGTCATCCATCCAGTATGAGACCACATTGTGGCTTGTGGGTGTGTTTTGATTCATGGAAAATAGGTGGATTTTATTTACATTTATTTTTGTTTGATAGGCAAACAAAAATTTTTTCGTTAAAACTATTTTTATTTTGCATAGATAAATATTATGTGGTTGAGTTCTGAGTTGGCGGGGCTGGGGTTAAGATGAGATCTTTTAGAGGGCGAATGCAACATACTGATACTTGTGGAACTTGTTAGAAAATGTTGGATCATAGAATGTGAAAAATTGAAAAATATTTTCATCATCTTAGAATTCAGTTCTAATAATTCATTTGTCTATGGTGTGATGGCCACTTGAAACCTGAATTATTTCAGACTAGTTTTATCACTGTTGTTTACATATTTCCTATAAAATAAGGGTAGTCTCTGAAGTGACATTTTGGGTTATACTCATTCCTCAGATCCATTTGTTACTGAATTTTGTAACAGTTACTCTTTTGGTCACTTCCTTAGAGATTTAGTTCTATACAGTCCACTACAAATGTTAACTCATTTTCTTAACAGCAGATTATCGTATTAATAAAATTTTTAAGTGGGTATGGAATGTTATTTCCTCTGGGACCTAACAATAACAGAATAGTCAATAAAAAAAATTGCGGTGCTCAATCCTCAGAAATGCTCTAAATCCATTAAGGTCAAGCTGTAAAAACTTTTTTACAGTCCCAGAAACTAGGTTATTCTGCATCGTCGTACTTTGTCCAGGCTATACAAAGTTTAACAAATTGTTCGACTTCTGTAGTTGCGGCTCATAAGGATTCATAAACAAAAAGAGAATAGGGATGTAGGGGAACTATTGAGGGCCTGCTTGGCCATGTAACTTGTATTTTAACTTGCTAGGTTTGATTTGAAGTTGTGTTTTTTTACCATGTGAATAAAATTTCAACTTCAATTCGAAATAGGACCCATAACCTTAAATTTTTTTTTTAAAATAAAATCATAATTTTGATTTTTTAAATGTTTGTGATTGACACGAGAGATTATCAGTATCATGTGGAAGATTATACAAAAATATAGTTAATTTTTACTATTATTGATTTATTGGGCCAATAGATTATTGTAAAATTATGTATATTTAAAAGTTTATCATGACGTCCTTCGGGATGGTTTAGTTGGTTTGGAGGGTGGTTATCCACACGGATGATCCGAGTTCGGTCTCTCCTCAATGCCTTCTGAGACGAGCCTGTCGTACAGGGCTTGCCTTGTGCGGTTTACATTCCCTGTGTGATTTGCAGGCTATTTCACAGGAGATATGCATTTTATTTAGTGTGGAGTCTTAGGATGTGTTCAGTATGAAGGAAAATGTTTTTCACATAAAGTATTTTTCTAGAACAGTAAGTTTTTCTTATTTATTTTCTTGTATTTGATATGTATATAAATTATTATTTTAAGATTTTTAAATATATATTTAAGATTAAACTACGAGGAAAAGGATAGAAGGAAGTAGGGATATTGTGGGGGAGTAAATAGTCTGTTTGGCTAAACTTTTAAAATTAACTTATTTTGAGAAGTGATTTTTCTAAAGTGCTTATTAAAAAAGTATTTTTTGAGAGAAACGGTTTGTGTTTGGTCAATAAATTTAAAAAACACTTTTGAGTAGCAATTAGTGTTGACCAAACTTTTGAAAGGTGTTTCTAAGTATATTTTTTACAAAAGTGCTTTTTAAATAAGTGATTCGGGAGAAACCACTTTTTTTTAGCTTCTGAAAAATAGTTTTTGTTACTCTCTAAAATAATTTATTTTCTCTCAAAAGTTTAGCTAAACACTTTTTTTTTTTAAATAAGCGTTTTTAAAAAAAAAAATACTTTTAACTTCGCAAAAACTTGACCAAATAGACTATAAATCAAGTAGTATAAATATCTCAATATATTAAATTATTTGGTAGTCTGTTATCTGTCATTACTCTTTAGGTTTTTGGGGGGTGGGGGGGTGGAGGGTAAGGAGTGAGGTGGATAATTGTGACTTTTATAAGGGTTGAAAAGAGATAATATAACGTTTGTTTTTCAGTGAAAACATTTGTCTTATAAAATAAAGATTTTTGATTAATCAAACATAATAATATAAAAAATATTTGACCACATTAAAATTAACTTCTGGGAGAACCATTTGACATTCAAAAAATTCTCGACACATGCTTGAGATATTTTGATGTTTTGGTTTATGAAATATAATTTGCCAATTTAATAAAATTTTATAAGAGTGAAAGAAGTTTTTAATAAATTTTCAAGTTCAAATCAATCATTTCAAGTTTTTTCACGATGGCGCGCTAAGGTTTAAATCAATTTTTAATAAATTTTCACTTTCAAATCAATGATTTCAAGTGGTTCCTGTGTCAAGATCGAGTGAAGTCTTTAACCGTACCATTACATTTCCTGGAATAACTTATAATGTTACGTCTTCATTTCAAAAGAAATAGTATTTTTATCTTGTGCATACCCCTTATAAAAATTATTTATTTTTAAAAAATAAAATATATTTTTATCTTCTTACCCTTAATAAATATTTTGAAAAAGATGTAAGTCTTTAGTATTTTTTTAATTATGTAAAATTTTCTTCATTTAAATAAGGATAAAATTGAAAGAACATCATTAATGTCTTCTTGATTATGTAAAATACCACTTATTTTGAAATAAAATAAAAAAAGTTAAAACATTACTTATTTTAAAGCGAAGGGAATAAAAAAACACCCAAGGGTGTGACTCAGTTGGTTTGGAGGGTGGTTATCCACACAGATGATCCAAATTCGATCCCCTCTCAATATTTCTGAGTCTAACTTGTCCCACAAAATTTATCTAGTACATTTTACATCTCCATTATAGACTATGGCAGAAATTGTAGCAACCGCGGATTGTCTTGAAATTATTTTAATAAAAACATTGTTTAAAAAAGTACACACATACAATTGCGTGTAAACGTGCTTGCCCGCTTTGAATCATCCCTTTTATTTTAAAGATCGCCAACTCAAAAGTAATTTCACGTCCCATGATCGCGATACTGCTTCCCTATTGCTGCCAAATGGCATCAAACAACAATTTGCCTCAACCAGCCGCTGAATCGCTTCTATTAAAGGAATCTCTCACGTGTTCACGCAATTGAAAATAACTTAACTAAAAAAATTATATTTCTTTTTTTTTTAAAATAATTTCCTTCCAAAATACAAAAACATATTAAATAAAAAAAGGTGCTCGTTAAAATGAGATTTTTCCCACAGAATAGTGAAAGAAGAATGGACAAATAATTCCTGTCGGCACAACAAAAATACATTAACGTGAAGCACGCATTCGTTATGTATTTAATAAATAGACAATTTTTCTGTCACCAACTTCAAATGTTCAATAGGTCAGGCCTCTAAGTAAGTGTCGAGTTATAAAATCCAATAAAACGTCGATGTAATAAATTAAAAATACTTTACAATATATATCATAACTCTTGAAACTTTACATTCCACCTAACACTCAATCGTGAGAAACGCAAACAAACTACAAAACCAAAAAAAGAAAAGATATTATTCACATGGTTATTGAAAAAAAATAAAAAAAAAAGGAAAGATATTTCTAGAAGTGCAAACGTGTCAAGGAGGAAATAATTTTCCGTTGACGTTTCTATATTCGACCAAACTAAACAATAATTGCCTTACACTCCTTCGTTGGTTGCTTCCATTGTTCTTCTCTCTAATATTTATGTTCATTCTACATACGTGGAATCCCATATCACCCTACACGTACTCTCTTCTTCTTGATATTTTCATCTTCCTCTCCCTAGATATGTATATATATAACAAACCCTCCTCCAAATATTTTAGTAAATTCCTCAAAGCCAATTATTCTCTTGGGTCTCTTTATGTTATAAATTCAAAGGAGAAAAGAGTAATACTCTACCAGTATATATATATATATAGTACGTACTAACAATGGCTAAGAAGATGGTGAAGGTGAAGTCTAATTGGATTGAGGTTGCCCCTTCACTTTTTGTTTTCCCACAAAAGAATTCTCATTCTCCAAAATTGGAAACTATTAAAGAAGATGATCCAGCTGAATTAGGGCAAGATGGAGATGGTAAACAAATTAAGGCTAAAGTTTCCTCTTTTTAACTTTCTTTATTAAGCTTCTCTCCAAATTTTCTTTTCTTTTGGTTTAATTAGGGGAGTAGGTTACGTACGTAATAGGGTAAATTTCACAATCTCAGGCCGAATTAATCTTATGGCCATGGATGAATTGTAGTATTTGTTATTTTGTAAACTCTTTCAGTTCCAATTTATGCAATAGAATGTATATACTGCACCTACTTTTTCCCCAATAGCCACTCGAATTTATAATTTATCTTTTTTAATCAAATATATAAATTATATATACACATATTATACATTATACATATGTCGGTTATTTCAAATTTCACATTACAATTAAGCGGGAAAGCTATTCTTGTTAACTCCTCTGTATTATAATATTATATAATATCAAAAAAAATTCTCCTAATATATTTTGCTGTTATATTTGTTTTGAAATATTTTATTTGAATCGAAAATTTATAAAAGAATATAACTTTTAAAAAAATAGGGATATAATTTATGCACATACTATCCTTCTCAATAGTGACAAAATATACGCAAAGTCAAGGAAATCAATTAAATATCTATCATATAATATAAAAACTAATTTTAATCTTATATAAAATAAATTTTCATTGAAATGAATTTGGCTAAAAAAATTTCAAAATTTTCTTTTCCGACGATTGCAAACATAAAAATTTAAAAATGAATTATTTTTCAAGAAATGTATTTGTTCGTATTAAACACACCTAAATCCATTAAAAGATTCAGATTTGGGATTTATGATTTGACAAATGATTTTTAATACAGTTGTTAGAAAGAAAATAACAATTGCTAAAAGAAAAATAATCTTTAAATTAAACAAATAGTTAGTGCTATTTACTTTTTATAGTTGGATGCATAGATTATGCACTAATAATATGTAATTATATTTATTAATTATTTTAAATTTATATGATGAAGTCCGCAGTTATTTTAATTATTATTTTTTCTATAAAAAATTGGTGTTTCTAGATGGATGCATGAATATTGCGTTGACTTAGTAAAAAATAAAAATAAAAATCAGCACATGCATTAGCAATTAGTAGTTGCCATTTTCCATCACTTGTCTTGTTACACCTAAAACAAAGGAATTGGTCGTGAGAGATAATAGTAGCACTTTACATCCCTCAAGTTTTTATTTATTTTAATTTTGATACTTATAATATATTAGTCTAACATATTTTGATCTTTAATTTGTTAAATTGTGTGTTTTGATCCCTTACTAAGAGATAATGCTATATTTTATATTAGTTTTTAAAATTATATATAGTATCCTCAAATATAGTAACATTACGAATTCAACGTAACACGTGAATAGTCAAAATAATGTAATATTCCTTTTAGCGGCGAATTTAAGATTTCTAGAATATGAGGGCATTATTTAAATAATAATAATAAATATATTTAATCGAAATTGATCTCAAGTACTCAAGATAAATAACTCAGCCTTCAATCAAGTGAACCATTTAACCTTCTTATATATAGCATGACTGTCAGAATATAATATTATACTAATTTTAGAAAATATATACATAAAATATTTAGTTTTACGGAAAATTATGGATTCACATACCTCATTATTAGTACATTAATTTGCCCCTGGTTTATACGGAGGAAATGAGATTTCTTACCCTTTTAGAAATTTGAATAGAAAAAAATGATATTTTCAAATCTCTCATATTTAAAATGAGGATATCTTGTGACAAAATCATATAACTTTTTTTAAAAAAATTGGAAAAGATTAAAAATAATTTCTCCTTGTTACGTGTCACTTTTCACTCTTTGAGATTCAATCTTTTTAATTTTAATAGTGTGTTTGACATAATTTTCTTTTAATTTTTTGAAATAAAATTTACATATTTAAAAATTACATAAAAATATTATAAATCTCAATAATTAATAATTTAAAAAATATATTAAAAATTTACGATTAAAAAAAAACTCATTTAATTCTCGAAATCGAAACACCGTCCCAAAGGATCAAAAAATGCACAGTTCAATTAATAGAAGGTTAAATTTGTCCGGTCATATAGCACAAAAAATAAAATTATAATTTGTAGATATTTGAGGGACTAAAGTGAAAATTTCAATAGTCATGAAAAGTCAGCCAACTACTCCCCCTGCCCCTTTTACTTTTCCTTATTCCAGGAGGATTAGGAACGCGTTTTGGACACCATTACTTTATATATCACAAAGACAGAAATAAAGACACAAACGTAGCCATTCAAATAATTCACTTTTTTTTTTTTTTTTTTTCGGAGAAAACGAAAATATGTGTCCTTTAAGATTCATCTTGGTGTTTTTTTCGGCATTGTTGGCTGGTTATGTAGCTTGGAGAACGGTTTGTTCTTCCCCGGACGATGAGGATTCCGCGTATGAAACGAAAAATAATGCAGAGGAAGAAAAGCGAGAATTTGATTCCGTTGAGGTGAAATTTCCTTACAAGTTTCAGAAGATGATTCAAAACGGATTTTGGGTTTTTGTGGACATGGCAAGTGGGAAATACTTATGGAGGAATCTCAAGTCATTGCACAAGGCAAATTAAGAGCTGTTAGGACAAATTAATCTTAAATATGTATATTAGTAAGATTTATCTTCCTCGTTTAATTTGTGTATTCTCTTTTAAATTTGCTATGTATTTTGTAAAGGGAATATTATGTTTGACAACAATATTGAAGAAGAGAGATCGATCCAAAAATGTAAGTATGCTTTCTGCATTTTTTTATCATTTTCTTGTCGTTGTTTCAATTAGTAATAGCAGTAAACTAGTACTGGATTAATCAATCCATCCTTGCATAGTTGCATTTCAATCCTATAAAGGACAACACCTTGATCACACCACTACTACTGATCTAAGTTGTTCGGAGTATTCATTTTCTGTGGCGTGGACGTGAAATCTGTACCCAATCTGATCAATGATTTTGGGTATTTTGATCAAAACCAACAAAGATATTCCGGACAGATTCAATGATTTTTGCAATCAAAACAAAAGCTAAGGTGGAATTGAAGAAAATAAAATACGTTATATATAGAAATTTCGATGTCACTCCTTTTCCTTTTATCTCCTTTCACGATTCTACTCTTGATCAATATATTCTCCTCAAGTTTTCCACATAATATCTCATAATATAGGTTTTATAATTTAGATATTTAAATTATTTTTTACCGAATCTACGCGCAGGTTTCTATACTTGGATCCGTATCCTCGAATCTTAAAATTTATATCATGAAGAATCCAATCTCTAAATCTGCACCCGTATCAGGCACCTACGCCCGAATCCGAATAACTTAGTTAGTAATTCCACTTTATGTGATGGCACTCATTCAAAAGCTCAGATTCGAGTTCGCTTCATTTTCTCTTCTCTCCATTTCTCCCAAATTCATGTTTGAATTATTGGGAATACATAATATAAATTAAATTCAATGATTAAAATTTAATGAAACATGGTTTAGATTTGGGAAATTAGCAGAAAGAATACAAGCGACATTAATTTTGTGGGTGAGTTCTGGTGTTATAAATTTTGGCCAGTTGAAGAAAAAAGAATTTATGAGTATAAATTGAACAAAAAATTGAAATGACTAATTTTTCTCTTATAGCTGTTGAAAACTTTAGAAAAGAAAAAGATAGAATACAACATTGGCAACTGCCCACTAGTATTAAAACAAAATTTTAAGATAAAACTTCAATCAATCAGCAGAATTCAGAAATATAATAAAATTTCTAATTAATTTGGAATAAGATGTCTCTTTTTACTAACAAGGCAGCAACAGACTAGTTGTCCACCCGGGTGCGGATCCGGAACGCACACCCCACTCAAAAGCCCAATATCTTTACACGGTCCATCGCAGTCTGACTTGATCTTACATGTGCTTGTGAAAATGCAATCCGAAGAGCCATCTTCCTCGATTGCAACATCATCTGAAAAAAGATTATAAAAAATAAAATAATATTTTAATAAAAAACTCAAAAGATCATAAAACAAAGCAACATTTTAAATAGAGAAAACTATATAATAAACTACCAATGGCTTGAGAAGGAGCAACAAGAAAAAAGATTAAGAGAGTGACAACTAGAAATTTGTAATAATCCATTAGTGTTTTTGAAAATTTCATGTATGATGAAGGTTATTGTTTTGAAATGTGACAATTCTCTTATATTATCGTTGGCAATTAAATGTTTTTCCGTTACAAGGTTTTTACTAATTCATGAATATGTCTATTTTAGATTCTTGATATTACGCTTTAAACATTTACTTTATATGTATACATCTTATTATTTATTTATTTTCCTTATATAGACTATGCACATTATTAACATATTTTATGATAGAATAAGGAGGAGATGAATCAACTTCAGATAAATACATATACAGTCAATTCTTTATGCAGTGGCCGTATTTGTTTGAAAATTTTATAGCTGTTACAGTGTGTTGTTGTTGTTACATATTTATATTGATATTTGATGTTTAGATCTTATTTAGCTGTTATAAATAGAAGTACGCAAAAATTTAATTTAATAATTTTTGTGTACCAAGAAGAAATGTATTTATTAACCAATTGTAATGTTATGTGTAACTAAACTAACAAAAATAAATTTAGATGATAGAATAAAATATCAAACTGGATAGATAGAACAATTATGTGTAAGTGCATAAAACACAAATTAATATATGATCCAATTATGATGTTACAGAAAACTTTCATTTTATAGTAACTTGATGAATCTAACAATATCCAACTTCACCAAAATATTATACAAATGGATTGTAAAATAGAAACTCATTACTACATAAAGAAAATTAGTATCAAGAAATTTACATAGAATGCACATTCAGAATAGTTAATATCATACTGTAAAAAAATATATTCAAAACGCTGCAAAAAAAGAAAAAGAAGAAGAAAAGAGAATTCATCTCACAAGTGCTTCAAGCTTTTAACTGAAAAGGAGCGTCAGTTCTCAAAAAATAATTCCCTGTAGCACGAAAATTTTTTAAAAAAATATTTGATATTTTGAACTTGAGTTTAAAGGTAAGATTTAATTTAAAGATTGATGTAGAGGGGATAATATGAAGAAAATGACTGATCTAATATGAGGGATACAAAAAAAAATTCATCTTTTTTATTGACATGGGATATTAATCCAATTATGAATATTACATAAAGCTTTTATTTTATAGCAACTTGATGAATTTAACAATATTCAAGTTCAACAAATATATTAATGGATTTATAGAAACTCATTACTACGTAAAGAAAATTAGTATTAAGAAAAAACATAGAATGCACATTTAGGATAATCAATATTATACTATAAAAAAATATATTCAGCGCTGCGAAAAAAGAAGAAGAAAAGAGAATTCAGCTCATAAATGCTTCAAGACTTCAACTGGAAAGGAGCTTCAGTTCTCAAAAACTAATTTTCTGTAGCACGAAAAAAAATCTTGAAACATATTTGATATTTTAAAAAAAAAAAAACTTTCTTTTGGTTTAATTTTGAACCTGAGTTTGGAGGGTAAAATTTAGTTTAAGAGTTTGTGTAGAGGGATAATATAAAGAAAATGAGTGATCTAACATGACGGATGCAAATATTTTTTTTCCATCTTTTGTACTGACATGGGATATTAATCCAATTATAGATATTACTGAAAACTTTCATTTTATAGCACCTTGATGAATCTAAAAGTATCCATGTTCACCAAAATATTATACTAATGGATTATAAAATAGAAACTCATTACTATATAAAGAAAATATATTAAGAAAAAATATAAAATGCACATTTAGAATAGTTAATATTATACTGCAAAAAAATATATTCAACGCTGGAAAAAAAAAAGAAGAAAAGAGAATTCATCTTACAAGTGCTTCAAGCCTTCAACCGGAAAGGAGCCTCAGTTCTCAAAAATGGTATGAAAAAAAATCTTGAAAAATATTTGATATTTATAAGAAAATTAATATTAAGCTAGAATGCACATTTAGAATAGTTAATATTATACTGTAAAAAAATATAGTCAACGCTGAAAAAAAGAAGAAAAAAAAAGAATTCATCTTACAAGTGCTTCAAGCTGAAGGAGCCTCAATTGTCAAAAATAATTCTATGTGGTATGAAAAAAAATCTTAAAAAATATTTGATATTTATAAAGAAAACATACTTTCTTTTGGTTTAATTCTGAATTTGAGTTTAAAGGGTAAGATTTAGTTTAAAGAAAATGCCTCTAAGTCTCATATATTGATTTGTGAAGCAGAAAATTGAAATTCATGAACTTCAGCGGTAACTAGCACTGCCAAATTGTGTATCAGCAATTTGATAAAGGAAGAAAAGTTAGTCTCTAGGGTGGGTTCAGTGCGAAGGAAAATATTATTTTAAAAAATACTTTTTAGAAAAATAAAAATTTATTTATTTATTTATTTTGTATTTTGTAGGTAAGTAAAAATATTATTTTAAAAATATTTATATATTTGTATTTTTAGGCTTTGTTTTCATCGCCCTTCAGTGTGTTGTATTCTCTCTGTTGGATCTGTGCATTGTGATTTTGTTCAGAATTTTTTGTTTTGAAGTGCTTTCATTTTCCATGACAGATTGACTGGTGAGTGCCTAATGTTTAATATAATGTGTTAAGTTATTAATTATTGTAGATATTGTATGAAATAATATTGTTGAACGCATTTGTTTCATGTAAAATATTTTGATAATTTTATTTTTATTTTTCTCACTTGCACGGAAATTCGATTTTAGAAGCACCAATATCCAAATCAAATCAAATTTAAAAAATCAAATCAAACTGAATTAATTTAATTCATATTAATATTATTTTCGTCTAGGGAAGGCCTAGGCCAAGCTTACAATTAAAAGGACAATACAGGCTTACAAGCTAAAGTTTTCGAATTAAAAAAGCTGCAAATTATCGACAGGCCATTTCAAAATAGTTTTTATATTTAGTGAAAATAATAAAATGACAGACTCATTAGCAAATCTTTCTTTATCCATTCGACTATTGATGAGTTAGTAATTACAAATTTATTTGGTTCTTAAGCATTAGTTAGTGTTTTGTTTTAATACAATTTATAAAAAGTTTTCTTTTGTGCAGGCATTAAATTAAAATTAAAAAGATGAAAGAATTGAACTGAATCTGCTGGAAAAAAAAATAACGTCATGCATACAACGGGTCCGCATTTATATATAACAGGTGACACACAAAAAGATTTAGAGATTTGCAGGAACTAGACATGCGTGCCACAGATTAGTATCCGCGGACTGCAAATGTCAACGCACTGGCCGGGCCTGAATAATCATCTGCGATGGACTTTTGCTTGCCACGTATTTGCTCCAAAATAATATATTTAGAGCCTATTTGATTATGTGGACTTGTGTCAACACCCGCATGCCTTTGAATGACAAAAGGAACCAAAGAAGATTAGGTCATTCGCACCAATATCATTATCTTTAAAGCGTTTTTTAAGATAATTTCTTTTAAATTTGTGGTTTTAATTTTTATTAATTAATATTTGAAGTAATAAAAAGATCAAAATGTTCTTAACAATAAAAAATAAAAAGTACAAGGCATATGTTTTGGAACAAATTATGCCTCAAGATATAAGTTCACATAGGTTATGCCTCAAGGTAGAAGTTCAGCAACATAAACTTGTACCTTCTAAGACTAATCCGCGTCTGATGAATTTTTTTTATTATTACTATTATGGGAAAAAAATATTTTTGCGAATTAGATAATATTTAATATATGCCTCTAGACAAACATTCTCTAAAAGGATTTGCCTGGAGAAATTAAGTAATAATTTAGACATAAATTTTTTATTAAATGAGTTGTAAAGATAAAAATTAAATTTTTTTTATTAAATGAGTTGTAAATATAAAAATTAAAGACCACTAATTTGAGGAACAAAAATTAAAAATCACCCTAAAATAAGAGCACTGCTCGCAAAAACTCGAAGAAGATCCAATAGTGAACCCAAGTCAACATATTTTCAAGTGAATCCCTATTTCTTTCCTCTTTTCTATAAAGGAATCAAAGTCTATGTTCCTTTTACTTAATTTCTCTTCCTCAATTTGTCTCTAGACATTCCTCTTCTTTCTCCTCATCCATTTTTCAAGTGATTTTTATTCATTTGTCGGGGACTATGTTCTAATTTTACATTCTAATTAAAATCAATAATCTTATAACCAATTAACTATATGTACTAGCTTTCTTTGAGTCACGCCTGGAGTGGGCGTCCAATGTTGGATTTTTCAATTTATAATCCCTTTTTTCATTTTCCCTTCCCGTACTCCAAATATTTCAATTTGTTTTCTGCTTTGGCATGCACACCTCTAGATAAAATATTTTCATGGAGATTGACAAAGACAAGGCAGTGACCACTACAATTATTTACTAGTTTCATCAAATAGCCACATTGATGCCTTAAAGGCCAGCTTTGCTGGTGAATTAAGACAAATAAATTCCCAACACAAACTTTCTCCATGCAACAAATTGAGAGCATACTAAAATAATGAATTTGGTTTCTACGTGCAATTCCTCGATGTTAAAGTTATCATATGATATCAGTATATACATAAGAAAATGATTAAAAGTCATTGGCCTCTAAATTTCTTTCACTGTTAATGATCAATTCTGAATTTTAATCATCACTTTCTTGCTTATACCACAAAAAATAACCTCCCATTTTTCATAATCGCCACGTCACTTCTTTCTCTGTAAACTAATTGCAGCAAATCTTTATATTAAGGGAAAAAGCTCAAATATAACTTCGAATTTTTAAAAATAGTTCAACTATGCTATCCGTTAATAGTTGAGCTTATTTATGCCATTGCTATGACACATGCATTTGGTTTATTCGTGCCACTATTTATTAATGGAACCCTACTACTACCAGATTTTGCCACGTGACATTATATAAGCTCTTAATTTACTTACGAGTCCCACCCCTTTTTACAACACACATGTGAGCCATTTCTGAAAGTTCAATGATATATTTGAGCCATAAAAGTATCATCTCTTTTAGGACTTAAACTATTAGACAAGACAGATCGAAATAATTTAACAATAGTTACTTTACTAAAGTCATTGTCATCGATAATTTATGTATCATTTGGCTCCCTATTTTTCCACTATACATTCAAGTCCAAGCAACCATCAGATTCATCATCAATTTCAGCTTATAAAACTGCACTCAGAAGACCAGACATTCTAACCTACTCTGTTCCATTAGTCTATTGAGATCACTTCAGAAAGGAAAAAAAAAAAGACGATAAATTAAGAAACAAAATGAAATTATCAATAGCTTTTTCTTTCTTTTTGCTTGCTGTTCTTTGCTTACCATCCATTATTAATTCTCAAGATAGAGCTCTTACTTATGAAAGCTCTGTTCCCTTCTCACCAGAAGCATACTCATTTTTCCACACTAGAAATGAGAATTTGTGTGATTCATCAGAATCAGATTGTTCTGATCAATTTCCTACAACAGCGTCAAATGTGCAATCAAATCTAGCATATGAAAGCTTATCACCACCAGAAGGCGGTGGGATTCGACCAGGAGGCGGTGGGATGAGTGGGATTCCTATTGGTTTTGTGTTTGCTATTCTTTTAGCAGTTGGGATTCTCTTTGTGGTAATCACACGGAAACGCAACTCGACGGAAGCTAATCCTGTTCAATTTAATGTTTAATACCATAATTCATAGACATAGACAGATGCGGATCTAAGATTTATAGTAAGTTGTTGAAAAATAAAAAAGATGGGTGATCTCGTTATATGAACTTGGACAATCCTCCTCTCATGATTTGATTTTTGAGGTTAAGTTAGGCCCGAAATCTATTTCTTAGGTAGATCCATATGCGCCTCAAAACTCATAGAGTGGCTTGACGAGGAAGAAATTTTTGTCACCCTGTCACTGATGCTTCTACTCATTTAACATTATTTTTTGGTTTTGTGTTGTCGTTTGAGTTCATATGATTGAGGATGTGATGTGTAACTATCCTTTGTATTTGTTGTTAGAAATACATACGCTAAATTACTATCAGAATATCAGGCCATCTATAAGAAAATTACAACTAAAAGAATATAATAACTGAAATTAATAAGCTAAAATATAAGAGAGATAATTGCGATAGAATTATTAAATATATTTTTGTAATTGCAAATTATGAAACTCTCACTTTATTTTTTAGGTAATATCATTCTTCTCCGGAGCTGAGGTATATGAAGAATGGCTTTTTGGTCCCTTTCGTCCAGTGGTTAGGACATCGTCTTTTCATGTCGAAGACACGGGTTCGCTCCAACTTCACTGAAAACCACAACCATCTCATCGGAAAAAAAACTGTGTTTTCTTATATAAATTTGGACAATCTATCCTAGTGAGCTAATTTTGAGGGCGAGTTAGGTTCAAAATGACACATTTCAAATTATGTACAACACTCTAAGCATGAGATGACACGTTGAACTAACTTTTGAATTTGAGTTGGGTCAAAATCCATTTCTTTGAGAAATTATTTATGGTGTAAACACGTGTGGTAATAAGTGCTTTTTATCGGATCTTTGTTACCAAACAGTCACTTGCCTTGCTGCTAAGAGGTGTAACAGAAAGAATGCCGAGTCGAGTGATCATCTTCTTCCTCTCTATCTCATCTCTTCTCCTCTTTTCTCTCTTCCTCACTCCATCATTCGCCAAAGCTCCAGCATCCGATGACGACGACGAATTCCTCAGCTTCCTCGAAGACTACGAGGATTCAGCCGAACCCGACGTCGCCAATCATGACGATTCCAAGTTCCCTTCGGCGCCATTTGATCACGCCGAAGAGGATATTAAGATTGATGACAAGGACGTTGTAGTATTGACCTCTAGGAATTTCAACGATTTCGTGGAGGATAATAAGTATGTGATGGTGCAATTTTACACTCCCTGGAACGGCCATTGCAAGGCTCTGGCTCCTGAGTACGCCGATGCCGCAACTGAGCTGAGGGCAGAGAATGTGGCGCTGGCAAAGATCAATGCCGTTAAGGAATATGAGGTGGCTGATAACTACGATGTCCGAAGCTTCCCTGCCATTTTTTTCTTCGTTGATGGTGATCCTGAACCTTACTATGGCCGAAGAACCAAGTATGTCACGAAGACGGATCCAGGATTTAAATTTTATGAGTTTAAAATCATTATATTTTAAAAATTATGGGTTCTATTTGTTGCAATTTTAATCAATTTTTTCACATAAATTTATGCTTCGCATCGAAAAGTACTGAATCCAGTGCTTGAACACTCCATCCGCCACCGATGTCATCTTATTCATCACTATCTCCGCTCCACATAGCTTTTCTGGCTTATCAATCTGAGTTTTGGATGTAAAATTGATGAGGAATTTTACCTGTAGAAATGCAATTGTATCTTGGATAAAGAAGAGGATAGGACGCGCCGTTTACAATATAACAACAACAGATCATGCAGAGCGCGTACTAACCTCTGAGGACAAAGTTGTTCTAGCATACCTCGACTCCTTGGTGGTATGTTTTGCTCACTCTATCATGCTAGTCATTTTTTTTTTCTGTTATGCTGGAGTGATATTTGAAAGTGTATTTGCATTTCTTCTGAATGCATTGCTCAGATCAGCCCAGTGAAGTTTCTCCTAGTGATAAGCATGGCTGGCAATTTTGATATTTTGCTATGGGGAACAAATGATCGCCAAGGAAAAGTTGAACTTCATACTGCTCATATTTTAATTCGGATTAATGAAATTCATTTTTGACAGTTTAGAAAACACCTAACAAATAATCCATGTTCTAGTACACAATGAGATTTAGTTCAAATGGAATACTTTACATTTCTTCTTTGCTGGCATTTTGCAATTATAACTGTTTGCTTTAAATACAACCAGTGGTAGATTTCAGATTGAACCTTGCTAGTTGATTTTTCGCTAGTTTTGTTGCAGTAGTTGTGAGCTGCTATAATGCTTATCATTCTTCTCTTTGTGTTTTCACTTCTCTGGATATAAAATCTATCTCTTCTTTTTGTTGTGTATTGCCGCCAATTGACTGTCTGCAACTTGACATTGTTGTCAATAGTCCTCTTATGATTTGATTCCTCATAAGTTCATTAATGTCCAAACATTTTACAGGGTTCTGCGACTGATCAACTTGCAGCCGCTTCAAAACTTGAAAATGATGTTAACTTTTATCAGACGACAAATCCTAACGTGGCTAAGCTATTCAGCATAGAAGACAATGTTAAACGCCCTGCTTTGGTCATTCTTAAAAAGGAACCAGAGAAAGTGGTACATTATGGTTAGCTGCTCCTTTCATCTCTTCTTTTAGATACTGGAATTGAATTTTGTCTCATCAGGGAGACATCCTTATTATCATTTTTCATTTTGCCATTCAGACGGTCAATTCAGAAAATCTGCAATAGCTAAGTTTGTTTCTGCCAATAAGCTTCCTTTAGTGACAACTTTTACTAAAGAAACCGCCCCTTCAATTTTCGCGAGTCCAATTAAGAAGCAGGTAAGAATGGACCATTTGCTTAACAACTATTATGACTTTTGTTATGAAGTGTTTCTTCCTCATCTAGGATTATGGTTAATGTATAAATTGTCCCCTATATTCTATGCAGGTTTTGCTTTTTGCCACAGCAAATGATACAGATAAGTTGTTCCCAACATTTCAAGATGTTGCAAAACTTTTCAAGAGAAAGGTAATGAAGCTTTATTCAGTCTAAAACATATAACAGCATTGTCATTGCTTTTATACATATAGTTTAATAGAGTGAAATACTGTTAGAATGGGTTCCAAAAGCGGTTTATAGACTGAATGGGCACTATCACCTAATATGTAAGTCTTATAGGTTGGACCCTCCTGCTTAAAGTTTGACTGTTTTTTCATTGTTCATTATGTGCAATTATCAAGTAAATTATGTAACAGGAACAGATTACTACCTATCTATCATACAGTTTACACCTAAACATCCAAAAAAATTTGATCCCTTTACTTGTTGAGCCTATCAATTAACTAATAGTGTGTACATTGACAAATGAAGCTTAACTTTGTTTTCGTCAAAATGGATGATGACGAAGTTGGAAGACCAGTATCAGATTATTTTGGGGTCACTGGAGACGCTCCACAGGTAACACTTATTCCACATTATAATGAGCACAGCAAGATCTTTCGGAAGCTTGGTTACTGATTGTTGATTTGATTCCTGTAGGTTATTGGATACATAGAAGAAGATGGTCGCAAGAAATTTAGATTTGATGGGGATGTTACACTCGAGAAGATTAAGGTAGATTGTCACAAATGGTTGTTAGGTGCACAAGATTTTGGTTGGTAAGTTCTGCACTGCTTGTTTATTGTCTTTTATTCCTCAGGCATTTAATGAGGACTTTCTAGAAGACAAGCTCAAACCTTTCTATAAATCAGATCCGATTCCTGAGACAGTAAGCTGCAGTTTCCAGTTTCCTTCTGGCCTGCGACTCATCATAGTTGTGCTGATTCAAGTCTGTTTCATCTGTAATATAATCACAGAATGATGCTGATGTGAAAATCGTGGTCGGGGACAATTTTGATGAAATCGTTCTAAATGAGTCAAAAGACGCACTTCTTGAGGTATGTTCAAGAAATGATTTTTCCTCCATTGTTTTTTTTGGCAATCAACTGAGGGATCAAAGTTTTAGCATGCACTTCAACATCTTTTTTGTTAGATCTATGCACCATGGTGTAGGCAATGTCAAGCTCTGGAACCTATGTTCAATAAACTAGCACACCACTTACACGGCGTTGAGTCTCTTGTTATAGCCAAAATGGATGGAACAAGAAACGAGCACCCTCGAGCTAAGGTAGTTTATAGTTAATACGCGGTTTGGATTTGAAGAAGACAATATATAGTAAGCTTGATCATCTTTTAATTAATAATCCTTTGCAGTTTAAAGGATTCCCAAGTCTCCTCTTCTTTCCAGCAAGCAATAAGAGCATTGATCCAGTAAGTGATGTTTGTTTTGTTTGTGCTGGTGCTTTGTGAACCAAAGCAGGATGCCAAATGTTTATGTGATCACACGGATCTCCAACTTGTTTGAGACTGATGCATAGTTATTATTGTATTTGATCCTACAGATCCCAGTTGATACTGAACCTACTCTAGTGGCATTATATAAGTTTATCAAGAAACATGCAGCTATCCCTTTCAAGCTTCAGAGACCAGCTCCTTCTACTACATCACAGAGTTCTGCATCTAAAGTAGGCGTCAAGAGGGAGCCTGGCAATGTGAAAGATGAATTATGAGAAGAGTTTTAACTTCTATACACAGACAGTAACAGTAGTTTTTTCTTAAAATAAAATGTTAGATTGCTTTTCTGTGGAACTATTTACATAACTATGTTTAGAATATAGTTAATTTTAAGAATATTATTAGTATCTTTTATAGATAAAAGAGTTTCAAACATACAGATAAATATAACTTCTTTTTTTCAAGGTTAGGTCTGAAAAGCTGCATTCCATTGCAGCCAAGTTAATTCTTTGAAGAGGTTGATACATTTTTAATGTACTGACATATTCAATCAAAGTCAAGAAACAGGACTCACCCAACTTGTGTATTTTCTGAATTTAGAAGCCTCCCTGTGGCGCTCAGATTCAAGAGAGTACTTTCACCCTCTGACCAAATGCACTGTGGCCTACAGTGACAGCCCAAAGATTATGGACAAAGGTAGAACATACTGTACTTCCACAAAGTGTAATGTAGATAACACCTTGAAACATCCCACATTTTGACCGATACTTACAATCTCCCACGAGGGCTAAGTTGTATCACGTACAGAAGGTAGCCATGACCAAGAGTAGTTCTCTTAAAAGGTGTGTCCAAACTAAAAACACACCTTATTTTGAATATATAAATTTGCATTTAAAAGATAGTAATACTTTCCTCCGTCTTAAAATAAGTGGTGCTTTTAACTTGGGCACATTCTTTAAGAAAACTAGAAAAATATATTTTTATTCACTAAACCCTAATAAATATCTTGAAAAAAAATATAACTCTTCGATACTTTTTTAATTATATCAAACTCTCTCTATTTAAATAAGGGGCAAAATTAGAATATCATTAATATTTTTTTGATTATGTAAAATATCACTTAGGAGGGAGTAGTAAAGTATTACTATCTTTTAAATGCAAATTTATATATTTAAATTATTTTTTCTGCTCCCTCCAAGCAAACCAGATTCGTAGGTCCCAAAACTGAGTATCCAACATGTGGCCGCCAACATAAATTGAATTTCATGCGGCAGCTTTTAAGGTTCACAAATTGTCAGTCTCTTTTTTATATGTTTCTTTCCCCAAATTTCATATTGGGTGAAGCAAAACAGCACACGAATCTTCTCCCTCCTCCTTACCAGTACCAGTACCAGTTGAAAAGAAAACCTGAAGATCATTCATTTCTTTCCTTGTCACAAAAAGAAACTCTTTTTACCGTTTCTTGATTACATTATAGTGCTGTTTGCAAGCAATTTTGTTGTGTGTCTAAGAGAAATATGGTTGTGGGTGTTCTTGCTTTACAGGGGTCTTTCAACGAACACATAGCAGGTCCTATTAGTAGTCTCCCTTTTCATGTACCCTTTGTAATTCCTTTGTGTTTCTTGGTTCAAATTTCTTTTTTTTTTTTCTTGTTGTCTTGGCAGTGCTGAAAAGACTGGGAGTGAAAGGTGTTCAGATAAGGAAGCCAGAACAGCTGCAGAATGTTAGTTCTCTTATCATCCCAGGGGGTGAAAGCACCACCATGGCCAAGTTAGCGGAGTACCATAACCTGGTATCGTTCTACCTCGTGCCTATTGTCGTTACTATGGATACAAGATTAATAACACAAGGCACCAGCTTATGTTGGTAATTATTGTTGAAAATCATGTCTTGACTCTTCCGTAAGCCTGTAGAATTTTATCAAACCCAAGTGATTATTGCTGTTAAGTTAATTTTCGAGCATTTAGTCCTTGGCCTAGCATGATGATCCAAAAGACCTGAATAAATGAGGAGAATTGAGGCAGGTTGATGGTAAGTTTTAGGAGTTTCCATGTAAGGACCTATTACATGGATGCCCTATTAGATTGGAGTGGATGCATAGTATTTATAGCCAACCCAAACTTGGCATGATGCGAAATTAATTTGATTGTGGAGCATTCTAGAACATATTGGGAACAAAACATTACATTTTGTGTTACTTATATACAACATTGAATCTTGTGTTTAAACCACTCAATGGTAGAATTGACTTTGCCCCTAAATGATCTCCATTTATTCCAAATGTTATTACAACACAAATTATCATTCTATTGATCATGGAATAATTCACTGGGACTAATTCTCTTTGTGTGGATTGTCCTTGTTATTTGCCATGTTATTGGATTAAACACTATAATCTTTTGGCTGTAATTAGTTGCAATTACCCCTTGTTATTCTGCTCGATTACATATTACGATGCTACTTATTTGGTTTCTAATCGCAGTTCCCTGCTTTGCGTGAGTTTGTTAAAATGGGGAAGCCAGTGTGGGGTACATGTGCAGGCCTTATCTTCTTGGCAGATAAAGCAATTGGTGGGTTTTCAATTCGACCGTATTCTTCAAAATGAACATATTTTCAGCAAACTGTTTATCACTCTTTCTTCTGTATTTAATTTTCTATTTTCTCCACCTTGTGATATTATGCCAGATGGTTAATTCATGCATGTTTTGCTGTATCTATGTTTAGTGGGTAATAAGCTAGACTTGTGGAACTCAGCATAGTATTTTCCAGAACCATATGGTTCTCTCTATGGAGTTAGAATTAAGCTGTGTCAAGGATATTTTCACCCCTCTCTAGACAACCATGTTCACAGCCTTCTTAGTTTCAACACTCTTAAAGCTTTGTATTTTATTTTAATTGCCAAAATTCTTGATATATGCTGGTTTTTAAAGATTACCACTTCAGCAAATTCTCAATCACAAATTGTGACCTAACATAAAAGCACCTTGTTGCTTTTCCTTGTGATTGTAACTACTTGTACAGTAGCATGCAACTCCTCTCGAAGTACAGTAAAGAAAATGTTTCCTGGTTTGGACTAAAATCTTGTTTTCCTTCTGATGAGGATTTTGAAATGATACACAACCTTCTTCACATTATTGTGCTCCAGAGAAGGAACTGCCGAACTGGCTAAGCATACATTTCTAAATGCTTTGATCTTTTTGAGTGTTCTTCTTACATATAAGAACCCGACTTTTGCAAACGATAGGATTTCAGTAGTAGGTGGCTTCCCCTATTAGTTTTGATTACGCAGATCCATTTGTTTTATTTCTCCATTCATAGTGTTTAATCATGTAAGGATCTTCTGATACGTTTTGTGGTTTCTCATCTCAGGGCAGAAAACTGGAGGACAGGAACTGATTGGGGGCCTTGATTGTACTGTTCACAGAAACTTCTTTGGGAGCCAGGTAACTGAGTGGTTCCCTCCTCAAGGTTACAATGATGAGGCTAGTATAGAGGAAGTTGATGTTCAATGAGAAAACATATATCCTTTGCACTTAAATTCAATTAGTTAAAAAGATAATAATGGAATACTAGCGATTGATAACTGTGAATATCAGAGGCATATGCAGATATCCTACATACATCAGTCAGTAGTATATAAGAGGTCTTATAGTCCTCCAAAGTCCAAACCATCCAACCCTGTAGGGTTTTAAGGCTTCACTAGCTTTATGAGGCTGTTACTTGTTTTAACTTCTTTTTGCAATTTTGCAAACCCCATCCTCTGATTGCTGTTTAATTGAATTCTCAGAGCTCCACCTTGTATGGAGTAAGTACTTTACAGGAAAATGCTTTTTTTGTTATCTGGTAGTTGTGAAAAATTACTGAGAGAGTGCAAGGGCCTTTAGAAAGATTTTACACCAAATACAGTGAAATGCTTACATCTGTTATCCCTTTTTTGGGTTTCTTTTGACTAGCACAAAGGTCCACAAAAGTATTCAGTTATCCATCTGCTTTGAGGTTGTGGCTTAATATAATGATTTATCTTGGTGAAGGTAGATATTGCTATTTATCGAAGGTAGGAGAACATATTGGGGCGCTTTTCCCCTTGTAAAAATTTATGCTGTATTAGGATATGCAAAAGGAGTCATGTTTTGAGAATAGTTGTCAGTAACAGCTGGTAGTTCGACCAATTTGAATTGTGGTTGCTTCAATAAGTGATGTTGGAACTAGGATGCAAGTTCTAAAATTCTTCAACATCAAAAATCTATCTAAAAGGTTCCTGCAGAAAAGTAGTTCACTGGATGACGAGTGAGTTGGAAGCTGGTTCCCATAATTAGAGACTTTGTGGGTGTTTTTATGGGTAAATCTTTGGGACAGGAAGTAGAGCTTATGTTTCTTCATTATGAGGCTGCTGCATATCTGTGGCAGTTTATTTATTGCTCTTTGGTATTCAATGGAATGCCAAGTAGAAGATAACTTGGCTAGTTAGAATTTACATGAAATCGGAAAGGGAGAAGGGACCACTTGGAAGGTCGCACCAGTATGTCTTGTCTGGCTGATTTAGAAGGAACCAAGGACATGCATTCACTTGAGTTGAAATCCATTTTTGTACTCTCAATAACTCTTGTCCAATTTTTTATCATTTTATCCAAAGAAGAGATACCTGAATGCGCAATTCCTTGTCTCATCTAATCAGCACCTGCTTTTGGGCACCAAGAATCAACACTTTTTCTTGAACTTTCTCTGTGCCATCAATAGTAATGACTTCCTTATATTTAACTATTATCAACTATTATGTTCTAATGCAGTTTTTGAATTGTTGGAATTAAACAGATTCAAAGCTTTGAGACAGAACTTCCCATTCCTGGGATTGTAGCTAAAGAAGGAGGTCCTCCTAGTTGTCGTGCTGTTTTTATCCGTGCCCCAGCAATTATTGAAGTAGGACCAGATGTTGAAGTGCTGGCGGACATCCCTGTCTCGTCCTCTGAAACTGCTAACTCCAATCCTGCTATTCAGAGTGAAGAGGTTTTCATTTATCCTATCTATTGATGCCTGCTATATAGATGCGAGGATTATTGAATCCTTTAAGTCAGGGGGGGAGCTACTTTATATCGCGGGTGGTCCGAACACTCTTCACAGAAAAAATATATTAAAAATAAAGGAAAAATGGATATGTTTTGGCTATATAATTAATATTGAACATCTTTGCGTATTGGCCGTTGTGGCTCAACGGAAAGGGTTTTCAAGTTAGGGGCGACGTCAGCGGGTTCAAATTCCCCGCAGGGACATCGATTTTACATATTTAAGTTTTAAGTAAAAATATCTCTTGACACCCATTGAATTTCTTTAAAATAGCAGCAATTACTCTCTTTTATTTTATTTTTTTAAAAAGCATTCTTTTTAAATGTTAAATTAAAAATGTTTCACTTATATTTTTTTTATAACTTCAAATATAGCAATATAGTCTAAATATTTACTATCTTATAAAAAAATTTAATATATAAAAAACTTATCTATTTTTATTATTAAATTAATATAATTATTATTAAACCCCTCAAACACATAATAAGTAAAACAATTCTTTAAGCTTGTTTTCTCTTTTATAAAAAAAAATTGATAATAAAAAATGCAGTTTAATATAAATTACAATTCTTTCAAAGATGTTTATATATTACTAATTTTATATGTATATTTGAAAAATATCTCGATTAAATTTATAACAATGATATTTTAAATTGAATGTTTTTAATTATTGTGTGAAGCGAGTAATTTTACTAATTTTCTTTTAAAATAAATTTCATTTTGATTTTCTTTTTAATTACTCCAAGAAATCTATTTAATATATTATTGACTCATCTTCTCCACTCATTAGAGGCTAGTGGCCACTTGATTCAGTTTTCTCTGTTTCTTTCTTTATTCATTATTGTTACCTTTTAACTTTGTTATCATTAATGGTGCTTGATGTTTTTTATTAGACCTCCTTGAGTGATTTTCTTGGCTCAACTGAAATTTTTCATAAAATTCAAAAGATATATCTCAAATGTTGTGCTTAGATAATGATTTAAGGACAAACTACAAATCAAACTTGTAAAGTTAAATATTATGTAGTTTGATTTTAAAATTTTTGATGTATTAAGTTATCCAAAAAAAAAAAAATTACTTTATAAGTTTGAACACCCTTGATCAAATTTCTAGCTACGCAACTCCTTTAAGTGATATACTCGTTCTAAAAGCATTCATACTCCACTAATTCACCTTTGTGATCTGTTGATTGAAAGCTAAAAGTAATTTGGCTATTGTGTTTGTAGTTCTTCCTTTTCTTGCATGAGATACTTTTTGCAGCCAGGCCTTATTTATGAATGCTTATGATCAAAAGGTATCTCATGTGAAGTTTTTTGTCAAAAAAGATTTAAACAGTGGACAGCTTCCAAATGTCCATGTAATGTGTTATCACTGGTGAAATTTCATACTGCCATTAAGTCTTGGAGTCTGCTGGTTTTGCTGTTTGCTGGCAGTACTATGTGCTAAGACGCGAAGCTTAGATTGCAACCTCAGATTAACCTGACTTTCTACCTGTTCAAAAAAGAATAGTGATGACAATACATTAAAAATTTCCTGTATCATCATTGTCATAATCTTTGATTGGGTACTTTGTCAATTTGTTTGGAATATTAACTAAGCATCGTTTTCTTTTGATGCTTCAGGAGTCAACCAAGTCTGAAAAGAAAGTAATTGTTGCTGTGAAGCAAGGGAACTTGTTAGCTACTGCTTTTCACCCTGAGTTAACTGCAGATACTCGGTGGTAAGTGTCTTCTGCTGCTAAAACAAATGGCGCATATAATGTACTCAATTATATGTTCATTTCTTTTGCAGGCACAGTTACTTCTTGAAGATGGTGCCAGAAGTTGAAGACGGAACTTCTGCTATTGTCTCCACGTCATCTGTGGATCTGACCTTCACAGACCGATCAATGATTGATCTTCCCATATTTCAATAGCAGAAAGAGAATTACTACAGAGGAAGGATATCAAACGATTCTAGCCATATTTTTTCTAATGTTTCTGATTCCTACCCGTTGTTGCATTATCGCTCTCAAATTGTAGAGCTATGCTGCTGCTTAAATTACTGTACATAATAGCTCAAGTTTATCTTCCTCCTGTTTTTGTTCAGGATCTTGATTCATTGTTTTACAATAAAAAGACAGTTTATGGGAAGTTTTGTAGCAGTCCCTTTGGTGCACCTTATTCCTTAAAATATACATTCAATACAGAAGAGGGCCTAATTAGATGTTGATGAATTATAAGTAACCAACAGAAGAGGATGGGCACACATGATCAAGAACTGCAGTGAAATTATACAAAACTTTCTTTTTAAGTTTGTGGCCAGCCAATCATAGCCATGATTACATTTTCTAATGAGTGTAAGCAAAGCAAACATAGAAAACTTTTAATATTTGTAGAAACCCAAACTTACAGATCTCTCCAAATTTCCTGTGTTTTCAAGCAAACTGTCAGCTGTAATAGTTCCTCCCAACCCCATATGTTTCCAATTATGGTCATAACATAAATTTGAAGATTCTGATTAGATCCTGTAATATCTTAAATTCTACAATTATGTCATTTACAACGTAATTACAAGTAAATTTTTACGATTAACATTGATTGTAACCCGATAAAAATGACAATCAAACATGTTAAAATTTCACTGAATGCATAAAATATCTTTACACTGTCTATATGTATAAATTAAAACATGAATCCATTCAAACAATAAAATCTTAACCTCCCACCAAATTTGAGGGATATTATACTACTACTAATGGGTTTTACAGTTAATATGACTTCTAACTTCTCACCTACCATACAAAATTTCCTATTTTCCTCTCCATAAAACCCCTCTGTTTGTGCCCTATCAGAAACAACCACCAATCATCTTTCAAAGTTAAAACTCCTAAAGTCCAATTTCTCTATATTTTCCCAACTACCCATTCTTGAGAAGGAGCAAGGAAATACTCCTAACAAATATGATGAGTTATTTTGTTTTCTCTCTTTCCCTCCTTTTAGTAATTTTCCTCCATTGTTGCACCGTGACCTTAGGTCAAAATTCTGCCTCCGCTCCTGCTCCATCGGGCCCCACCAACATTACAAAGATACTTGAAAAAGCCGGTCAGTTCACCACATTTATCCGGCTTCTAAGAACTACTCAAGCTGGTGATCAGATCAATACACAATTGAATAATTCAAACCAAGGAATGACTGTTTTTGCACCTACTGATAATGCATTTTCGAGCCTAAAAGCTGGCACTCTCAATTCTCTAAGTTCTCAACAACAAGTTCAGTTAGTGCAATATCATATACTTCCTACCTTTATTTCAGTTTCACAGTTCCAAACTGTGAGCAATCCTTTGAGGACACAAGCTGGAGACACTAGTCCCGGTGATTTCCCGTTAAATGTAACGACTTCCGGGAATCAAGTGAATGTTTCCACCGGAATTGTGGATGCTACTGTGGATAATACGATTTATACTGACGGTGAGCTCGCGGTTTATCAGGTGGATAAAGTGCTTCAGCCTTTGAGTATCTTTGCTTCTCCGTCGCCGGCGACGGCACCGGCTCCTGCTCCGGCGAAGTTGAATCTGATGAAGAAGTCTCCAGCAGCGTTGAGTCCGAGCTCCGGGAGCGATGATGCGCCGGCTGAGAAATCGGGCGCTGATAGCGTGAACGGCGTGGCGGTATTGGGAATTGGAGCTTTCTGGTTTGCGTTTTGGTTGTGACGTTAGATATTTTTGACGGCTGTGACTGCTCGTGCATCGTATTGTTCGGAAGAGATAATGATTGCAGAGTTGGATTCGACGGTTGTGATCTTATGTGATTTTCCTCCATTTGAATAATTGTGTCTCTCTGTCTCTTTCGCCCCTTTTTTCCTCTCCTCGTCTTTTCAATTTGGTATTTTCAAATGTAAGATATGAATCAAATTTTGATGTTGTGTACATTTATATGTTTTCCAATTGTGAAAATCATTCTACATGTTTTTATATCAAATCATTCATTCTTTTATTAAAGATAGTCGCGCGGAACACAATTTCAAATAAGTATTTTTTAAGAAAAATAAATATTTTTAGTTTTTCAGAATTTTGGCCAAACACACTATTATCGCAGTGTCAATCAAGTTTAAACACCAAGCCAATATTAGCTCCTAATTTCAACCTTAACGACATAAAATTGTATATTTTGTCCTTCAAATAGGTTGATTTTTAATTTTTATTTTTTAAAAGTCATAAGTTCTTTAGAAATAAAAGTCATGACCTAGCATGATTTGTAGATATTATAATATAAAAACATAAATTTATACTTCACAAAAAAAATTATTTATTATGAAAGATAAAAATTAAAAACCAATTCGAAATTGAAGCAAATGACAATTAGTCGTAAAAGAATAGGTACTAGAATTAAAGAAGGTGAAGTGATGAATACCTAGCCTAAGAATAACGGCCCATCATATCGCTGTTCAAATTTTAAGGAGTATGGAACTGTGTCTGTTGGGCTTTCCATGAATGTCTCCAAGCCCAATCAGAAAATCACGCAAAGAACATCTTACTAGTTTGATAGTTGTAGAATTCAATGCTCATAAAAATTTAAAAGGATCACAGAAAACACATTAAAAGTATTGCTGACAAATGTCACTATAAAATTGTTTAGTTCGTCGATACATGATCCGCATTTGTCCATTTACGAGTATTGTGGACCATTGAACGCAGAAATAATGACACTTTTATTCGATTCGAAAAAGAAATCAAAGTATTGTTGCAGTTACACAAGCAGTTAATAGTCTGTTCGGTTAAATTTTTGAAAGATAAAAAATGCTTATATTTTTTTAATATAGAAAAATAAGGTGTTTGGTTAAGCTTTTGAGAGAAAATAAATTATTAGCAGAAGTTGAATTTCATGAGTTAAAAAAATAGTTTTTTTCCTGAAAACTCTAAATATACTTAAAAGTACTTTTAAAAAATTTGGTCAAACATTAATTGTTGCTCAACAGTGCTTTTAAAATTTTTTGGCCAAACACAACTAATTCTCATAAAAAAATACTTTTCAAAATAATTAACTGATTTTAGAAGTATAATCAAACAAGTCGTAAAATAGATTACATTTCATGTCATTTCGTCCCTCACCTGAAAAAAAGAAAAAAGGAAAATGTCCAAATTTAGTTCTGAAATATTTAACCAAAAAAAAAAAAAAAAGCAACAACTATGCTCTACGTTTAAGTTTGCAAGGGGTTAGAAGCTGAGACGCTCTTTTCTCATTCCATTCTGATCAATTACTATCATATTTGGCTTGGGTTCTTCGATCTCCTCTATTTTGTTAAGAAATCGTCTCGTCTCGTCTCCTTAGATAACTCTAGCTATTATTGTCAAAAGACGAATTCATAACCTAAAATTAAATAATTCCCATTATCGATTTATAATCAAATTTTTTAATGTAAATTCATGTTAGCTAATAGGTAACACTTTAGAACTGCCTTGTCACCATTATATCCATGTAAATTGACACATGTGATTTTAAGAGCCAGGTCAGCGAAGCTGGAAAATAGTAAAGAAAAAAAGAGAGGGAGAAACAAAGATGTTTAAAAAAAAAAAAAAGGAAAAAAGAAACAAGAGACAATAGTTTACCTAACCAAGGTAGGGGAATGAAAGTGAATATCGAGGCAACCTAATACAAAGTAGCTAAGCTTTGACTACCTTAAACCAACAGCATATAAACATATACAGTTTTGACAATTAGTTCCAACTTCAAAGCACTTGAATCAACAATGTCATATAAAATTGTATGCTACTATAAGGTAGGGGCTAACTGGTCTGTTTTCCTCACTGTGACACATTCTCTCTCGATTCTCTTTTCCAATTTAACTATCTATCCCCGTGCATGATTTCCCATGCACATACGTTCTCCTTATGTTGAAGTTTTTGATTAATTAACCACACAAATTAAGAAAGAGGGAAATACTTTTTGAAACTTATAGTAGTCTAAAATATGTCGTAGATATTTGTACAATCATAAATCATTTTATTAAAGATAAAAATGAAGAATTCAAAATTAAATTATTTTTAAATAAGGAAACATAACATTTTAAACAGACTAATAAGAGAAATATACCATGTTATTGGAGTAGAGGAAGTATATTTATGGAATTAAATTCGAAATATTGCTTGCTACTCTACTCCTCTTGAAGGAACAATGGTGGTGTGAATTTGAATGTCAATCTCATCAAAATACTACTCCGTAGAAACGAAATACTAATTAACTATTACAAATTTTAATACATGTATATATTTAAAAGTATTTGAAAAAAAAAACTATACGTATTATAAGAAAAGATATATTCTGTCTGAGTTTTTTTGGTATGAAGGTATCTAAAATTACAGTATAACTTTTAATTAGTTAGCAGTTTTATTAATAAAAAGAATTAAGGCCTTAAAATCATGACATTATTATTAAACCAAGGTTGATTAGGAGTTTAAAAAGAGATATATTATTAATTAAGCTATTATTCTTTTAAATTTGTTTTTTTTGGGCTCATCAGATCTTAGCTGGAATGATTTTGATATCTCTCACCGCATGCTGCCAAAGCAACAGACAAACTAGTTAGCAAGTTCGAAATTAAAGAACTATAGACGTACATCTCTATGAGACACAAATTATATCACAACTCAATGCTACCTGATTTAACTTAGGTCACCATATTTTCCCTCTTATTAAATTTTTTTTCGCGATTAAATCATCCGATAATTCAAAATTGAAATCCTTGAGTAGTTAAACGCTTCCAATCGAAAAGTTCTCCATTCTTTGAATTTGAATTTGAAATTTTTGATTAAGGATCGCGACGAAATCATAAACCATCCATCGCACTCCTCAATCGGTGGTACATGTTTACCGGCCTTGTCGCTCTATGGCCTTAAGCCTTAAAATCATGAGGTTCAAAGCCAATTACATGTAACCTTTTATTTTATACATTGATTGGTAACCTGCAAAACATGATAAATAACACACATATGTTGCAATAAGTAAAACTATACTACTCATAGTGTCAAAGTCCTGTATAATGTCAGTATATATATATGTTAAACTCGGGTTTTCGGAACATATATACAATTGATATTGCATGATTCTTCTGCAGCTCCAAAAAATGCGTATTTGATACATAAATGTTTGGAACAGTACCTGTTGAGTAGCAATAACATGTGCTTGGTGTAGAATCGAAATATTGATTGCTAATCCTGTGCAGAAATCAACCAGGCCAGATGCATTTTTCACAACTTAAAGAGTAGAATCGCGGAGAAAAATAACTTACTACTCCATAGACATGTCAAATAACAGAATCTTGTAATAATAATCGTGAAAGATCTAGTCAAATAAAGATTCAAATTATATATCGTTTTAAAAGTTTAATTCAATGGAGAAAAAAATGGTCACGGAATGGTCTTCATGTCTCATGAAAACTAAAAATTAGAAACAGAAAAAGGTAGAAGTAAAACACTTATACCAACCAAAATTATTTAAAAATCTAATAAGATTCAGAATGTAGCTAAGGCTAGCAGTGAGCCTGGAGGAGTCACAGGTATGCAGTAACCAATTGAACACTCAAAATGAAAGAAAAAACAAATGTAAAAAAGAAAGGTAGAAATATTTCTACAAGCAGTAAGAAAACACAATGGAGGAAAAGCCTGCCTTGTGATCGTCAAGTCCATTTAAACAAATCTCTTTCAAACATTCAGTGGTCCCTACATTTCTCTGACAATTCACAAGATCTCTCAAAATTGCTGCTGCTTTCTTCCTCCTTTTCCTCTTTCTCCCTCTCATGAACATTGAAGCTTTTGGCCTTTCTTCCAACTTTTTTTTTTTACACTCTGAACATTGTATCATTCCACTATAGTGAAAATCCTTGAAATAATTTCTCCCAACAAGTTTGGACCTTTTGAGTAATTTACTTTAGAATGAGTGTGATTTTATTACACGCATGCATAACTTTTTTGCATATGTATACATATAAATTCAGTTGAACTCACATAACAGAACGCGTGCTCGATCCACTTTCAGCATTGAGTCAATGACTTCCACTATACTCTCTTAATCCCATGGCTGAACCAGAAATATTCCCAAACTTGGCCAGCTCATTTTTAGATAAAAATGCCCTACTTTCATTCCCTCCTACCCCAAGAAAATCTCTTGTTAAACTGCTTTCAATTGCTTCATTTCCACTAAGATTCACTTGCTTTCCTTTGTTATGCGGCTTTAAATTGAAAGGATCTGAGTTCTTTCCACTTGCATTACCTTCTAAAGAACTCGAATTCATATCCCCGAACAACAGCCTATTTCCTTGATTACTAATATTCGAAGCCGTTGATGGAGAGTTCATCATTAAGCCGTTAAAATTCTGATCATGAGCAGCAAATTGTCCTTGCCCATTGCTTTTAGAAAAAGATGAGCCCATTAGCCCGAATCCAGTGCCAAAGAGGGCCGAATTGCTCCTGGTTGATCCCATTTGGGCTGCTTTTTGTAAAAGTGCTGTAGCTGACATATGAGTTGCTGGCGTTGTTTCGGTGTGATGACTGTTGTAGTACATTGAACTTATTGTCTCCGACAAATTTCTTTTGTTCTCTTCTTCCTCCTTTAGTAGTACTCCTCGTGAAGGAAGCTGAGACGAGGAAGAGCCAATTCCAGAATCATCACCACCACCGCCGCCGCCACCATTAATGAACCATTGTTGATTATTGTTGTGCGCGGCGATTTGAACCAATTCATGATGAGGCAAGTTGCTAGTCGTAGAGGTTGACGATGCTACTAAGAAATCATTACCTGAATTTGGATTCATATTATTATCCAACCAAAGTGGTATCCTTGGTTTCTGTCCATCAACATTATTGAGCTGCTGCTGACTAATTGCAGGGTCCAATCCAAGTCCCATAAATTCAGGCCTAAACAAATTAGAACCAAATTGGGGATTTCCGCTATGCTGAAGATTATTACTAAATCCCCCATTCAGCAATATTTCATTTCTGAAATTCAGATTTGCTGTGCTTGGAACTGATGTAAATCTTGCACTTTCTTCCGCTAACGCATCGCAAAAGGCTCGGTGTGTTATAAAGCTGTCCTTTCTGTTCAATTTTTCGAGTTAGTTGCATTAAATTTCACATAGATTTAATTTTTATTTAATTTACTTGCATTTATTTCTTCAATTGACTAATCTTAGGACAGTCTATTTATATATATACGTACTAGATGCAATAAATTTCCACAAGAAAACGATGCATAAAAATGTTTGCTTTATTTAATCTGGTACCTGGAGAAAAGAGTTCCACAGTCGCATTTATATTCCCTCGTGCCACAAATCTTAGTATGAGCTTTCCAATCGGATTGAACAGCATATTTCTTGGAACATTTCTCACACTTCCACTTCTTCTCGCCGTGTTTTCTGGAATAGTGTTTTTTAATGCCAGTTAAATCCCCAAGAGCTCTCGATGGATCGTGGTGGATACAGGTCTTTTCGGGACAAATGTAAACTTTCTTCTTGATCACTTCGTTTTTGTTCCTTTGCTTTAACTTCCATGGCAAGTTGTGACCTCTTCTGTGGAGCTGTAAATTCTGGTCCCTCTGGAAACCCTTGTTGCAGATTTCACATATGAATCGATTCGTCGCCATCAGCGACTTGGGTGATAGTGCTATAACTTCTGCATCTGGATCTGTTAAACATCATCAAAATCAATTATCACAAAGAAAGAAGAAGAACAAGTCTTGAGATATATAATAAAATAAAATAAACTTGCTTACCTGGTTTACCAGGAAGGTTTCTTTTTCTTTTGGCAGATGGATTTGAATTAGGGTTTGGGTTATTACTACTAGGGTTTGAGCTCAAGTTCGAGTTTGGATCTTGAATGAAAGCTAAAGAAGAAAGTCCGTCATCAGACATCATTTTTGCAGCTAGCTGAGATTTGGACTGAAGAGTTGGAGAAGAAGGAAGAGAGGAGTTTAAGTGAGAAGGAACCAAAAAAAAAAAAAAAAACAGCTCAGCTTTCAGAAGATACCAAAGATTTGCTGAAAACAGCTAAATCCCAAGATTACACAGTATAATGTTTATTTCCAAGAAACAAAAAGTTAAAAACCAGACAAAAAAAAATGGCTACAACTGCATGATTCCATCCACAGACTATTTCTTCCTCTTCTTCTTCTTCTTCTTTGGTTGTTACAGAGGTTTTCTGCTATTCACTTTGTGTTTGAATGTTTAGCAGCAAAAACTACTACCATACAATATTATGGCCATAGAATAATTTTCTTCTCTCTTCTTCCTCTCTCTCTCTCTCTCTATCTATCTCTATCTCTATTTTATTCCTTATCTCACACGGCTTTTCTCTCTATAGTCGGTTAGACATAGACTCAAGTGGACCACTTTCCTTTCCCCCCTCCCCCCTCCCAAACCCCCGGTAAAAATTTGAGTTTAATTTCTGCACATTGAGGGGCCGTTTGGTTATGAGTTAAAATTACGCAGGTATTAGTAATGCATGAATTAATTATAAGTAAATTTATGTATTATTTTATGTAAGAATTAATTATGCAGATTTTTGTTATTTATAAATTTGTTAATGAAGGTATTAGTTATGTAAGATTTAGTTATATAGTGATTACACTACATGAATTATTGATTATTAAATATTTAATTTATTGTATTAATATATATTATTTACAAATAAATAAGCAAACAAATAGGATAAAATTATTGTATAATTAAATTATACTTAGATTTCCTTAAAAGTTATATGAGTATTAGTTATGTAGAATTACTAAAATACAATCAAACATTGTATAAAATGAATATATGATTAACTTTTACACAACACTTAGAACCTACCAACCAAATATTGTATAAAATTAATACATGAATAACTTTTATCCTATTTGAAAATCAAACATGGTATAAAATTAATACATGAATAAACAAATTATTCATGTATTGTTTTGATCCTTATCCAGTAACCAAACCGCCCCTAATTGAAAATGTAATTCTTTTACATTAGTAAAATCGCCAGAATTTGAAGGTAAATTATATTATTTTATGTCATTTATAATAGCATATGTTAATATAGTACAAAGAAAAATGTTTTCTTTTTATTTTAATTTATATGATACTGTTTGACTTGACATAAAATTTAATAAAGAAAGAAAATAAAAAAGAAAACAAAGTGTGTTATATAAATTAGGATGGAGAGAGTAACAACTAAGGATAATATGAGGAAAAAAAAAATAACGACACAATCACACTAATTCGGTTGGTATATGAAATGACACTTTTTCTTGTTACATAATAAAGGATTTGACATGTGATACAATAAAATTTAAGCAACAATCAAAATAAATATTATATTTAAAATAACAATACTATATAACACAATAAGTAAACATACTTTATATTATCGGTAAATAGAAATTATTATTTCCTCTGACTCAATTTACATGACGACACACTTCCTTTTTAGTGACTCCCAGAAAGAATGATACATTTATATATTTAGTAATAATTTGACTTTAAAATATTAATTTCACCGAGATGATTTATAACCATACAAACATCTATGTCTTATTTTAAATCACAAGTTTCAAAAATCTTTTCATAATTTTTAAACTCCACACCTACTAAAAACACATCATATAAATTAAGACAGAGAAAATCTATAATTTACGCTGGATGAGTGAAGAGTATAACGGTACGAGAATTCTAACTACAGTATTTACATGCATTTATATGTATTTCCAACTTAAATCGAAAGTTAACTAATTACAGATACCATTTAATTTCAAAATTGAGTTATTTTTATTTATCTTAGGTTAAAATACAACGGTCAATAATTTTCTTAATAATACATTCAATTCAATGATGAAGTCAGAATTTGCAATTTTATTTTTTCATTGTGTTTACGGTGTGCAAAATCACATAATTTTTTAATAAAAAACATGCACCGATCCACATTTTACCTAACGTGGAACTCCGCCAATGGATGATTCAACTTACGCTGGGCACTGGGGGGCGAGTGAAAGGGAATAACAGTAAGCTACAGTATTTTTTTTTTTCTTAAAAAAAAAAAAATCGATGCAAATGTTTGAAAAATTTTCAACTTAAATTCAAAGATTCCACTTTTGAGTTATGCTCCTTTTCTATGGCTTTTCAAAGTGACGCTGAGAGTTGTCACAATATACAAAAAAACAAGAACAACGTAAATAATGAAGAAAAGTAAAGAGAAAGGACAGAATATCAAAACATAGATCTGCTTAGGGAGGAAAAGGGGTTTGCCTTTACAGCCATTCATAAGGTAAAAATGATTATGCCATTATTGGATTTTGGACCCTCGGTTAACGAGAAAGAGAGGAAAGAAAAAAAAAAAAGGATGAAAAATTCCAAAAAATAAAAGGCAAGAGATAGAGATAGAGAGAGCATAATGCATCATGCTCCCCTCTTGGTACGATGTCGTCCCGTGAAGTCCTAGCTGGAAGATATTATATTGCACTGAGTGGGAGAATTAGGTGGGTGTCACTGTGGGCCCAATATGTACTATATCCTACCTATTTTTGCTCATTTCCTCCCAAATTAACAATTACTGTGCCCTCAGAATTTACTCTCTCCGTTTAAAATAATTATTTAAAATATTTATTAATTTTAAAATTTAAATAAATTATTAATCATATTTTTTTAATTCTTTTCTTAATGTTTAAAGCCATTTTAAAAATATGAAAAGATTTATTATTGTATGTTTTTAAAAATTTAGTAAAATTATATTAATTAAATTATCATTCCTATTAATATTTTCTTAATGAGCGTGTAAATCTTATCCTATCAATTAAAATGAAAAATAGAGAGTATTTTTATTAATCTTTATATTAAAATAATTTATTTATTTATTTTAATAAATTAAGGAAAAAAAACATCATTTTCTTATAATGTTAGTTTTATGATTAGATAACTTTATAAAATATTAGTAGTTAAATTTAAAATTTTAAAATATAATTTATGATAAAGTTAAATTAAGTAAAATACACCTCATAATTAAAACTTTTTAAAAGGGTGTGATACATTAACATGGATCAAATAATATAAAACGGCAGAAATAATTGTTATTTTAGAAAATTAAGGTCAAAATTAACAATTGATTTCATTTATACCTTTAGGAATCATTTGGTACAAAGACAAAGTATGTTGGATTAGTTATGGTTACATTAATTATATTGAAATTAGTTATTTTGATATAATTTATTATTGACTGAGGTTGCATAATTTTTTATTAAGTAATTTGTTTATAAAAATACCCTCCATTTTATTTAGTAAAAAAATATATGAGAGATCTCAAAAATATTTTTGTTATTTTAATTATTTTATTTTTAAATAACTAACCTCAATACTATTCTTCCAACTCTAACCAGGATAATTTATTTCCATAATATTAATTATTAATCTTAATATAACTTATTTTAGAATTAATAATCAAATAAAAGATAATTAGCTGTACTATATTTTTGTCGCAGGACTATGTTTATCCGGCATACTCAACGACCCCTTAGTATTAATAACAATACAAGTATTTAAGAAGATCTATTAACTTTTACTAAATAGAGATCATTTAATAAATTATTTTTTCAATGAGCATGAAAAAAACTAAAAAGACAATGAACATGGAATAAAAGGAGTACTATTTATTACTCCCTCATTTCATATTAGTTAAAGGATAGTTTCTCAATACAACCCTTTTGTTTTTTCCTAATTTTTTTTTTCTAAAAAACTAGAAATAGTTGAAAAATCTGTTTAAAAAGAGGGTAATTTTGGAAAAAAATTAATTAATATATTTTTGAACTTCGAAAAATTTGTTTATTTTGTATCGGAGGAAGCTTTTTTATGTAGTTTTTAAAAATATAAATTTTATTTTAAAAACTTGAAAATTTTATGTCCAGATTCAGATGAGTAACTAAACGTTTTGACCCTTGTAATGCAACATCCTTCACATAAATTGGGGGAAAAAATACAAATTACAATTTATTTGATCGACTTTATTAGCAGAGGTAGGATACGTCATATGTGTAAAAAATGAAGTATATATAGCAGTATGTGAACTATGCTTCTGATTATACAAAGTAATGTGGCATTAGTCAGTAGCTAATTATTACCATTATATAACAGTGTTACTTTGTATTATCTGATTATACAAAGTAACCGGAGTTTGAATATTTTTTTTAGGTTACACAGGGAGAGGGGAAGGGAACGGGAAGAAAATTACAAAATGAAAAGTCAAATCTTCATTCTGATACTTTTTCGTATTTAAAAAAGTATAAAAATAATAATATATCGAGAGAGAAATAGGATCCGAGGTCGACGGACAAGAGGTGGCCGGTGTCTCTTGCAATGTCCAGTAGCTAATTGGACAATATATATCCAACTACAGTGCCACACCCGTTTTTGATAGCGCAATCAGAATTCAAAATTTATAAATATTAAAATTTAAAATCAAACTCATATAATTAATATTAATTACAATTTAAATATTTAATATTATGAATATTAAAATCAATAAATAAAAATTAATTAAATTAATTCGAACTAGTATCTAATATTGAAATTGTGCCCCGGCCTCGCAAGGCAGTATATAGTAATACAAGTACACCCTTTCTCCTAACAAACAGAATTGTGATGTTGATGTTGATGGTGATGTTGAGCTAATAATTATAAAGAGTTGCTGTTGTTGAAATTAAAGGAATTAACTGGTAAAAAAAAAAGAGATAAATAATTGATATATCATATTTCATAATATACATAGTGACTCAGTCAGCTGACCAGAAAGGCAGAAACTCTCCCTCTTTCGGTTTTATGGTCCCCCTGCTGCTGTTTTATTATTGTCGTATACAACACCAGTTACTGCCAAAATGCTAATGGACCATCTACATCCCTCCTTTTCTCAACTTCTTACTACTCCTTCCTCTTTTTTTTTTTTACTTTTTTCCATTGCATTTATATAGTCTATAAGTAAGTATTCTTATATTCCTTTGTTATGGGGTTTAAAGTTTAAAGTAGAGATGGCTGCCGGCCCAGCCCAAATGGGTCAGGCAAATGGTTAGGAAACTTTAATATTTTAAGCTGTTAAATATATTTGATTATATTAAAATTTAAATATGTTTTTGTTCTAAATAAGTTTTAATTATTATGATTTTGAATAAAATTTTAATATCATTAAGAGATAATAATTTTGTGTAACTGAATTTTTACCACCACTTTGTACATGCATGATTACCAATCATCATCACTAACCATTTCTGTCTTCACAACCATCACCACCAATAACCACCTCTGTCATCACAAAATCAGCATTGTCAGCTACTGCTGTCATTCGCTCCGACACCTAATATATTCATCATTATAATTATTGTCATAACACTACCACTATCAACCGCTACCATCGCTTTGGTCAATTCTTACCATCAATCACTTTCATCGTTACAACTAGCACCGTCACCAGCTACCACCACACATTCTTCAGTCAACACCGTTAACTAGTAACATTAAAAAATTCTACCATCACAACTATCACCATCACGTCAGTCACTATAGTACCAACCGCTTCAACAATCACAACTATCACCACCATCATTACTAGTCACTAGCACCAACCAACACCAAAACCATTAGCCATCATCAGTGCGTCAATCACTACAACACCAACCACCTCCACCATCACAACTATATATCACTACCATTATTACTAGCTATTCACACTAATCATCACCACGACCATCACTACGACTCATGTCCGCCATCACTAGTCAACTTAAATATTTTATTTTTATCAAACAATGATTTTATTTTATTAAATTAATATTTTTAAAATATTTAAATTATATATTTATTATATTTAAAAATAAATAAATTATGCATATTTATATATCAAAAAATAAATAATTTTAATTATTTAATATTTAAATCTAAAAATTAATATTTTAAACATTAAAATATACATTCGGATTCATATAACTTAATATTAATGCGGACAAATAAAACCTCAAGCTTCAACGACATTTCATTAGAGACTTATTAGCCCCTAATGGTTTTTGGCCGATCCATAAACCATATAATATGTGTCTTAATATGCACTGTTGTCACTGAATGATATTTTTTCCATCCCAATTTATCTAGTACTATTTGATCGGTTACATATATAGTTTGTTAATAAATAAATAAAAAATTTAAAATTAATATTTTAAAACAAATTTTGAAGTTATTTCCATGATCATAAATAATTTTATTAAAATAAAATAAATATTTTAAAATTAAATTATTTATAATCACAAAAAAAAATCTAATTCTTTTCGGATCATGAGGCCAAAAGGGCTTGGACAGTAGTTAATTAACATATATTTTCAACTCATAGTTTGATACAAAATATAACTTAGACTTAACTCAATCTCCATCAATATGGCATGTGGGATTTAAACATAATAACCTAATATTATTTAATATAAATATCGAGTATAAATAAATTTTTTATTTTAAGAGTGCGCCGATTTCATGCATCGTTGCCGTATATGTATATGCACAGTTAAGGTAGATTAATTAACCGTAGTAACATTTATTGTGACGTTTTTACTATTTGACACTTCTTTATGTTCGGTTTACCTTGGGCTAGATATTATATGAATGTCTTTTACACACACATATCTCTTTCTGTATCCAAAACAATGCACGTGTGAGATTAATATTTTCAGAAGACCTCTTTTTTGAGTGACAAATTTCATTTTCTTTTCCCTGCTAATTTTATAATTAAATGCATATACATGGATATAATAAGAAAAAAGTCTCGGGTCCGATTAATCTTAAAAGTTAGTTCATGAGGTGATATACAATATGTCTCAGAATCAAATAGTTCATCACCCATCGGTATGGAAATTCAAAGCACCCTGCGTATCCTGGACAATTAAGCATGTAATCTTAATATAAGATGGAAACTCAATATCAGATAAATCATCAAGTATGTTGGTGTATATATCATAAATTATAGTTGAGAATAAAATAAACAAAATGATTGAATAAATAAATATTTAGGCTGAGGCACGGATATCTCGCTCTCTTCAAGAAGATTCAAGTCCACTGCGGTATAATCTTTCACGAATCCAGCAGTAATTCTCTTGACTTATCTCCTCCAAGATACAATAGCTCAATAATATCGTATGACTCAAACAACTCCGTATTAGTTAAAGATTCCGAAGCTACACCAAAAGAACACCTTCCTTCAACATAAAACCACTTTCATTTTGTGGTAGTGAATTAGTTAAAGACTTAAAAATATTTTTCTTTGTCTCAACTCTGATTTCTTTCACTACTACTGTAATATGTTCCCGCAGTTCTCATGATTCTCTTCTCTTTTGATACATCAATACAAGGAAGAAAAATATCCTTTATATAGGAGTAGGCTTTCTTTCACGAGTAAATATCAAGATGATGTATTATAACTTGACGTTTAGTGGGTAATTAGTGGTAAATTTTAATAACAATGGTTACATAAATTACACCACATAATAACCACTTTCTCTACTTTATGACCACTAATATACCAAAATATAATACACTTTAATATTATAATTTACAAAAACTCCAATAAAATAGAATAGCTGTAATTATAATACAATGATAAAAGAAATGGACCTTCGCATCAAAATCTTTTGGGAAAAGGAGTAAAAAGAAAAAAAAAATAGAGGAAAAAGCCAAATGTACATTAACAATATAATTAATAGTAAGGTCACGAGGAATTTTAATAGACAGTAGGTGCACATGCAGTCTGAAATTTGAGCAGCAGGTTTTGCACATATCTGTATAACCTAAGGTATCTCTATCTTTTGTTCATTAAATAAAAAAATGATGGGAAAAAAAAATAAGGGGACCATATAGTATAGTTTACCCAACCACTTTTGGAATTAAGCTCTCGGAGTTTACTATTTTGGAATACATGCATCAATATATATTTTCATATATTTATAATTCTCTGTGGATTCTTGAAGAGAGGGACACCCAAACAAACCTTACCTAATCTCACACTCTTTGGATCTTTTAACTTAACCCAAATTCTCTTGGGAAAGCCAAAAGTATATTACGAAAATGACATGACCTAGCTACACACTCACCCAAACCATATACTAAGTAGTTAAATTCAATTTAAGTTATATAGGCTGACCATATTTTTTTTAATAGAATTACTAATTTACTGATTGTAATATATCATTTTACAATGTTCTTAAGAAAGTTATTATTACTTGATTTTTGAATGAACTAATAGTGTAAAAAGTGTCTACATTCCAAGTGATCAAATATAAATAGTAATTATAAATAATATGTACACTATCAATATAACTAATATGTAAAAGGTAATTCTTTTTGCTTATTATATAGTATATATATGCAGTTGACCAGGGGTGGAGTTAGGGTGGCGCAAAGGGGGTTCATTCGAACTACCTTCTTCAGAAAACTACATTGTATATGTAAGGTCAAATACAATATTTATATGTATATATTGTATATTGAACCCCCTTAACACAACTTGAGAATCTATTTTAAATCCCATTAATAAAAATTCACCTCCGTTACTGCAGTTGACTTGATAATGTAAAAATATTTTTACGCTAATTAAACGTATAGAATATGTATACTGTAAAGTAAATGTCAGTATTTGCAAGTAACACGACAAACTTGACATTCCTTCGATCGGAGAAACAATTCCCTCCCATGTTCTATAGTCTAAATCCAACATGTTTGCTACCTTTTATATTATTTTGTTATCTTTGTTGGTATCTTGTGTTTGGTGACAAGACATGGAAAATAATTTTTTCTCACATGCAATTTGTTTACATATATATAGATGAGAAGATTGGATCATATTGGATACCTTTTGAATTATTGGTCTTTGATCTTTTGGCCAAATTAGAGTTCTAGATTACAATTATGTACGGTCACCTTTTTTGTGTTACTATATACAGTATACTTTGAGGGATGTCTTCTTTTCCATTTTTTTCTTTCTTTCTTTTCCCCTTAGATATGTTTTATGTGTAGTGTTAAATTCTGTATATATATTCTACGATAACAACATATTAAGTATAATTTCATAAGATGGAGATTGAAGAGGATGGAGAATGCGCAGATTTTATTTCTATCTCAAAAGTAGAGAGATCGTATCCGATAGAGACTCTTGACTCAAGATAGAAAAAAAAAGTCTGCCATGCAAATAAGTGACAAAAGTACAAGAAATAATAAATAGTGACAAAAGAGTAGCTTCTAATATTATAGTAACCATAACAAAATAAATGATTGTCAAAATACAAAAAAACAACAAGACAACGCATTGTTACCCACTAACTTTGTACCCTAATTTGTATCCTCCACAACCTCCTATGTAACGCCATGTCCTTGATAAAATGCATCATGCCAGTCTAATCACCTCTCTTCAATAATTGTTCGATTTACCTTTACCTTTCTTGAAACCATCCATAGCCAACTTCTTCACACCTCCGCACTAGAAAGTCCACAAATCCTCAATGTCCTGTAGTATAAAATTATTCGTGCCTAATATCTCTTTAGATTAATTTTTGTGATCAACAATTTTCTTGAGTACATCTCGTTAAATTTACGTACAAGTAGAACTTGTAATTACTTATAACAAGTCTGATATAATAATTTTAAAAGTATAATAAACAACGTGTTATAATTAATACGAATGTGCTTGATGGTCCCTTATATTAATTAAGAATGATTTTCACTAAGAAAAATCCGATCACATATATGTCCTTCCAGTCCAAGTTATAATAGTAACTTTGAATATACTCAATTCTAAAATTCTTGTGGTCAAGTCAAACTATACATGGTACAATTTAATAGCTAGGCATGTCTGACTAACTTTTAGTCAGTAAATTATCATATATTGACAGCAAAAACCCTGCTATGGAGGTTCACCCAACAATCTTATGTGCAAATTCATATCTCTGAGGGGTGCAGTCTTTCCATTGAATTTGCGCGGGTCGAAATATTTTGTGCATTAAATTATCTTTTAATTTGATATGCATATTAAAAATGTTGACGTTAATCAAATTAATGCAAATTAGAGATGTTGACCGGTGCAGAATAGATAAATAGTATGGCGTTAATCAACCTATTTTTTTATTCTGATGTTTAATTCTCTTTGTGAATCTATATATATAGTGTTCAAAAAGTTCTTTTGGTACGTAGATAAGGTTTTTTTGTGGAAAAGGACTCTACCATAGCTGTTCTTTTTTTAAGAGGAAAAAGATTAGGCTTTTATAAACAGAAGATCTTGTTTTTTATACACAACACAATAACATCCACAATGTAATCGCTTAAAGAGTCTTATTTATGAAAAAATTATTCTTTCAATAATTTTATACTTTTATATTAATTTTTTGATATATAGATTACTTAATAACCAAATTATATAACATATTATATTTTTTACTATAATTTTATTTATTATCTAATTTATTATTATTATTAAAATTTTAATTTTATAATTATTAACTTTCGCGTGACGGTTAGTTTGATAGCAATAATTATTAGTTCTATGTAGTCATGTACCAGTTCCAACTGACAGTTCTTGCCTACATAATCGCAGACCATTGACTAAAACATTTAGGAAAAAATGTTGTCCAAATTAAAACATATTCGTCCGGGTCAATTTGATACAAAATTTAAGAAAATAAAATAAAATTTTGAATCTTATAATTTATAATTTTAAATTAAAAAATATAAAATATATTAAAATATTTTTTAATTTTATAATCTTAACATATGAAAAGTTACAACTAAAAATTATTTTAAAAAATTAGCGAATTAATAAAGATAATAATATAAATAAATTAAAACAGATAGTGGGTGTATATAACTATTCAAAATGTTTAAACAAATTACGAAGAATTTTTTGTTTTGAAGTTAAAAGGGTGTGCATAAAAGTATTAATCTTTTTATATTTTGAATATTTTAATAAAACTTTTGGCTCTCAAGTACAATAATTAACAAAAGTGCAGTTGTTAAAAAGTTGCGGACAGCAAAATTTTCATTCTAGATTTGGTCCAATTATCACGGTTAATTATTCCTTAAATTTTAAAACTAGCAAATATTTTAAAATAATTATTTTTAATATATATAGCAATTAAAATAGACGGCAGTAGTTATTATCAACTTCAATATTGCACCAGAGAGGTGGTAAGAGTCTATTTGGCATAGTTGATTTATCATAAATATTAAGTGTTAGTTCAAGTATTAAAACAAATTTAATAAATAAATAATTATACGTTTGATAAAAATGAGGAAGTCAATAATAAATAGTTGAAGTATTTGATTAAAAAGTGGTAATAAATATTTTTTTATTAAAATAATTTAAAATATCCTTCAAGTTATTTATACTAATAACAATGTAAAATAATTAATTTTTCATTTATTTTTAATATAAAGTTGATTAAATAAAATTATTTTTATAAATCTAAATACTTTAATATAATCTAAAATATAATCATAAAATGTAATATAATAAATAATGTTTTGACTTATATTTTTAGTTAAAGACAAACTTAATAGTACACAAAATTTGTACAATAGATTAATGATTTTTTGTCTCTAATTAAACTAAAACATTCAACTATCATAAATATTTTTACCAATCACATCACGTGTTGTCATCCAACTATTAAAGGGTTGCATGTTTTTTATTTTATTTTATTTTTAAAAAGTTCATATTTTGTGTTTGTCAATTATATTATTTATTTTTCAGTTTGCTTAACTCTTGAAATCAATAATAATAAATATCTTAGAACATTAAAAAAAAATAGGAGAGAATTTCATGCTTTACAAGACCCACAAATCAACGCCATTGATATCAAGTTGGAAAAAAATTCCATGCCTAGTCATGAAACTTGAAGAACTACTAAAAAATATTAGAGAGAAATTTATTTCCCTAAATAATGTTATAAAAAATTGCGTAATTATTATTAATATTGAAGAGGTGGAGAAAATTTTAGATATGAAATTACATAAAAATATTAGGAATAAAATTATTAAAAATTAGATCAAACAAAAAAATACTTATAAGCTGTAAATCATAAGTTAGAAATGATGAACTTATGATTTATGACTTATTTTAATTTATAACCACTTTCCATATTGGCCAAATATGTAAACAAATTAACCAATAAGCTCCTAACAAAAGAATAGTCTAAGTACAATTATTTGTCCTTATAAGGTGCTCTCTGTAGTCTCACAATTTTCCTTACTTTGATATGGCCCATGCATGGTCTAATCTATTAAGGGAAAAACTTCATTTTGAGGCCCAAAAAGCTGACTTAAAATTATTGATTTGACTCATATCAATACCTTATCTAATTATTATGTACTAGTTGATTGATTGGCAGATATTTGCATAAATATACAATTATTGAAGCTGCCAGTACTATTGTGTCAAAAAATTTATAGAGCATATAAAGTTAAGTGAATCTGTTTATAATCCATCTTGTAACAAAAAACAAAAAAAGAAATTAAAGTTAAAAATTCCGAGGAGGCTTTTCTTCATTTTGGGCCATATTTTTAATGGGTTTAGAGCAAAAGATCAAATTAGACTCAACAGTCAACATTACTAGAAGAAGCCCCAGAGAATATGGGCTTTCTACTTAGAATGGTTTATATTGAAGCAAGGGTACTTTTCAGCCCATATAATTAAAAATGACCATTGTTGTAGAGTTTCAAATTTCACAAATGAAATTGCAGGATACTATCATATCTATGAATTTTAAACTCTATAAAAGTGACTATTTTCAATTATTATAGGGCTACTAATATGGAAAGCTTTTATCACAATATAAAATAGGAGCTCCATTGGCTCCAACGTGTTTAGAACTTTTTTGGTTATCTAAGATCAATTTGACCATTGCTTTTTTGGCTTAAAAAAGAAACAAGATGTGAACTGCCCTATGACTGTTCAAGGTAGAATTTTCATTAAATTGGTTTCTCTAGATAAAGAGAAATTATAGCTCATTAACAACAAAAGGATTTTAAATGTGAACAATGAGTTCAAGTAGAAATTAATCAAACAGCCTCGCTAGCCTTGGTGACTTTGGCACCGGTTGGATCTTTCTAGTCAACGTTCTTGATAATACCAACAGCAACAGTTTTAACACAGCAAAATGACCCAATGGTGGGTACCTTGAGATGGTCTCAACAACCATAGGCTTCGTGGGAATCATTTTAACCATGCCGGCATCACCATTTTTCAAGAACTTGGGCTCCTTCTCAAGTTCCTTAAAAGACTGCCTATCAATCTTGTCAACATCTTAATGAACTTGAAGGCAACGTGGGAAGTGTGGCAATCAAGGACAGGGGCATATCCGTTTCCAATCTGGCCAGGATGGTTCATGATGATGACCTGGGAGGTGAAGCTGGAGCTTCCTTGACTGGGTCATCCTTGGAGTTGGATGCCACAAAGATCCTTAACCGCAACATTACTCAGTTGAATCCAACAGTCACCAGGAAGTGCCTCCTCTCAGCAGATCAACTTGGGTCACATTTTACTTTTTTCTCACGGCCTTGCTCCGGACTCCATCTTGTGATTGTTCTCTCTCCAACAATATAATTATCTAAGCATGATGGAGAAGCCGCACAACTTTGCTGTTGCTCAATATCGAGAATTAATAATGTTTTCGCCACACTACCACCAAGGCGGAGAGTGCAGTGGAAGTCAGACCAAACCCTCAAGCGACCATTTGCACTACCAACTTGTGCTGATAAAACGAGCACAGCATATTCAGAATGTACCAAAGCAGGATGATGACGATAGGCAACAAAGTCTACCCCATATTGAGAGCCCGATCTAACCACCCAGTTCTTACTTCTAAGGTGAGAAAAAGCTTTGAATATGATGGGAAAATTTTCCTTCCTGGATGTCATATGCTTCCATAACTCATCATTGTTCAGTTCAGTGTCATTGTGGTCAACAACCCTAATGCATTTTAGAGAATATTGAAGGTAAAAAGCTTCTTCCATGGAGAGCTGAAACCATTGCTCATTCTTTTCTGATGTTACTCTAGGCCAACCAAAACATGCGCGATTGAGGAGGTCAGTTAGTTCTGCATCTGCTTTAAGAAGCACACTCGTACCAGAAAGCAGTCCTCTAGAGTTTGAGCTAATCAGAGAAGATTGGAGCTGGCTAACTATTTCTGAAATGGGATCTGCAAGAGCTTTAACTTCTGCTCCTTTTCCTTTCCACCTCGTCCCCATTATTCCCGTTCACAACAAAAAAAGGAGCTCTAAATTCACAACATTCCGATTTACACCTGCTTGGACAACCAAAATTGCACCTAAAATAATGAAATGAACCAGTTACAAGGCTACACAAAACATGATTAATAGAAAAATAGACACCAGCTACAAAATTTCAGAAGTATAAAGTAAGTTGCATTTTCCAACAGTAGACACAAGCCCAAATGGAGCTCTTTAAGAATACATTAAAACTCACTTGAAATGGGAGCCATCAAGAGGGAGAGAATAGAGAGAAACTACTAAAAGTTTTATCGCTACAATCACCTGCACCCAATTTTGAGGGTTTTCAAGGTCTATATGAATGTATATGTGTGTGTATGTGCATATGTGTATGTTTGAGTTCCACTTCTATCTTATTCTCTATCATCCATATGAATAAACAAGCTTTGATTGTCAATTGTCATTAATGAAATAGTTTCTTAAAATTATAAAATTAATTTAGAATATAAGTATGTAATCTTTTAGGAACTAATTTGTTATAAGTCTACCTCTATTTTTATTAATCATTTTTTGCATTAGCTGCATTGAAATATATTTATAGAGTTTTCACTCTCTTTTATTTTCACATGTGTAAATAGATATTAGCATCTTGATTGTTATAAATTTTTTTGTTCTGCTCATTTGTTTCATTATATAATGATATTAACTTAGATACTTAGTTACTATTTCTTACTTTCTTTTTTCGTCTCGAAAGTAACTTTTTTGAAAAAAAAAATAAGTAACTAAGTCTGTTACATAAACTAAAAACTAATAGACCACAATGTTGATGTCAACTTTCTCCTTACCCATGACTAAGAAACTAAAGACAACAACAAGAGAAATACAATCAGGAGCACAGAATTATAGTCATCACTCTGTTAAGCAATGAAACAAGTTGTCCATATGAAAATACTTGAATACATAATACTAAACAAACAACAAACCTTTTGTACAGACAGATAGGTAGATTATTTTAAAGCTCAATACTCATTCATATACAGCATATGGTAAAAATTAGCACCTTTCAATCTCTAATGAAACTAGTTTAACCAATCATATACCCAGGGCGGAGGTAGTGTATTGTTGGGGGTTCCCGGAAATCCACTAACTTTTGCGTGAATCGCGTATTTGTGTTGAAAATTCCAGTAAATATATAAAAACATATGACTTGGGAACCCATTAAAAATGTGTGTTGTTGGTTCAATGGTAGAAAAAAAGGCTTTTAAGTTTTGTTGTCATCTTGGTCAAAGGTTCAAATCCCCTAACCATCATGAAGGCTTTCATTTTCTTTTTTTTAATTTGAGAATGTGTGGAACCCACAAACTTTAAAATCTGAATCCGCCTCTGCATACACCTACTTGACCTTTCCAATAGGAAAACATTGATTCATCAAACTATTTTGAAAATTATAGATTCATTTTTCAATTAGGTCTACAAATATACCTAGAAGAGATCTAGGTTTTAGAACTACCAAAAAAAAAAAACAGATCTAATATCTCTTTTGCAGTAAAGAATCTCACAGAACATGTATGAAGCATCAAATCCATGGTTTCTAAGCAAGTATGAAACTTCTTATCAATTATACTGAGATTTTATAGAAATAATCCTCCTTATAAGTGGGAAAGTATCTGAAAGAGTACAAGTATTTCATATATCGTCGCCAAATTCGAAAGAGATAAAAAATAACCGAAAGAAGATAACTGAGGAAATGGAGATTACCTTCTGAAATCCAAAGTAGAGAGCTTCTCCTGAACACAAGCCGCCAGAAGAGGGCGAAGCAGAATCGAAAGCCTAGGGCTTTCTATGCATCAGTAATTTACCTAAATGCCCTCATTTTGAAGGGTAGTTTTTAACAAGGGAAGATTGGAATATTAATGAGATAAAAGAGCCGCTTTGGATTAGCGTAGCTGATAATTAAGAGGATGTTTGACAAATATTTTTAAAATTATTTATGCATTTAATAGATATTTAAAGTGCTTATCAGTTCGTTATTATATGCTAAAAACAATTATTAATTTAAAATAATAAAAGAGAATTTTTTTTTAAAAAAAATTATTCTTAATATTAATTATTTTAAAATTAAGAGATACATAAATAAATAGAAATTATAAAACTAATAAAAGATATATTAGTTAAATTACACTCCTAATTAATTTTTGTTAAGAATTATATAAAACCTTATTTTGACTAACTAATTGAAGGTGTACCCCTTAGAATATTATTGATTTGGCTAAGTATTTTACTTTATTCTTAATTTTTTGTTTTATTACCAAAATACCTATCCCAAAACTAAAAACCTAACTTCCTCTTCGCTCTCTGTAATGTATATCCATCGATCCTTTTTTTTTTTTTTTAATTAAAATATTTTTAAATTTATAATTTTGGTAAAAAAATATTGCCTTTTTAATGACTCGAACTCATAATTTTTATATTTTCTTGGTGATTCAAATCAACAATCTCAAAATTGAAGATGAAGAATGCTTACCATCAAAGCAACCCCTTTTATGATCAGGTTTGAAGTCATTATACCCTTTCTTTTGTTATTTTGTTTAGTGTTATCACCATGAAAAGATATTCCCACTGTACGGTGAATTTTTTTCTTTTTCAAAATATAATAACTTATAAGCTTAATGAAACATTTAGAAGTGTAATTTTGTTACTTTAGTGATACTAATGTCTAGAGATCATGTGCAAGATTAATCCTACAAATATCCCAAGGCAAGATCATGAAAAACTGTTAGCTCTTTACTCTGTTATATGGATGCAAAGATGACAAATTAAACCATTGCAAGAAATACTGAATCTTCTACTCTGCTGATCACTTAATTGTACCATATGCATATTCTTATCTAATGCACATAATAAGGTTTCGTGTCTACTCCACTGCCCTGTTGATCATCTAGGGTCCTAAACCTTCTGAGAGTAAAACATATTTTTTTTATATGTTTGACTAATGAAAACTCCAACTAAAATAAATGTATCTTTTATATATTTGAAGGGGAAAAAAATGAACGCAGGGCTCGTAACATAAAATAGTTTGATTTCATGTTATATTCAACCTAGCCGATCATTTTTCAACTCTGATATTAACAGGAAAGGACTAAATGATCTGGAGATCGACTGAATTCTATTTTTATCACGTTTACAGATACAAACCAGAGGCACCAAAATGAAACTCTAATTTAATGGAGTTAGGAGTCGCAAAAAGAAAATCCGTTTTATTCAAAACTCAAAATGGCATGCCTTGGTAGGTATATTTGGTGGCAACTTACATAATTTTTGGAGGCGAACGGATGCACCTTTATTGGACGACTAACTATGTCGCCACGAAGAAGCTTTAGCTATGGAAGTATTGGCAACGATCCTTCTGTCACCGCTAAAGGTTTTGCGTGGCAACCTGTTGAGTTTTGTTGACGACATTATTGTCACAGAAGACCTCTCAGTTCTTATTTTCACAGCTTCCCAGAAAAAATTCCTTCTGAAAACTTTGGCAGCAGAAATCAACAAGGAAATCAAGTTTGGACACTATTCAAAATTAATCAGAAATTGTGGAATAGACTTCTTTTTAAAACAAATTATAAGAGATAAACTCTATACGAATGACAGTTTTTAATTGAATTTATTAGTTTTTTCTCAATTCCTTAGTGACCATGTAATTGATAATGAGATTAGCTTGCTCATATAAAAAAATATTTAGCAATTGTTAATGAGATTTGCATGTTATGTGAGTTTTAAGTTTTAACCAATACAAACCCAATTATAAATGATCACGTGCCTGAAAGCTGAAACTGAAACTTGTGATGGAAAAAATAGTCATGTTTTCTTCACCATGCAGCTTTTACATTTTGGAATTTGGAGGTATGTGTTTTATACTAGAGTATTTTCTTTCATAGCATTGGGACACTAGAATCAATTGAAACTTAAATTTTGTTAGTGAAGTTCGAACCACAAATAGAATCCATGTCAAAAAAACCAATCCGTCTTATTCACGACTCAAAAGGGCAATGCGTCACAAGACGACTAAGGCAACTCAAATTGAATGAAAAGAAAACAGAAAAGAAAAATGAAGTTCCAAAAGCGGGGTTCGAGTTCATGCCATAGCTCAACTAGACCAGTTGCGTACTAGAATTTCCACTGAACTAATAAAAACCAGTGTTCATCCTCAGAGGAGAACCCGACGATGATGAGGGCAAGATAACTTGTTCACGTTGCGCATTGGCAATCCTCTCAAGCCTTTTCTCACCAATTCCAAATGCAGCTGCAAATTCTGGTCCTCCCAATCGCTGCATCAATGAGTTCGTACCCACCAAGAACTGTGGATGGTTCCTCCTTGCTGATGTAGTGAAGCCGAAGAACTCAAATGGGCCATTCGCTGAAGCAATTTGGCAGAAGGGAAAGTACCTTGGTACCCAAAAAACATCCCCTTCTCGTACTCTTGCATTCATGGCTAAAGTCCCATTCGGATACACAATTTGGACTCTGCCAGTCCCTCTCAACACTACTCCATACTCTATTGCTGTTGGATTGACATGAGGTGCCATCATGGATCCCTACATTAACCAAGAAACAATAGATAAAACAAGTGAGCAAGAAAAGAAACATATATAAGTAAGAAGGAAAAAAAACAAAGATTAGGTATTAGTGTATGTTAGCTTGTTAGTGGGTAACCTCCGAACAAGAATTAAAAAATCCATGATCTAGAATAATGATCGGGTCATTACCGAAGATAGATTGACAAGATAGACGCCATTGCCGGATAGTTCTAAAGGAGAATAATCAGACTCGTCCAACTTCTTGCTCCATCCATAGTTGTTCTCGAAATCAGGCTTCCTGTTGTAGAGATTGTACGTTGATGGAGCTTTGTGATTCACTCTCTTGACAACATCTTCCATGTTTAATAGAGTAAACAGAAATTTCCTCAATGACCATGTTGATTTTTCCTCTTTGGGCCTAGATTCTTCCTCAAAATTCACAATCCTCTTCAAATGAGCTAGTTTCTGGTGGGGTTCTTGGGCCAAGAATTTGGACCAAATGTTTGAGTAATGAGAACTAGATAAATGCACTATTGGCCCCGAAGACTGCCTGGTCAAGAATGTGTGTAATTCTGCTGTCGATACCTGTCATTTTACATAAACTTGACTCAGTTTTTTCCACTAGCAAATGTCTCAAGAATAAGTAAATTCCTCGAATACTTACATTAAGAGCAGTTGATAATGTGGAATGATCGAATCCAGCAAGAATAGATGCAGGATGAACTCCACCGCCAATGAAGAATGACTGAAAATAATTACACGAGTTACTACAAAGGTTTTGGGAAGAAAATTAGGACAATAAACCTAAGACAAGAAATGGATTAAAAGACCAATTTTTGAGAAATTAGCTTAGGATACCTGGAAAGCATTCCATCCCATGGATTCTGAGGTAATAGCAATGCTGCAAATAATACGAAGTCTCTCGTTTTCAACCCTATTCTCCAAATAGAAAGCTGATCCAGCAGGAATTGTGTACACATCTCCGTGCTTCAAACTCCTTTCCGCTAGTTCATCCTTGTAGATGTGTCCAACTCTGGCTTCCCCTGTATTCAATTCATAAAAATTGGATATTTATTTCACGGATATTGAAAATATTGGCTTATCAAGAGAAGGATCTAATACCTATACCATGTCAGTTTTTCACATCAGGTAAACTATAACATGTTGTATCAATTAATTTGCATTGTTTTTCAAGCTATTAATCTCATTTTCTTGAAGGATCACATGTAATACGCTATTTAGTATATTGAAGTTAAACCCTTTAAAAGATCAAGTGAAAGTGAGAAGATAAATTTTACCTTGGTGAACAAAGAGGACAAGATCGGAATCAAGATATTGAGGAATGAAGAGAGTATTGGGTTCCATGGAGATGAAACCAATATGCATTGGACTATGGAGAAATGAACCCCTTCGATAGCCACCCTTCACCAATCTCATCGATCCAGCATCAGTTTTCACAACATTATGTAATTGACGCAGTAAGAACCATTTTTCTCCTTGTGTCTTTTGCACACTCCCTTCCTGTTCTTCACTTTCTCTCTTTCTTCCTTCGTATTCATAGCCACCAACGGAGGCCGCTAGTACAGAGAAAAGTACCAGCACTAGAAGCAGTAGTGTCCTAATCTTTGCCATTTCAACCTGTAATAAAGAAGAATATTTTCTTTAATCAGTTTGGTACAATGGAGAGTGAAGGATCTGCAGTTGTTTATATAGAGGGAATGGTGAGATTTTAAGGGGATTTGTTGTTAACCATGCAAGATTTATAGGCTTTTCTTGTGACTTGACGAATAGATCCTAAAAAATTATTCGTTGAACCAACGAAATATATCATTTGGTGAAATTTGTATATAGAACCAAACGATGTAGCAGAACTTGATGACCACTTCAAAGGGCTATTCTGGTGCAATAAAAGAATGTATTTAACATATAAGATGTATATACTAATTTTTTCAATCAGCATTTAGTATAAACAATTCACCATAAAGCTTTAGTTGTCATACTAATAATAAAATGTAAGCCGTAGACATTTTAATTTGACCTTCACTCTCATTTAAACACTCCAACTTTTTAGGACAATCTAGAAACCTTAGACATATTTGTCTTTCAAGCATATTTGAGCAGTGTGAAGTCTTATTTTAACCCATATTTTTCATTTTTTTTTATCTAAACCTTGAATCCTCTGGCGAGTCGTCCTATCGGAAAAAAAATGGTCACTCTGGCTTGAACTCCTCTCCCCTATCAAATTCCAAACCCAAAATCAAAACCCACCTCAGGTTCTAACATATAGATAACCGGAATCTCAAAAATATTAAAAATTTCAAACTTAAAAAATGTAATTCAGACGCAAAACTGAGTCACCGGAAAGTTTTTCCGGCGAGATCTCCGATGAACTTTCAAAATATGGAGAACGCAAAAGCACAAAGTTCAAGTTAAATTGAAGCACAAAAAATGGAAAACACAAAGAGTCCGACAAGATCTCCTGCTCTATTACTCCCTCCGTGTAAATTTAATGTCAGGTATACTAAAAATAGGTGTTTCAAAATATTTAGCTAGTTTTAAAATTTAAGAGACAATTAATTATTTTTTTTAATTCTGCCGTTAGAACTTAAAATCATTCTAAAATACGAAAAGAATTACTTCCTCCATTTCAAAATAAATAGTGTTTTAACGATTATGTTTTTTTCCAATTCTGTACTTAGAACTTAAAGTCATTCTAAAGTATGAAAAAAATTACTCCCTCCATTTCAAAATAAATGGTGTTTTAGTGTTTTCATTTTATTTCAAAATAAGTGGTGTTTTACATAATAATCAAGAAGATATTAATGACGTTCTTTCAATTTTACTCTTATTTAAATGGAGAAAGTTTTACATAATCAAGAAAATATTAAATAATTACATCTTTTTCAAGATATTTATTAGGGCTAAGTGGGTAAAAATACATTCTTCTATCTAGGAATAAGTAGTTTTCTTAAGGGTGTGTCCAAGCTAAAAACACCACTTACTTTGAAATAAATGGAGTATCGTAGTTTGTTTTCAAAAAGTTAATAGAGTTATATTAGTCAAATTACCATGTATATTAATTTAATGGATATGCAAATCTTATTATAGTAATTAAAATAAAACAGAGGGTATCTTTCTTTTATAATTGCTTCTTTTTTTTTCATATTAACCTACTTCTATTTTCAATCTCGTAAAAAAGAAATTCAATTTATCCAGTTAGTTGTATTTTTTAGTCCATGATAGCAGAAAAAAGCTCAAAAAACCCATAGTTAATTTCAAAAAGCTAAATTTATGAAAGATTAGGATTACAATAAGCAGGGGAAATCGGGTCTGCTTTTGAAATTTAGACGACCACGAAGAAGAAAGTGGATAGTTAAAGGGAAAAATCTTAAATATGTCGTGAAATTATCATAAAGAGTGAAAAGTTGAAAACATACTTAAATATCACAATTTTTTAAATTTCATAATGTGTGATTTTTTTTATATAAACTATAAACAAATATTTATTAAAATACACTTCAATTATCAATTACTCACTTTATTTACCTTAAACATTCTTGTAGGAATCTAAAAAAACTTTGATATTTTAGGTACTCTATCAGAAATGACTCATTCAACTCAAATAACCAATTTTAAAATATCGTTTGGACATGTGGCCACAGACTAAAGTTCATGTCATTTATCGGTCCCACCAAATTAAAAAGCATTCCAATTAAATTAATCCATCTAGGAATTGAAACTGACCTACCCTTTTAACCCAAAACCTGTCAACTCCCTTTGTCTTCTTCACTGCTCCGACGAGGAGCTTCTAGCTTCGGTAAACCAGAGCAACCATTGACGCGACACATCCCCTTCCTCTCTTGATCTCTCAAGATCTCATCCCCTTCCTCCCTTATTTTGTTTTCTTTTTGCAACAAATATGGATCACCCCAGTCCCCAACCGAAAATTATACGGGTACATTAGGGGGGGAGCTACTAAGAGGATAAGGGTTCAATTGAATTCCCTTTGTTAAAAGTTATATTTGTACATATACGACAAAATGATTTTATATATATATATATATATATATATATATATATATATATATATGTAAAAACTATTGAATTCGATTAATATTAGAGAAAAAGCTTAAGTATATTGAATTAGAGAAATTCATGTTAAACAACAACAATAACCCACTCTAATCCAACAAAGTGGGGTCTGGAGAGGTAGAAAGTACGCACACTTTATCTCCACCTTAGAGTTAAAGAGGTTGTTTTCGGTAGAGCTCGGCTTATACAAAAACAGTCCCCAGAAATTCATGTTAAACATAGGAGATTAAAATTGCAAGATGATATTTTGTTTTGTTTGCGGTGTAGAGGAGGAATCACTAGGACCATATTTAACTAATGATTTTTCTAGTTGCTGGTATAATCCTCGAACTTATCTGCATACATAATGTCTACCTAAATTTCAGTTTTTCATACTAACGTTAAAAGAGTTCGAACTAGGAACACAATCATGTCAAAAGAACCAATCCGTCTTATTCACAACTCAAAAGGGAAAAGCGTCTGGTGTCCAACAAGACAACCGAGGAAACAAAATCTGATCGCATCAAAGGAGAATAGAAAAGAACCCAAAAGAAAAAAAGTTCAAAAATTGGCATGAGTTTTCATGCCATAACTCAACTAGACCAACTACATAATAGAATTCTCACTAAACTAATCAAAATTCATGAATGGCCTTGTCACCAAGAGTAGCTGATGATGATGGCAAGATGACTTGTTCATGTTGAGCATTAGTAATCTTTTTAAGCCTTTTCTCACTAATTCCAAATGCAGCTGCAAATTCTGGCCCTCTCAAGCTCTGCATCAGTGAGTTCTTACCCACCAAGAACTGTTGATGGTTCCTTCTTGCTGATGTAGTGAATCCGAAGAACTCAAACGTGCCATTTGTTGAAGCAATTTGGCAGAAAGGGAAGTACCTTGGCACCCAAAAAACGTCCCCTTCTCGTACTTTCGCATTCATGGCTAAAGTCCCATTCGGATACACAATTTGGATTCTGCCAGTCCCTTTCAACACTACTCCATACTCTATTGCTGTTGGATTAACATGAGGTGCCATCATGGATCCCTACATTCACAAGTAAAAGAAAAGAAACATACATGTTACTATACTTGGACATGTTTACTCAGATTCTAGACCAGAGGTTACTAGTAGCCTAAGGCAAATGTATAATTAAGTCAATGCATGCAAGTGATCATTACCGGAGATAAATTGACAAGGTAAACGCCATTGCCAGATACTTGTAGAGGAGAATAATCAGACTCATCTAACTTCCTGCTCCATCCGTAATTGTTCTTGAAATCAGGCTTCCTGTTGTAGAGGTTGTACGTTGATGGAGCTTTATGATTCACTCTCTTGGCAACACCTTTTCCGTTTAAATAAAAACACACAAATTTCCCCAATGACCATGTCGATTCCTCTTCTTTTGGGCTAGCTTCTTCCCCAAAATTCACAATCCTTTTCAAGTGAGCTAGTTTATTGTGGGGTTCTTGGGCGACGAATTTGGTCCAAATGTTTGTGTGATGAGAACCAGATAAATGCACGATTGGTCCAGAAGATTGTCTTGTCAAGAACGAGCTTAATTCTGCTGTCGATACCTGCAATTTTACATAATTTTGATCCAGTTTTTTCCACTGACAAATTTAGTAAGAACGGGCAAATTCCTTGGATACTCACATTAAGAGCAGTTGATAATGTGGCATGATCGAATCCAGCAAGAATGGATGCAGGATAAATTCCACCACCAATGAAGAAAGACTGAAAAAATAGTTAGACGAGTTACTACAAAGCTTTTTGAAGAAAAGGACATAAACCAAAGGCAAGAAATGGATTAAAAGACCAATCTTTGAGAAACTAGCTTAGGGTACCTGGAAAGCATGCCATCCCATGGATTCTGAGGTAATACCAATGCTGCAAATAATGTGAAGTCTCTGGTTTTGAACTCTATTCTCCAAATAGAAAGCTGATCCAGCAGGAATTGTGTACACATCTCCATGCTTCAAATGCCTTTCTGCTAATTCATCTTTGTAGATGTGTCCAACTCTTGCTTCCCCTGTATTCAATTCATAGAAAATGAATATTCTGGTTTATAATTTAATTTTTACTCTACTCGTGTGTTTTAACCTGTTAGCATTTTTCAGATTATTAGTCCCCCTTCTTATGAAAGACTCTCTTTAGTTATCATTTAGATAACTTAACGAAATATTTTAAGTATATAATAAGAAGTAAACTCTGAAAAAAATAGAAGTTAAATTACCATGGTGAACAAAGAGGACAAGATCTGAATCAAGATATTGAGGGATGAAGAGACTATTGGGTTCCATGGAGATGAAGCCAATATGCATTGGACTATGGAGAAATGAACCACTTCGATAGCCACCCTTCACCAATCTCATCGACCCAGCATCAGTTTTCACAACATCATGCAGCTGACGCAGTAAGAACCATTTTTCTCCTTGTGTCTTTTGCTCACTTTCTTCCTCTTCTTCCTCTCTTTCTCTCCTTCTCCCTTCATATTCATAGCCACAAACAGAGGCCACTAGTGTCGAGAAAAGTACCAGCACTAGAAGCAGCAGTGTCCTTCTATTTCCCATTTTCAACCTGTAATAAACAAGAATGTTTTGTAATTTTTCTTTAATTCTGTTTTGGTTCAGTGATGAGTGAGGGATCTGTAGCAGTTTATATAGAGTGAATGGTGAGATTTGAAGTGATCTGTTGTCAGCCAAGCATGATTTTTAGGCTTTTCTGGTGTAGTATAAACACTGAGATCCTGAAAAATATATGCTGAACCAAAAAAAAAAGAAAAAAGAAAAAAAAACGCATTTCATGAAGCTTGTATACATAACCAAATGAGTCGCGAAATTGCAATTTTGATGACCATTTCAAAGGGCTTAATCTAATGCAATAAAATTAAAGATCTAAGGTGTATGCATGTATGTATGTAAACATGCTAAACTAATTTTAATAAATCAGTAATCAAACACTAATTTATCTTTTTTTTCTCTTAATAATTTGATTTTGTTGAGACAAACATTAGAGAGTTGACCTAGCTCAACTCTGTTTCTATATTTATAAAATTAAAAAAAGCTTAGTTGTTGATTCAACTCGTTAATGTAAAAGCTAAATTGGGGTTCATATAGAGTAAACGGCAATGGCGCAAAAAACCAGCCGCAGGAAGAGACCAAATATACTCATCACCGGAACTCCGGGCACAGGGAAGACGACTATGGCGGCTGCCCTGGCGGAGGTGACGGAGCTCCGCCACATCAACGTCGGTGACTTCGCTAATGAGAAAAACTTGACCAACGGCTGGGATGACACCTTCGATTGCTACTACATCAACGAAGACCTTGTAAGTCTTTAAACAATTTCCTTCTCCCTATAGGAACCAAAGCTCTACTTTTAGGTAGATTTTTTAATTTAAATATTTTGCCTATTACTCTTTGACTTCTTTAATGCTGAGCAATTGGGGATCAATGAGTATATAGAGGATGCAAGTGTGGAAGTCCCATATCTAGTTTTATGATTTGAATAATTTTGTTCAAGTTTTGAGCTTTTGTGATCCCAAACCCAGAAGATGCTCTTGATGAATTGTATCATTATCCGTATGTGTTTAGATAGATAGTCTGATGTAAACCGATTAAGATTGTTGCGGATGTTTTAGATTAAATGGACATGAACAGTTAAAGCTTGATGGTAAACATACAATAGATGAGATTTAAGATAGCAGTATTAATTTGAATTTGGTTTATGTTGTGCTCTTCAAAGTACAAATGGAAGTCGAATAGATATTGTATTCATATAGATATACCCAATTAAGTTAATTCGGAATTGAGGTATAGTTGATTGATTAATTGATTTGTACTCTTCAAAGCATTTTTAACTAAGGATGATCAATTGATGGAATTTGAGTTTATGGTGATTGTGTTGTTTTTCCACCCTGCACTTCCTGTGTTTTTATGCTATTACGGTATTTGTTTTCAGAATAAAATTCCTTGGTATAATGGGAGAGAAGGCAGGGCCACAGGGGAGAAAACTTTCTTATTCGATTGTTACAGTTTGAAGTTTTAGCATAACAATGATTCCTATTTCCAAGTCTCGACTGGGGAAATTAGTTTCCTTTGAAGATTATCGAAATGTGTTGTAACAACTTGCATGATGTTGCTTATCCAGGTATGCAATGAGCTTGAAAATTTGATGGAAGAAGGTGGAAACATTGTTGATCATCACGGCTGTGACTTCTTTCCTGAGTGTTGGTTTGATCGTGTGGTGGTGCTTCAAACTGACAATTCTGTCTTGTATGATCGGTTCACTAAGAGGTACTCAATCAATTGATCCTTACTTTTTCGTTTGTGTGCATCTCTGGCATCGCCCTATTGAATATGTCTAGACTGTTTGACTGTCCTAGAGGCTACTCCGATCAAAAGCTTGCTAGTAATACTGAACGTGAAATCTTTCAAGTTTTGCTGGAGGAGGCAAAAGAGAACTATCCAGAGGATATTGTGGTCATACTAAGAAGTGATTCTGTGGAAGATATTACCAAAAATGTGGAGACACTGACAAGTTGGATTAGTAATTGGAGCCCTGTCTTATGATTAAAGTATCAGAAGAGATGTACTATAGCATATTAAGGCTACTTATGAGCAAGGGCCGGGACACAAAGGGGGTTTGAAACCCCGTTGTCAACAATTACACTATATAGGTAAGGTCAAAATTTTAAATCTCCTTGGCTTCTTTGTGTATTTACGTCTTTATATTTTCTATCACTTTATTGAAAATCCTAGCTCCAGCATTGCTCATGGGGAAATTATGTTCTACGGTGACTATTTGGTTGTGGCTTCTTCTTCTCTTTTACATACGAGCAGAAAATTCAGCTGGATGTACTGAGTGTGATTGCACATTTCCTTTTCTCTGTTTAACAGAATGCAGACTTAAAGTTTATGTCCAAAACGTTTCTCTGAGCAATATTTGCCTTAATACAGTCGTGTTACAATTTCCCAGTGGACCATGTTAAGCTCAGATGGAACTATTACTGTCTTTTGTATATTCACTTATCCAGGTGGGACACGTTAGGAGACTTGTGCAAATCAAAATACGAAAAAACTATTCTAACTGAAAGAGAACTCTTAAAGCCTATGTAGGTAATAATCTACGCTAAGAGACATGAAATCTAGAGATAACAGAAGATAGTTTATCCAATAAGCCTCCCTCAAGTTAAGTTATATGTCACTAAGCGCAACTTGAGCAAATTGCAGGCTTGACCAATACTTTTCTGAGACTATCAGCTAATTGATCAGCGGCATGGACATAAATGACACGAACCTTGTTCTATTTGGACATGTTTTGCGCACAAAATGGAAGTCCACCTCAATATGTTTCATACGACTATGAAAGACAGAATTCTTGCTCAAGTAAGTGACACCAATGTTGTCAAAGTAAATGGTAGGGACCTTGTTGACAGAAAAGCATGTTGGATGTTACAATCTGATCTCAATATTTATGAAAACCTACTTTCTATTAAATTTACTCATAGAGCTAACTTTTAAGAAGACAACTTTGAATAATACTGTAGTAAGCAAATGCATAAGAACTAAACTGCAACATCAGTTCAAATACGATGAGTAAAATTGAGCCTCAACAATAACTTTTCTCATAGTTGTAACGGTGGAATAGGAGTAGTTAGTTTATATGTTGTCAAGTAATTTCAGTAGCCCAACAAATACCACCACAGGTATAACTGCAATTTCAAATTTTCTTACTAGTAGTAATAGAGTTCAAACCACGAACAAAATCATGTCAAAAAACCAATCCGTCTTATTCACAACTCAAAAGGGCAATGTGTCTTGTGCGCAACAAGACTACCCAGGAAACAAAATCAGATCGCATGAAAGAAAAACAAAAAAGAAAAAAAAAAGGGTCCAAAACTGGCTTTGAGCTTTCATGTCACAACTCAACTAGACCAAGTGACCAAGTACTACTAGAATTTCCACTATAACAATAAAAACTCATGAGTTGCCTTGTCACCAGGAGTAGCTGATGATGATGGCAAGATGACTTGTTCACTTTGAGCATTGACAATCCTCTTAAGCCTTTTCTCACCAATTCCAAATGCAGCTGCAAATTCTGGCCCTCTCAAGCTCTGTATCAATGAGTTCTTACCCACCAAGAACTGTGGATGGTTCCTCCTTGCTGATGTAGTGAAGCCGAAGAACTCAAATGGACCATTTGCTGAAGCAATTTGGCAGAAGGGGAAGTACCGTGGCACCCAAAATACGTCCCCTTCTCGTACTCTCGCATTCATGGCTAAAGTCCCATTCGGATACACAATTTGGATCCTGCCAGTCCCTTTCAACACTATTCCATACTCTATTGCTGTTGGATTGACATGAGGTGCCATCATGGATCCCTACATTGACGAAGAAACATAGATAGAACATGTAACCAAGAAAAGAAACATACAAGTTGACATATATACATGTACAAGGTTAACTATGTTTTGCTTTCAAACGAGGAGATTTGAGTCGATGAGTGGAAATAAATGATCATTACCGAAGATAGATTGACAAGATAAACACCATTGCCGGATTGTTTTAGAGGAGAATAATCAGACTCGTCCAACTTCTTGGTCCATCCATAATCGTTCTGAAAATCAGGCTTCCTGTTGTAGAGATTGTACGGTGATGGAGCTTTGTGACCCACTCTCTTGACAGCGTCTTCTCTGTTTAATAAAGTAAACAGAATTTTCCTCAATGACCATGTTGGTTCCTCCTCTTTGGGGCTAGCTTCTTTCTCCAAATTCACAATCCTCTTCAAGTGAGCCAGTCTCTGGTGGGGTTCTAGGTCCAAGAATTTGGACCAAGTGTTTGTGTGATTAGAAGTAGATAAATGCACGATTGGCCCGGAAGATTGTCTGGTCAAGAACGTACTTAATTCTGCTCTTGAGACCTGCAATTTTACTTAATATTAACTCAGCTTTTCTTTTCTTCCACTCATAAATGCAGTAAGAAGTGGTAAATTCATTTGAACACTTACATTAAGAGCAGTTGATAATGTGGCATGATCGAATCCAGCAAGAACGGATGCTGGATGAATTCCACCGCCAATGAAGAAAGACTGCAAAATAGTTACACGAGTTAGTACGAAGCTTTTGGGAAGAAAAAGGACATAAACTAACGACAAGAAATAGATTAAACGTTCAACTTTTGAGAATTTGACTTAGGCTACCTGGAAAGCATGCCATCCCATGGATTCTGAGGTACTACCAATGCTGCAAATAATGTGAAGTCTCTGGTTTTGAACTCTATTCTCCAAATAGAAAGCTGATCCAGCAGGAATTGTGTACACATCTCCATGCTTCAAATGCCTCTCTGCTAATTCATCTTTGTAGATGTGTCCAACTCTTGCTTCCCCTGTATTCAATTCATAGAAAATAGAAATTCCGGCTTATAATTTAATTTTACACTATCCCGTATATTATAACCTGTAACATTTTAATACAATGTCAGTGTATAAGAAGATGAGGCTTAATTACCATGGTGAACAAAGACGACAAGATCGGAATCAAGGTACTGAGGGATGAAGAGGCTGTTGGGTTCCATGGAGATGAAGCCAATATGCATTGGACTATGGAGAAATGAACCCCTCCGAAAGCCACCCTCCACCAATCTCATCGACCCAGCATCAGTTTTCACAACATTATGTAACTGACGCAGTAAGAACCATTTTTCTCCTTGTGTCTTTTGCTCACTTTCTTCTCTTTCACTCCTTTTCCCTTCATATTCATAGACAGAAACTGAGGCCACTAGTGCTGAGAAAAGTACCAGCACTAAAAACAGGAGTGTACTTCTATTTCCCATTTTCTAAGTTTGCTTTAATTTAATCAGTTTTGGTTTACTGGTGTATCATGAGGTGTTGGGTATGTGGTTTATATAGAGTGAATGGTGAGATTTGATGGGAGCTGTTGTTAACCATGCATGATTTTTAGGCTTTTTTCTGGTGTACTATAAACGCTTAGCTTTTGTATCAAAAATTTCAATTTGATGACCATTTCAAAAGACTAATCTAACGCAATAAAAGAAAGGATCTAAGGTGTATGCATATAAACAAGACTAATTTTAATAAATCAATAATGAAAACACTAACTTAATTTATCTTATTTACTCTTAATAATTTAATTTTGTTGAAACAAATGTTTGAGAGTTCATGTTGCTCAACTCTGTTTCTAAATTATAAAAAAAGCTTGCTTGTTGATTCAACTTGGTTGTGTGCTCAGATGGAATAATTGTTGTTTCATTACAATCTAAAAGTAAAAAGTTGCATTCCAGCGGTGTGGCCTAGTGGTCAATGAAAAGAATTAAGAACCATGAGATCTCTTAGCAAAGACAAAAACATATATGTTGGTGGTGGAAGGTGGAGGTATCACGTGAATATCTCACAGAGTTATCTGGTACTGCCCGTGAAATTAGTTAAGATATACCTAAATTGACCCGAACATCACTATTATCAAAAGTTTTTTTTTTTTTTTTTTTTTTTTTTTTTTTTTGTATTAACTTAAACTCCAGGAGGAGCATAGAATAAAGGTATTTAACCTTACATTGCTCATTTTTATTATTTACAACTTTGAAATTAGTCATTCTATCTAATATGCTGTACGTATACTCACTTGATCATTTTTTATCATACTCAATTTTTTTGAGAGAATTGGTTTTGTAAACCAGTTTTATATATATATATATATATATATATATATATATATATATATATATATATATATATATTATTTTTTTTTTATGAGCTTTTTATAAAAAATTTCATTTTTACATATAAAAGATCTGAAAAAATTATTTTCTTTCTATTCAAAATTCGCAAGTGATAAGAGATCTCATTTCTTTGACTCCTCTGTCTAAATAAATAAAATAAACTTTATGATGTTACTAAATAAAATGGCCTGTGCTGTGCACTGATAAACAGGTTTATCGCCAGTTTATGGGCCACATGGTGAAAAGTATTTAGGCAAAACTATGCAACAAGTGATCATTGAACTGGACCAACGAAGGGCCCAAAGTGAATCATGCGGACACAAGCCCATGATCATCTGACCCAGCAATAAACTACTGGAGATTTATGCCCCGTTTGGTTATACAAGATGAAATCAAGATATAAAATTTTATGAGATAAAGTTAAAGTTTTATTTGAACATGCAATTTTGAAATTTTTAAGTTGTATTTTTTTCTCATGAACATAAAGACCCCATAAATTGTGAAAATTATTGAAATTTCCTCATTTCTTATACTATCTTACTAAATAAGTAAAAGTTCATAACAAATTATAATACAAAACCATTCTAAAAAAAATAAAACATTCATTGATCGAACTTTAATTCAATAAAAAGTAAAATTTAACATGAGTTGTAGTGTACTACTCTTTAATATAATTCTCCTATATGGTTAGCAAAGGTTGGTAAGAGTAATAATACTGACAATAAATTTATTTTATATTTGAAATAAATGGTTGATATATATAAAATGGTAGGGTTTTTTTACAAAACATAAAGTCGTGGGTCAAATTTTATATTTGAAAAGTCAATCTAATGATTTGAAATTTCAAATCAAGATTTTTTTAGAATTTGAAATTTCATCTCATGATTTCATAAATCGCATATTCAAATATTAATTTTATCTCATAATTTTAAATCACGAGATAAAATTACATATCTAAACGCCTTACTTACGAAATAAAATTCATATTTACAAAGTGATATATTGGGAGAGAAAAGTGAGAAAATTGCAAAGGATAAATTTTATCAAAATTAAAACCTAAAATCGAGAATACACATATTCCCTTCTTAATATGTAGAGTAATTATTTGTGGTGTGAATTCCTCATCAAGTAAATCAAACAAAATGAGAAATAAAAAATAATTTTTTAAGTCTGATTTCATTTTATGCTTACAAATACAATTATACGTATTCTTTTCAGAAAAATTCTTTTACATTAATACTTTTCTAAGTGCCTCAAAATATAGTTGAATGCTCTTATTAGAGTAAAATTTGCAATTTGCACTTATAATATATGTACTTTTTTTGTAACTTATATTTTATTCTATCTTTTAAAAATAATTTACATACTAATTTTCTTAATTCTAAAGAGATTATGGTGCAAATCATTTGTCACGATTCTTGTTGCATTTATATTTACGTTTATATGAACTAAATTAACATAAAAAGGGAATAGAAAGGATTGTCCCATTTTTTCTTTTTTTCCTTTTTAAATTCTTAAAGATACATAAAAGAGAAATATTTTATGTGATTTGCACGAACTGTGTGAAAAGTCATTGTGTCATTTTGATGATGTAACAATGCAATTAACAAATGGATTATCCACACACTTTTTTTAAGTGTCAAAACCTAAAAGTAAAAAGTAAAAAAATGTCGACGGATAGAAGAGACAAAATAAGCTAAAAGATGACCACAGAAGGAGGAAGAAGAAAATTTGCATACAAAAAATAAAACAAAATAAAATATATACTTAATATATTAAAAAAATCATATTCTGAGATCACTATTTAATCCTTTTTATTTTAACTACATTGGGATAGCTGACGGAGAAATGAAGAAGAAATTATAATATAGAAAATCAAATTTTTACTAATAAGATTAAAGTAATCAATTTGAGCTACTAATAAGATTTTTCAATTTATTTATTTTTTGGACTTTCATCTAATTTTTATACCTTTTTCCTTTTTGTTCCGCAAAAAGAACCGCGGGAGTAATCAGGTCAGGCAGATGCGTTCGAATATTTTTTTGAGTTTCATATTCATTCAGTATTGAAAATTATTAACTTAAACTCAAATTCATTCATTTTATGGCTCATTTTTATAATTACATTTTTTTCCCACTCTTAGAAACTCAATTTTTAAAAATAGAAAAGATAATCTCTAATTAAAAATTAAAATAATGTGTATTATTTCACCATAATCCACGTTAGTACATATAAACACGGACTGTGATCAGATGTTTGTGACATGCAACTTAAATTTTGAAGTATGCCACAGCAGATAGTCAACTTACAATTAACTCATGTCGGTTTTACATGGCGGCAATGTTCTGATCTGAGGTGCAGAATCTAAAAGGATATCATTAACGACTGCGCCGGAAAATGACAAAAAATAATTTCTTTATGTTTGTAGTAGATTTTTTTAAAAAAAAAATCATTTAAATATTTTTTTTTTGTAGTTGTAAATTTGTGATTTTTTAAGTTATTTTAATTACCCTTGAATATTTTTACAACCAAAAACATTAAAAAGAAATTCTCAAATGCTAAAAATAAATTATACCTCAAAAGTTGTGTCCCCTCTAAAATAGAAATAAGTAAAAGAATTAGTAAAAACTGCAAGATATGCATCTTCAAAAGTGACCCCCTTAAAGATCTTTTATGTCATCTTTTGTCGGATCTAACCAACATGATTTATTAAATATTTAAAAGCAATCAAAATTATTTATTTTTGATAAAATTAATAAATCTAAACAAAAGAGATTATTTTGAAGCTAGCTACCTCCCATTTATATTTAATTACATGAATTATTTTTAGCTATATATTCTTTATTATTATTTATATTATTAAATTTTTCATATTTTATTTTCAATATAGTATATAATTTTTTTTTATTAATTACTAGCTCATCCACCTTATTCATTAATACAAAAAATCTATAGAATTTGAGATATTATATGAAGTAATTATATACAGACTAATTTAATTAGTAGTTAAGTAGAAGAAAAGTTCAAAAAGTATTCAGAGAAAAAATATTTAAAGGCTCCAAATAATTTTTATTTGTTAAGGATACTTACAGTAGCAAATTTTTTTCTTCAATTTTTGATTTCTGTAGTTTCTTTTGTTTTTCCCTTCCTTAGAAAATGTGCACGGGATGTTATTTGAAATTTACAGGAAAGACATGATGTTGCGTATTCAACTGTGCATGACAATATAAACAGAAAAATATTAAAGAATTCAAAAAAAAATTATTTGCGAAGTGCTATATATCACTTGGGAGTAAACAAAATCGTAGATAATTTTTTAATTCTTCTCAATTTTGATTTCCCACTAATTGCTATTTTCATTTTAGGACTAATACGTTTCTTCTTCATCATCATCTTTTTTTGTATATGTTGTTTTAGGGAAACGAATAGGTGGCATATATTTTCATTTGGTATTTAAATTATTAATTTTTAAAAATTTTAATCTATAATTTAATTAAATATTTTTAATATATATATATATATATATATATATATATATATATATATATATATATATATATATATATATATATAATTAATTAATTTTATTTTTTATAAAATTATATATAATATCACTTGATACAAACGTGGAACGCATGTGCTATAAAATGAAAGATGATATTGCAACATAAACAAAGAATTGCCAACACACTGCATGATGAAGATCATGAAAAGATTTCACAATTTTATTGAAGTGATAGGTCCCCCAACCTGTGGAGATTCAAAAATATAAATAGAACATACACGTATATCTCTTTTCTTCTTTTTGATGGTGAATATTGAGTTTTTTTTGTCTTTTTATCCAAGTCCTATTGATTTAAATTTGACCTATTTAATTATTTAGAGTTTTTGCATATTTCTGTAGTACTGTGGGATATTCTGGTGATTAACACAGAGGTAGATGCAATTTTTGTGCCAGCAGTACAATGAATCTAATAATTTTTTTTACATAAAATGGAGGAAATAATTTTTTAGTTCTTTTATAAATATTTTAAAATTTTATAATTTTTTTAATTTTTTTTTATTTTTACACATAAAAAATCATTATTTTTATATATAAAAAATAAAAAAAAAACTTTTTATTTTATTCACATTATAAACAAACAAAAGATTTTATTTCTTCACATAAAATATTAATAAATATTAATTCTAAATCAATAATTTCAAAAGTATGATAAGTTCCGTTACGAACTTTGATGGTCAAGTCTATCACATTTAAAATTTTTACCTGTCATTGAATTAAAATGTTACCATTTGAACCACAACTGTATTCAATATTTATTATTAAAATAATAAATAAAATATTTTTTTTCATACACACTTTTATCACTTCTAAATTACATAAAATTAATTGATATGTATTTTCACTAAATTAATAAAGTTAAATCATTTGATTTTATATAAACATTCTGATTATCATTTTTGCTACAGTACTCACGAATAGGGACTTACTAATTAAAAAAGGAAATTAATTAATAATTAATTAATCACTTGGTATGCAATTTGCCAAATAATCTCTGTAGAAGCACATGAGTTTTGTAATTAACGTTCAATATTATCATCTACTCCTTTTAAGAAGAAAAAAAGAAAACAAAGAGAATGTTAATACGCGTTTAAGGGAAACATAAGCCATGATTAAACTTAAAAAGAAACAAGAAAAAGCAGGACAAGTGAACGTGCATTCTCGATTTGGGGATGACAGCTATATCTTTTTCCCTTCTTATTCTCAATCATACCTCCAAAATAGTACATTGACTGTTTATACATTCCTTTCCTCTCAAAATTATTCTCTCGTCTCAATTTACGTGTTGTATTTTTTAAAATATTTATTTCAAAAAATATATAATTTAATGGTAAATTTTTTAGATTATTTTTAATAAAATAATTTATAAAAGAATTAATTAAAAATATTGATCAGAATTGATGAAATAATTTTAAAGATAATTAATTAATTTTTCACTTCGATAAGAAGTGAAAAATTAAATAGCTATGTCATGAGGTAAGTCTTCATATACGGTAAAATGATTGAGAAAACGTGACACGTGTTAGCATGTACAATCAGTTAACATGACATTGTGTCAGGTCACGCGCGCGCCATGCATGGCGAACATGGTCGCATATGCATGAAATAGATTTGTGTGACTGACACTTGTCACACATGCATGAATTGCGGTTTACATGTGTGATAAGTGTCACAGTTATATCGTGCTTGTATCACGTTTGTGCAATAATTCTTCATTTATAAATAGTTCATAATTATTCCATATCAAGAAATGAATAGCTTAGTCATGTACATTTACTTTATGTGTAATTAAAGTATAAAACAGCATTAAAAAAATTGATTTTTTCGATCACAATTATTCGCATCAAATAATATGAGAAAGAGTTCAAATGTAAAAGAGAAATCAATTTCTCATAAGGGTCAATCGTCCTACTAAAAAAATTCAAAACAATGCTATGAATTCAGGTATGTTTTCTTAATTAAAGTAATATTAGTATATGATGTACTCGTGTAAATTATCAAAATCCACAGGTCCAAAGCCATGTCACGTTTTTAATTAGATTGTTTGTGTTTTATAAATTTTAGTGAAAATTCTTACAATTATGATCGATCACACATATATAATTTGATTGAGGTCATAAATTTTAAAATAAATTTTTTTTAAGATTTTGTATATAATCAAATATCACATCATAAATTAAAATAGAGAGAGCAGAAGAAAATTTGAATTTCGCCATAAAAAATTTAAGTAAATATGTATTTTGAAATCCGATGAAATTGACAGTTCTTTTTTAGAATTTAACATCTTCTGAAGTTTTTCAAATTTCATTTAAGATTTAGTAACAACTAGACTGTTCAAACTAATGGTAGTACGAATTTTTCAAATTTCATTTGTATTAAAAAATATAAAAATAAGAAACTTTCATACTTCATAGATTCTATCTGATTCAAATTTTGTCAATACATGTGCAATTTATTTACAACTCTATAATATTTACTCATATATAGTATTACAAAATTGTTACTTTTGCATATGCTTTGACGAACGACATAGGTATATTTTTTTTTTAATTTATGAGAAAAGAAAAATTGCATTTAATGAAACCATTTCCTTGAAGAGCCTCATTAAAGTGACGCAGTACGTTGTCTTTGTTGGTTGAAAGGTCATCATACTCTAGGTATCACTTTTTACATGATCGTATTTTTTAATTTATGTGATATAATTTAAATTAATATGAAAATTTATAACAACTCTTTATTAATAATAGACTGAAAAATATAAAGCTATTTATTTACGAATTTAACGACACGAGATCTTTTATTTACAAAAAATAGGGTTAGAAAGAGCAAGTTGAATTGGTGTGATATGACATCGTCGGTTAAATGACAAGACAAGGGTGGACAGGCCCTGTGGATTTAAAAGACAAAATAATAGTATTAAGATTCAACAATGCCAAGATAACTAGAGAGTCAAATGTTTCATTTGAAAGGGAATTCAAATGGAAAATCGATTTTGATGTAAACTATTAGGTGACCAAAAAGTTTGGCTTAATTAGATTCAATAATAATGAAGTGGGAATGGGACTTAAAGAAAGAAATATAAGAACATCTATCTTTTTCACATAAATTAAACTATCACTAAAAAAAAATAACATTGCGGGATCGAGCACAATTGCTTCCAACTTTTATATATCTAGATCAATCAAGATCTCCTTCATATTATATTACAATTTTGTTATCCTCCACTATAACCTTCTAGGGAGTTAATTAAATAGGCTCCCATGACTATAAACACAGAGGCAGATGAGACCTCGGTTTACTGGATTTCAGTATTTTTAATACGAAATATAATAATATATAAAATTATAATAGCTAGTACTAAAATTTCAAAAGTGCAATGATATTGAATTGAGTAATAAAAAAACTTTAAGTGTACATCTGCCTTGTTGAGAGAATGTTCCGATTTGAGGAACATATATATCTTCCTTTTTAATCATGTCCAAAGAGTCTCCAATAAGGTCCCAAAATTGTTGTTCTCATCTAGGACACTCATGTTATTTTGGAAGGTGAACTTGTCCAAAGATTGTTGGGGTGATGTTGGTGGAGATTGTCCCATTTCCATGTAAACAAAGGCCATGAGATTAGCTTGTTGGCATTGCATATTAACTAGCTCAGCTTGTGTTTTGGCTAATTGTGCTTGAAGCTCATTTACTTGCTTCTGAAGTTGACAAATTGCCCCAGCAGCACCGTAGACTGGATCCCTCAGCCTAGCGTTAGCCTCGTACACCATGCTACTTACCGCATCTGTTCTTTGATATTCCGGCAATTCCTAATCAAAATTAAGAAAATAATGTTTTATGATTTCCCCATCTACTGAATTAGTAACAATAAAAAGAAGCTCAATGTACAAAACATCTCGTGTTTTCACACGGAATTCGAAGGACTGCACTCCAAGAGGGTATAACGTATATAGGCAGTCTATCCTGACACAAATATCAACGGTTGATTCTATGAGTTGAAATTGAAAAGAAAAAGATTTTAGATTCCCAATTAAGCACTAAATTAGTAACAACAAAAAGGACAGTCCAGTGCATGAAGTATTCCGCATTCACAGAGCATCACAGAGCATCGCGATAAGGGTCGCATATTAAGGGGATGTAATGTAGGCAATTTGTCCTGATGAAAGCATCAGTGATTGATTTCATAGTTCGAACATGTGATCCATGAGTCATATAGAAATAATTTTACCATTACTCCAAAGGCTCCCTCGAGTAACAATATTTGTCCAAAATGATTACTGGTCTATACAACAAATGGAACCATAAGATGGAGAGAGAGTGTGTGCGTGTATGATTTTTCATTATTTGACACAAGAAGCAATGAGTAGCTGGTAGCAATTAGCCATGATGTTTTCTTTTTCTGGAAAACTAAGAGAAGTCAATGAAACAACCAAAAAATGAAAATGTAGCAACATGGAAAAGAACAGTAATTGGGATGTAAACAGAAAAAAGTTTCTTCACCAATAATTTATAAAGTAGATGTGGTTGTTGGTACTCATTATAGTATGTCCAAAGGATTTGAAAGCATGTCGTCCTTAGAAATCAATTCCCTCCTCTACAATTCCAAGAGCAACATTGGAATTTCACTATCAACTTATGATGTCAGTTTGCATAAATAACTATATAGCCAATAGGATCCTAATTTTTCAAATTGCAACTTTGGCCTACATTAAATACTACCACCTAATTGGTTCCGGTCATTAATTAAATAAAGCATACCCCCTAGATTTGCCTGCTTGAACTTTGACCCTTTTTTTTGTGTGTGTTGCTATTTTGTAACAAATACACTAATAATATATGCAGGGGCGGAGCTACGAGTGCAACCAGATTTACTTCATCCCGTGTTTATTTTTTTCATTTCCGTTGCTCAGCTACTAATTAAATGAAGCTAAAAAGGGCGGTAAAAATGGGAAATTGAACATAGTGGAACTTGTTTTTCAGTCACTATTTATTGCTAAAATTTAACAATTTAATGCTAAAATTTAACAATTTAATTGACCTAATTAATAAAAACAGGGAGTAAAAATGTACCTGCAAGAACTTGATAATATTGCTAGCGCCAAAAACACGATGAGCAGTGGTGAATTTGATGGGATCATTGGGAGGAAAATAAGGTGCCAACACACATTTCTCAGCGCATCTCCGCCGTAATATCTTACAGGCAGCACAAGGTGTGGCCACCACTCGCGGTGGAGATGGAGAGTTACGTGGCGGAGATACGGAGCAAGGAGACGGCGGTGTTGCGTTGGTGATTGTCGTGTTGCTGGACTCCATATTTTTCTAATTTGTAAAAAGTGTACGTGCAAGGAATTAAGAAAGCTCAGAGAAAGAAAGAGGAGAGTATATTATAGGGTGCTTTAAAACAGAGTAAGTGAAGTGAATATTTATAAGCCAAAAAACGAGCGGCGGGGCTGGGGCGAGAAGAGGGGGTGGGGGTGGGGATGGGGATGGATGACATCATAATTAGTAATGTGACATCTACAATTTTTTAATAAAAAAACTTTTATATTTTAAATTATATACATTAACGATCACACTTTGGTCAAGTATCCTACAAAGAGACTATAAAAGATCTTTTTATTTCTTTTTTGCATTAAGGGAGGTCGCAACGTTTCAACACTGGGTTCATGATCAATTCATCCGAATCCAATATCTTGGACGCGGATTATATATTTTAATTTATGTGAAAATCAATATCTTAACTGTATGATGAATTTAGTATAATAATTCTTAAATGTCGACCTCATCAAAATTAAAAATCTTAGATCCACTTTGTTGGTGATTTTATCAGGTAACAATTCATATAAACTAATCCTAGTTGAGTTGAATAACTCTGTTCTTCTTTTTCCCCTGCATGTGAATACTTGATTTTGGTTTAGCCGATTTTGGAGAGTCAATTACTACATTAGCCAATTAGTGGTTAATTGAGAGGCAATTAACACTTATATTGTCTTTTTTTTCCCTAATAAATTATGAAAGTAAAAAATGAAAAATGAAAAAATTGGAAATTTCTATTCCTAATCATTCAAGAAAACCAAGAGAAAACAGGAAAACCGATTCCCATTCCTAGACACAGAAGGAAACCAAATTCTCTTCTTATTCTGTTTACCGATGATAAATCCGCACCAGTAGAAGAGATTGTTACTACAGCTGAGGTCCACCCAGTGTCACCTGAACAACATGAAACAGAAATGCCAGAAGACAAATTCCGTCTATACGATACAGTCGATGTATTTTCCAACGATGGATGGTGGCTTGGATATTTCACTGGAAGAATCGGACAAGAATACTCTGTCTAATTCCCTACAACTGGTGATAAAATTGCATATCCACCTGATGTCTTGGAGATTTCATCAAGAATCTGGTAATATTTCACGTAGTGTTTTTCTCAAAAAGTCACTTAACTTTGTTTAATAACTTAAAAGTCACTAAACTAAATATATTTCTCTCAGAAAGTCAATCAACCAAGGGTATTTCTCTCAGGAAGTCACTCAACTTTATTGTATAACTCAAAAGTCACTCAACTAATAGTAGTTCTCTAAAAGAATTACTCAACTATTCATATTTCACTTAGAAAGTCACTCAACCAATTTAAATAATTTTTTCATTAAGTTTCATGACATGAAATTTTTATTTAAAACTAAACTTTTAAGAAATAAAAAATATTTATTTTAACAATTTTATTGATCCGCCCAACTTGATATGGCCCACTAAAATTATATAGGTCAAATATATATTTATCAACACCCTTTTATTTTAGAAAATTTTACGTGGTAACTCATTTTCTAAAAGTTAATTGCATTAATATCAGAACTTTCTAAATTTTTCAATTTTTTTTATATAGCCAATAATTTAAATGTAAATAATGTCCAAAAAGATCAGGAATTAGTTTATTTTTAATTCTTATTAATCACATCTCCTTATCTCTCCATAAATAATGAATCAATTTTAGTTGTTAATATTTTATAGCTCATTCTTTCATTAAATTAGGAATTGAATACTAAAATAGCTTCTTCGATTTTTCTCAAAGAGCATATTCTGATTTTATTTTAATGGAATAAATAAAATATAGTAATATTTTCTTAGAATATGCATGATTGTAATTTATTATATTTAAAATATTATCAAAATTAATGGTATGTTTAAACTATAAAACATTTATATTGAAAAATATGTCATAATTATGAAAATATTAAAAACAAATTATGGGCATATATATTAATGTTGTTAAATATTTAAACATACAAAAATTATAAATAAAGAATCACAAATAATTAAATTTGTGCATGTTAAATAGTGTGTCTTATACAAAATAAAAAAGAAAAGAAAATCGACAGTAGCATCCTTTATTTAATTTTTTTTTGTGTCTTAAGAGAAAATAATAATTAAGTTACTAAGGAGTGAGGTTTTAGGCTAATGATGGGGGTTTCCTTTGGATAGGATATGCTAAATTAATATAGTACTTTTTATGCTAAATTGATATAGTACTTTTTATGCTAAAAATATGTAATGTGTTTTTGAATATTGTATAATTAAGTAAAGATGATCCATATAATTTTAGGGGATCGTATCAAGTGAGGTGGTTCAATAAAATGAATAAAATAGATACCATTTTATTGCTTAAAAATTTAGCTTAAAATATATTTTTTATCTTAGTAGATTAATTTAATAAAAAATTTATTTAAATTGGATGGATGACTTTTTAGATGAAATATTAATAGTTGAGTGATTTTTGAGTTATAAAATAAAGTTAAGTGACTTTCTGAGAGAGTTACCCATAGTTGAGTGACTTTCTGAGAGAAGTACCCTTAGTGGAGTGACTTTTGTGTTATAAAACAAAGTTGAGTGACTTTTTAAAAAAAATACCTTTATATGAGTGTCTATCTAAGATATTACTTCAGTTTAATAAGGAAGTGGATATTTCTTCCGAGACATGCAAATGACTTTTGACTTATAGTGATTTCAATTTCAAAGAAATTTTTGAGATATGACTTTAAATTATTTCAAATTTAGTCGCAAAATTATTATATATTCTGATAAAGAATTTGTATTGAACGTACATGTAGTTTCTTGTGTTTTTAAGCCTTGAATAGTCGAATTATATGTTGCTAAATAGTCTTTAATTTTCATAAAAACAACTGATGAAGTAGTGGTCTTAAAGGAACCATTAAAACAAAAGTGCACATTGGGACAAAAATTTCTCCAACTTTCCTGGACTTAGAGGCACATGAGAAGTCAGAAACTATACTAAGTCTAAGTTTAGAAAAATTTGGCACTTTTTGGCTTCTAAATTCCAATGATATGACAGAGTAAAGTGAGCTATAAATTAAAAAATCTTATGGATCAAAATTCACCATTTAGAAACTAAGTTATCGTCTTGCAATTACATTAAGCCACCTGTAACATAGATTTTGAATAGAAAAAGCGCCATTTAAAGAAAGTATTTTTTTTTTCTTCCAAAATTATATGTTGCCAAAGTGTGTTTATTACTGATAATCGCGTTGTCCGGTCTAGTTTGTATAAACCTCGACTAATTTCAAGAGATATCTGTACTGATCTCCTAAGAAATCACTTAGTGTTTTTGTCACTTTTGGAATTTAAACATGAGAGATATTCAATTCACTTCATTGACTACTAGGCTACACTTTTAAACGCAAAAATGTACATTTATAATTCTAGAATTGTAATACATGAAATACAAACTAATTTTCTCAATCTGACTAATGAATGTTAGTGCCAAAATTCTGTAAATGTGTACAAGTTTGTTAGAAGACGAATTAACAATATAGAAATTTCAGTTGAACATCATTAAAACAAGAAGTAAATTAAAGTTGCTCCAAATTTATAACACAGGAAGATAGCTAGGGTCATATATATTTATATCATATTGGCTTTATAGGTTGATATCATTAAGGAAATTGGTTCCATATTTCCTACTACGCTAACCACCACTATGTTACGTGTCTAGAAATGGAGAATGACAGAAAGAGAGATCATAGCCCAAAAAATTGGTGGTTGGTTATAGGTGGTAGTGAAAAGGTCAGCTCGTTAGGCACATGTATTGGAAAAACAAGAATGCCATTTTTTTTTCATCTCTCTTTATATCGATGATGTTCGAATAAATTTACATAAATTTGAATTTCAAATTTGACTCTCCGCCATCAAATTGAAAAAGGCCTCATCTGCTATGTAAAAGGAAGGGCCTCAGTGTATACTTCAATTAAACTCAGTTTTATTTCATTACATAATAATTCATCGCGATTATGTAATGGAAAAAATACTCTAAATGAAAAATAATGCGTAACATTGATGTTACCCTGATATTCAAAAGACAGAGATGGTCAATATAAATATAATAACAACACTGAATTGATGGTCAAAATGCCCTCTTTTGTACTGTACTTCTCCTTTTCAAGCACCCGTCTCTTTTCTTAACTATTTTTTTCTAGATGGACGGGGCTTGTCAACATGTGCGCGGACTGAGCTAGCATGACAAGTACAGGTCTCGCAAAATCCAGTAATTAAAATTCAAATTTTATATATTTATTAAGAAATTTATTAAATATAATTTCTTTCTGTGAAAAGTTATAAACTTATTTATGCATATAATAAAATTCAAAACTCATAACTTTTACTACTACATTTAATTTAATTTTAGAAACATGAAACGAGTGTAATAGCTTGATCCACACCTTCATAGAATTTATCATTTTTTGATTCATTTATTACACGTAATATAGCAAAGTAATTTCACATACACAGCTCTCCATAAATGCATTAATGATTTGTCTGAGTTTGTATTGCTGAACTACTTGCAAGAGATGTACTTTTAATGCTGCTTTCCACTTTTTTAACTCCATTGTATCCATACCTCATAAGTTTAACAACCAAAAGAATATCCATATCTTCGTACTTTATTATTTCTTGCTTAATTTATTTTTCCTACCCCATTTTTTTCTTTTTCGCATGATCGAGAAATTCGTTCGGAGTTGCTCCTCTCAGCTAACAATATACTTCGAAACTCGGAGATGAATAGTCTGTTCCTCTATGCTTCTTCACTTAAATATCAGAATTAGTGACATAATTGCACGAACTTGAACCTCTGACTTAAGACACAAGTCTCTCAATCTTTGTCAATTAACCTAACCGCCCGGAGGCATATCCCGTTTTCTTTTTTTAATTTATTTCTAGAAAGTCAAAATCGAAGTTTGAACGAGTAGGTTGCAGACTCAATTAATAGTAGTACTTACTAGATAGCTCCTTTTAGAAGAAACATAATACTAAATGACTTGGAATTTTTGATTCTCTGAAGATCTTGCACTGATCAGATGAATTTCTCATTTGCTTTCATAGTGAAAAGGAAGAAGCATTTATAGTGCACAACAAAGGCTAAGACCAAAAAATTTGACTGTATAGTTATCATTGTTGCCATCAATAAGCCCAACCAAAGTTGTGCACCTAATTAATATCATGGGAAAGAGACCTCTATATTTATATATATAATTAATCTGTCGAAAAGACTTGTATATACTCATCTTTGCTTATCATCTATCTACTTGTAGGAATTATTAGACTGTTATAAGATGGAATGCTAGAGAATCCCATGGTTATACTGTAGTTATAGAGCAAGTTTTATTCACTCAAATATAATTTACATGTTTTATAATAATTCTTTGCAATAATCCTTCGTCAGTCGATGAAAATTTTTAAGGAGCCATTTGGCCGTGATGAGAATCATTCTTTTCTTTTTATTATTCGAAATAATTTTCACTTTTATTTCAAACTCAGTGTTACATTATAAAATTTTCAAATCTAATTTGGAGCTGAATTTCAAATTTAAAAAAGTGCACTAAACTTGTTTTCCAACTCCAACTAAATATAACGAGTGTAATCTCACAAGTGAGGTCTGGGGAAGATAGTGCGTACATACCTTACTTTTATCTTGTGAAGATAGAAAGGTTATTTTCGATAGATCATCTATTCAAGTGAAATATATCAAAATTAGTAATAAAAGGAAATGCATAAGTTGAGATATTATATAGAAAATAATAGAGAAACAAACAATAGCAACAACAAATAACACGATAATCGAAGTTGAGAAAATAACATATAATAATAAAATGGGAGAGTAAGATAGTGTCACGCCCCGCCCTGGGGGGTATGACTGGCACCTGGTGCCCTAGTAGGACCTAGACTGCTATCTGGTGAGCCAAAGCACATCTGGTGCCTGGCTGGCTCTAACTCAAATTCCTGGAAACAAAGGGCTATATAACGGCTGTAAACACAGCCTCCGGCCAATAGGCCTATAACCTGAAAAACAGCTAACCAGAAACATACTACTGTCAAGGGAACCTATGCGGGCCGGCAAGGCCACCATGCTGTCTAGTTCTCTATAACTTAACAATGGCACGCTAAATAATTACGTGACCGGCAAGGTCACCACTACTGACTGGTTATGGCCACACACGACCAACAGGAACAGAAATAACAAATAACTATAACAAGTTGCACGGCCTCACACGACCGGCTCGACTGACCACAAGGAAATATATACAGACTGCAAGCCTCTAGGGATAACAATAGAAATGATCGGGACAGGGCCCCGATCTACCCGTACTGTACAACAAAAGAAAATGAAATACACCTCTGGAATTCAGGCTCCGGATGATAGGAGCTGAATACTCAATAGCTGACTGGAATCACGAGGGATCGCCTCCTCGTCTATGAGTACCTGCAGGCAAGTAATGCAGCGCCCCACTGGGCGTCAGTACCGCAGGTATTGAGCATGTAAAGCAACTGAAATATACAACTGAAATGGATAACAACAGTAACATGACATATAAGCAGAAAGTAGCTGAGTCTATCTAGCTGAGAATAACTAGGGAGAGTTTATTTATTCCATAACTAAACTGAGCGTACCTGACGCCGTGTCGTCCCACTGTCTATCAGTATTTAATAACACATAGAGGTATACATAATAATACACACAATACCTGACTGACCCCCATAAGCCGGAAGGTGCCAACCAACACACAATCTATTTACCCCTACCCGGGTCTAAACCAACCAAAAATAAGTCACTCCACTCATCTGATAACTGTGAGCTCCTCCTACAGGTCCCCTTGGGTACGTAGCTCAGGCCTTGGCCTCTGACAATAAACTGTGTCTGAGTCCGAAGACTCCTACCTCTGGGCGCAGGTGCACGCGGGGTGTGTAATAAAAACTGCCCCTGGGTGCAAGCACGCAACAGGGTGATTTTATAAAAATCTGTATCTGAAACTGCCCCCGGCCACAAGCGCACACAGAGTGTTCTGCCCCTGTAAACAGGGTGGACTGGCTCTGCGCAGAGTGAACTGAACTACCCCTGCAAGCAGGGTGTTCTGGAACGTATTATCATGTGATCGCAAAGTCGCATTTTGCCTTGCGACACGCCGACTTGGCGCTTGTCCGATCTTTCCCCGGGCCTTTTTCTAGCATGTATGTCTTTCAAATACTCTTAACCAACACGCGAATAGGCCATCTATATGCTAGAAATTTACGGGGTGTAACAGCGGATCAAACGAAATGATCCATCACTAGGCCCCGCAGGCTGCGTACAGCCAAAATTTGGGGCCGAACGGAGGCGGTCGATCAAATCTCCAGAAATCCGTGGGCTAACATACACCGAAAATCGCAAAAATCATAAATTCTCATTTATGAAAAAAATTGTGATGCCGATCAAACGAATTATAGAGCACACGTCACCAGGCCACGCAGGCTGCGCACAACCAAACTTTTGGGGCCAAACGGAGACGGTCGATCAAATCTCTAGAAATTCGTGGGCTAACATTCACCGAAAATTGCGAAAATCGTAAATTGTCATTTATTCGAAAAATAGTGATGCCGATCAAACGAAATGATAGGGCGCCCATCACCAGGACCCACAGGCTGCGCACAACCAAAATTTGGGGCCGAACGGAGGCGGTTGATCAAATCTCCAGAAATCCGTGGGCTAACATGCACCAAAAATCGAGAAAATCGTAAATTGTCATTTGTTTGAAAATTAGTAATGACGATCAAATGAAATGATAGGGCGCCCGTCACCAGGCCTCGCGGGCTGCGCACAACCAAACTTTGGGGCCGAACGGAGGCGGTCGATTAAATCTCAAAAAATCCGTGGGTTAACATACACCGAAAATTGCAAAAATCGTAAATTCTCATTTATGCAAAAAATTGTGATGTCGATCAAACAAAATGATAAGGCACCCGTCACCAGTCCCCGCAGGCTACGCACAGCCAAAATTTGGGACCGAACGGAGACGGTCGATCAAATCTCCAGAAATCCGTGGGCTAGCATACACCGAAAATCGAGAAAATCGTAAATTCTCATTTATTCGAAAAATAGTGATGTCGATCAAACGAAATGATAGGGCGCCCGTCATCAGGCTCTGTGCTATGAGCACGACCAAAATTTGGGGCCGAACGGAGGCGGTCGATCTGATCTCGAGAAATCTGTGGGCTAACATACATCGAAAATTGCGAAAATCGTAAATTCTCATTTATGCGAAAAATAGTGATGCCGATCAAATGAAATGATAGGGCGCCCATCAGCAGGCCCCGCAGGCTACGCACAGCCAAAATTTGGAGTCGAACGGAGGCGGTTGATCAAATCTCCAGAAATCCGTGGGCTAACATACACCGAAAATTGCGAAAATCATAAATTCTCATTTGTGTAAAAAATAATGATGCCGATCAAATGAAATGATAGGGCACCCGTCACCGGCGCCCCGCGGGCTGCGCACAGCCAAAATTTGGGTCCGAACGGAGGCGGTGTCGATCAAATATCCAAAAATCCCGGGGCTAACACGCACCGAAAAGTTTGAAAGTTAGCAACATAGGCGCACTATGCTAGTGTCGATAGATCGGGCGACATCGGATGTCACATGGTAACCTATGTCGAGACCCAACGCCCAACGATCAAAAATTTAACAAGAAACACCTATGCTTATCCTTATGATATAAAGAAAATGCTAGAGATTAGTGGTGGTAGTGCTGGCCTACCATGGTCGCTTGCCATGGTGGTGTCGGTTGTGGTGGGTCGTTAAGACTAGTTTTTAAATTAAAATTGTCAACCATATTGGGAAATATGTTGAAATGAGTGCGATAGAGGCATATTTTTAGAAAAATGGCTCGGCCAAAACGGATAATCCAGCCCAAAGTTATGATCATTTAGATAATATGCCTCTAATGAACTCTTTTTCCATCGATTATATTACAGTTTTAACAACATTATGTAAGATCTCATCAAAAGGCTTGCATCTCGGCAGTTCTTATTTTTTTAATAAAGAAATAACACACACCAAAAATTGCGAAAATCGTAAATTCTCATTTATGCAAAAAATAGTGATGCGGATCAAACGAAATGATAGGACTATCTAAATTCTGATTTCTTATTCTAATCTCTTTCTGTACTATACTGATTCTTTACTGATTACCGTAATGAATTGATTTAAAACCGAAGTGGGGCTTGTATATAATAGAAAATATAAATCGCATTCAGCGAATGCGATTGATAAGTCGCATTCCTGGAATGCGTTTTATAAGTCGCATTCCCGGAATGCGATTTATAAGTCGCATTTTGCCTTGCGACGCGCCGACTTGGCGCTTGTCCGATCTTTCTCCGGGCCTTTTTCTAGCATGTATGTCTTTCAAATACTCTAAACCAACACGCGAATAGACCATCTATATGCTAGAAATTTGCGGGGTGTAACAGCGGATCAAACGAAATGATCCGTCACTAGGCCCCGCAGGCTACGCACAGCCAAAATTTGGGGCTTAACGGAGGCGGTCGATCAAATCTCCAGAAATCCGTGGGCTAACATACACCGAAAATGGCAAAAATCGTAAATTCTCATTTATGCAAAAAATTGTGATGCCGATCAAACGAAATGATAGGGCACCCGACACCAGGCCCCGCAGGCTGCGCACAGCAAAAATTTGTGGCCGAACGGAGACGGTCGATGAAATCTCCAGAAATCCGTGGGCTAACATACACCGAATATCGAGAAAATCGTAAATTCTTATTTATTCGAAAAATAGTGATGCCAATCAAACGAAATGATAGGGCGCCCGTCACCAGGCCCCGCGGGCTGCGGACTGCCAAAATTTGGGGCCGAACGGAGGCGGTCGATCTGATCTCGAGAAATCTGTGGGCTAACATACACCGAAAATCGAGAAAATCATAAATTCTCATTTATGCGAAAAATAGTTATGCCGATCAAATGAAATGATTGGGCGCCCGTCACCAGGCCCCGCAGGCTGCGCACACCCAAAATTTGGGGCCGAACGGAGGCGGTCGATCAAATCTCCAGAAATCCGTGGGCTAACATACATCGAAAATTGAGAAAATCGTAAATTCTCATTTATGCGAAAAATAGTGATGCCGATCAAACGAAATGATAGGACACCGGACAGCAGGCCCCGCAGGCTACGCACACCCAAAATTTGGGGCCGAACGGAGGCGGTCGATCAAATCTCCAAAAATCCATAGGCTAACATACACCAAAAATCGAGAAAATCATAAATTCTCATTTATGCGAAAAATAGTGATGCCGATCAAACGAAATGATAGGGCGCCCGTCACCAGCGCCCCGAGGGCTGCGCACAGCCAAAATTTGCGGCCGAATAGAGGCGGTCAATCAAATATCCAGAAATCCCGGGGCTAACACGCATCGAAAAGTTTGAAAGTTAGCAACATAGGCGCACTATGCTAGTGTCGACAGATCGGCCGACATCGGATGTCACATGCTAACCTATGTCGAGACCCAACACCCATCGATCAATGCCCAGCGATCGAAAATTTAAAAGGAAACACCTATGCTTATCCTTATGATATAAAGAAAATACAAGAGATTAGTGATGGTAGTGCTGGCCTACCATGGTCGCTTGCCATGGTGGTGTCGGTTGTGGTGGGTCGTTAAGACTAGTTTTTAAATTAAAATTGTCAACCATATTGGGAAATATGTTGAAATGAGTGCGATAGAGGCATATTTTTAGAAAAATGGCTCGGCCAAACCGCCTTACGGCGGTTTGTCCAGATAGATCTCGAAAAAATACACAAAATGAAAAAAACAATCGTGTAAAACGGATAATCCAGCCCAAAGTTATGATCATTTAGATAATATGCCTCTAATGAACTCTTTTTCCGTCGATTATATTACAGTTTTAACAACATTATGTAAGATCTCATCAAAGGGCTTGCATCTCGGCAGTTCTTATTTTGTTAATAAAGAAATAACACACACCAAAAATCGCGAAAATCGTAAATTCTCATTTATGCAAAAAATAGTGATGCCGATCAAACGAAATGATAGGACTATCTAAATTCTAATTTCTTATTCTGATCTCTTTCTGTACTATACTTATTCTTTATTGATTACCTTAATGAATTGATTTAAAACCGAAGTGGGGCTTATATATAATAGAAACTATAATCGCATTCAGGGAATGCGATTTATAAGCTGTATTTCGTGAATGCGATTTATAAGTCGCATTCCTGGAATGCGTTTTATAAGTCGCATTTTGCCTTGCGCGACTTGGCGCTTGTCCGATCTTTCCCCGGGCCTTTTTCTAGCATGTATGTCTTTCAAATACTCTAAGCCAACATGCGAATAGGCCATCTATATGCTAGAAATTTACGGGGTGTAACAGCGTATCAAATGAAATGATCCGTCACTAGGCCCTGCAGGCTACGCACAGCTAAAATTTAGGGCTGAACGGAGGCGGTCGATCAAATCTCCAGAAATCCGTAGGCTAACATACACCGAAAATTGTGAAAATCGTAAATTTTCATTTATGCGAAAAATAGTGATGCCGATCAAACAAAATGATAGAGCGCCCGCTAGCAGGCCCCGCAGGCTGCGCACAGCCAAAATTTTGGGCCGAACGGAGGCGGTCGATCAAATCTCCAGAAATCTGTGGGCTAACATACACCGAAAATCGCGAAAATCGTAAATTCTCATTTATGCAAAAAATTGTGATGCCGATCAAATGAAATGATAAGGCGCCGGTCACCAGGCCCCGCAGGCTGCGCACAACCAAAATTTAGGGCCAAACGGAGATGGTCGATCAAATCTCCAGGATTCCGTGGGCTAACATACACCAAAAATCGAGAAAATCGTAAATTCTCATTTATTCAAAAAATAGTGATGCCGATCAAATGAAATGATAGGGCGCCCATCACCAGGCCCCGCAGGCTACGCACAGCCAAAAGTTGGGACCGAACGGAGGCGGTCGATCTGGTCTCGAGAAATCCGTAGGCTAACATACACCGAAAATTGTGAAAATCGTAAATTTTCATTTATGCGAAAAATAGTGATGCCGATCAAACGAAATGATAGAGCGCCCGCTAGCAGGCCCCGCAGGCTGCGCACAGCCAAAATTTTGGGCCGAACGGAGGCGGTCGATCAAATCTCCAGAAATCTGTGGGCTAACATACACCGAAAATCGCAAAAATCGTAAATTCTCATTTATGCGAAAAATAGTGATGCCGATCAAACGAAATGATAGGGTGCTCGTCATCGGCACCCCGCGGGCTGCGCACAGCCAAAATTTGAGGCCGAACGGAGGCGGTCGATCAAATATCCAGAAATCCCTGGGCTAACACGCACCGAAAAGTTTGAAAGTTAGCAACATAGGCGCACTATGCTAGTGTCGACAGATCGGCCGACATCAGATGTCACATGCTAACCTTTGTCGAGACCCAACGCCCATCTATCAATGCCCAGCGATCGAAAATTTAAAAGGAAACACCTATGCTTATCCTTATGATATAAAGAAAATGCTAGAGATTAGTGGTGGTAGTGCTGGCCTACCATGGTCGCTTGCCATGGTGGTGTCGGTTTTGGTGGGTCGTTAGGACCAGTTTTTAAATTAAAATTGTCAATCATATTGGAAAATGTGTTGAAATGAGTGCGATAGAGGCATATTTTCAGAAAAATGGCTCGGCCAAACCGCATTACGGCGGTTTGTCCAGATAGATCTCAAAAAATACACAAAATGAAAAAACAATCATGTAAACGGATAATCCAGCCCAAAGTTATGATCATTTAGATAATATGCCTCTAATGAACTCTTTTTCCGTCGATTATATTACAGTTTTAACAACATTATGTAAGCTCTAATCAAAAGACTTGCATCTCGGCAGTTCTTATTTTTTTAATAAAGAGCTAACACACACCAAAAATTGCGAAAATCGTAAATTCTCATTTATGCAAAAAATAGTGATGCGGATCAAACGAAATGATAGGACTATCTAAATTCTAATTTCTTATTCTGATCTCTTTCTGTACTATACTGATTCTTTACTGATTACCGTAATGAATTGATTTAAAACCGAAGTGGGGCTTATATATAATAGAAACCATAGATCGCATTCAGGGAATGCGATTTATAAGTTGCATTTCCGGAATGCGATTTATAAGTCGCATTTCTGGAATGCGATTTATAAGTCGCATTTTGCCTTGCGACGCGCCGACTTGGCGCTTGTGGGATCTTTCCCCAGGCCTTTTTCTAGCATGTATGACTTTCTAATACTCTTAACCAACACGCGAATAGGCCATCTATATGCTAGAAATGTACGGGGTGTAACCGCGGATCAAATGAAATGATCCGTCACTAGGCCCCGCAGGCTGCGCACAACCAAAATTTGGGACCAAACGGAGGCGGTCGATCAAATCTCCAGAAATCCGTGGGCTAACATACACCGAAAATCGCAAAAATCATAAATTCTCATTTATGCAAAAAATAGTGATGCCGATCAAATGAAATTATAGAGCACCCGTCACCGGGCCACGCAGGCTGCGCACAGCCAAACTTTTGGGGCCAAACAGAGACGGTCGATCAAATCTCCAGAAATCCGTGGGCTAACATTCACCGAAAACCGAGAAAATCGTAAATTATCATTTATTCAAAAAATAGTGATGCCGATCAAACGAAATGATAGGGAGCCCGTCACCAGGCCCCACAGGCTGCGCACAGCCAAAATTTAGGTCCGAACGGAGGCGGTCAATCAAATCTCCAGAAATCCGTGGGCTAACATACACCGAAAATCAAGAAAATCGTAAATTCTCATTTATGCGAAAAATAGTGATGCCGATCAAATGAAATGATAGGGCGCCAGTCACCAGCGACCCGCGGGCTACGCACACCCAAAATTTGGGGCCGAACGGAGGCGGTCGATCTGATCTCGAGAAATCCGTGGGCTAACATACATCGAAAATTGCGAAAATCGTAAATTCTCATTTATGCAAAAAATTGTGATGCCGATCAAATGAAATTATAGGGCGCCCGTCAGCAGGCCCCGCAGGCTGCGCACAGCAAAAATTTGGGGCCGAACGGAGGCGGTCGATCAAATCACCAGAAATCCGTGCGCTAACATACACCGAAAATCGAGTAAATCGTCAATTCTCATTTATGCGAAAAATAGTGATGCCGATCAAACGAAATGATAGGGCGCCCGTCACCAGCGCCCCGCGGGCTGCGCACAGCTAAAATTTGGGGCCGAGCAGAGGCGGTCGATCAAATATCCAGAAATTTCTGGGCTAACACGCACCGAAAAGTTTGAAAGTTAGCAACATAGGCGCACTATGCTAGTGTCGACAGATCGGCCGACATCGGATGTCACATACTAACCTATGTCGAGACCCAACGCCCATCGATCAATGCCCATCGATCGAAAATTTAGATGGAAACACCTATGCTTATCCTTATGATATAAAGAAAATGTTAGAGATTAGTGGTGGTAGTGCTGGCCTACCATGGTCGCTTGCCATGGTGGTGTCGTTGTGGTGGGTCTTTAAAAATAGTTTTTAAATTAAAATTGTCAACCATATTGGGAAATATGTTGAAATGAGTGTGATAGAGGAATATTTTAGAAAAATGGCTAGGCCAAACCGCCTTATGGCGGTTTGTCCAGATAGATCTCAAAAAATACACAAAATAAAAAAAAATCGTGTAAAACGGATAATCTAGCCCAAAGTTATGATCATTTAGATAATATGCCTCTAATGAACTCTTTTTCCGTCGATTATATTACAGTTTTAACAACATTATGTAAGATCTCATCAAAAGACTTGCATCTCGGCAGTTCTTATTTTGTTAATAAAGAGCTAACACACACCAAAAATCGCGAAAATCGTAAATTCTCATTTATGCAAAAAATAGTGATTCCGATCAAATGAAATGATAGGACTATCTAAATTCTGATTTCTTATTTTGATCTCTTTCTGTACTATACTGATTCTTTACTGATTACCGTAATGAATTGATTTAAAATCGAAGTGGGGCTTATATATAATAGAAAGTATAAATCACATTCAGGGAATGGGATTTATAAGTTGCATTTCTGGAATGCGACGCGCCGACTTGGCGCTTGTCCGATCTTTCCCCGGGCCTTTTTCTAGCATGTATGTCTTTCAAATACTATTAACCCACACGCGAATAGGCCATCTATATACTAGAAATTTACGGGGTATAACAGCGGATCAAACGAAATGATCCATCACTAGGCCCTGCAGGCTGCGCACAACCAAAATTTAGGGCCGAACGGAGGCGGTCGATCAAATCTCCAGAAATCCGTGGGCTAACTTACACCGAAAATCGAGAAAATTATAAATTCTCATTTATGCGAAAAATAGTAATGGCGATCAAACGAAATGATAGGGAGCCCGTCACCAAGCCCCGCAGGCTGCGCACACCCAAAATTTGGGGCCAAACAGAGACGGTCGATCACATCTCCAGAAATCCGTGGGCTAACATACACCGAAAATCGCGAAAATCGTAAATTCTCATTTATGCAAAAAATAGTGATGCCGATCAAACGAAATGATAGGGCGCCCGTCACCAGGCCCCGCAGGCTGCGCACAGCCAAAATTTGGACCCGAACGGAGGCGGTCAATTAAATCTCCAGAAATCCGTGGGCTAACATATACCGAAAATTGAGAAAATCATAAATTCTCATTTATGCGAGAAATAGTGATGCCGATCAAACGAAATGATAGGGAACCCGTCACCTGGCCCCGCAGGTTGTGCACACCCAAAATTTGGGGCTAAACGGAGACGGTCGATCAAATCTACAAAAATCCGTGGGCTAACATACAGCGAAAATCGAGAAAATTGTAAATTGTCATTTATGCGAAAAATAGTGATGCCGATCAAACGAAATGATAGGGCGCCCGTCACCAAGCCCCGCAGGTTGCGCACAGCCAAAACTTGGGGCCGAACGGAGGCGGATGATCAAATCTCCATAAATTCGTGGGCTAACATACACAGAAAATCGAGAAAATCGTAAATTCTCATTTATGCGAAAAATAGTGATGCCGATCAAACGAAATGATAGGGCGCCCATCACCAGCGCCCTGCGGGCTGCGCACAGCCAAAATTTGGGGCCGAACGGAGGCGGTCGATTAAATCTCGAAAAATTTGTGGGCTAACATACACCGAAAATTGCGAAAATCATAAATTCTCATTTATGCAAAAAATGGTGATGCCGATCAAACGAAATGATAGGGCACCCGTCACCAGGCTGCGCACAGCAAAAATTTGGGGCCGAACGGAGACGGTCGATCAAATCTCCAGAAATTCGTGGGCTAACATACACCGAAAATCGAGAAAATTATAAATTTTCATTTTATTGAAAAATAGTGATGCCGATCAAACGAAATGATAGGCCGCCCGTCAACAGGCCCCGCGGGCTGCGCACAACCAAAATTTGGGGCCGAACGGAAGCGGTCGATCTGATCTCGAGAAATCCGTGGGCTAACATACACCGAAAATTGCGAAAATCATAAATTTTCATTTATGCGAAAAATAGTGATGCTGATCAAACGAAATGATAGGGCACCCGTCAGCAGGCCCTACAGGCTGCGCACAACCAAAATTTGGGGTCGAACGGAGGCGGTCGATCAAATCTACAGAAATCCATGGGCTAACATTCACCGAAAACCGAGAAAATAGTAAATTGTCATTTATGCAAAAAATAGTGATGCCGATCAAACAAAATGATAGGGAGTCCGTCACCAGGCCCCGCAGGCTGCGCACAGCTAAAATTTGGGGCCAAACGGAGGCGGACGATTAAATCTCCAGAAATCCGTGGGCTAACATACACCGAAAATCGAAAAAATCGTAAATTCTCATTTATGCGGAAAATAGTGATGCCGATCAAATGAAATGATAGGGCGTCCGCCACCAGCGCCCTGCGGGCTACGCACAGCCAAAATTTGGGGCCGAACGGAGGCGATCGATCAAATCTCCAGAAATCCCTAGGCTAACACGCACCGAAAATTGCTTTTATGCGAAAAATAGTGATGCCGATCAAACGAAATGATAGGGCGCCCGTCACCAGGCCCCGCAGGCTACGCACAGCTAAAATTTAGGGCCGAACAGAGACGGTCGATCAAATCTCCAGAAATCCGTGGCCTAAAATACACCAAAAATTGAGAAAATCATAAATTCTCATTTAGTCGAAAAATAGTGATGCCGATCAAACAAAATGATAATGCGCCCGTCACCAGCCCACGCGGGCTGTGCACAGCCAAAATTTGGGGCCGAACGGAGGCGGTCGATCAAATCTCCAGAAATCTGTGTGCTAACATTCACCGAAAACCGAGAAAATCGTAAATTCTCATTTATGCAAAAAATAGTGATCACGATCAAACGAAATGATAGGGCGCCCGTCACCAGGCCCCGCAGGCTGCGCACAACCAAAATTTGGGGCCGTATGGAGGCGGTCGATCAAATCTCCAGAAATTCATTGGCTAACATACACCGAAAATTGAGAAAATCGTAAATTCTCATTTATGTGAAAAATAGTGATGCCGATCAAAGGAAATGATAGGGCGTCCGTCACCAGGCCCTGCAGGCTGCGCACAGCTAAACATTTGGGCTGAAAGGAGGCGGTCGATCAAATATCCAGAAATCCGTGTGCTAACATTCACCGAAAACCGTGAAAATCGTAAATTGTCAATTATTCAAAAAATAGTGATGTCGATCAAACAAAATGATAGGGCACCCGTCACCAGGCCCTGCGGGCTGCGCACAGCCAAAATTTTGGGCCGAATGGAGGCGGTCGATTAAATCTCGAAAAATCTATGGGCTAACATACACCGAAAATCGCGAAAATCGTAAATTCTCTTTTATGCAAAAAATTGTGATGCCGATCAAACGAAATGATAGGGCGCCCGTCACCAGGCCCCGCAGGCTGTGCACAACCAAAATTTGGAGCCGAACGGAGACGGTCGATCAAATCTCCAGAAATCTGTGGGCTAACATTCACCGAAAATCGAGAAAATCGTAAATTGTCATTTATTTGAAAAATATTGATGCCGATCAAAAGAATTGATAGGGCGCCCGTCACCAGGCCCCGCGGGCTACGCACAGCCAAAATTTGGGGCCGAACGGAGGCGGTCGATTAAATCTCGAGAAATCCGTGGGCTAACATACACCGAAAATTGCGAAAATCATAAATTCTCATTTATGCAAAAAATTGTGATGCCGATCAAACGAAATGATAGGGCGCCCGTCACCAGGACCTGCAGGCTGCGTACAGCCAAAATTTAGGGCCGAACGGAGACGGTCGATCAAATCTCCAGAAATCCATGGGCTAACATACACCGAAAATCGATAAAATCGTAAATTCTCATTTATTCGAAAAATAGTGATGCCGATCAAACAAAATGATAGGGCGCCCGTCAGCGAAGCCCGTCAGCAGCGCCCCGCGGGCTGCGCACAGCCAAAATTTGGGGCCGAACTGAGGCGGTCGATCAAATCTCCAGAAATCCCTGGGCTAACACACACCGAAAATTGCGAAAATCGTAAATTCTCATTTATGCAAAAAATAGTGATGCCGATCAAACGAAATGATAGCGCACCCATCACCAGGCCCCGCAGGCTACGCACAACCAAAATTTGGGCCAAACGTAGACGGTCGATCACATCTCCAGAAATCCGTGGGCTAACATACACCGAAAATCGCGAAAATCGTAAATTGTCATTTGTTTGAAAAATAGTAATGCCGATCAAACGAAATGATAGGGCGCCTGTCACCAGGCCATGCAAGCTGCGCACAGCCAAACTTTTGGGGCCAAACAGAGACGGTCGATCAAATCTCCAGAAATCCGTGGGCTAACATTCACCGAAAATCGAGAAAATCGTAAATTGTCATTTATTCGAAAAATAGTGATGCCGATCAAACAAAATGATTGAGCGCCCGTCACCAGGACCCACAGGCTACGCACAGCCAAAATTTGGGGCCAAACGGAGGTGGTCGATCAAATCTGCAGAAATCCGTGGGCTAACATACACCGAAAATCGAGAAAATCGTAAATTCTCATTTATGCGAAAAGTAGTGATGCCGATCAAACGAAATGATAGGGCGCCAGTCACCAGCGCCCTGCGGGCTGCGCACAGCCAAAATTTGGGGCCGAACGGAGGCGGTCGATCAAATCTCCAGAAATTCGTGGGCTAACAGACACCGAAAATTGCGAAAATCATAAATTCTCATTTATGCGAGAAATAGTGATGCCGATCAAACGATATGATAGGGCACCCGTCACCAGGCCCTGCAGGCTGCGCACACCCAAAATTTGGGCCAAACAGAGACGGTCGATCAAATTTAGAGAAATCCGTGGGCTAACATACACTGAAAACCGAGAAAATCTTTAATTGTCATTTATGCAAAAAATAGTGATGCCGATCAAATGAAATGATAGGGCGCCCATCAGCAGGCCCCGCGGGCTGCACACAGCCAAAATTTGGGGCCGAACGGAGGCGGTCGATCAAATATCCAGAAATCCGTGGGCTAACATACAGCGAAAACCGAGAAAATCGTAAATTGTCATTTATGCGAAAAATAGTGATGCCGATCAAACGAAATTATAGGGTGCCTGTCACCAGTGCCCCGCGTGCTGCGCACAGCCAAAAGTTGGGGCCGAACGGAGGCGGTCGATCAAATCTCCAGATATCCCTGGGCTAACACGCACCAAAAACTGCGAAAATCGTAAATTCTCATTTATGCGAAAAATAGTGATGCCGATCAAACGAAATGATAGGGCACCCAACACCAGGCCCCGCAGTCTGCGCACAGCCAAAATTTGGGGCCAAACAGAGACGGTCGATCTGATCTCCAGAAATCCGTGGGCTAACATACACCGAAAATCGCAAAAATCGTAAATTGTCATTTGTTCGAAAAATAGTAATGCCGATCAAACGAAATGATAGAGCACCCATCACCTGGCCCCGCAGGCTGCGCACCGCTAAATGTTTGGGGCCAAACGGAGATGATCGATCAAATCTCCAGAAATCCGTGTGCTAACATTAAACGAAAATCGAGAAAATCGTAAATTGTCATTTATTCGAAAAATAGTGATGCCGATCAAATAAAATGATAGGGCGCTCGTCATCAGCGCCCCGCGGGCTGCGCATAGCCAAAATTTGGGGCCGAACGGAGGCGATCGATTAAATTATCCAAAAATCTCTGGGCTAACACGCACCGCAAAGTTTAAAAGTTAGCAACATAGGCGCACTATGCTAGTGTCGACAGATCGGCCGACATAGGATGTCACATGCTAACCTATGTCGAGACCCGACGCCCATCGATCAAAAATTTAAAAGGAAACACCTATGCTTATCCTTATGATATAAAGAAAATGCTAGAGATTAGTGGTGGTAGTGCTGGCCTACCATGGTCGCTTGCCACGGTGGTGTCGGTTGTGGTGGGTCGTTAGGACCAGTTTTTAAATTAAAATTATCAACCATATTGGGAAATATGTTGAAATGAGTGCGACAGAGGAATATTTTTAGAAAAATGGCTCAGCCAAAACGCCTTACGGCGGTTTGTCCAGATAGATCTCGAAAAAATACACAAAATGAAAAAACAAATAGTGTAAAACGGTTAATCCAGCCCAAAATTATGATCAATTAGTTAATATGCCTCTAATTAACTCTTTTTCCGTCGATTATATTACAATTTTAACAACATTATGTAAGATCTCATCAAAAGACTTGCATCTCTGCAGTACTTATTTTGTTAATAAAGAGCTAACACACACCAAAAATCGCGAAAATCATAAATTCTCATTTATGCAAAAAATAGTGATGCCGATCAAACGAAATTAAAAGGACTATCTAAATTTTGATTTCTTATTTTGTTCTGTTTCTCTACTATACTGATTCTTTACTGATTACCGTAATGAATTGATTTAAAACCGAAGTTGGGCTTATATATATTAGAAACTATAAATCGCATTCAAGGAATGGGATTTATAAGTTGCATTTCCGGAATACGATTTATAAGTTGCATTCCTGGAATGTGTTTTATAAGTCGCATTCCCAAAATGCGATTTATAAGTCGCATTTTGCCTTGCGACGCGCCGACTTGGCGCTTGTCCGATCTTTCCCTGGGCCTTTTTCTAGCATGTATGTCTTTCAAATACTCTTAACCAACACGCGAATAGGCCATCTATATGCTAGAAATTTACAGGCTGCGCACACCCAAAATTTGGGGCCGAACGGAGGCGGTCGATCAAATCTCCAGAAATCCGGGGGCTAACATACACCGAAAATTGCGAAAATTGTAAATTCTCATTTATGCAAAAAATGGTGATGCCGATCAAACGAAATGATAGGGCGCCCGTCACCATGCCCCGCAGCCTGCGCACAGCCAAAATTTGGGGCCGAACGGAGGCGGTCGATCAAATCTCCAAAAATCCGTGGGCTAACATATAGTGAAAATCGAGAAAATCGTAAATTGTCATTTATGCGAAAAATAGTGATGTCGATCAAACGAAATGATAGGGCGCCCATCACCAGCGCCCCGCGGGCTGCGCAGAGCCAAAATTTGGGGCCGAACGGAGGCGGTCGATCAAATCTCCAGAAATTCCTAGGCTAACACGCACCAAAAACTGCAAAAATCGTAAATTCTCATTTATGTGAAAAATAGTGATGCCGATCAAATGAAATGATAGGGCGCCCGTCACCAGGCCCCACAGGCTGCGCACAGCCAAAATTTGGGGCCAAACAGAGACAGTCGATCTGATCTCCAGAAATTCGTGGGCTAACATACACCGAAAATCGCGAAAATCGTAAATTGTCATTTGTTCGAAAAATAGTAATGCCAATTAAACGAAATGATAGGGAGCCCATCACAAGGCCCCGCAGGATACGCACAGCCAAAATTTGGGGCCGAATGGAGACGGTCAATCAAATCTCCAGAAATCCGTGGGCTAACATACACCGAAAATTGAGAAAATCGTAAATTCTCTTTTATTCAAAAAAGCCGATCAAACGAAATGATAGGGCGCCCGTCACCAGGCCCCAAAGGCTGCGCACAGCCAAAATTTGGGACCGAACGGAGGCGGTCGATCAAATCTCCAAAAATCTGTGGGCTAACATACACCGAAAATTGAGAAAATTATAAATTCTCATTTATGTGAAAAATGGTGATGCCGATCAAACGAAATCATAGGGCGCCCTTCAGAAGCGCCCGCAGGCTGCGTACAGCCAAAATTTGGGGCCGAACGGAGGTGGTCGATCAAATCTCCAGAAATCCGTGGGCTAACATACACCGAAAATCCAAAAAAATCGTAAATTCTCATTTATGCGAAAAATAATGATGTCAATCAAACGAAATGATAGGGAGCCCGTCACCAGCGCCCCCAAGCTTCACACAGCCAAAATTCGAGGCCGAACGGAGGTGGTCGATCTGATCTCGAGAAATCCGTGGGCTAACATACACCGAAAATTGTGAAAATCGTAAATTCTCATTTATGCGAAAAATAGTGATGCCGATCAAATGAAATGATAGGGCGCCGTCACCAGGCCCCATAGGCTGTGCACAGCCAAAATTTGGGGCCGAACGTAGGCGGACGATCAAATCTCCAGAAATCCGTGGGCTAACATACACCAAAAATCGAGAAAATCGTAAATTCTCATTTATGCGACAAATAGTGATGCCGATCAAATGAAATGATAGGGCGCCCGTCACCAGTCCCCACAGGCTGCGCACAGCCAAAATTTGGGGCCGAACGGAGGCGTACGTTCAAATCTCCAGAAATCTCTGGGCTAACATACACCAAAAATTAAGAAAATCGTAAATTCTCATTTATGCGAAAAATAGTGATGCCGATCAAACAAAATGATAGGGTGCCCGTCACCAGCGCCCCGTGGGCTGCGCACAGCCAAAATTTGGAGCTGAACGGAGGCGGTCGATCAAATCTCCAGAAATCCCTGGGCTAACACGCACCGAAAATTGTGAAAATCATAAATTATCATTTATGCGAAAAATAGTGATGCCGGTCAAATGAAATGATAGGGAGCCCGTCACCAGGCCCCGTAGCCTGCGCACAGCCAAAATTTGGGGCCAAACAGAGACGGTCGATCACATCTCCAGAAATCCGTGGGCTAACATACACCGAAAATCGCGAAAATTGTAAATTCTCATTTATGCGAAAAATAGTGATGCCGATCAAATGAAATGATAGGGCGCCCGTCACCAGGCCCCGCAGGCTATGCATAGCCAAAATTTGGGGCTAAACGGAGGTGGAAGATCCTCCAGAAATCCGTGGGCTAACATACACCGAAAATCGAGAAAATCGTAAATTCTCATTTATGTGAAAAATAGTGATGCCGATCAAACGAAATGATAGGGCTCCCGTCACCAGCGCCCCGCGGGCTGTGGACAGCCAAAATTTGGGGCCGAACGGAGCTGGTCGATCAAATATCCAGAAATCCCTGGGCTAACACGCACCGAAAACTGCGAAAACTGTAAATTCTCATTTATGCGAAAAATAGTGATGTCGATCAAACGTAATGATAGGGCGCCCATCACCAGACCCCGCGGGCTGTGCACAGCTCAAATTTAGGGCCAAACAGAGACGGTCGATCACATCTCCAGAAATCCGTGGGCTAACATACACCGAAAATTGCGAAAATCGTAAATTGTCATTTATGCAAAAAATAGTGATGTCGATCAAACTAAATGATAGGGAGCCCGTCACCAACGCCCAGCGGGCTGCGCACAACCAAAATTTGGGGCCGAACGGAGGCGATCGATCAATTATCCAGAAATCCCTGGGCTAACACGCACCGAAAAGTTTGAAAGTTAGCAACATAGGCGCACTATGCTAGTGTCGACAGATCGGCCGACATCGGATGTCACATGCTAACCTATGTCGAGACCCGATGCCCATCGATCAATGCCCAGCGATCGAAAATTTAAAAGGAAACACCTATGCTTATCCTTATGATATAAAGAAAATGCTAGAGATTAGTGGTGGTAGTGCTGGCCTACCATGGTCGCTTGCCATGGTGGTGTCGGTTGTGGTGGGTCGTTAGAACCAGTTTTTAAATTAAAATTGTCAACCATATTGGGAAATATGTTGAAATGAGTGTGATAGATGATATTTTTAGAAAAATGGCTTGGTCAAACCGCCTTACGTCAGTTTGTCAAGATAGATCTTGAAAAAATACACAAAATGAAAAAAAAATCGTGTAAAACGGATAATCCAGCCCAAAGTTATGATCATTTAGATAATATGCTTCTAATGAACTCTTTTTACGTCGATTATATTACAGTTTTAACAACATTATGTAAGATCTCATCAAAAGACTTGCATCTCGGCAGTTCTTATTTTGTTAATAAAGAGCTAACACACACCAAAAATCGCGAAAATCGTAAATTCTCATTTATGCAAAAAATAGTGATGCCGATCAAATGAAATGATAGGACTATCTAAATTCTGATTTCTTATTTTGATCTCTTTCTGTACTATACTGAATCTTTACTGGTTACCGTAATGGATTGATTTAAAACCAAAGTGGAAACTATAAATCGCATTCATGGAATGCGATTTATAAGTCACATTTTGCCTTGCGACGCGCCGACTTGGCGCTTGTCCGATCTTTCACCGGGCCTTTTTCTAGCATATATGTCTTTCAAATACTCTTAACCAACACGCGAATAGGCCATCTATATGCTAGAAATTTACGAGGTGTAACAGCGGATCAAACGAAATGATCCATCACTAGGCCCCGCAGGCTGCGCACAGCCAAAATTTGGGCCCGAACGGAGGCGGTCGATCAAATCTCTAGAAATCCGTGAGCTAACATACACTGAAAATGGCAAAAATCATAAATTCTCATTTATGAAAAAAATTGTGATGCCGATCAAACGAAATGATAGGGCGCCCATCATAAGGCTCCGCAGGCTGCGCACAACCAAAATTTGGGGCCGAACGGAGACGGTTGATCAAATCTCCAGAAATCGGTGGGCTAACATACACCGAAAATCGAGAAAATCATAAATTCTCATTTATTCAAAAAATAGTGATGCCGATCAAATGAAATGATAGGGCGCCAGTCACCAAGCCCCACAGGTTGCGCACAACCAAAATTTGGGGCCGAACAGATGCGGTCGATCAAATCTCCAGAAATCCGTGGGCTAACATACGCCGAAAATCGTAAATCGTAAATTCTCATTTATGCGAATAATAGTGATGCCGATCAAATGAAATGATAGGGCGCCCGTCAGAAGCGCCCCGCAGGCTGCGCACAGCCAAAATTTGGGGCCGAATGGAGGCGGTTGATTAAATCTCCCGAAATCCGTGGGCTAACATACACTGAAAATTGCGAAAATCGTAAATTCTCATTTATGCGAGAAATAGTGATGCCGATCAAATAAAATGATAGGGCACCCGTCACCAGGCCCCGCAGGCTGCGCACAGCTAAAATTTGGGGCCAAACGAAGGCGGTCGATCAAATCTCCAGAAATCCGTGGGCTAACATACACCGAAAATCGAGAAAATCATAAATTCTCATTTATTCGAAAAATAGTGATGCTGATCAAACGAAATGATAGGGCGCCCGTCACCAGGCCCCGAGGGCTATGCACAACCAAAATTTGGGGCCGAACGGAGGCGGTCGATCTGATCTCGAGAAATTCGTGGGCTAACATACACCGAAAATTGCAAAAATTGTAAATTCTTATTTATGCGAAAAATAGTGATGCCGATCAAATGAAATGATAGGGCGCCCGTCAGCAGGCCGCAGAGGCTGCGCACAGCCAAAATTTGGGGCCGAACGGAGTCGGTCGATCAAATCTACAGAAATCTGTGGGCTAACATACAGCTAAAACTGAGAAAATCGTAAATTGTCATTTATGCGAATGATGCCGATCAAACGAAATGATACGGCGCCCGTCACTAGGCCCCGCAGGCTGCGCACAGCCAAAATTTGGGGCCGAACTGAGGCGGACGATCAAATCTCCAGAAATCCGTGGGCTAACATACACCGAAAATTGAGAAAATGGTAAATTCTCATTTATGTGAAAAATAGTGATGCCGATCAAACGAAATGATAGGGCACCCGTCACCAGCGCCCCGCGGGCTGCGCACAGCCAAAATTTGGGGCCGAACAGAGGCGGTCGATCAAATATCTAGAAATCCCGGGGCTAACACGCACCGAAAAGTTTGAAAGTTAGCAACATAGGCGCACTATGCTAGTGTCGACAGATCAGTCGACATCGGATGTCACATGCTAACCTATGTCGAGACCCAACGCCCATCGATCATTGCCCAGCGATCGAAAATTTAAAAGGAAACACCTATGATTATCCTTATGATATAAAGAAAATGATAGAGATTAGTGGTGGTAGTGCTGGCCTACCATGGTCGATTGCCATGGTGGTGTCGGTTGTGGTGGGTCGTTAAGACTAGTTTTTAAATTAAAATTGTCAACCATATTGAGAAATATGTTGAAATGAGTGCGATAGAGGCATATGTTTAGAAAAATGGCTCGGCCAAACCGCCTTACGGCGGTTTGTCCAGATAGATCTCGAAAAAATACACAAAATGAAAAAAACCCGTGTAAAACGGATAATCCAGCCCAAAGTTATGATCATTTAGATAATATGCCTCTAATGAACTCTTTTTCCGTCGATTATATTACAGTTTTAACAACATTATGTAAGATCTCATTAAAAGGCTTGCATCTCGGCAGTTCTTATTTTGTTAATAAAGAAATAACACACACCAAAAATCGCGAAAATCGTAAATTCTCATTTATGCAACAAATAGTGACGCCGATCAAACGAAATGATAGGACTATCTAAATTCTGATTTCTTATTTTGATCTCTTTCTGTACTATACTGATTCTTTACTGATTACCGTAATAAATTGATTTAAAACCGAAGTGGGGCTTATATATACTGATTCCCTGAATGCGATTTATAAGTCGCAATCCTGGAATGCGTTTAATAAGTCGCATTCCCGGAATGTGATTTATAAGTCGCATTTTGCCTTGCGACGCGCCGACTTGGCGCTTGTTCGATCCTTCCCCAAGCCTTTTTATAGCATGTATGTCTTTCAAATACTCTTAACCAACACGCGAATAGGCCATCAATATGCTAGAAATTTACGGTGTGTAACAGCGGATCAAACGAAATGATCCGTCACTAGGCCCCACAGGCTGCGCACAGCCAAAATTTGGGGCCTAACGGAGGCGGTCGATCAAATCTCCAGAAATCCGTGGGCTAACATACACCGAAAATCGAGAAAATTGTAAATTCTCATTTATGCGAAAAATAGTGATGTCGATCAAACGAAATGATAGGGCGCCTGTCAGTAGCGCCCCGCAGGCTGCGCACACCTAAAATTTGGGGTCGAACGGAGGCGGTCGATCAAATCTCCAGAAATTCGTGGGCTAACATACACCGAAAATTGCGAAAATCATAAATTCTCATTTATGCGAAAATAGTGATGCCGATCAAACGAAATGATAGGGCACCCGTCACCAGGCCCCGCGGGCTGCGCACAGCCATAATTTGGGGCCAAACGGAGACGGTCGATCAAATCTACAGAAATCTGTGGGCTAACATACAGTGAAAATCGAGAAAATCGTAAATTGTAATTTATGCGAAACATAGTGATACCGATCAAACGAAATGATAGGGCGCCAGTCACCAGGCCCCGCAGGCTGAGCACAACCCAAATTTAGGGTTGAATGGAGGCGGACGATCAAATCTCCAGAAATTCGTGGGCTAACATACAGCGAAAATCGAGAAAAATCGTAAATTGTCATTTATGCGAAAAATAGTGATGTCGATCAAACGAAATGATAGGGAGCCCGTCACCAGCGTCCCGTGGGCTGCGCACAGCAAAAATTTAAGGCCGAACGGAGGCGGTCGATCAAATCTCCAGAAATCCCTGGGCTAACACGCACCGAAAATTGCGAAAATTGTAAATTCTCATTTTTGCAAAAAATAGTGATGCCGATCAAACGAAATGATAGGGCGCCCGTCACCAGGCCCCGCAGGCTGCGCACAGCCAAAATTTGGGGCCAAACAGAGAAGGTCGATCACATCTCCAGAAATCCGTGGGCTAACATACACCGAAAATCGCGAAAATCGTAAATTGTCATTTGTTCGAAAAATAGTAATGCCGATCAAACGAAATGATAGGGCGCCCATCACCAGGCCACGTAGGCTGCGTACAGCCAAACTTTTAGGGCCAAACGGAGATGGTCGATCAAATCTCCAGAAATCCGTAGGCTAACACATTCACCGAAAACCAAGAAAATCATAAATTGTCGTTTATTCGAAAAATAGAGATGCCGATCAAACGAAATGATAGGGCGCCCGTCACCAGGCCACGCAGGCTGCGCACAGCCAAACTTTTGGGGCCAAACGGAGACGGTCGATCAAATCTCCAGAAATCCGTGGGCTAACATACAGCGAAAATCGAGAAAAATCATAAATTGTCATTTTTAAAAATAGAGATGCCGATCAAACGAAATGATAGGGCGCCCGTCACCAGCGCCCCGCGGGCTGCGCACAGCAAAAATTTGATGCTGAACGGAGGCGGTCGATCAAATCTCCAGAAATCCCTGCGCTAACACGCACTGAAAATTGCGAAAATCGTAAATTCTCATTTATGCGAAAAATAGTGATGCCGATCAAACAAAATGATAAGGCGCCCGTCACCAGGCCCCGCAGGCTGCGCACAGCCAAAATTTGGGGCCAAACAGAGACGGTCGATCACATCTCCAGAAATCCGTGGGCTAAATACACCGAAAATCGCGAAAATCATAAATTGTCATTTGTTCAAAAAATAGTAATGCCGATCAAACGAAATGATAGGGCGCCAATCACCAGGCCACGCAGGCTGCGCACAGCCAAACTTTTGGGGCCAAACGGAGACGGTCGATCAAATCTCCAGAAATCCGTGGGATAACATTCACCGTAAACCAAGAAAATCGTAAATTGTCATTTATTCAAAAAATAGAAATGCCGATCATACGAAATGATAGGGCGCCCGTCACCAGGCCATGCAGGCTGCGCACAGCCAAACTTTTGGGGCCAAACGGAGACGGTTGATCAAATCTCCAGAAATCCGTGGGCTAACATACAGCGAAAATCGAGAAAAATCGTAAATTGTCATTTATGCGAAAAATAGTGATGCCGATCAAACGAAATGATAGGGCACCCGTCACCAGGCCCCGCGGGCTGCGCACAGCCAAAATTTGGGGCCAAACGGAGACGGTCGATCAAATCTACAGAAATCCGTGGGCTAACATACAACGAAAATTGAGAAAATCGTAAATTGTAATTTATGCGAAACATAGTGATGCCGATCAAACGAAATGATAGGGCACCCGTCACCAGGCCCCGCGGGCTGCGCACAGCCAAAATTTGGGGCCAAACGGAGACGGTCGATCAAATCTACAGAAATCCGTGGGCTAACATACAACGAAAATTGAGAAAATCGTAAATTGTAATTTATGCGAAACATAGTGATGCCGATCAAACGAAATGATAGGGCACCCGTCACCAGGCTGCGCACAGCCAAAATTTGGGGCCGAACGGAGGCGGACGATCAAATCTCCAGAAATCCGTGGGCTAACATACACCGAAAATTGAGAAAATCGTAAATTGTCATTTATGCGAAAAATAGTGATGCCGATCAAACGAAATGATAGGGCGCCAGTCACTAAGCCCCGCAGGCTCCGCGCAGCCAAAATTTGGGGTCGAACGGAGGAGGACGACCAAATCTCCAGAAATCCCCGGGCTAACACGCACCGAAAATTGCGAAAATCATAAATTCTCATTTATGCGAAAAATAGTGATGCCGATCAAATGAAATGATAAGGCGTCTGTCACCAGTCCCCGCGGGCTGCGCACAGCCAAAATTTGGGGCCAAACAGAGATGGTCGATCACATCTCCAGAAATCCGTGGGCTAACATACACCGAAAATTGCGAAAATCGTAAATTATCATTTGTTCGAAAAATAGTAATGCCGATCAAACGAAATGACAGGGCGCCTATCACCAGGCCCCGTAGGCTGCGCACAGCTAAACCTTTAAGGCCAAATGGAGACGGTCGATCAAATCTCCGGAAATCCGTGTGCTACCATTCACCGAAAACCGAGAAAATTGTAAATTGTCATTTATTCGAAAAATAGTGATGCCGATCAAATGAAATGATAGGGCGCCCATCACCAGGCCCCGCGGGCTGCGCACAGCCAAAATTTGTGGCCGAACGGAGGCAGTCGATTAAATCTCGAAAAATCTGTGGGCTAACATACACCGAAAATTGTGAAAATCGTAAATTCTCATTTATGCAAAAAATTGTGATGCCGATCAAACAAAATGATAGGGCGCCCGTCACCAGGCTGCGCATAGCCAAAATTTGGGGCCAAACGGAGACGGTCGATCAAATCTCGAGAAATCTGTGGGCTAACACACAGTGAAAATCGAGCAAATCGTAAATTCTCATTTATTCGAAAAATAGTGATGCCGATAATACGAAATGATAGGCCGCCTGTCACCAGGCCCCGCGGGCTGCGCACAGCCAAAATTTGGGGCCGAACGGAGGAGGTCGATCTGATCTCGAGAAATCCGTGGGCTAACATACACCGAAAATTGTGAAAATCGTAATTTGTAATTTATGCAAAAAATAGTGATGCCGATCAAATGAAATGATAGGGGGCCCGTCAGCAGGCCCTGCAGGCTGTGCACAGCCAAACTTTGGGGTCGAACGGAGGCGGTCGATCAAATCTACAGAAATTCATTGGCTAACATACAGCAAAAACCGAGAAAATCGTAAATTGTCATTTATGCGAAAAATAGTGATGCCGATCAAACTAAATGATAGGGCGCCCGTCACTAAGCCCCGCAGGCTCCGCACAGCCAAAATTTGGGGTCGAACGGAGGAGGACGACCAAATCTCCAGAAATCCGTGGGCTAACATACAATGAAAATCGAGAAAATCGTAAATTCTCATTTATGCGAAAAATAGTGATGTCGATCAAACGAAATGATAGGGCGCCCGTCACCAGCGCCCCGCGGTCTGCGCACAACTAAAATTTGGGGCCGAACGGAAGCGGTCGATCAAATCTCCAGAAATCCCTAGGTTAACGCACCGAAAATTGCGAAAATCGTAAATTATTATTTATGCGAAAAATAGTGATGCCGATCAAACAAAATGATAAGGCGCCCGTCACCAGGCCCCGCAGGCTGCGCACAGCCAAAATTTGGGGCCAAACAGAGACGGTCGATCACATCTCCAGAAATCCGTGGGCTAAATACACCGAAAATCGCGAAAATCATAAATTGTCATTTGTTCAAAAAATAGTAATGCCGATCAAACGAAATGATAGGGCGCCAATCACCAGGCCACGCAGGCTGCGCACAGCCAAACTTTTGGGGCCAAACGGAGACGGTCGATCAAATCTCCAGAAATCCGTGGGATAACATTCACCGTAAACCAAGAAAATCGTAAATTGTCATTTATTCAAAAAATAGAAATGCCGAACAAACGAAATGATAGGGCGCCCGTCACCAGGCCATGCAGGCTGCGCACAGCCAAACTTTTGGGGCCAAACGGAGACGGTTGATCAAATCTCCAGAAATCCGTGGGCTAACATACAGCGAAAATCGAGAAAAATCGTAAATTGTCATTTATGCGAAAAATAGTGATGCCGATCAAACGAAATGATAGGGCACCCGTCACCAAGCCCCGCGGGCTGCGCACAGCCAAAATTTGGGGCCAAACGGAGACGGTCGATCAAATCTACAGAAATCCGTGGGCTAACATACAACGAAAATTGAGAAAATCGTAAATTGTAATTTATGCGAAACATAGTGATGCCGATCAAACGAAATGATAGGGCACCCGTCACCAGGCTGCGCACAGCCAAAATTTGGGGCCGAACGGAGGCGGACGATCAAATCTCCAGAAATTCGTGGGCTAACATACACCGAAAATTGAGAAAATCGTAAATTGTCATTTATGCGAAAAATAGTGATGCCGATCAAACGAAATGATAGGGCGCCAGTCACTAAGCCCCGCAGGCTCCGCACAGCCAAAATTTGGGGTCGAACGGAGGAGGACGACCAAATCTCCAGAAATCCCCGGGCTAACACGCACCGAAAATTGCGAAAATCATAAATTCTCATTTATGCGAAAAATAGTGATGCCGATCAAACGAAATGATAAGGCGTCTGTCACCAGTCCCCGCAGGCTGCGCACAGCCAAAATTTGGGGCCAAACAGAGATGGTCGATCACATCTCCAGAAATCCGTGGGCTAACATACACCGAAAATTGCGAAAATCGTAAATTATCATTTGTTCGAAAAATAGTAATGCCGATCAAACGAAATGACAGGGCGCCTATCACCAGGCCCCGTAGGCTGCGCACAGCTAAACCTATAAGGCCAAATGGAGACGGTCGATCAAATCTCCGGAAATCCGTGTGCTAACATTCACCGAAAACTGAGAAAATTGTAAATTGTCATTTATTCGAAAAATAGTGATGCCGATCAAATGAAATGATAGGGCGCCCATCACCAGGCCCCGCGGGCTGCGCACAGCCAAAATTTGTGGCCGAACGGAGGCAGTCGATTAAATCTCGAAAAATCTGTGGGCTAACATACACCGAAAATTGTGAAAATCGTAAATTCTCATTTATGCAAAAAATTGTGATGCCGATCAAACAAAATGATAGGGCGCCCGTCACCAGGCTGCGCATAGCCAAAATTTGGGGCCAAACGGAGACGGTCGATCAAATCTCGAGAAATCTGTGGGCTAACACACAGTGAAAATCGAGCAAATCGTAAATTCTCATTTATTCGAAAAATAGTGATGCCGATAATACGAAATGATAGGCCGCCTGTCACCAGGCCCCGCGGGCTGCGCACAGTCAAAATTTGGGGCCGAACGGAGGAGGTCGATCTGATCTCGAGAAATCCGTGGGCTAACATACACCGAAAATTGCGAAAATCGTAATTTGTAATTTATGCAAAAAATAGTGATGCCGATCAAATGAAATGATAGGGGGCCCGTCAGCAGGCCCTGCAGGCTGTGCACAGCCAAACTTTGGGGTCGAACGGAGGCGGTCGATCAAATCTACAGAAATTCATTGGCTAACATACAGCAAAAACCGAGAAAATCGTAAATTGTCATTTATGCGAAAAATAGTGATGCCGATCAAACTAAATGATAGGGCGCCCGTCACTAAGCCCCGCAGGCTCCGCACAGCCAAAATTTGGGGTCGAACGGAGGAGGACGATCAAATCTCCAGAAATCCGTGGGCTAACATACAATGAAAATCGAGAAAATCGTAAATTCTCATTTATGCGAAAAATAGTGATGTCGATCAAACGAAATGATAGGGCGCCCGTCACCAGCGCCCCGCGGTCTGCGCACAACTAAAATTTGGGGCCGAACGGAAGCGGTCGATCAAATCTCCAGAAATCCCTAGGTTAACGCACCGAAAATTGCGAAAATCGAAAATTATTATTTATGCGAAAAATAGTGATGCCGATCAAACAAAATGATAGGGCGCCAGTCACCAGCGCCCCGCAGGCTACGCACAGCCAAAATTTGGGGCCGAACGGAGGCGATCGATCTGATCTCCAGAAATCCGTGGGCTAACATACACCGAAAATTGCAAAAATTGTAAATTATCATTTATGCGAGAAATAGTGATGTCGATCAAATGAAATGATAGGGCACCCGTCACCAGCGCCCCGCGGGCTGCGCACAGCCAAAATTTGGGGCCGAACGGAGGCGGGCGGTTAAATCTCCAGAAATCCCTGGGCTAACAATCACCGAAAATCGAGAAAATTATAAATTCTCATTTATGCAAAAAATTGTGATGCCGATCAAATGAAATGATAGGGCACCCGTTACTAGGCCCCGCAGGCTGCGCACAGCCAAAATTAAGGGCCGAACGGAGGCGGACGATCAAATCTCCAGAAATCCGTGGGCTAATATACACCGAAAATCGAGAAAATCGTAAATTCTCATTTATGCGAAAAATAGTGATGCCGATCAAACAAAATGATAGGGCGCCCGTCACCAACGCCCCGCGGGCTGCGCACAACCAAAATTTGGGCCGAACGGAGGCGGACGATCAAATCTCCAGAAATCCCTGTGCTAACAATCACCGAAAATCGAGAAAATTGTAAATTCTCATTTATGCAAAAAATTGTGATGCCGATCAAACGAAATGATAGGGCGCCCGTCACCAGGCCCCGCAGGCTGCGCACAGCCAAAATTTGGGGCCGAACGGAAGCGGTCGATCACATCTCTAGAAATCCGTGGGCTAACATACACCGAAAATTGAGAAAATCGTAAATTCTCATTTATGAGAAAAATAGTGATGCCGATCAAACGAAATGATAGGGCGCCAGTCACCAGCACCCCGCGGGCTGCGCACAGCCAAAATTTGGGGCCGAACGGAAGCGATCGATCAAATCTCCAGAAATCCCTAGGCTAACACGGACCGAAAATTGCGAAAATCATAAATTCTCATTTATGCAAAAAATAGTGATGCCGATCAAACGAAATGATAGGGCGCCCGTCACCAGTCCCCGCAGGCTATGCACAGCCAAAATTTCGGGCCAAACAGAGACGGTCGATCAAATCTACAGAAATCCGTGGGCTAACATACAGCGAAAACTGAGAAAATCGTAAATTGTCATTTATGCAAAAAATAGTGATGCCGATCAAACGAAATGATAGGGCGTCAGTCACCAGCGCCCCGCAGGCTACGCACAACCAAAATTTGGGGCAGAACGGAGGCGGTCGATCTGATCTCCAGAAATCCATGGGCTAACATACACCGAAAATCGCGAAAATCGTAAATTGTCATTTGTTCGAAAAATAGTAATGCCGATCAAACGAAATGATAGGGCGCCCATCACCAGGCCCCGCAGGCTGCGCACAGCTAAACTTTTGGGGCCAAACGGAGACGGTTGATCAAATCTCCAGAAATCCGTGTGCTAACATTCACCGAAAACCGAGAAAATCGTAAATTGTTATTAATTTAAAAAATAGTGATGTCGATTAAACGAAATGATAGGGCACCCATCACTAGGCCCTGCGGGCTGTGGGCTAACATACACCGAAAATTGTGAAAATCATAAATTCTCATTTATGCAAAAAATTATGATGCTGGTCAAACGAAATGATAGGGCGCCCGTCACCAGGCCCCACAGGCTGTGCACAGCCAAAAATTTGGGGCCAAATGGAGGCGGTCGATCAAATCTCCAGAAATCCGTGGGCTAAAATACACCGAAAATCGAGAAAATCGTAAATTCTCATTTGTTCAAAAAATAGTGATGCCGATTAAACAAAATGATAGGGCGCCCGTCACCAAGCCCCTCGGGCTGCGTACAACCAAAATTTGGTGCCGAACGGAGGCGGTCGATCTGATCTCGAGAAATCCGTGGGCTAACATACACCGAAAATTGCGAAAATCGTAAATTCTCATTTATGCGAAAAATTGTGATGCCAATCAAATGAAATGATAGGGCGCCCGTCAGTAGGCCCCGTAGGCTGCGCACAGCCAAAATTTGGGCCGAACGGAGGCGGACGATCAAATCTCCAGAAATCCGTGGGCTAAATAGACCAAAAATTGAGAAAATCGTAAATTCTCATTTATTCGAAAAATAGTGATGCCGATCAAACCAAATGATTGGGCGCCCGTCACCAGGCCCCACAGGCTACGCACAGCCAAAATTTGGGGCCGAACGGTAGCGGTCGATCAAATCTCCAAAAATCCATGGGCTAACATACACCGAAAAGCGAGAAAATCGTAAATTCTCATTTATGCAAAAAATAGTGATGCCGATCAAAGGAAATGATAGGGCGCCCATCAGTAGCGCCCCGCAGGCTGCGCACACCCAAAATTTGTTGCCGAACGGAGGCGGTCAATTAAACCTCGAAAAATCCGTGGGCTAACATACACAGAAAATTGCAAAAATCGTAAATTCTCATTTATGCAAAAAATTGTGATGCCGTTCAAACGAAATGATAGGGCGCCCGTCACCAGGCCCCACAGGCTGTGCACAGCCAAAATTTAGGGCCGAACGGAGGCGGTCGATCAAATCTCCAGAAATCCGTAGGCCAACATACACCGAAAATCGAGAAAATCATAAATTCTCATTTGTTCAAAAAATAGTGATGCCGATTAAATGAAATGATAGGGCGCTGGTGACCAATCCCCGCGGGCTGCGCACAACCAAAATTTGGGGCCGAACGGAGGCGGTCGATCAAATCTCAAGAAATTCGTGCGCTAACATACACCGAAAATCGAGAAAATTGTAAATTCACATTTATGCAAAAAATAGTGATGCTGATCAAACGAAATGATTGGGCGCCCATCACCAGCGCTCGGCGGGCTGCGCACAGCCAAAATTTGGGGCCGAACAGAGGCGATCGATCAAATATCCAGAAATCCCTGGGCTAACACGCACCGAAAAGTTTGAAAGTTAGCAACATAGGCGCACTATGCTAGTGTCGACAGATCGACCGATGTCCAGCGATCAAAAATTTAAAAGGAAACACCTATGCTTATCCTTATGATATAAAGAAAATTCTAGAGATTAGTGGCTGTAGTGCTGGCCTACCATGGTCGCTTGCCATGGTGGTGTCGGTTGTGGTGGGTCGTTAAGACCAATTTTTAAATTAAAATTGTCAACCATATTGGGAAATATGTTGAAATGAGTGCGATAGAGGCATATTTTTGGAAAAATGGCTGGGCCAAACCGCCTTACGGCGGTTTGTCCAGATAGATCTCGAAAAATACACAAAATGAAAAAAAAATCGTGTAAAACGGATAATCCACCCCAAAGTTATGATCATGTAGATAATATGCCTCTAATGAACTCTTTTTTCGTCGATTATATTACAGTTTTAACAACATTATGTAAGATCTCATATAAGGACTTGCATCTCGGCAGTTCTTATTTTGTTAATAAAGAGCTAACACACACCAAAAATCGCGAAAATCATAAATTCTCATTTATGCGAAAATTAGTGATGCCGATGAAACGAAATGATAGGACTATCTAAATTTTGATTTCTTATTCTGATCTCTTTCTGTACTATACTGATTCTTTACTGATTACCGTAATGAATTGACTTAAAACCAAAGTGGAAACTATAAATCGCATTGAGGGAATGCGATTTATAAGTGGCATTTCCGGAATATGATTTATAAGTCGCATTCCTGGAATGCGTTTTATAAGTCGCATTCCTGGAAAGAGATTTATAAGTCGCATTTTGCCTTGCGACGCGCCGACTTGGCGCTTGTCCGATCTTTCCCCGGGCCTTTTTCTAGCATGTATGTCTTTCAAATACTCTAAGCCAACACGCAAATAGGCCATCTATATGCTAGAAATTTACGAGGTGTAACAGCGGCTCAAACGAAATGATCCATCACTAGGCCCCGCAGGCTGCGCACAATCAAAATTTGGGGCCGAACGGAGGCGGTCGATCAAATCTCCAGAAATCCGTGGGCTAACATACCCCAAAAATCGCAAAAATCGTAAATTCTCATTTATGCAAAAAATTGTGATGCCGATCAAACGAAATGATAAGGCGCTCGTCACCAGGCCCTGCAAGCTGCGCACAGCCAAAATTTGGGGCCGAACTGAGATGGTCGATCAAATCTCCAGAAATCCGTGGGCTAACATACACCGAAAATCGCAAAAATCGTAAATTCTCATTTATTCGAAAAATAGTGATGCCGATCAAACAAAATGATAGGGCACCCCGTCACCAGGCCCCGCAGGCTGCGCACAGCCAAAATTTGGGGCCAAACGGAGACGGTCGATCAAATCTACAGAAATTCGTGGGCTAACATACAGCGAAAACCGAGAAAATCGTAAATTGTCATTTATGCGAAAAATAGTGATGCCATTCAAATGAAATGATAGGGCACCCGTCACCAGGCCCCGCAGGCTGCGCACAGCCAAAATTTAGGGCCGAATGGAGGCGGACGATCAAATCTCCAGAAATCCGTGGGCTAACATACAGCGAAAATCGATAAAACCGTAAATTGTCATTTATTCGAAAAATAGTGATGCCGATCAAATGAAATGATAGGGCGCCGTCACCAGCGCCCCGCGGGCTGCGCACATCCAAAATTTGGGCCGAACGGAGGCGGTCGATCAAATCTCCAGAAATCCCTGGGCTAACACGCACCGAAAATTGCGAAAATCAAAATTCTCATTTATGCGAAAAATAGTGATGCCGATCAAACGCAATGATAGGGCGCCCGTCACCAGGCCCCGTAGGCTGCGCACAACCAAAATTTGGGGCCAAACAGGGACGGTCGATCACATCTCCAGAAATCCGTGGGCTAACATACACCAAAAATCGCAAAAATCGTAAATTGTCATTTGTTCGACAAATAGTAATGCCGATCAAACAAAATGATAGGGCGCCCGTCACCAGGCCACGCAGGCTGCGCACAGCCAAACCTTTGGTTCCAAACGGAGACGGTCGATCAAATCTCCAGAAATCCGTGGGCTAACATTCACCGAAAACTGAGAAAATCGTAAATTGTCATTTATTCAAAAAATAGAGATGCCGATCAAACGAAATGATAGGGCGCCCATGACCAGGCCACGCAGGCTGCGCACAGCCAAACTTTTGGGGCCGAACGGAGACGGTCGATCAAATCTCCAGAATTCCGTGGGCTAACATTCACCGAAAACCGAGAAAATCGTAAATTGTCATTTATTCAAAAAATAGAGATGCCGATCAAATGAAATGATTGGGCGCCCGTCACCAGGCCCCACAGGCTACGTACAGCCAAAATTTGGGGTCGAACGGAGGCGGTCGATCAAATCTCCAGAAATCCGTGGGCTAACATACACCGAAAATCGAGAAAATCATAAACTCTCATTTATGCGAAAAATAGTGATGCCGATCAAATGAAATGCTAGGGCGCCAGTCACCAGCGCCCCGCGGGCTGCGCACACCCAAAATTTGGCGCCGAACAGAGGCGGTCGATCTGATCTCGAGAAATCCGTGGGCTAACATACACCGAAAATTGTAAAAATTATGAATTCTCATTTATGCGAGAAATAGTGATGCCGATCAAACGAAATGATAGGGCACCCGTCACCAGGCCCCGCAGGCTGCGCACAGCCAAAATTTGGGGGCCAAACGGAGACGGTCGATCAAATCTACAGAAATTCGTGGGCTAACATAAAGCGAAAACCGAGAAAATTGTAAATTGTCATTTATGCGAAAAATAGTGATGCTGATCAAATGAGATGATAGGGCGTCCGTCACCAGGCCCCGCAGGCTGCGCACAGCCAAAATTTGGGGCCGAACGGAGGCGGACGATCAAATCTACACAAATCCGTGGGCTAACATAGACCGAAAATCGAGAAAATCATAAATTCTCATTTATTCGAAAAATAGTCATGCCGATCAAACAAAATGATACGACGCCCATCACCAGGCCCCACAGGCTACGCACAGCCAAAATTTGGGGCCGAACGGAGGCGGTCGATCAAATCTCCAGAAATTCGTGGGCTAACATACACCGAAAAGTGAGAAAATCGTAAATTCTCATTTATGCGAAAAATAGTTATGCCGATCAAACGAAATGATAGGGCGCCCGTCACCAGGCCCCGCGGGCTGCGTACAGCCAAATTTTGTGGCCAGACGGAGGCGGTCGATCAAATCTCCTGAAATTCGTGGGCTAACTACACCGAAAATCGAGAAAATCGTAAATTCTCATTTATGCAAAAAATAGTGATGCCGATCAAAAGAAACGATATAGCGCCCGTCACCAGGCCCCACAGGCTGCGCACACCCAAAATTTGGGTCCGAACGGAGGCGGTCGATCAAATCTCCAGAAATCCGTGGGCTCACATACACCGAAAATTGAGAAAATCGTAAATTCTCATTTATGCGAAAAAGAGTGATGCCGATCAAACGAAATGATAGGGCGACCGTCACCAGGCCCCGCTTGTTGTGCATAGCCAAAATTTGGGGCCGAACGGAGGCGGTCGATCAAATCTCCAGAAATCCGTAGGCTAACATACACCGAAAATCGAGAAAATCGTAAATTCTCATTTATGCATAAAATAGTGTTGCCGATCAAACAAAATGATAGGGTGCCCGTCACCAGGCCCCACAGGCTGCGCACACCCAAAATTTGCGCCGAACGGAGGCGGTCGATCAAATCTCCAGAAATCCGTGGGCTAACATACAACAAAAACTGAGAAAATCGTAAATTGTCATTTATGCGAAAAATAGTGATGCCGATCAAACGAAATGATAGGCCGCCCGTCACCAGGCCCCACAGGCTGCGCACAGCCAAAATTTAGGGCCGAACGGACGCGGACGATCAAATCTCCAAAAATCCGTGGGCTAACATACAGTGAAAACTGAGAAAATCGTAAATTTTCATTTATGAGAAAAATAGTGATGCCGATCAAACGAAATGATAGGGCGCCCGTCACCAGCGCCCCTCGGGCTGCGCACAGCCAAAATATGGGGCTGAACGGAGGCGGTAGATCTGATCTCCAGAAATCCGTGGGCTAACATACACCGAAAACCGAGAAAATCGTAAATTGTCATTTATTCAAAAAATAGTGATGCCGATCAAATGAAATGATAGGGAGCCCATCACCAGGCCTCGCGGGTTGTGCTCATCTAAAATTTGGGGCCGAACGGAGGCGGCCCATTAAATCTAGAAAAATCCGTGGGCTAACACACACAAAAAATTGCGAAAATCGTAAATTCTCATTTATGCAAAAAATTGTGATGCCGATTAAACGAAATGATAGGGCGCCCATCAGCAAGCCCCACGGGCTGCGCACAGCCAAAATTTGGGGCCAAACAGAGATGGTCGATCACATCTCCAGAAATCCGTAGGCTAACATACACCGAAAATCGCGAAAATCGTAAATTGTCATTTGTTCAAAAAATAGTAATGCCGATCAAATGAAATGATAGGGCGCCAGTCACCAGGCCCCGCAGGCTACGCAAGGCTAAACTTTTGGGGCCAAACGAAGACGGTCGATCAAATCTCCAGAAATCCGTGTGCTTAATTCACCGAAAATCGAGAAAATTGTAAATTGTCATTTATTCGAAAAATAGTGATGCTGATCAAATGAAATGATAGGGCGCCCATCACCAAGCCCCGCGGGCTGCGGACAGCCAAAATTTGTGGCCGAGCGGAGGCGGCCGATTAAATCTCGAAAAATCTGTGGGCTAACATACACCGAAAATTGCGAAAATCGTAAATTCTCATTTATGCAAAAAATTGTGATGCCGATCAAACGAAATGATAGGGCGCCCGTTACCAGGCCCTGCAGGCTGCGCACAGAAAAAATTTGGGGCCGAATGGAGACGGTCGATCAAATCTCCAGAAATCCGTGGGCTAACATACACCGAAAATCGAGAAAATCATAAATTCTCATTTATTCGAAAAATAGTGATTCCGATCAAACAAAATGATAGGGCACCCATCACCAGGCCCTGCAGGCTGCGCACAGCCAAAATTTGGGGCCGAACTGAGGCGGTCGATCTGATTTCCAGAAATCCGTGGGCTAACCTTCACCGAAACTCGAGAAAATTGTAAATTCTCATTTTTGCGAAAAATAGTGATGCCGATCAAACGAAATGATAGGGCGCCCGTCACCAGGCCCCGCAGGCTGCGCACAACTAAAATTTGGGGCCGAACGGAGGCGGTCGATCAAATCTCCAGAAATCCGTGCGCTAACATACACCGAAAACGAGAAAATTGTAAATTCTCATTTATGCGAGAACTAGTGATGCCGATCAAACGAAATGATAGGGCGCCCGTCACCAGCGCCCGGCGGGCTGCGCACAGCCAAAATTTGGGACCTAACGGAGGCTATCAATCAAATATCCAGATATCCCTGGGCTAACACGCACCGAAAAGTTTGAAAGTTTGCAACATAGACGCACTATGCTAGTGTCGACATATCGGCCGATATAGGATGTCACATGCTAAGCTATGTCGAGACCCAACGCCCATCGATCAGTGTCCAGCGATCTAAAATTTAAAAGGAAACACCTATGCTTATCCTTATGATATAAAGAAAATGCTAGAGAGTAGTGGTTGTAGTGCTGGCCTACCATGGTCGCTTGCCATGGTGGTGTCGGTTGTGGTGGGTCGTTAGGACCAGTTTTTAAATTAAAATTGTCAACCATATTGAGAAATATGTTGAAATGAGTGCGATAGAGGCATATTTTTAGAAAAATGGCTCGGCCAAACCGCCTTATGGCAGTTGTTATTTTGTTAATAAAGAGCTAACACACACCAAAAATCGCGAAAATCGTAAATTCTCGTTTATGCAAAAAATAGTGATGCCGATCAAACGAAATGATAGGACTATCTAAATTCTGATTTCTTATTCTGATCTCTTTCTGTACTATACTGATTCTTTACTGATTACCGTAATGAATTGACTTAAAACCAAAGTGGAAACTATAAATCGCATTAAGGGAATGCGATTTATCAGTTGCATTTTCGGAATGCCATTTATAAGTCGTATTCCTGGAATACGTTTTATAAGTCGCATTCCCGGAATGCGATTTATAAGTCGCATATTGCGTTGCGACGCGCCGAGTTGGCGCTTGTCCCATCTTTCCCCAGACTTTTTTCTAGCATGTATGTCTTTCAAATACTCTTAACCAACACGCAAATAGGCCATCTATATGCTAGAAATTTACGGGGTGTAACAGCGGATCAAACGAAATGATCCGTCACTAGGCCCCGCATGCTGCGCACAGCCAAAATTTGGGGTCGAACGGAGGCGGTCGATCAAATCTCCAGTAATCCGTGGACTAACATACCCCGGAAATCGCAAAAATTGTAAATTATAATTTATGCAAAAAATTGTGATGCCAATCAAACGAAATGATAGAGCGTCCGTCACCAGTCCCCGCAGGCTGCGCACAGCCAAAATTTGGGGACGAACGGAGACGGTCGATCAAATCTCCAGAAATTCGTGGGCTAACATACACGGAAAATCGAGAAAATCATAAATTCTCATTTATTCAAAAAATAGTGATGCCGATCAAACGAAATGATAGGGCACCTGTCACCAGGCTGCGCACAGCCAAAATTTGGGGATGAACGGAGGCGGTTGATCAAATCTCCAGAAATCCGTGGGCTAACATACACCGAAAATTGAGAAAATCGTAAATTCTCATTTATGCGAAAAATAGTGATGCCGATCAAACAAAATGATAGGGCGCCCATCAGAAGCGCCCCGCAGGCTGCGCATAGCCAAAATTTGGGGCCCAATGGAGGCGCTCGATCAAATCTCCAGAAATCCTTGGGCTAACATACACCGAAAATCGAAAAATTCGTAAATTCTAATTTATTCGAAAAATAGTGATGCCGATTAAACGAAATGATAGGGCGCCCGTCCCCAGGCCCCATAGGCTGCGCACAGCCAAAATTTGGTGCCGAACGGAGGCGGTCGATCTAATCTCGGGAAATCCACGGGCTAACATACACCGAAAATTGTGAAAATCATAAATTCTCATTTATGCGGAAAATAGTGATGCCGATCAAACGAAATGATAAGGCGCCCGTCACCATTCCCCGCAGGCTGCACACAGCTAAAATTTGGGGCCGAACGGAGGCGGTCCATCAAATCTGCAGAAATTCGTGCGCTAACATACACCAAAAATCGAGAAAATCGTAAATTCTCATTTATGCGAAAAATAGTGATGCCGATCAAATAAAATGATAGGGCGCCCGTCACCAGGCCCCGCAGGCTGCACACAGCCAAAATTTGGGGCCGAACGTAGGCGGACGATCAAATCTCCAGAAATTCGTGGGCTAACATACACTGAAAATCGAGAAAATTGTAAATTCTGATTTATGCGAAAAATAGTGATGCCGATCAAACGAAATGATAGGGCGCCCGTCACCAGTCACAGCAGGCTGCGCACAGCCAAAATTTGGGGCCGAACGGAGGCGAACGATCAAATCTCCAGAAATCTTTGGGCTAACATACACCGAAAATTAAGAAAATCGTAAATTCTCATTTACGCGAAAAATAGTGATGCCGATCAAACGAAATGATAGGGCGCCTGTCACCAGCACCCCGCGGGATGTGCACAGCCAAAATTTGGGGTCGAACGGAGGCGGTCGATCAAATCTCCAGAAATCCCTGACTAACACGCACCGAAAATTGCGAAAATCGTAAATTCTCATTTATGAGAAAAATAGTGATGCCGATCAAACAAAATGATAGGGAGCCCGTCACCAGGCCCCGCAGGATGTGCACAGCCAAAATATGGGGCCAAACAGAGACGGTCGATCACATCTCCAGAATTCCGTGGGCTAACATACACCGAAAATCGCAAAAATCGTAAATTCTCATTTATGCGAAAAATAGTGATGCCGATCAAACGAAATGATAGGGCGCCCGTCACCAGGACCTGCAGGCTGTGCACAGCCAAAATTTGGGGCCGAACAGAGGCGGACGATCAAATCTCCAGAAATCCGTGCCCTAACATACACCAAAAATCGAGAAAATCATAAATTCTCATTTATGCGAAAAATAGTGATGCCGATCAAACGAAATGATAGGGCGCCTGTCAGCAGGCCCCGCAGGCTATGCACAGCCAAAATTTGGGGCCGAATGGAGGCGGACGATCAAATCTCCAGAAATCCGTGGGCTAACATACACCGAAAATTGAAAAAATCGTAAATTCTCATTTATGCGAAAAATAGTGATACCGATCAAACGAAATGATAGGGCACTCGTCACCATTCCCCACAGGCTGCGCACAGCTAAAATTTGGGGCCGAACAGAGGCGGTCCACCAAATCTGCAGAAATTCGTCCGCTAACATACACCGAAAATCGAGAAAATCGTAAATTCTCATTTATTTAAAAAATAGTGATGCCGATCAAACGAAATGATAGGGCGCCCGTCACCAGGCTGCGCACAGCCAAAATTTTGGGGATGAACGGAGGCGGTTGATCAAATCTCCAGAAATCCGTGGGTTAACATACACCCAAAATTGAGAAAATCGTAAATTCTCATTTATGCGAAAAATAGTGATGCCGGTCAAACAAAATGATAGGGCGCCCATCAGAAGCGCCCCACAGGCTGCGCATAACCAAAATTTGGGGCCCAACGGAGGCGGTCGATCAAATCTCCAGAAATCCTTGGGCTAACATACACCGAAAATCGAGAAAATCATAAATTCTAATTTATTCGAAAAATAGTGATGCTGATTAAACGAAATGATAGGGCGCCCGTCCCCAGGCCCCGCGGGCTGTGCACAGCCAAAATTTGGTGTCGAACGGAGGCGATCGATCTGATCTCGAGAAATCCGTGGGCTAACATACACCGAAAATTGCGAAAATCGTAAATTCTCATTTATGCGAAAAATAGTGATGCCGATCAAACGAAATGATAGGGCGCCTGTCAGCAGGCCCCGCAGGCTATGCACAGCCAAAATTTGGGGCCGAACGGAGGCGGACGATCAAATCTCCAGAAATCCGTGGGCGTTATACACCGAAAATTGAAAAAATCGTAAATTCTCATTTTTGCGAAAAATAGTGATGCCGATCAAATGAAATGATAGGGAGCTCGTCACCATTCCCCGCAGGCTACACACAGCTAAAATTTGGGGCCTAACGGAGGCGGTCCATCAAATCTGCAGAAATTCGTGCGCTAACATACACCAAAAATCGAGAAAATCGTAAATTCTCATTTATGCGAAAAATAGTGATGCCGATCAAACGAAATGATAGGGCGCCCGTCACCAGGCCCCGCAGGCTGCACACAGCCGAAATTTGGGGCCGAACGTAGGCGGACGATCAAATCTCCAGAAATCCGTGGGCTAACATACACCGAAAATCGAGAAAATCGTAAATTCTGATTTATGCGAAAAATAGTGATGCTGATCAAACGAAATGATAGGGCGCCCGTCACCAGTCACAGCAGGCTGTGGACAGCCAAAATTTGGGGCCGAACGGAGGCGAACGATCAAATCTCCAGAAATCTCTGGGTTAACATACACCGAAAATTAAGAAAATCGTAAATTCTCATTTATGCGAAAAATAGTGATGCCGATCAAACGAAATGATAGGGAGCCCGTCACCAGCACCTCGCGGGCTGCGCACAGCCAAAATTTGGGGCCGAACAGAGGCGGTCAATCAAATCTCCAGAAATCCCTGGCTAACACGCACCAAAAATTGCGGAAATCGTAAATTCTCATTTATGCGAAAAATAGTGATGTCGATCAAACAAAATGATAGGGAGACCCCGTCACCAGGCCCCGCAGGATGCGCACAGCCAAAATTTTGGGCCGACCGGAGGCGATCGATCAAATCTCCAGAAATTCGTGCCCTAACATACACCGAAAATCGCAAAAATCGTAAATTCTCATTTATGCGAAAAATAGTGATGCCGATCAAACGAAATGATAGGGCGCCCGTCACCAGGCCCCGCAGGCTGCGCACAGCCAAAATTTGGGGCCGAACGGAGGCGGACGATCAAATCTCCAGAAATCCGTGCCCTAACATACACCGAAAATCGAGAAAATCGTAAATTCTCATTTATGTGAAAAATAGTGATGCCGATCAAACGAAATGATAGGGCGCCCTTCACCAGCACCCCGCGGGCTACGCACAGCCAAAATTTGGGGCCGAACAGAGTCGGTCGATCAAATATCCAGAAATCCCTGGGCTAGCACGCACCGAAAATTAAAAAAATTGCAAATTCTCATTTACGCGAAAAATAGTGATGTCGATCAAACGAAATGATAGGGCGCCCGTCACCAGCTCCCCGCGGGCTGCGCACAGCCCAAATTTGAGCCAAACAGAGACGGTCGATCACATCTCCAGAAATTCGTGGGCTAACATACATCGAAAATCGCGAAAATCGTAAATTGTCATTTGTTCAAAAAATAATAATGCCGATCAAAGGAAATGATAGGGCGCCCGTCACCAGGCCCCGCAGGCTGCGCACAGCTAAACTTTTGGGTCCAAACGGAGACGGTCGATCAAATCTCCAGAAATCCGTGTGCTAACATTTACCGAAAACCAACTAGCATAGGCGCACTATGCTAGTCTCGACAGATCGGCCGACATTGGATGTCACATGCTAACCTATGTCGAGACCCGACGCCCATCGATCAATGCCCAGCGATCGAAAATTTAAAAGGAAACACCTATTCTTATCCTTATGATATAAAGAAAATGCTAGAGATTAGTGGTGGTAGTGCTGGCCTACCATGGTCACTTGCCATGGTGGTGTCGGTTGTGGTGGGTCGTTAGGACCAGTTTTTAAATTAAAATTGTCAACCATATTGGGAAATATTTTGAAATGAGTGCGATAGAGGCATATTTTTAGAAAAATGACTTGGCCAAACCGCCTTACGGTAGTTTGTCCAGATAGATCTCGAAAAATACACAAAATGAAAAAAAAATCGTGTAAAACGGATAATCCACCCCAAAGTTATGATCATGTAGATAATATGCCTCTAATGAACTCTTTTTTCGTCGATTATATTACAGTTTTAACAACATTATGTAAGATCTCATATAAGGACTTGCATCTCGGCAGTTCTTATTTTGTTAATAAAGAGCTAACACACACCAAAAATCGCGAAAATCATAAATTCTCATTTATGCAAAAAATAGTGATGCCGATCAAACGAAATGATAGGACTAACTAAATTCTGATTTCTTATTCTGATCTCTTTCTGCACTATACTGATTCTTTACTGATTACCGTAATGAATTGATTTAAAACCAAAGTGGAAACTATAAATCGCATTCAGGGAATGCGATTTATAAGTTGCATTTCCGGAATGCGTTTATATGTCGTATTTTCGGAATGCATTTTATATGTCGCATTTTCGGAATGCGATTTATAAGTCGCATTTTGCCTTGCGACGCGCCGACTTGGAACTTGTCCGATCTTTCCCCGGGCCTTTTTCTAGCATGTATGTCTTTCAAATACTCTTAACCAACACGCGAATAGGCCATCTATATGCTAGAAATTTACGGGGTGTAATAGCGGATCAAACAAAATGATCCGTCACTAGGCCCCGCAGGCTGCGCACAGCCAAAATTTGGGGCCGAACGGAGGCGGTCGATCAAATCTCCAGAAATCCGTGGGCTAACATACACTGAAAATCGCAAAAATCGTAAATTCTCATTTATGCAAAAAATTGTGATGCCGATCAAATGAAATGATAGAGAGTCCATCACAAGGCCCCACAGGCTGCGCACAGCCAAAATTTGGGGCCAAACGGAGACGGTCGATCAAATCTCCAGAAATCGGTGAGCTAACATACATCGAAAATCGAAAATCTTAAATTCTCATTTATGCGAAAAACAGTGATGCCGATCTAACGAAAGGATAGGGCGCCCGTTAGAAGCCCCCAGCAGGCTGCGCACAGCCAAAATTTGGGGCCGAACGGAGGCGGTCGATTAAATCTCCATAAATCCGTGGGCTAACATACACCGAAAATTGTGAAAATCATAAATTCTCATTTATGCGAGAAATAGTGATGCTGATCAAGTGTAATGATAGGGTACCCATCACCAGGCCCCGCAGGCTGCGCACAGCCAAAATTTGGAGCCGAACAGAGGCGGTCGATCAAATCTCGAGAAATTCGTGCGCTAACATACACCAAAAATTGAGAAAATAGTAAATTCTCATTTATGCGAAAAATAGTGAAGCTGATGAAACGAAATGATAGGGCACCCGTCACCAGGCCCCGCAGGCTGCGCACAGCCAAAATTTGGGGTCGAATGGAGGCGGACGATCAAATCTCCAGAAATCCGTGGGCTAACATACACCGAAAATCGAGAAAATCGTAAATTCTCATTTATGCGAAAAATAGTGACTCCGATCAAATGAAATGATAGGGCGCTCGTCACAAGGACCCGCAGGCTACGTACAGCCAAAATTTGGGGCCGAATGGAGAGGTCGATCAAATCTCCAGAAATTCGTGGGCTAACATACACCGAAAATTGAGAAAAATCGTAAATTCTCATATATTCGAAAAATAGTGATGCCGATCAAAAGAAATGATAGGGCGCCCATCACCAGGCCCCACAGGCTGCGCACGGCCAAAATTTGGGGCTGAACGGAGGCGGTCGATTAAATCTCCAGAAATCCGTGGGCTTACATACACCGAAAATTGCGAAAATCGTAAATTCCCATTTATGCAAAAAATTGTGATGCCGATCAAACGAAATGATAGGGAGCCCGTCACAAGGCCCCGCAGGCTGTGCACATCCAAAATTTAGGGCCGAACGGAGACGGTCGATCAAATCTCCAGAAATCTGTGGGCTAACATACACCGAAAATTGAGAAAATCATAAATTCTAATTTATTTGAAAAATAGTGATGTCGATCAAACAAAATGATAGGGCGCCCGTCACCAGGCCCCACAGGCTACGCACAGCCAAAATTTGGGGCCAAACGGAGGCGGTCGATCAAATCTCCAGAAATCCGTGGGCTAACATACACCAAAAATCGAGAAAATTATAAATTTTCATTTATGCGAAAAATAGTGATGCAGTTCAAATAAAATGATAGGGCGCCTATCAGAATCGCCCCGCAGGCTGCGCACGCCCAAAATTTGGGGCCGAACGGAGGCAGTCAATCAAATCTCCAGAAATTCGTGGGCTAATACACCAAAAATTGCGAAAATCGTAAATTCTCATTTATGCGAAAAGTAGTGATGCCGATCAAACGAAATGATAGGGCGCTAGTCACCAACGCCCCGCGGGCTGCGCACACCCAAACTTTGGGGCCGAACGGAGGCGGTCGATCTGATCTCGAGAAATCCGTGGGCTAACATACACAGAAAATTGCGAAAATCGTAAATTCTCATTTATGAGAAAAATAGTGATGCCGATCAAACGAAATGACAGGGCGCCCGTCAGCAGCGCCCCGCAGGCTGTACACAGCCAAAATTTGGGGCCAAACAGAGACGGTCGATCACATCTCCAGAAATTCGTGGGCTAACATACATCGAAAATCGCGAAAATCGTAAATTGTCATTTGTTCAAAAAATAATAATGCCGATCAAACGAAATGATAGGGCGCCCGTCACCAGGCCCCGCAGGCTGCGCACAGCTAAACTTTTGGGTCCAAACGGAGACGGTCGATCAAATCTCCAGAAATCCGTGTGCTAACATTTACCGAAAACCAACTAGCATAGGCGCACTATGCTAGTCTCGACAGATCGGCCGACATTGGATGTCACATGCTAACCTATGTCGAGACCCGACGCCCATCGATCAATGCCCAGCGATCGAAAATTTAAAAGGAAACACCTATTCTTATCCTTATGATATAAAGAAAATGCTAGAGATTAGTGGTGGTAGTGCTGGCCTACCATGGTCACTTGCCATGGTGGTGTCGGTTGTGGTGGGTCGTTAGGACCAGTTTTTAAATTAAAATTGTCAACCATATTGGGAAATATTTTGAAATGAGTGCGATAGAGGCATATTTTTAGAAAAATGACTTGGCCAAACCGCCTTACGGTAGTTTGTCCAGATAGATCTCGAAAAAATACACAAAATGAAAAAAAAATCGTGTAAAATGGATAATCCAGCCCAAAGTTATGATCATTTAGATAATGCGCCTCTAATGAACTCTTTTTCCGTCGATTATATTACAGTTTTAACAACATTATGTAAGATCTCATCAAAATACTTGCATCTCGGCAGTTCTTATTTTGTTAATAAAGAGCTAACACACACCAAAAATTGCGAAAATCGTAAATTCTCATTTATGCAAAAAATAGTGATGCCGATCAAACGAAATGATAGGACTAACTAAATTCTGATTTCTTATTCTGATCTCTTTCTGCACTATACTGATTCTTTACTGATTACCGTAATGAATTGATTTAAAACCAAAGTGGAAACTATAAATCGCATTCAGGGAATGCAATTTATAAGTTGCATTTCCGGAATGCGTTTATATGTCGTATTTTCGGAATGCATTTTATATGTCGCATTTTCGGAATGCGATTTATAAGTCGCATTTTGCCTTGCGACGCGCCGACTTGGCACTTGTCCGATCTTTCCCCGGGCCTTTTTCTAGCATGTATGTCTTTCAAATACTCTTAACCAACACGCGAATAGGCCATCTATATGCTAGAAATTTACGGGGTGTAATAGCGGATCAAACAAAATGATCCGTCACTAGGCCCCGCAGGCTGCGCACAGCCAAAATTCGGGGCCGAACGGAGGCGGTCGATCAAATCTCCAGAAATCCGTGGGCTAACATACACTGAAAATCGCAAAAATCGTAAATTCTCATTTATGCAAAAAATTGTGATGCCGATCAAATGAAATGATAGAGCGTCCATCACAAGGCCCCACAGGCTGCGCACAGCCAAAATTTGGGGCCAAACAAAGACGGTCGATCAAATCTCCAGAAATCGGTGAGCTAACATACATCGAAAATCGAAAATCTTAAATTCTCATTTATGCGAAAAATAGTGATGCCGATCAAACGAAAGGATAGGGCGCCCGTTAGAAGCCCCCCGCAGGCTGCGCACAGCCAAAATTTGGGGCCGAACGGAGGCGGTCGATTAAATCTCCATAAATCCGTGGGCTAACATACACCAAAAATTGTGAAAATCGTAAATTCTCATTTATGCGAGAAATAGTGATGCTGATCAAGTGAAATGATAGGGTACCCATCACCAGGCCCCGCAGGCTGCGCACAGCCAAAATTTGGAGCCGAACAGAGGCGGTCGATCAAATCTCGAGAAATCCGTGCACTAACATACACCAAAAATTGAGAAAATAGTAAATTCTCATTTATGCAAAAAATAGTGAAGCTGATGAAACGAAATGATAGGGCACCCGTCACCAGGCCCCGCAGGCTGCGCACAGCCAAAATTTGGGGTCGAATGGAGGCGGACGATCAAATCTCCAGAAATTCGTGGGCTAACATACACCGAAAATCGAGAAAATCGTAAATTCTCATTTATGCGAAAAATAGTGACTCCGATCAAATGAAATGATAGGGCGCTCGTCACAAGGACCCGCAGGCTGCGTACAGCCAAAATTTGGGGCCGAACGGAGAGGGTCGATCAAATCTCCAGAAATTTGTGGGCTAACATACACCGAAAATTGAGAAAAATCGTAAATTCTCATATATTCGAAAAATAGTGATGCCGATCAAAAGAAATGATAGGGCACCCGTCACCAGGCCCCACAGGCTGCGCACGGCCAAAATTTGGGGCCGAACGGAGGCGGTCGATTAAATCTCCAGAAATCCGTGGGCTTACATACACCGAAAATTGCGAAAATCGTAAATTCCCATTTATGCAAAAAATTGTGATGCCGATCAAACGAAATGATAGGGAGCCCGTCACAAGGCCCCGCAGGCTGTGCACATCCAAAATTTAGGGCCGAACGGAGACGGTCGATCAAATCTCCAGAAATCTGTGGGCTAACATACACCGAAAATTGAGAAAATCATATATTCTGATTTATTTGAAAAATAGTGATGCCGATCAAACAAAATGATAGGGCGCCCGTCACCAGGCCCCACAGGCTACGCACAGCCAAAATTTGGGGCCGAACGGAGGCGGTCGATCAAATCTCCAGAAATCTGTGGGCTAACATACACCGAAAATCGAGAAAATTATAAATTTTCATTTATGCGAAAAATAGTGATGCAGTTCAAATAAAATGATAGGGCGCCTATCAGAATCGCCCCGCAGGCTGCGCACGCCCAAAATTTGGGGCCGAACGGAGGCAGTCAATCAAATCTCCAGAAATTCGTGGGCTAATACACCAAAAATTGCGAAAATCGTAAATTCTCATTTATGCGAAAAGTAGTGATGCCGATCAAACGAAATGATAGGGCGCTAGTCACCAACGCCCCGCGGGCTGCGCACACCCAAACTTTGGGGCCGAACGGAGGCGGTCGATCTGATCTCGAGAAATCCGTGGGCTAACATACACAGAAAATTGCGAAAATCGTAAATTCTCATTTATGAGAAAAATAGTGATGCCGATCAAACGAAATGACAGGGCGCCCGTCAGCAGCGCCCCGCAGGCTGTACACAGCCAAAATTTGGGGCCAAACAGAGACGGTCGATCACATCTCCAGAAATTCGTGGGCTAACATACACCGAAAATCGCGAAAATCGTAAATTCTTATTTATGCAAAAAATAGTGATGCCGACCAAACGAAATGATAGGGCGCCCGTCACCAGGCCCCGCAGGCTGCGCACAGCCAAAATTTGGGGCCGAACGGAGGCGGTCGATTAAATCTCCAGAAATCCGTGGGCTAACATACACCGAAAATTGCGAAAATCGTAAATTCCCATTTATGCAAAAAATTGTGATGCCGATCAAACGAAATGATAGGGAGCCTGTCACAAGGCCCCGCAGGCTGCGCACAGCCAAAATTTAGGACCGAACGGAGACGGTCGATCAAATCTCCAGAAATCCGTGGGCTAACATACACCAAAAATTGAGAAAATCATAAATTCTGATTTATTTGAAAAATAGTGATGCCGATCAAACAAAATGATAGGGCGCCCGTCACCAGGCCCCACAGGCTGCGGACAGCCAAAATTTGAGGCCGAACGGAGGCGGTCGATCAAATCTCCAGAAATCCGTGGGCTAACATACACCGAAAATCGAGAAAATTATAAATTTTCATTTATGCGAAAAATTGTGATGCCGATCAAATAAAATGATAGGGCGCCTGTCAGAAGCGCCCCGCAGGCTGCGCACACCCAAAATTTGGGGCCGAACGGAGGCGGTCAATCAAATCTCTAGAAATTCGTGGGCTAATACACCGAAAATTGCGAAAATCGTAAATTCTCATTTATGCGAAAAGTAGTGATGCCGATCAAACGAAATGATAGGGGGCCAGTCACCAGCGCCCTGCGGGCTACGCACAACCAAAATTTGGGGCCGAACGGAGGCGGTCGATCTGATCTCGAGAAATCTGTGGGCTAACATACACCGAAAATTGCAAAAATCATAAATTCTCATTTATGCGAAAAATAGTGATGCCGATCAAACGAAATGATAGGGCGCCCGTCAGCAGCACCCTGCAGTTTGCGCACACCCAAAATTTGGGGCCGAACGGAGGCGGTCCATCAAATCTCCAAAAATCTGTGGGCTAACATATACCGAAAATCGAGAAAATCATAAATTCTCATTTATGCGAAAGATAGTGATGCCGATCAAACGAAATGATAGGGCGCACGTTCAAGTACGCTGGGTATCGGGCGCCCGTTCATGTACGTGGGTCGTTAGGACCAGTTTTTAAATTAAAATTGTCAACCATATTGGAAAATATTTTGAAATGAGTGCGATAGAGGCATATTTTTAGAAAAATGACTTGGCCAAACCGCCTTACGGTAGTTTGTCCAGATAGATCTCGAAAAAATACACAAAATGAAAAAAAAATTATGTAAAATGGATTATCCAGCCCAAAGTTATGATCATTTAGATAATGTGCCTTTAATGAACTCTTTTTCCGTCGATTATATTACAGTTTTAACAACATTATGTAAGATCTCATCAAAAGACTTGCATCTTGGCAGTTCTTATTTTTTTAATAAAGAGCTAACACACACAACTAAAATTGCGAAAATCATAAATTCTCATTTATGCAAAAAATAGTGATGCCGATCAAACGAAATGATAGGACTATCTAAATTCTGATATCTTATTCTGATCTCTTTCTGTACTATACTGATTCTTTACTGATTACCGGAATGCGATTTATAAGTCGCATTTTGCCTTGCGACGCACCGACTTGGCGCCTGTCCGATCTTTCCCCGGGCCTTTTTCTAGCATGTATGTCTTTCAAATACTCTTAACCAACACGCGAATAGGCCATCTATATGCTAAAAATTTACAAGGTGTGACAGCGGATCAAACGAAATGATCCGTCACTAGGCCCCGTAGGCTGCGCACAACCAAAATTTGGGGCCGAACGGAGACGGTCGATCAAATATCCATAAATCTGTGGGCTAACATACACCGAAAATTGCAAAAATCGTAAATTCTCATTTATGCAAAAAATAGTGATGCAGATCAAACGAAATTATAGAGCACCTATCACCAGGCCACGCAGGCTGCGCACAGCCAAACTTTTGGGTCCAAACGGAGACGGTTGATCAGATCTCCAAAAATCCGTGGGCTAACATTCACCGAAAACCGAGAAAATCATAAATTGTCATTTATTCGAAAAATAGTGATGCCGATCAAACGAAATGATAGAGCGCCGTCACCAGGCCCCACAGGCTTCGCACAACCAAAATTTAGGACCGAACGGAGGCGATCGATCTGATCTCGAGAAATCCGTGGGCTAACATACACCGAAAATCGAGAAAATCATAAATTCTCATTTATGCAAAAAATAGTGATGCTGATCAAACGAAATGATAGGGCGCCCGTCAGTAGGCCCCGCAGGCTACGCACACCCAAAATTTGGGGTCGAACGGAGGCGGTCGATCAAATAACCAGAAATCTGTGGGCTAACATACACCGAAAATTGCGAATATCATAAATTCTTATTTATGCGAAAAATAGTGATGCCGATCAAACGAAATGATAGGGCGCCCGTCAGCAAGCCCCACAGGCTGCGCACAGCCAAAATTTGTGGCCGAACGGAGGCGGTCGATCTGATCTCGAGAAATCTGTGGGCTAACATACACCGAAAATCGCAACATAGGCGCACTATGCTAGTGTCGACAGATCGGCCGACCTTGGATGTCACATGCTAACCTATGTCGAGACCCGACGCCCATCGATCAATGCCCAGCGATCAAAAATTTAAAAGGAAACACCTATGCTTATCCTTATGATATAAAGAAAATGCTAGAGATTAGTGGTGGTAGTGCTGGCCTACCATGGTCGCTTTCCATGGTGGTGTCGGTTGTGGTGGGTCGTTAGGACCAGTTTTTAAATTAAAATTGTCAACCATATTGGGAAATATTTTGAAATGAGTGTGATAGAGGCATATTTTTAGAAAAATGACTTGGCCAATCCGCCTTACGGTAGTTTGTCCAGATAGATCTCGAAAAAATACACAAAATGAAAAACAAATCGTGTAAAATGGATAATCCAGCCCAAAGTTATGATCATTTAGATAATGCGCCTCTAATGAACTCTTTTTCCGTCGATTATATTACAGTTTTAACAACATTATGTAAGATCTCATCAAAAGACTTGCATCTCGGCAGTTCTTATTTTGTTAATAAAGAGCTAACACACACCAAAAATCGCGAAAATCGTAAATTCTCATTTATGCAAAAAATAGTGATGCCGATCAAACGAAATGATAGGACTATCTAAATTCTGATATCTTATTCTGATCTCTTTCTGTACTATACTGATTCTTTACTGATTACCGTAATGAATTGATTTAAAACCAAAGTGGAAACTATAAATCGCATCAGGGAATGCGATTTATAAGTTGCTTTTTCGGAATGCGATTTATAAGTCGTATTCCTGGAATGCGTTTTATATGTCACATTCCCGGAATACGATTTATAAGTCGCATTTTGCCTTGCGACGCACCGACTTGGCGCTTGTCCGATCTTTACCCGGGCCTTTTTCTAGCATGTATGTCTTTCAAATACTCTTAACCAACACGCGAATAGGCCATCTATATGCTAGAAATTTGCAGGGTGTGACAGCGGATCAAATGAAATGATCCGTCACTAGGCCCCGCAGGCTGTGCACAACCAAAATTTGTGGCCGAACGGAGGCGGTCGATCAAATATCCAGCAATCTGTGGGCTAACATACACCGAAAATTGCAAAAATCGTAAATTCTCATTTATGCAAAAAATAGTGATGCCGATCAAACGAAATTATAGAGCACCCATCACCAGGCCACGCAGGCTGCGCACAGCAAAACTTTTGGGTCCAAACGGAGACGGTCGATCAGATCTCCAAAAATCCGTGGGCTAAGATTCATCGAAAACTGAGAAAATCATAAATTATCATTTATTCCAAAAATAGTGATGCCGATCAAACGAAATGATAGGGCGCCCGTCACCAGGCCTCACAGGCTGTGCACAGGCAAAATTTGGGGCCGAACGAAGGCGATCGATCTGATCTCGAGAAATCCGTGGGCTAACATACAACGAAAATTGAGAAAATCATAAATTCTCATTTATGTGAAAAATAGTGATGCCGATCAAACGAAATGATAGGGCGCCCGTCACAAGGCCCCACAGGCTGCGCACAGCCAAAATTTGGGGCCAAACGGAGGCGGTCGATCAAATCTCCAGAAATCTGTGGGCTAACGTACACCGAAAATCGCGAAAATTGTAAATTCTCATTTATTCGAAACATAGTGATGCCGATCAAACGAAATGATAGGGCACCCGTCACCAGGCTCCGCGGGCTGCACACAACCAAAATTTGGGGGCAAGCGGAGGCGGTCGATCTGATCTCAAGAAATCTGTGGGCTAACATACACCGAAAATTGCGAAAATCGTAAATTCTCATTTATGCGAAAAGTAGTGATGCCGATCAAACAAAATGATAGGGCGCCCGTCAGCAGGCCCCGCAGGCTATGCACAACCAAAATTTGGGGCCGAATGGAGGCGGTCGATCAAATCTCCAGAAATCTGTGGGCTAACATTCACCGAAAACCGAGAAAATCGTAAATTGTCATTTATTTGAAAAATAGTGGTGCTGATCAAACAAAATGATAAGGCGCCCATCACCAGGCCCCACAGGCGGCGCACAGCCAAAATTTGGGCCCGAACGGAGGCGGTCGATCAAATCTCCAGAAATCTGTGGGGCTAACATACACCGAAAATTGAGAAAATTGTAAATTCTCATTTATGCGAAAAATAGTGATGCCGATCAAACGAAATGATAGGGCGCCCATCAGCAGGCCCCGCAAGCTGCGCACAACCAAAATTTGGGGCCAAACGGAGGCGGTCGATCAAATCTCCAGAAATCCGTTGGCTCACATACACCGAAAATTGAGAAAATTGTAAATTCTCATTTATGCGAAAAATAGTGATGCCGATCAAACGAAATGATTGGGCGCCCGTCCCCAGGCCCCGCGGGCTGCGCACAGCCAAAATTTGGGGTCGAACGGAGGCGGTCGATCTAATCTCAAGAAATCCGAGGGCTAACATACACCGAAAATCGAGAATATCGTAAATTCTCATTTATTCAAAAAATAGTGATTTCGATCAAACGAAATGATAGGGCGCCCGTCACCAGGCCCCGCGGGCTGCGCACAACCAAAATTTGGGGCCAAACGGAGGCGGTCGATCTGATCTCAAGAAATCCGTGGGCTAACATACACTGAAAATTGCGAAAATCGTAAATTCTCATTTATGCGAAAAATAGTGATGCCGATCAAACGAAATGACAGGGCGCCCGTCAAAAGGCCCCGCAGGCTGTGCACAGCCAAAATTTGGGGCCGAACTGAGGCGGTCGATCAAATCTCCAGAAATCTGTGGGCTAACATTCACCGAAAATCGAGAAAATCATAAATTGTCATTTATTCGAAAAATAGTGATGCTGATCAAACGAAATGATAGGGCGCCCGTCACCAGGCCCCACAGGATGCGTACAGCCAAAATTTGGGCCCGAACGGAGGCGGTCGATCAAATTTCCAGAAATCTGTGGGCTAACATACACCGAAAATTGAGAAAATTGTAAATTCTCATTTATGCAAAAAATAGTGATGCCGATCAAATGAAATGATAGGGCGCCCATCAGCAGGCCCCGCAGGCTGCGTACAGCCAAAATTTGGGGCCGAACGGAGGCGGTCGATTAAATCTCCAGAAATCTGTGGGCTAACATACACCGAAAATTGCGAAAATCGTAAATTCTCATTTATGCAAAAAATTTTGATGCCGATCAAACGAAATGATAGGGAGACCGTCACTAGGCCCCACAGGCTATGCACGGCCAAAATTTGGGCCCGAACATAGGCGGTCGATCAAATCTCCAGAAATCCGTGGGCTGACATACATCGAAAATTGAGAAAATTGTAAATTCTCATTTATGCGAAATATAGTGATGCCGATCAAATGAAATGATAGGGCGCCCGACCTCAGGCCCCACGGGCTGCACACAGCCAAAATTTGGGGCCAAACGGAGGCGGTCGATCTGATCTCAAGAAATTCGAGGGCTAACATACACCGAAAAGCGAGAAAATCATAAATTCACATTTATTCAAAAAATAGTGATGCCGGTCAAACGAAATGATAGGGCGCCCGTCACCAGGCCCCGCGGGCTGCGCACAGCCAAAATTTGGGGCCGAACGGAGGCGGTCGATCTGATCTCAAGAAATCCGTGGGCTAAACACACCGAAAATTGAGAAAATTGTAAATTCTCATTTATGCAAAAAATAGTGATGCCGATCAAACGAAATGATAGGGTGCTCATCACCAGGCCCCGCGGGCTGCGCACAACAGAAATTTGGGGCCGAACGGAGGCGGTCAATCTGATCTCGAGAAATCCGTGGGCTAACATTCACCAAAAATTGTGAAAATCGTAAATTCTCATTTATGTGAAAAATAGTGATGCCGATCAAATGAAATGATAGGGCGCCGGTCAGCAGGCCTCGCAGGCTGCGCACAGCCAAAATTTGGTGCCGAACGGAGACGGTCGATCAAATCTCCAGAAATTCGTGGGCTAACATACACCGAAAATCGAGAAAATATTAAATTCTCATTTATGCGAAAAATAGTGATGCCGATCAAACGAAATGATAGGGCACCCGTCACCAGGCCCCGCGGGCTATGCACAGCCAAAATTTGGGGCCGAACGAAGGCGGTCGATCAAATCTCCAGAAATCTGTGGGCTAACATACACCGAAAATTGAGAAAATCGTAAATTCTCATTTATGCGAAAAATAGTGATGCCGATCAAACGAAATGATAGGGCGCCCGTCACCAGCACCCCGCGGGCTACGCACAGCCAAAACTTGGGGTCGAACGGAGACGGTCGATCAAATATTTAGAAATCCCTGGGCTAACACGCACCAAAAAGTTTGAACTCTGGGTTCATGTCCGAAGGCCTGTACCCTGGATAAGTCCATGTACTCCCTCAAAGTAGTTGTCACGCACGTCTCTATGTACTCTGGGTTCAGGCCCATAATAAAGCGGTGGACTCTGGACGACATGGTGTCCACAAATGCTGGAGCATAGCGGGCTAAGGAGTCAAATTGTAAGGAATATCCACGGACGCTCCTAGCACCCTGCTCTAAATGTAAGAACTGGTCCATCCGAGCCTGTCTGACCTCCCGGGGTAAGTAGTGGTCCAGGAAGGCCTCTGAAAAGCTGGACCAAGTAGGAGGGGTTGCATCTCTTCCCCGAGACCTCTCCCAACATTCGTACCACAAAACAGCAATATCCCGTAACCGGAACACTGCTAACTCAACTGATTCTGCTGGGGTTACGTGCATGACTCTAAAGATCCTCTGCATCTGGTCCAAAAAGTCCTGAGGGTCCTCCGCTAAATTCGATCCAGTAAACTGAGGGGGTCCCAACGCCAAGAATTCTCTAACCCTGGAACTACCTGGCCCCCCTAGGGATTCTGCTGCTGTAGGTGGTGCTGGATGACGCTGAGCAGCTAGCATCTGAGTCAACATAACCACCACACTACGTAGCTGCTGATCATACGAAATGGGTGCAGGAGCTGTGGGAGGCGGTGCTGCCTCAAATGGTGTCTGGCGAGGCGGAGACTGCTGGGAGGGCAGAGATAATGCCTCCGTATTGCTCTCAGACCCGGCGGAGTCTGGCTGTAACTGAGGCATCCTACTGGTGCCTTCGCCCGCTGCTGTATCCAATCTCCTACCTGTAGTTGGGTGCCACTGGTCTGCCATAATATCTGTGAGCAAAGAGGGTGGTGAGTTTCAAAAGTCAACTCTATACTGTACCGCTCTATAGCACGATTGAAGAAGAAAGAGAAGTGACAATCCTAACATGCCTCGCAGCCTCCTGCCTATAGTATGTGGTGCACAACACATCCATAGACAAGACTCTACTTAGCACGGCTTGCAGACTCCCTGCGATACGACCTGCTCTGATACCAAGTTTGTCACACCCCACCTTGGGGGGTATGATGGCACTTGGTGCCTGCTAGACTCTGGACTGCCAACTGGTCCAGCCTGAGCACATCTGGTGCTTTGGCTGGCTTTGGCTCTATTTTAAGAAACAAATCGGCTATATAACGGCTGTAACTACAGTCTCCGGCCAACTGGCCTGTAACCATCTGTACCTGTAACAACAGCTAACCAGAAACAGACTTGTAACAAGGAACCTATGCGGGCCAACAAGGCCACCATGTTGTCTAGTTATCTGTAACTCAACACAAGACTGCTGTACAACTACATGACCGGCAAGGTCACCACTACTGTCAAACTAAGGCCCCACACGGCCAACATAAACTGGAATACAAAACAGCTACAGCAGACTGCACGGTCCCACACGACCAGCTCAAATAACCACAGGGAATATATACAGACTGCAAGCCTCTACGAATACTGTAAGAAACTAATAGAAATGATCGGGACAGGGCCCCGACCTACCCATACTGCAGAAATCCGTGGGCTAACATACAACGAAAATCGAGAAAATCGTAAATTCTCATTTATTCGAAAAATAGTGATGCCGATCAAACGAAATGATAGGGCGCCCGTCACCAAGCCCCGCAGGCTGCGCACAGCCAAAATTTTGGGCCGAACGAAGGCGTTCGATCTGATCTCGAGAAATCTGTGGGATAACATACACCGAAAATTGTGAAAATCGTAAATTCTCATTTATGCGAAAAATAGTGATGCCGATCAAACGAAATAATAGGGAGCCCGTCAGCAGGCCCCACAGGCTACGCACAACCAAAATTTGCTGCCGAACGGAGGCGGTCGATCAAATCTCCAGAAATCCGTGCGCTAACATACACCGAAAATCGAGAAAATCGTAAATTCTCATTTATGCAAAAAATAGTGATGTCGATCAAATGAAATGATAGGGCGCCTGTCACCAGCGGCCCGCGGGCTGCGCATAGCCCAAATTTGGGGCCGAAAGGAGGCGGTTGATCTGATCTCGAGAAATCCGTGGGCTAACATACACCGAAAATTGCGAAAATCGTAAATTCTCATTTATGTAAGAAATAGTGATGCCGATCAAACGAAATGATAGGGCACCCGTCATCAGGCCCCGCAGGCTGCGCACAGCCAAAATTTGGGGCCAAAAGGAGATGGTCGATCAAATCTACAGAAATTCGTGGGCTAACATACAGCGAAAACCGAGAAAATTGTAAATTGTCATTTATGCGAAAAATAATGATGTCGATCAAACGAAATGATAGGGCGCCCGTCACCAGGCCCTGCAGGCTGCGCACAGTCGAAATTTGGGGCCGAACGGAGGCGGTCGATTAAATCTCTAGAAATCTGTGGGCTAACATACACCGAAAATTGAGAAAATCGTATATTCTCAATTATGCAAAAAATTGTGATGCCGATCAAACAAAATGATAGAGAGCTCGTCACCAGGCCCCGCGGGCTGCGCACAACAGAAATTTGGGGCCGAACGGAGGCGGTCGATCTGATCTCGAGAAATCCGTGGGCTAACATACACCAAAAATTGCGAAAATTGTAAATTCTCATTTATGTGAAAAATAGTGATGCCGATCAAACGAAATGATAGGGCGCCTGTCAGCAGGCCCCGCAGGCTGCGCATAGCCAAAATTTGGTGTCGAACGGAGACGGTCGATCAAATCTCCCGAAATCCTTGGGCTAACATTCACCGAAAACCGCGAAAATCGTAAATTGTCATTTATTCGAAAAATAGTGATGCCGATCAAACGAAATGATAGGATGCCCGTCACCAGCGCCCCGCGGGCTGCACACAGCCAATATTTGGGGTCGAACGGAGGCGGTCGCTCTAATCTCCAGAAATCCCTGGGCTACCACGCACCGAAAATTGAGAAAATCGTAAATTCTCATTTATGCGAAAAATAGTGATGCCGATCAAACGAAATGATAGGGCGCCCGTCACCAGGCCCCGCGGGCTGCACACAGCCAAATTTTGGGGCCGAACGGAGGCGGTCGATTAAATTTCGAAAAATCCGTGGGCTAACACACACCGAAAATTGAGCAAATCGTAAATTCTCATTTATGCAAAAAATAGTGATGTCGATCAAACGAAATGATAGGGCGTCCGTCACCAGGCCTGGCAGGCTGCGCACAGCCAAAATTTGAGGCCGAACGGAGACGGTCGATCAAATCTCCAGAAATCTGTGGGCTAACATACACCGAAAATCGAGAAAAATCATAAATTTTCATTTATTCGAAAAATAGTGATGCCGAACAAACAAACTGATAGGGCGCCCGTCACCAGGCCCCGCGGGCTGCGCACAGCCAAAATTTAGGGCCGAACGGAGGCGGTCGATTAAATCTCGAAAGATCCGTGGGCTAACATACACCGAAAATTGCGAAATTCGTAAATTCTCATTTATGCGAAAAATAGTGATGCCGATCAAATGAAATGATAAGGCGCCCGTCACCAGCGCCCCGCGGGCTGCACACAGCCAAAATTTGGGGCCGAACTGAGGCGGTCGATCAAATATCCAGAAATCCCTGGGCTAACACGCACCGAAAATCGCAAAAATTGTAAATTCTCATTTACGCAAAAAATAGTGATGCCGATCAAACGAAATGATAGGGCGCCCGTCACCAGCGCCCCGCGGGCTCCGCACAGCCAAAATTTGGTGCCGAACGGAGACGGTCGATCAAATCTCCAGAAATTCGAGGGCTAACATACACCGAAAATCGAAAAAATCGTAAATTCTCATTTATGGAAAAAATTGTGATGCCGATCAAACGAAATGATAGGGCACCCATCACCAGGCCCCGCAGGCTACGCACAGCCAAAATTTGGTGCCGAACGGAGTCGGTCGATCAAATCTCCAGAAATCCATGGGCTAACATACACCGAAAATCGAGAAAATCGTAAACTCTCATTTATGCGAAAAATAGTGATGCCGATCAAACGAAATGATAGAGCGCCCGTCACCAGGCCCCGTGGGCTGCACACAGCCAAACTTTTGAGGTCGAACGGAGACGGTCGATCAGATCTCGAGAAATCCGTGGGCTAACATACACCGAAAATTGTGAAAATCGTAAATTCTCATTTATTCGAAAAATAGTGATGCCGATCAAACGAAATGATAAGGCGCCCGTCACCAGGCCCCGCAGGCTGCGCACACCCAAAATTTGGGGACGAACGCAGGCGGTCGATCTGATCTCGAGAAATTCGTGGGCAAACATACACTGAAAATCGAGAAAATCGTAAATTCTCATTTATGCGAAAAATAGTGATGCCGATCAAACAAAATGATAGGGTGCCCGTTAGAAGGCCCCGCAAGATGCGCAGACCCAAAATTTGGGGCCGAACGGAGGCGGTCGATCAAATCTCCAGAAATCCGTGGGCTAACATACACCGAAAATTGCAAAAATCAAAAATTCTCATTTATACAAAAAATAGTGATGCCGATCAAACGAAATGATAGGGCGCCAGCAGGCCTCGCAGGCTGCGCACAGCCAAAATTTGGGGTCGAACGGAGGCGGTCGATCTGATCTCGAGAAATCCGTGGGCTAACATACACCGAAAATTGCGAAAATCGTAAATTCTCATTTATGTGTAAAATAGTGATGCCGATCAAACGAAATGATAGTGCGCCCGTCACCACGCCACGCAGGCTGCGTACAGCCAAACTTTTTGGGCCAAATGGAGACGGTCGATCAAATCACCCGAAATCCGTGGGCTAACATTCTCCGAAATCCGCGAAAATCGTAAATTGTCATTTATTCGAAAAATAGTGATGCTGATCAAATGAAATGATTGGACGCCCGTCACCAGCGACCCGCGGGCTGCACACAGCCAATATTTCGGGCCGAACGTAGGCGGTCGATCTAATCTCTAGAAATCCCTAGGCTAACACGCACCGAAAATTGAGAAAATCGTAAATTCTCATTTATGCGAAAAATAGTGATGCCGATCAAACGAAATGATAGGGCGCCCGTCACCAGGCCCCGCGGGCTGCGCACAGCCAAAATATGGGGCCGAACGGAGACGGTCGATCAAATCTCCAGAATCCGTGGGCTAACATACACCGAAAATCGAGAAAATCGTAAATCCTCATTTATTCGAAAAATAGTGATGCCGATCAAGCGAAATAATAGGGCGCCCATCACCAGGCCCCGCGGGCTACGCATAGCCAAAATTTGGGGCTGAACGGAGGCGGTCGATTAAATCTCGGAAAATCTGTGGGCTAACATACACCGAAAATTGCGAAAATCGTAAATTCTCATTTATGTGAAAAATAGTGATGCCGATCAAATGAAATGGTAAGGAGACCGTCACCAGCGCCCCGCGGGCTGCGCACAGCCAAAATTTGGGGTCGAACGGAGGCGGTAGATCAAATATCCAGAAATCCCTGGGCTAACACGCACCGAAAATTGCAAAAATTGCAAATTCTCATTTGCGCGAAAAATAGTGATGTCGATCAAACGAAATGATAGGGCGCCCGTCACCAGCTCCCCGCGGGCTGCGCACAGCCAAAATTTGGTGCCGAACGGAGACGGTCGATCAAATCTCCAGAAATTTGTGGGCTAAAATACACCGAAAATCAAAAAAATCATAAATTCTCATTTATGCAAAAAATTGTGATGCCGATCAAACGAAATGATAGGGCGCCCGTCACCAGGCCCCGCAGGCTGCGCACAGCCAAAATTTGGGGCCGAACGGAGGCGGTTGATCAAATATCCAGAAACCGTGGGCTAACATACACCGAAAATCGCAAAAATCGTAAATTCTCATTATTGCGAGAAATAGTGATGCCGATCAAACGAAATTATAGGGCACCCACCACCAGGACACGCAGGTTGTGCACAGCCAGACTTTTGGGGCCAAACGGAGACGGTCGATCAGATCTCCAGAAATCCGTGGGCAAACATTCACCGAAAACCAAGAAAATCATAAATTGTCATTTATTCGAAAAATAGTGATGCCGATCAAACAAAATGATACGGCGCCCGTCACCAGGCCCCAAAGGCTGCGCACAGCCAAAATTTGGGGCCGAACGGAGGCGGTCGATCTGATCTCGAGAAATCCGTGGGCTAACATACACCGAAAATCGAGAAAATCATAAATTCTCATTTATGCAAAAAATAGTGATGCCGATCAAATGAAATGATAGGGCGCCCGTCAGCAGGCCCCGCAGGCTGCGCACACCCAAAATTTGGGGCCGAACGGAGGCGGTCGATCAAATCTCCAGAAATCCGTGGGCTAACATACACCGAAAATTGCAAAAATCGTAAATTCTCATTTATGCGAAAAATAGTGATGCCGATCAAACGAAATGATAGGGCGCCCGTCAGCAGGCCCCGCAGGCTGCGCACAGCCAAAATTTGGGGCCGAACGGAGGCGGTCGATCTGATCTCGAGAAATCCGTGGGCTAACATACACCGAAAATTGAGAAAATCGTAAATTCTCATTTATTCAAAAAATAGTGATGCCGATCAAACAAAATAATAGGGCGCCCATCACCAGGCCCCGCGGGCTGCGCACAGCCAAAATTTGGGGCGGAACGGAGGCGGTCGATTAAATCTCGAAAAATCCGTGGGCTAACACACACCGAAAATTGCGCAAATCGTAAATTCTCATTTATGCAAAAAATAGTGATGTCGATCAAACGAAATGATAGGGCGTCCGTCACCAGGCCTGGCAGGCTGCGCACAGCCAAAATTTGAGGTCGAACGGAGACGGTCGATCAAATCTCCAGAAATCCGTGGGCTAACATACACCGAAAATCGAGAAAAATCATAAATTTTCATTTATTCGAAAAATAGTGATGCCGAACAAACAAACTGATAGGGCGCCCGTCACCAGGCCCCGCGGGCTGCGCACAGCCAAAATTTAGGGCCGAACGGAGGCGGTCGATTAAATCTCGAAAGATCCGTGGGCTAACATACACCGAAAATTGCGAAATTCATAAATTCTCATTTATGCGAAAAATAGTGATGCCGATCAAATGAAATGATAAGGCGCCCGTCACCAGCGCCCCGCGGGCTGCACACAGCCAAAATTTGGGGCCGAACTGAGGCGGTCGATCAAATATCCAGAAATCCCTGGGCTAACACGCACCGAAAATCGCAAAAATTGTAAATTCTCATTTACGCAAAAAATAGTGATGCCGATCAAACGAAATGATAGGGCGCACGTCACCAGCGCCCCGCGGGCTCCGCACAGCCAAAATTTGGTGCCGAACGGAGACGGTCGATCAAATCTCCAGAAATTCGTGGGCTAACATACACCGAAAATCGAAAAAATCGTAAATTCTCATTTATGGAAAAAATTGTGATGCCGATCAAACGAAATGATAGGGCACCCATCACCAGGCCCCGCAGGCTACGCACAGCCAAAATTTGGTGCCGAACGGAGTCGGTCGATCAAATCTCCAGAAATCCATGGGCTAACATACACCGAAAATCGAGAAAATCGTAAACTCTCATTTATGCGAAAAATAGTGATGCCGATCAAACGAAATGATAGAGCGCCCGTCACCAGGCCCCGTGGGCTGCACACAGCCAAACTTTTGAGGTCGAACGGAGACGGTCGATCAGATCTCGAGAAATCCGTGGGCTAACATACACCGAAAATTGTGAAAATCGTAAATTCTCATTTATTCGAAAAATAGTGATGCCGATCAAACGAAATGATAAGGCGCCCGTCACCAGGCCCCGCAGGCTGCGCACACCCAAAATTTGGGGACGAACGCAGGCGGTCGATCTGATCTCGAGAAATTCGTGGGCAAACATACACTGAAAATCGAGAAAATCGTAAATTCTCATTTATGCGAAAAATAGTGATGCCGATCAAACAAAATGATAGGGTGCCCGTTAGAAGGCCCCGCAAGATGCGCAGACCCAAAATTTGGGGCCGAACGGAGGCGGTCGATCAAATCTCCAGAAATCCGTGGGCTAACATACACCGAAAATTGCAAAAATCGTAAATTCTCATTTATACAAAAAATAGTGATGCCGATCAAACGAAATGATAGGGCGCCCGCCAGCAGGCCTCGCAGGCTGCGCACAGCCAAAATTTGGGGTCGAACGGAGGCGGTCGATCTGATCTCGAGAAATCCGTGGGCTAACATACACCGAAAATTGCGAAAATCGTAAATTCTCATTTATGTGTAAAATAGTGATGCCGATCAAACGAAATGATAGGGCGCCCGTCACCACGCCACGCAGGCTGCGTACAGCCAAACTTTTGGGGCCAAACGGAGACGGTCGATCAAATCTCCCGAAATCCGTGGGCTAACATTCTCCAAAATCCGCGAAAATCGTAAATTGTCATTTATTCGAAAAATAGTGATGTTGATCAAATGAAATGATTGGACGCCCGTCACCAGCGACCCGCGGGCTGCACACAGCCAATATTTCGGGCCGAACGTAGGCGATCGATCTAATCTCTAGAAATCCCTGGGCTAACACGCACCGAAAATTGAGAAAATCGTAAATTCTCATTTATGCGAAAAATAGTGATGCCGATCAAATGAAATGATAGGGCGCCCGTCACCAGGCCCCGCGGGCTGCGCACAGCCAAAATATGCGGCCGAACGGAGACGGTCGATCAAATCTCCAGAATCCGTGGGCTAACATACACCGAAAATCGAGAAAATCATAAATCCTCATTTATTCATAAAATAGTGATGCCGATCAAGCGAAATAATAGGGCGCCCATCACCAGGCCCCGCGGGCTACGCACAGCCAAAATTTGGGGCTGAACGAAGGCGGTCGATTAAATCTCGAAAAATCTGTGGGCTAACATACACCGAAAATTGCGAAAATCGTAAATTCTCATTTATGCGAAAAATAGTGATGCCGATCAAATGAAATGATAAGGCGCCCGTCACCAGCGCCCCGCGGGCTGCGCACAGCCAAAATTTGGGGCCGAACGGAGGCGGTCGATCAAATATCCAGAAATTCCTGGGCTAACACGCACCGAAAATTGCAAAAATTGCAAATTCTCATTTGCGCGAAAAATAGTGATGTCGATCAAACGAAATGATAGGGCGCCCGTCACCAGCTCCCCGCAGGCTGCGCACAGCCAAAATTTGGTGCCGAACGGAGACGGTCGATCAAATCTCCAGAAATTCGTGGGCTAAAATACACCGAAAATCGAAAAAATCATAAATTCTCATTTATGCAAAAAATTGTGATGCCGATCAAATGAAATGATAGGGCGCCCGTCACCAGGCCCCGCAGGCTGCGCACAGCCAAAATTTGGGGCCGAACGGAGGCGGTCGATCAAATATCCAGAAACCGTGGGCTAACATACACAGAAAATCGCAAAAATCGTAAATTCTCATTATTGCGAGAAATAGTGATGCCGATCAAACGAAATTATAGAGCACCCATCACCAGGACACGCAGGTTGCGCACAGCCAGACTTTTGGGGCCGAACGGAGGCGGTCGATCAGATCTCCAGAAATCCGTGGGCAAACATTCACCGAAAACCGAGAAAATTGTAAATTGTCATTTATTCGAAAAATAGTGATGCCGATCAAATGAAATGATAGGGCGCCCGTCAGCAGGCTGCGCACACCCAAAATTTGGGGCCGAACGGAGGCGGTCGATCAAATCTCCAGAAATCTGTGGGCTAACATACACCGAAAATTGCAAAAATCGTAAATTCTCATTTATGCGAAAAATAGTGATGTCGATCAAACGAAATGATAGGGCGCCCGTCAGCAGGCCCGCAGGCTGCGCATAGCCAAAATTTGGGGCCGAACGGAGGCGGTCGATCTGATCTCGAGAAATCCGTGGGCTAACATACACCGAAAATCGAGAAATTGTAAATTCTCATTTATTCGTAAAATAGTGATGCCGATCAAACGAAATAATAGGGCGCCCATGACCAGGCCCCGCGGGCTGCGCACAGCCAAAATTTGGGGCTGAACGGAGGCGGTCGATTAAATCTCGAAAAATCCGTGGGCTAACATACACCGAAAATTGCGAAAATCGTAAATTCTCATTTATGTGAAAAATAGTGATGCTGATCAAATGAAATGATAAGGCGCCCGTCACCAGCGCCCCGCGGGCTGCGCACAGCCAAAATTTGGGGCCGAACGGAGGCGGTCGATCAAATATCCAGAAATCCCTGGGCTAACACGCACCGAAAATTGCAAAAATTGCAAATTCTCATTTACGCGAAAAATAGTGATGTCGATCAAACGAAATGATAGGGCGCCCGTCACCAGCTCCCCGTGGGCTGCGCACAGCCAAAATTTGGTGTCGAACGGAGACGGTCGATCAAATCTCCAGAAATTCGTGGGCTAAAATACACCGAAAATCGAAAAAATCATAAATTCTCATTTATGCAAAAAATTGTGATGCCGATCAAACGAAATGATAGGGCGCCCGTCACCAGGCCCCGCAGGCTGCGCACAGCCAAAATTTGGGGCCGAACGGAGGCGGTCGATCAAATATCCAGAAACCGTGGGCTAACATACACCGAAAATCGCAAAAATCGTAAATTCTCATTTATGCGAGAAATAGTGATGCCGATCAAACGAAATTATAGAGCACCCATCACCAGGACACGCAGGTTGCGCACAGCCAGACTTTTGGGGCCAAGCGGAGACGGTTGATCAGATCTCCAGAAATCCGTGGGCAATCATTCACCGAAAACCGAGAAAATCATAAATTGTCATTTATTCGAAAAATAGTGATGCCGATCAAACGAAATGATAGGGCGCCCGTCACCAGGCCCCAAAGGCTGCGCACAGCCAAAATTTGGGGCCGACATCGGATGTCACATGCTAACCTATGTCGAGACCCAACGCCCATCGATCAATGTCCAGCGATCGAAAATTTAAAAGGAAACACCTATGCTTATCCTTATGATATAAAGAAAATGCTAGAGATTAGTGGTGGTAGTGCTGGCCTACCATGGTCGCTTGCCATGGTGGTGTCGGTTGTGGTGGGTCGTTAGGATCAGTTTTTAAATTAAAATTGTTAACCATATTGGGAAATATGTTGAAATGAGTGCGATAGAGGCATATTTTTAGAAAAATTATCCAGATAGATCTCGAAAAAATACACAAAATAAAAAAAAATCGTGTAAAACGGATAATGCAGCCCAAAGTTATGATCATTTAGATAATATGCCTCTAATGAACTCTTTTTCAATCGATTATATTACAGTTTTAACAACATTATGTAAGATCTCATCAAAAGACTTGCATCTCGGCAGTTCTTATTTTGTTAATAAAGAGCTAACATACACCAAAAATCGCGAAAATCGTAAATTCTCATTTATGCAAAAAATAGTGATGCCGATCAAACGAAATGATAGGACTATCTAAATTCTGATTTCTTATTCTGATCTCTTTATGTACTATACTGATTCTTTACTGATTACCGTAATGAATTGATTTAAAACCAAAGTGTCTAATAAAAAATACTTTATCATGTTAAAGTGCTTAATTAAAATATAATATAACTTAAATATCTAAATAAAATATAGTGACAAATTTAAAATGTTATCAATATTATTAAATAAATTATTATATGTCACTCAATCTACTTTTTCAATGTAAGACTAAAAGCCAGCGGAATCAGTGGACACGGTCTAATGACTAGAAGTTGCAAGTCACTATGGGACCATACTGCTTGAAATATGTTGCCTGAGAAATATTTTAGTTCCAAAATATAATGATGTAAATATAATTTCATATCATGCTAAATTATTAGCTACTATATAATATAAAGTGTTGATTAAAAAGCAGTGCAAAAGTTGCCTTATTTTAATCTCAACTTACTTCCTGAGAATTGAAAGGCAATTTAATTTTTCTTCTTATCTTTGGAGCCTATTAAGTTGAAAATTACATAGTCAATAACTACCTTTTTGTCTCTAGCCTTCATACTAGCCGTTGTCACATCCATATATATATATATATATATATATATATATACACACACCCCAATAAAGAAAATGAAGAGAGAGAGATGAAAAGATAGAGGAAAATCCCTCCTTTGTTTAGTCTCAAGAGAAAGTCTTCACACCCGGTTAAAAATATTAATAACTCCGTTAATTGGTTATTTAAATTTTTATCTTGTTAATAAGAGTTTAATTTTTTATGTTGTAAATTTTACTTTTATTTCTCATTCCTATCCCCTCTATAATAAGAATAATTTTAAAAAAAAATTCAACGTGAGACTACACTTATTACGTAGGAGTGTAATTGATTCTAACCGACTGTATCGAATTTTTAAAAATAAAATTATAGGTTTTTATATAAATTTAGAATCGTATCAAATAGTTAGGGTAGGTTTTCTTTATTTTATAAAGAAAGTAAAAAAAATACCGAACAGAATAAATCTATATGTAATTTTTATACATAACTTTTATATGATTTTTATGCTAATGTTACTTTCTAGAAGTTACAAATAGAAGCACTTATTTGATATGTTTGACTTGGAAAATGTAAAGTAAGAAAACATAGGCCCTTTTGTCTTCTAAAATTAGATCCTATTGAACAAAGTTCACTATTTAGAAACTAACTTAATTATCTTCTGCAATATGCCAACATATATTTTGAATATGAAAAGCTCCATCAAAGAAAGTGTTTTTCCTCTTCACAATTAAGAATATTAATGAAGCATGTTTTTCCTCAATCTGACTAATCGATGTTAGCGCAGCAAAATTGTTAAAAATGTGGACAAGTTTGTTACAACATATCAATAGTCCCACAAGCGAAGTCTAGAAAAATTAAGACATACTCATGCCTTAACCCTACTTCTGCGTGGGATAGAGACTGTCCCCGATAGCATGAAATAGGAATGCTTTCTACAAGTGAATTGACAGCATGAAATAGCAAGAAACAGCACAACCGATTATAGTTGCATTAACAATTAGCACCATCATCACCTATTTTAATCTACAAGTAGATTTGATGTTCCAGTACATTTGTTAAGCTAGTTCAAGAATAAAAAGTATTGGAGAAAATGAGGTTCATTCTCCGAATCCAGAAAGCAACAAGGCCAACTTATAAAATAGATCGGAACGAAAGATAAAACTTACAAGCAACCAAGAAGACTGATTCACCAAGTAGCAACTCAACTAGAAGAAATAGATGAAGCAGACTGAAGGTTTTTGAGCTCAGCTGTTTCGAAGTAATCCTGAAGAGCTGTCATTTTAATCTTGTTGCTTTTTAAGCTTTTAATTGCATCAGCGGTGGCCAAAGCCCCTGCAACTGTTGTTATTACCGGTATCTTATATGAGAGAGCCATCCTTCTCAGCTTCCGGCCATCAATCTGATCAAGCGCGTCTCCTGAACTTGTGATCACCATCAACTGAATCTGCCCATTGGCAATGAGATCAGCAGCATGTGGCCGCCCTTCATGCATTTTAAGCACTCGCTCCACTGGCATTCCTTCTAATTCGAGTACACGTGCAGTTCCAGAAGTTGCAATAATTTTAAATCCAAGTCCCGTGAAGACTCGAGCAATTGTAGAAAGTTGGGGTTTTGTCAATTCATTTAAACTGAGGAATAGAGTGCCTGAAAGTGGTAGTTTCTGTCCAGCAGCAATTTGTGCTTTGGCAAATGCAATTGATGACTCATGGTGGATACCCATTACCTCACCCGTGCTGCGCATCTCAGGACCAAGAAGCACATCACAGCCTTGGAATTTCTCAAAAGGAAGAACAGCTTCTTTAACTGATACATGTCTGGGAATAACCTCGTTGGTGAAGTTTAGGTCATATAGCGATTTTCCTGACATGACTAGAGCAGCGTATTTAGCCAATGGGTGCCCAATTGCCTTGGAAACAAAAGGAACTGTTCGTGATGCACGGGGATTAGCCTCGAGCAAGAACACCTCACCAGAAGTAGTAATGGCATATTGACAATTCATGAGGCCACACACATTTAGCCTCTTTGCCAATTTTGAAGTCCACGACCTAATAGTTTTCAAGCATGAATCTGAAACTGTTTTTGTTGGAAGCATGCAAGCTGAGTCACCTGAGTGAACCCCAGCCTGCTCAATATGCTCCATTATTCCACCAATGACCACATTACCATGCAAATCAGCAAGTGCATCAATATCAATCTCTACTGCATCAGTTAAATACTTGTCAATCAGGACAGGGCGCTCCGGGTCTACCTTAACAGCATTTTCAAGGTATGTCACTAGTTTGTCATTGTTGTAAACTATCTCCATTGCCCGGCCACCTAAGACATAAGATGGTCGGACGACAACAGGGTATCCTACTTCTGCCGCAATGGCAAGGGCATCCTTTTCGCTTTTCGCAATACCCCCCTTTGGCTGAGCAATCTGTAGTTCATTCAGGATGGCATTGAACCTTTCCCTATCTTCAGCTGCATCAATGTTATCAGGTGAAGTACCCCAAATGCTAACAAAGCCAGCTCCGCTTCTGCTCTTAGGCCTTTGCTCATCCAAGTAATTCTGAATCGGAACAGCCAATTTCAATGGGGTTTGACCTCCAAACTGGACAATGATACCATCAGGTCCTTCCAAATCGATGATATTAAGAACATCCTCAACTGTCAGAGGCTCAAAGTAGAGACGATCACTTGTGTCATAATCTGTAGAAACTGTCTCAGGATTGGAATTCATCATAATTGTTTCATAGCCTGCGTCCTGCATAACCCAAAAAAAAGAAAGATAAATCAAATTTGAATTGAAAAGCAACATGGGAGCAAGTTGCAACCATAAAATGCCAATTATGAGAACCAAGACGGAAAGAAGAAAAACCAATACATTATATTTCAAAAACTTCATATGCCAAGAAGAAAATCACTCACTGTAGTGATTTGTTGGTATTTTCCGCGTTGTGTAATCAGAAATTCACCTATACTGTACTAAAAGAAGAACCTCCAAAATTGAAAGTTGAATTACCAGAATATTCATCAAAAGTTGAACAATATCTCTACCCTTTTAAACTCAATTAATCCTACTAAAATTGCAATTTAATTGATTATTTTAAATAAAATAAAAATACAAATAGTAATTTACTTCTTTGAACACAAGAAAATCAACTATATATAACTCATAGTAATTGCTAATTAAATTTCTGAATGGATTTAAAAGGTCAAAGATCTCGTGAACTTATCTAGGCCATGTTCTCCATGACTTCTAATTTGCATTAGGATCCACACTTTAAACTCATGTAGGATTAAGTTGATGAAGCTTGGAGTTTCAAAGAAAATAAAAAACATGCCTTGCCAAAGTCGAAGCATTCGGATTCTCCAACTTTAGCTTACAATTTTTTTAAAACTTTTTTCTTCCTTGTCCTTTTTTAACTTTGAGAATATAATTATGAAGCATGCATCTAAAAGATCATCTGCATCAATAAGGAAACAAGAAGAATTAAAAGGAGGAGAAACTTTTGCAAATGATAATATGGAAGATGATTTAAGTGACAACTCACAAGGAAGAAAATGAAGTTTGGAATGGTAAAACTAAAGCTAGATGTCTAAGCTAGCACTGCTTGGTTAAAAGAGTAGCAAATGAAGACAAACAGGTATTATCTTGTCAAGTAGAGTTGAAAATTATAGTTAAGTTGATTTTACTTGTAATTTCTAGTATGTTCTTTAATACTGAGTTAAGGAAAATTTCTTCATAATGTGTACTTTCCATGAGTTATGTTTATTTCTTTCCTTCTTTAATTTGCTCTTCTTTTCATTCTCAAAAATTAATTTTCTCTCCTTTAATATCTTGATCTTCTTCTTTTGGAGCTATTAATGGGTTTATCTTAAAGGTTGGTTTCTGCTTGGGCAAAGTCACTATATTTGTGATTTCTTAGTGTTGATGTTACAATAATAATGCTACTAACAATAACAATAGCTTTATACTCGCTCTACGAAGAAAGATGCAGATATTTAATTGCTCATATGTGATACAAACATTATTTTATAAGAGAATTCCTTAACTGCACGCACTTATGGTCGAGTTGATTCATGGACTAATTCCACTCAAGTTCATTTAGTCTTTTTATATGGAGTATCTTTCAACTCTTTAAACTTGACAAAGAAGGAATTTCAGGAGGACAAAAGACAAAATGAGAAAGAAAAGAAGGCAACAAAAAAAAAGTAAGAAAAGTAAGCAAACCAACAACCAATGTAAAGTCAAAAGTTTATTCATCTGACTTTTTTCTTTTCATGCTTTAAAATAACAAAAGTCACATAACTATCTGCTGGAGTATTTTGTCAATACTCAACAGATTACTGCATAGTGATAAGGCTTAAAACTTTTTTCTTGTTTTTTGTTATATTATTTTCCTTGCTTGAGAGCCTTTTGCACTTTTACTACTAAATGGTTTTAATATTAATTAGTAAAGAATTATTTTAGTAATTTCTAACTCTCCAAATCCATCTGATTAGTCTCTAAGTCGACAGTATAAACTTTCTAAGATCTTACTAACCAAAAATTATTAGCTTCGTAAGAAACCAAAATAAAATAAAATAAATAAACAGTAAAAGAATGTGGGGAAGTTAAGAATAAAAGTTCTCATGAAAACTAAGAAATACGAAATCGAAACATATAATATGCGAATAACCATTTCTGTTCAATTGCTAAATTGCACAGAATGCAACATTTTCTTCTATGAGAATTTTTTTAATTTATCCATGTGTTTTATTTGAGCATAAATTATCCAAGTCACTAACTAATGATTATATTCAGTATTTGTAAGAACTTGTACTTTATTATTTAATTTTTATTTATTACTTAAAATAAAAATACAGTCTAATTTAAAAATCTTGTAAGTATGAAATTCCATTCTACCAGTGTGATATCTCTAATTGGAGCCATGCTATAGGAGTTTCTATATTCGAAGGAACCTGTAGAACATGTCATTCATTTCCCAGAATTTATCAACTTTTGGATTTCAGTTTTTTGGTAACAACTGTATCTTTTGGATTCAGTTGTTTGAAGAATAATTAAATAATTTGAATCATTATATGGAAGAAACCTTATCACAACTTACGCCTCTACTCAGATTCTATTCAAGTTATTCATTGGCAGTTGAAGAAGTATAACCTAAAAAGCAATGCAGAAAAATTGGAACCTAAACCAATAATCAAGAAACACAAACCTGAAGGGCAAAGGATGTGTGACAGCAACAATAATCAAACTCAATGCCCTGTCCAATTCGGTTTGGTCCTCCACCTAAAATCAACACTTTCTTCCTTTGCGTAGGAGCTGATTCACACTCAAGGTCATAAGATGAATACATATAAGGTGTATCAGCCTCAAATTCTGCAGCACATGTATCTACTCGTTTATATGCTGGTTTCACACCCAAAGACAAACGCCTCAATCGAACCTCCTTCTCACTGGACTTTGTCACGAAAGCTATCTGCCTGTCACTAAAACCTCTCTTTTTCACTTCATAGAAGTCATCCTTTGTTAAGTCAGACAAACTTCGAGCCAGAAGGAATTGCTCCACATCTACAAGCTCCCTTAGCTGAGTGAGGAACCATTTGTCTATGTAACTGAGCTCATGGATATCATCTACCTTCATCCCCCTCTTCATTGCAGCATACACAGCATGGATGCGATCAGGATTAGGAACCCGAAGACTATACTTCAGTTTGTCCCAATCCCAGTTTAATTCCTTAACCTGTGCGCAGCCCCATCCAGAATACCCACATTCCAGAGACCGCACTGCTTTTTGGAAGGATTCTTGGAATGTGCGACCTACTGCCATGGATTCACCGACAGACTTCATCTGGGTTGTCAGTATGGCCTCAGATCCAGGGAATTTCTCAAATGCAAACCTCGGTATCTGCACAATTTCACATCATCTCCAGATCATGAAACAATAAATTAAAACATTATCCCACCACCAGATTTTGAAATATTGTATCGAGATTGTAACAATGTTGCATAGACTCTTGCTAAAAACTTTCCAGCAGCAATAAGAATATTACCATAATTCAAAGGAGTTATAGGATTCAAGCTGATGATAGAGATGCCAGGGGTCATTTCTGTTGGTAAGAATCAAGTATTCCAGTTTCTTTTATCATATACTGTCTCTACAAAATCCAGGTTGAATTTTTAGCCATATTTGTCATAACTAGGACCAAATAATTCACTGCGCCAAAGGAAAGAAGTGGTGAATATTTCTTGTTGTCTATTTACACTAGCATGTTATAGAGATGAGCATGTTTGAAGACCATTACAGACACCTTGATTCAGGACTTTGATTTTTACCTTACTAGATATCAGTCTTACTTTTAAGTAACTGATTCCAGAAAAACTGAGACTAGCGAATGGACATTATAGCATTCTTTTTAAGTAACACTAGTATGTTATAGAGATGAGTACGTGTAAAGGCCATAAAATAGACACCTTCATGCAGGGTCCTAATTCTTAACTTAATAGACACTAGATACCATTCTTACTCCTACATAACTGAACAAAGACAAATTGAGACAACAAAATGAATATTATAGTATTCTTTTATAAGAAAGAGCTCATCAAAATTCTAAGCAGAAAATTAACACATAAAAGAAACCTACTTCACAAGGAAATTGGAATTTAAGAGAAACAATGAAGTCAAAAATAAAGATACTTGCCTTTGTAACTACATAATCTATGGATGGCTCAAAACTAGCTGGAGTCTTCTTTGTGATATCATTAGGAATCTGATCCAGAGAGTACCCCACTGATAGCTTAGCAGCCATCTTAGCTATTGGAAAGCCAGTAGCTTTTGAGGCTAAAGCTGAAGACCTTGAAACTCTAGGATTCATTTCAATTACCATGACTTCGCCATCAACTGGATTTACAGCAAATTGCACATTGGAACCACCACATTCAACTCCAATTTCCCTGATGATGGCAATCGAATAATCCCTAAGTCGTTGGTACTCTTTATCTGTCAAAGTCTGAGCAGGAGCCACAGTGATCGAGTCCCCTGTATGGACCCCCATAGGATCAATATTCTCAATTGAACAGATGATAACCACATTGTCAGCCAAGTCTCTCATGACCTCAAGCTCATATTCTTTCCAACCTAACAAGGACTTCTCGACCAAAACCTGTGATGTCAAACTAGCTGCTAACCCGGACTTACATATAGCCTCGAATTCCTCCCTGTTGTAAGCAATTCCACCACCAGTCCCACCCAATGTGAAAGCTGGCCTAATAATCAATGGAAACTCCCCAATTTCACTAGCTATCTCAAAACACTCCTCCAATGTATTGCCAATGCCTGAAGGTGGTGTCTTTATCCCAATATTCTTCATTGCTTGCTTAAACAAATCCCTATCCTCTGCCTTTTTTATCGCATCAAGCTTCGCGCCAATCAACTCGACTCCATACTTATCAAGCACACCACTCTCTGCCAACGCTACAGCTAAATTAAGAGCAGTTTGCCCGCCCATTGTTGGCAACAATGCATCAGGCCTCTCGTTCTCTAACACTTGCTCCACAAGTTCTGGCGTCATTGGCTCAATATAAGTCCTGTCCGCCGTTTCTGGGTCGGTCATAATAGTTGCAGGATTCGAATTTATCAGTATCACTTCATACCCTTCTTCCCTAAGAGCCTTACAAGCTTGAGTTCCTGAATAATCGAACTCACAAGCTTGTCCTATCACTATCGGCCCAGCACCCAGTATCAAAATCCTCTTTATATCTGTTCTTTTCCCCAATTTCTGCTTTCCAAGAAAGCCCTTTTGAACAGAATCATCATTGGTGCTAGTAACGACTTTCTCACTAACAATCGAATTCACCCTTTTCCGCAAATGGGTGTGACCGAAAACGCATGGCCGAGATTGGAGGGGCAAATATGAGGACTTTTTGTAAGCTGCCGATTTTGCAGAGTGAGGAAATAGTGGGAAAAGCTGGATTCTTGATGAATATATTCTCGAAGGCGCAAGAACATAGGAAGAAGAAGAGGAGAGGAGCCTATATGCAGCATTATCACAGCGATTCATACAATAATCCATCTTGATAGAACTTTTTCAAATAGATTGACGAAAATCGACAAGGGGTTTATAGATTTGGCAAATGCTCTTTCTGCTTTTTAGCAGAGTGGTGGAGGAAGGATAGAAAGGAGAGGTTTCAGCTGAGGCTAGGGTTTTAGAAGTTCTAGTGGTAATTAACTAAGAATTCGCTCATCAATAAGAAAAAGAAATACTGTAACTAAAGAAGGAAAGAAAAAAAAAGGTACAGGGATACAATTAACGAAGTTTTTGAGCTAAATAGGAGGAGAAATAAAATCGGAAAAATGAAAAAAAAAATATTATTTTTGAGCCCTGCCAATATTATCACTATTTGAACAAGTCGAAATACTTAATAATTACTTTTAATATCAATAAAAAATTTAAATTTAATAAATAAGATTGAACAATTCGGCTTTCTACCCTTTTCGTCAATTCATCTTTATTTTTTATCTAAAAATAAAGTGTGAATAGTGTAACTTTAAATTTAAAGTTGCATTATTCAGCTACTCTATTTTTTGGACCGACTATAATATCATTATTTATAATAATTAATACTTTTAATTTTAACATAATATGCATTATAAGATCATCAATTAAATCTCTAATATTCATATTTATTTTTCATATAATATTTTTATTATATTAATTTTAAACTTAAATTAGTGTTTAGTTTTTATAAATTAATTTTCATATATAATATTTTATTTAAAATGTAAGTTCATTTTATTATAATTTATAATTGTATAAAAAAATACTTCGAAAGGTCCAACTCCAACAATAGAAATAGTACTCCCAGTAGATAAAAATAATCGATTTGAACAATTTTTAGCTCAACATAAAAAAAATTAATGGTAAAGATGCTCATTTTGAACTTTATAATGTATTAATAGCGCGTTTATTAGAGCAAAATAATAATCTTGAAAGTTGAATGTTTATCTAAAAATTAAAATAAATATTATCATGATGTAATATTGATTTAATTGTATTTCATCAATGATTTCACTTGTATTCGAGTTTTTCATTAATATGTATAATATATATTATTTACTTGCAATTTATATTATTCAAACATATATGATATAAAATAATTTTATATTAAATGATTATATAAGCAAAAAATGTGAATTATATAGAGTGATTATGTAGAAAAAAGAAGCAACAATTTATTTTATGAATTAAGAAAATATAATAAATGAAATAAAAATAATAATATAACATTAAAGAGAGAGAAGAATAAAAGAAGAATTTTTTTTTTTTTGAGTAAAAAATAGAGTAGTGGATTGAAGTTGATTTTCTGCAAATTTAGAGAACTTTATTTTTTACTCTAAATTAGAGTTTAGAGTCAAAAATAGAATTATGGGCTGGAGATACCCTACGGCAGAAGTTAAATTGAAGTGATTTAATATTTAAAAATTTTGCTGATATTTTTAATTATGTGATCAAAATAAATTTGATGTCGTAATTATGCAAACACACATTTCGAATCCAATCATTTGCCAACAAAATATTTAGCATGATCAACAAAAACAATTTGATACGATTGGTTCTGGTAAGTACACTACAATAACATATTGGTGTAATCTCACGGCTAAGTCTAGGAAGGATGATGTGTACCTCTAGATCTTACTCTTATTTTGTGAAAATACAAAAGTTATTTTTTATAGCCGCTCTGTTTAAGTAAAATGTTTCAAAACAAGTTTGAAAAAGGAATACACTAGTGAAGAAATCATATTGAAAATAAAGGAGAAAAGAATAATAACAATAATAATAAAATAATACGACAAAAAGAAAACACATGTAATAATAAAATCAAAGAATAAAATAATAAAAGAGTAATAATAATAATAATAATAATAATAATAATAATAATAATAATAATAATACTGATATGAAAAATAAAGGGCGAATAAGGTGTTCCAAACTATCAGCATGCCTCTCCCACGAAAAAGCGAGACAATGTTTCACTACCTAATTCTCGACCTTTATAACCTTCTATTTATAGGTCATGTCCTTGGTAAGATGAAAGTACGACATGCTTTGTCTAATCTTGTATCTCTAATACTTCTTTGATCTATCTCTACCTCTCCTCAGACTCACAATAGTCAACCTCTCACACCCACTAACTAGGACATATGTTCATCTCCTCTTCACATGTCTGTACCATCTCAACCCCGCTTCTTTCATCTTGTCCATCACGGAGGTCACTCCCACTTTGTTTCAAATATCCTCATTTCTAATTGTATCTCTTTTAGTATGTCCAAATATCCATCTCAACCTTGCTTCCCTCGTCTTGTCCATCACTAAGATCACTCTCACTTTATCCCGAATATTTTCGTTCCTAATCATATTTCTCTGTCACGCCCCACCTTGGGAGGCATGACTGGCACCTAGTGCCGCACTGGAATCTGACTAACCTGCCTAGGCTTATGCACGTCTCGTACATGCCTGCAGCTCAATTTAAAAAAAATAACAAGTTATATCTCGGTTGTAAATACAGTCTCCGGCCAACAAGGCCATAGCTACCTGTAAATGAAAACTACTACTCAACAATAAGCAATAGAAGGAAGTCCTATACTGGCCGACAAGGCCACCATGCTGTCTAGTTTTAACTGGAATGTAAATCAGGCAACTATAACTATACTATAGCCGACAAGGACACTATCTACCAGCTAAACAAGGCCTCACACGGCCATCACGCGATATAAAGCATACATAGGCCCCACACGGCCGGAAACAAACTAACCACAGGAAAACTATATATCTGCAAGCCTCTAAGAGTGGAATATTGGTCGAGACAGGGCCTGGACCTTCCCATACTGCACAATTAAAAAAACAAACCTTCTAACTAATCAGCTCCGGAGGAGAGGAGCCGACTGCACTGCTAATTCTGGTTGAAAGCTAGGAAGGTCCTGATCCGTGTCTATCCGCACCTGCAGGCAAGTAATGCAGCGCCCCAAGATGGGCGTCAGTACAATATGTACTGAATATGTAAGGCAATAATTGAATAAAACTTAAGATGAAACTGAAAGTAACTTAGTGAAAGAGATAGAAGTATAACCCAAGTAACTTAACTTCCTATTGTCTAATCTAACAGTAAATAGTGCAAACAAGAACCTTACTTGACCCCCAAAAGTCGGAAGGTACAACCAACACAGAATAACCCACTGAAGGCACCCATAAGCCCTGGCGAGTACACTTCAATCTATATACCCCTAATAAGGTCAAAAACAGGCCAACTAATAACTATAATCGTCCTACCAATCCCCTGAGCCCGCTCGGCCACTGAACTATAACTGTGTCTTAGTCCAGTGGACTCCTGATATGTGCACTCCAAGCACCAGGTTTGATGGGAGTGTGGTTCCGATACGGCATAAAACAGTCTAACCATGAAATGGACTGTATGGGGCCCTTGGTCCTCATCTTCGTCCCTCGCAGACAGCATACCGCTCCTTGGAGTGACGTCATCAAGCCCCTGGCATGTGTCGACATAGCTAGTAACCCTGGGGTGGTCATGGAAAGCTATACAGGGCAAAGTCAAACCCAAACTAACATAAGTACTGATCTTAGCTAATAACGATGACTATTTACAATAATAAGACTTCTGGCTTTCTTACTGGATTCAGACTATATTGTAGTATTATAGAAACTAACTTGACGAAGAAGTTCGCCTTAACATACCTCGATTGTCGTTTTCCGAACAACCGACGAGTTTCAACTTGTATTCAACAACCTTTTCCAACTATAACCGTAATACTGGGAGAAAGAAATTAATTTCAATACCAAATCCGATTAAAAATGATAACTGTCACACCCCACCTTGGGGGGTATGACGGGCACCTGGTGCCTGCTAGACTCTAGACTACTAAATGGTCCAGCCTGAGCACATCTGGTGCTTTGGCTGGCTTTGGCTCTATTTCAAGAAACAAATCGGCTATATAACGGCTGTAAATACAGCCTCCGGCCAACTGGCCTGTAGCCATCTGTACCTGCAACAACAGCTAACCAGAAACAGACTTATAATAAGGAACCTATGCGGGCCGACAAGGCCACCATGCTGTCTAGTTATCTGTAACTCAACACAAGACTGCTGTAAAACTACGTGACCGGCAAGGTCACCACTACTGTCAAATTAAGGCCCCACACGGCCAACATAAACTGAAATACTAAACAGCTACAGCAGACCGCACAGCCTCACACGACCGGCTCAACTAACCATAGAGAATATATACAGACTGCAAGCCTCTGCGAATACTGTAAGAAATTAATAGAAATGATCGAGACAGGGCCCCGACCTACCATACTGCACAACAAAAGAAAAGGAGCTACACCTCTGGGAATCAGATTCCGGATGACAGGAGCTGATGACTCACTGGCTGGCTGGAATCACGAGGGATCGACTCCTCGTCCGTGAGTACCTGTAGGCAAGCAATACAGCGCCCCGCTGGGCGTCAGTACCACAGGTACTGAGAATGTAAAGCAAACTGAAATATGCAACTGAAACGATTAGCACAATAACATGACATTTAAGCAAGAAGTAGCTGAGTCTATCTAGTTGAGGATAACTGGGGAGAGTTTATACATTCTGTAACTAACTGAGCGTACCTGAAGACGTGTCGTCCTTCTGTCTATCAGTATCTACTAGCACATATCAATATACATAATAATACACACAATACCTGACCGACCCCCATAAGTCAGAAGGTGCCAACCAAGCAAGCAATCTATTTACCCCTACCCGGGTCTAAACCAACCAAAAACAAGTCACTCCACTCATCTGATAACTGTGAGCTCCTCCTACCGGCCCCCTTGGGTACGTAGCTCAGGCCTTGGCCTCTGACAATAAACTGTGTCTGAGTCCGAAGACTCCTGCCTCTGGGCACAGGTGTGCACACAGAGTGGTCTGCCCCTGTAAACAGGGTGTGCTAGCTCTGCGCAGAGTAAACTGAACTACCCCTGCAAGCAGGGTGGTCTGGACCGTATTATCATGGTGGTCGGCCATCATCGTCCTTTAGTCAGACGACATCGCCCAGCTGATGGCGGTATCTGAATCTGGTATCGACACAGATATAACCCAAGGGCGGTGGGGATGCTAAAGGGTGCCCACATACCACAACAAGTCTCAACATACAAAACACACACACAGCAAGCATGCTCAATGCAAAATACAAATCATATTCTCTTCTTGTATCTCAAGGTCAGTTTGTATTAAATAATGGAAACTATATTATGTTTTACACTATTCCTAATTGCCGAACTAACTGCTACCTGACCTTTATCTGTCTATCTGATTATATCTGGATATAGCTCAATGATATAAAATGTACCACCTACTACTGGATACAATCTCAACAGATGTAATACGTATTGCCTGATTATCTACTATTCTGTTTATCGCATGATACGTAATTAATATACTAGCATACTTGCTGGAAATTATACTAAAATCGTTCCTGTACGTTGGGTATCGGTTAATAGCCTTTATTCTATTTACTTTCTAAGTTGTACTTCCTGGCTTGCCGAAAGAATAACTTTACATACCTGGTTTCTGAGTACCCGACTGACCGATGTGATTTCCGTCGGTACTCCTGCTGTTTCTCCCAACTACATTCATTTACACGTCAATTAGAACTAGATACATTAATATTCGGGAGAAATTATCACTTTTGATATATATATTTATCCCAACTTTAACCTTTCAGAAAACGGTCGAAAACTCGTTATTTCTCGATAGTCCAGAAGGGGTAAATGCTCACTGCAAGGCTAGGAACACACTGGTACTAATTTAAAGCAATTCTATTTACTTTACCTTGGTAGCACGACGTTTCGCCGGCCAAATTTCACGAAACCAACTCCGTAGGATTGCTCTCTGCAGCTTTATACTTCGGTACCCGAAGTTAATTTGAGTTTGGACTATGTTTGACGGTGTAATCAGATGAAAATTTGCTTCAAACCCTTCTTTCTCTGTTTCTGGGCGTTCTCAGGAGTGCAACATCATGCACACCCTTGCTACTAAAAGAAATAGAATAGGAAATTATACTATTCTATGTGTGGACATTATATATATATATATATATATAGGAAGTGGGCATTATATTGGGGTGGGGCCCATGACATATTATTTATTCGAATTTTGCATAGGCTCGTGGTAAAATGCGCATAACTTTTTATTCTGAACTCGAATTATGAGGGATTATAAATAAATAAAAATTTAACACATATCACAGTTGAAAAAGTTTCATAAATATGGAGGCATAAAAATTTTTTTTTTATCAAATTCAAACCTGATCTGATGTCCTCGAATGTGCGGGATGTAACAATAACTTTTTATATTAATAATCACAATACTTCAACTGCCCAAAATACGACCGAAAACCTATAATTTCTCGAGGGTTCAGAAGGGAGAAATGCTTATTTGATGCCTGTAATCGTATAGAAATCAGTTTGGAGCAATTCTGACAATTTTTGCTTAGCGGGGTTACGATTTACCGGGCGAATTTCAAGAAAATAACTCTGTAGTAATGCTCCCTGCAGGCTTAAAACTCGATACCCGAAGTTAATTTGAATTTGGACGGCGTTAATAGCGTAATCAGACGAAAATCTATAGAAATCTTCGTATCTCTCTCTCTCTGGTGGAAATTATTTGAAGAAAAATGAACTATAATTGAATAAGAGGGCCATATATATATATATATATATATATATATATATATATATATATATATATATATATATATATATATATATATTAGAGCGGTGGCAGGGGGCCGCCCCGTACCGCCTATCGCGCCAAACCACTCCACGCGTCATGCCCCTCAACGCACCAAGGGGCTGGGGCGCACGCTGGCCAAGGGGCCAAGGTACTGGCGTGTCGCGCTAGCCCTTGCGGCCTGGCCTCGCTCAACCCGACTTTCAAGGTTTCTCTACATGCGTCATACTCTCTTTATTCATCACAAATCCACACATACGCTTACTAGTCGTTAACTTTCACGGGGTGTAACATTCTCATTCCATTACTTTCATTTTTTGAACGTTAAAAATTAAATAGATTAATATGTTGAAATATGATAACTAAAATAAATTAAAGTTTGTTTAGTTAAATATATATCTAGAAGTATATAGTAACAGATTATTATATATTAAGAAAGTTCACAATATAGAGTATAAAATTAAAACTAATTATTATGCCTCATGATATTAACTTAAAAGGAAGATTACACAAGTGTTTATTAAAATAGTAATGCTCTGACATGTATAAAGCTCCTATTTCTATTCCTACAAAAATGAGTTACTAAAAAGGAATATAAAATAAGCTAAGCTAATCCAAAATAAGGCAAGGAATTAAATTGAATAATACATTGAGTAAAATACCCCCTTAATATTTTGAATTTGAAAAACATTAATCCCCCTTCACATTGTGAATGGGAAAATAAGCCCCTTGATCTTAAATCAATTGCTAGAAATAATAAAAAGATAAAAATTGATAATGTAAGAGGTAAATAAGAATTTAAAAATATTTATTGATACATGGGTATTGGGATACCTATTGTTCAAATATTAAGGGATAGATTGATTTCTAAAATAAAATTTAAAGTCCGTGTAAATGATTTTAACCCAATTTTAATTTATATACAATATTGTAGAGGTGTTCATGGTTCAATTTGGGTCGATTTTTGATTCAAATCAAAATTAAATCAATTTAGTTGGTATTTTAATTATTGAAACTTCTCAAATATAAATCACATTCATCAATTTAATTATTGACGGTTTGGTTCAATCTTTTCGAGTTTTAAGAAACCTAATGATATTTCTCACTCCCCCAAATAATTAGAAACACTAAATATCTAAATAACCCCTTAAACTTGACACTCTTTGTAAGTTAGACATCTTAACTTTAGTAGTGACTGACATGGCAACTATTATATACTCACTTACATCTAAGTGCTTGGAAGACTTCAATTATGCTTTTGTCTATATATTTTTATCCAATTACACTACAACCTTCTTCCTCACTTTTCTCAAGAGGAAGTCGCCGGGTAAATAGAAAGAGAAGGCGGGAATCTAAAAATGAAAAAAAAAAGGGCCCTGAATCCGACAGAACTCAAATACAAAATTAGCATCTTCTATGTTCATAAATTTTCGCAGTCGAGTCAAATCAACAATACAATTTTAATGAAGTCAAACCCAGGTTCGATTAAACGAAACTAAAAGAATTGATAGTCACAGATCCAATGCCTCCTATCTTTAAGAATGTATAGAATATTAGCTTGGGTTTTGTTATTCAAATTTTGCTGTTTCGAGTTATGAATTTTCTTCTTGAAATCTAATCGGGTAAAGGAACAACAAAAAGGCATTGAAAAAAATTGTTAATGATGGTTATTGGGTAAGAAAAATATATATGTTGGCGACAGTTTTCTCAAGAAAGAGGAATTGGAAGATGTTTGATTAGTGTAAGGAATAAAAATTCAGAAGCTAAAATTCATGGCACCGACAATAAAAATAAAAAAATTATTGACTCTATAACTTTAAATTGCCAGTGACAAAATGGTCTGAAGCTTCCATGACCAACAGCTTCACCGTGAAGGCATGAACCTAACCCACAAAGGATCTTTATAAAGTATATAATTGAAGCTGAAATATCTTAATTTTAGCCTTTATATGTTTTTCTCAAAGAAGGAAAAAGAAGGGGTAATAGGGCCGCAAGAGGAAAAAGAAGAATAAAGTTACGGGGCCAGGATGGGAGTAGGCGTAGGGTGGGTGTGGAAAATTGATTTCTATTATTTTAAATGACATGTGGGTATTTATGACACGTGTCTTCATATCATTTGTTCATTGACACATCATTGGCAAGTGAATTTCACACACTTGAGTTTGCTGATCCATATGTTTAAGAGGCACATGTATGCCAAGTGTCTAAATGGTCACTTTGAAGTTAAGATGTCGAACTTACAAAAGGTATCAAGTTCAAGAGGCAATCTAAGTGTTTAGTCAATTAGAAAAGAATTGCTGCTCATTTTTCAATTTATAATCCTTTATTGGCTTTTTATTATGGTGACTATTATGTATATCTATATTATATCAAAAGTGTGAAAACCTTTAAAAATATTGATTGAACTTTTTGTCCTTCATTAAAAGAATCGCATTAGATAAAATTATCATTTTACTATTTTTATACAATTATTATTTAAAATTATTACTTTTAATTATTTTCATCACTTTATTTTATCATATTAGGTTTTCTAATTATGGTATAACTCTATTTATGGGGTAAATTTAAAAAAAAATTCACCAATTTTTTTTCCTTTTTGATAGTCACGATTCTTTTTAAAATTATTATATTAGGTTTTCTACTTGTGATATAATTCTATTTATAGCGTAAAAAAAGTAAAGAAGAAAAAAAGAAAAAAACTTCCATGAAAGTTGTTTGCCCTTTTTGATTTGAGACTTTTTTTTTCCTTTTTGATGGTTTGAAATGTTTATAGAAGTTCATCTTTTTTCCTTTTTGATTTAAAATAAATTTATTTTAATAGTAATATCCTAATACTTTTATATATTTAAATTCTTTTTGATGTATAAATCATTCAACTTCTATAAAAGAATTTATAATTGTATAATTTGATTCGTCAACTCTACTAGATTAACACATTTGATTTAATCTCCAATCTTATATGTTTTCGTGTTAATATATTTTCTTCTTCCTTTTCATGTTATGAACTTTTTTATGTTGTGGATTTGAAAAACACAATAGCAATTGTTATGCCACCTCAAGTTATTTGTATTCAAAATAATTTAACTTACATTATCTAAGTAGAGTCTAATATTGATATTATGTTATCTTCTTTAATTGAGTCTTATATTAATATTATGTGATTTAGATTGTGTTATTTATAAGTTATATAACTGACATTCTTCATATACTTATACATTCACAAGTTTCATCTATTCATGTAAAGTAATCTCTTTATCTCATAAAATATATTTTTTTTAATAAAATTATAAATTATTATAATTATAACTCTTGTGCACAATCTTTTTTAAATAATATTGCAATAGAATCTGAAAAGAATTTCAGGAACAAAATTGTATCAATTAATAACTTAAGGCGATATGATTCTCATTGGATAATAAAAATCTTAGTAATTGGAACTGAATTAGTAAAAGAGTATAAAAGGGAATAAAGAAAGGCATGTGAATGACTACAACATTAGTTGACGAAGAGATAATAATTCTTTTTCGTATAATATTCTAAACATTTATATTTTATATTTTATATATATGTTTGAATTCTTATCTATTTTTATTATATTTTATGAATTTTATATTTTTATAAATAAATATATATATATATATATATATATATATATATATATATATATATTTTGACCATTAAAGTTTAATTTTTTGCATGACACAAAAGTTCATGCTATACTTTTCAGTAATTATATATTGAAAAATGAAAAAAAATATTTACAACAAGATAAGATCTGTTACATTATATACAGACAGATTAATAGCGTTGATCCTAATTTTATATCAATAAATAAAAAGATTGATGTTGAGTTTAATGATAACACTATAATTGAGGAGTGCAACAATCACTTTTCTACTGTCACTTTTTTCAAACAATTTTGTTTCATATGAAGATTCAATACAATCTTCCAATAGAACAATCTTTGGTAATTTCTTATAAGCATAAAAGTCCTTATAAATGTTGATTGAACTTTTTGCCCTTCATTAAAAGATTTTACAATAAATAAAATTGTCATTTACTATTTTTATCTATTAATTTTTATTTAATTATTATAGATATTTACCAATTTGTAAAAGGTAAAACTCCTAATATTTAGTATTTTAAAATTGACTAAAATTTTCCTTCAATCTTTTCTTATTTGAACTATATTAAAAGTCCTAACATTTAAGACTTTCAATTACAATTCGGTTAACTTATATATTAATTCATTATTTATTTAACTAACTAATTATCCATCAGCGTATTTTAATACGAAAAAAATTAAAGAACATCATTTTATTATGTATTAATACGTGAATTCCTTATTCTTCTTTTAAAAAAATGCATAATAAAAAAATTATAGACACATAACATACTTTAAGTTTTTACAATTAATGGAGTACTCTTGTTATTCATTCTATTTAGTTAAATCTACACTATTTTTTTTTCTGTTTCAATTTATATGTTTAACTAAACACATAGATTAAGTAAAATGAGAAAAAAATTGAGCTGAAATCATCTCATAAAGACTAAAATAAAAAGTTTAAACTTAGGTTATTATTAAATATTTAAAGTACGAAGTCTCGTAGCAAAATATAATTCACCTTTTACCCTTTTATAAATAGTGTTCATACTTGACAAAATAATTATTTAATTATTTTTTTAATATTTATGATTTCAAAATTAATTAAAATTTATGTATTAAATTCTTCATTATTTGAAATATATAGAAAATATTAATATTTATCTATACATATAATGCATTCATTTAAGTGTTCATGTAAAAGCGAACAATTTTTTTATCTTTCAATCAAACACATTTCTATGACGTTTTTATTTATTGAAACAAATATTAGAATAAACTAATGAAAGAACTATTAGATTGGATCAAACTCTAAAACATAATTATTTATCAATTTAAAATTCATAATTTTATTTCTAAATTCTTATATTGTTACAAACATATCTTTTAAATATTATTTATACTATTTTTATAAATTTATTATTATTAATATAAGAAACACGCACTTAAATTAATTTTTTTAAAATTATGGAAAAAATATCTTAAAAACCTATAAAATTTAATCAGGTAAATAAAATTAATATGAAATACAAAAATTAATATGAAATACAAAAAAAAAAAATATAGATAAGTTTCATCTTTATTTTTTAAATAAATGAATTTAGATTCATAACTTATTTCCAGAGATGAGCTTAAGTTGTAAAGTTTCTTAATATATCAGAGATGAATAAAATTTTGATGAATTTATATATCAAGTGATATATATATATATATATATATATATATATATATATATATATATATATTCCCTTTCTTTTTGAGTTTCAATTTTATTCAAGTTAGTTCTGGAAATCCCAGAAAGGCAGACCAGATTGAAAGCTAACTGTATCTGAAGCCTTGAGTTTGGTGCTGCCACAGGAAGGTAATTTTACTTTTGAATATCCTCAAGTTTGTGATTGCTGTATGTGCAATCTCTTGAGTTTGTAGAATGTTCCTGTAACAGCATGCCTTTGCCGCCTACAAGGTGTTTGAGTTTTTGCCCAGTTGAGTATTTATGCCTATTCTATGTTGAAATTCATTCTTTCATCTCCAAGTTTAATGGGTTATCTTTGAATTCTCCTTCCATACTTGTTTTTTTTACCCAATGGCTCTGTATCGAAATGTAAAGCCTTTTACTACTGCAATGATAAATTCAAACACGGATCGCAAAGGATCCAGTAAATTTCTCAAACGGTCACTCAAGTTATGAAAACTATGGAACAAAGTCACTTTGCTTTATTTTTTATCAATAAAGTCACTCAACTTGTTATGCTATATCTTTAAAAAATCACTATTGCCGGATTGTGAACTAAGATTCACCAGAAATGCTTGTTGGCATTCTGGTACGAGCTTTTTTCTTGCTATAGGGCTTGAAGGGATAGGATCGCAGCTAATTAATTAGCACTAATATTTTACTTATTACTTGCAACTATTATGTTACTAAATTAGCATTTTATAGACAGTCACATATTGTTATAATTAGACTCAAAAGTTGAAGCTTTGCCCTTCACAGGAATATAATTAGCAAAACTGAAGGAGTGAGAGTAAGATCCACCCATAATAATCAATTAACATTTGAATTAAAATAAGCACAAGGTGACATCAGCAGTCCATCTACTCAATTAAGTGAGACGTTGAGGTTACGAATGACCTAGGCCTCCCATATGGAATATAAATTAGAAGTCAAAATGCCAACAAGGATTTTTGGCAAATCTTAGTTCACAATCTGGGAATAGTGATTTTCTAAGATATAACGCATAAGCTAAGTGACTTTATTGGTACTAGACAAAAAAAAGTGACTTTGCTCCATAATTTCCTCAACTTGAGTGACCATTTGAGAAATTTACTCGCAAAGGATCTTCATAGTACACTACCTGTGTCGCTAGTATATAGTTGAAATATTGCTCAGTATTTGAGAGTTGGAAGTATTCTGCAAGTTGAAATTTGAGCAGTGCTTGTTGCTAGGAATGAGAGAATGAAGGAGAAGAGGTTTTGCGTTGATTGACATTGGACATGGGATCAGTTGATGAACTTGTTTTGATAATGGTTCCAAATATAGAAGCTGCATGATAATCTTCTATGTGAATATCACTTTGTTGCGATATTTCGAATGGGTACATAAAAAAATTATGCATCAGTTTGAAAATGACTAGATTCTTCTTTGATCTGGTTTGAATGACTTAGCTGGAAAATTAACCATGAAATTATCAGGTAATACACAAAAGGACAACCAACTCTAGTAAAGAAAAAAATCCATAACATGGTCGTAGTCTTTCTCAACTGTTATTTAACCATAACTTTTACATGGCTATATTTTTGCCATTTCGAGTGAGTTTTAATGTAATCTTGAAGTGCTCCATCTGGGCTTATGGAGGGATGAGTTCTTCTTTAACTGCTACCTTTTTCTGAATAAAATGTGCAATATGATTGCTTTCTTTCACTAAGCCATGTTGTGCTTGATGGATTCTTTAATTAGATTATTTCAGTTGATTTACTGAGTTTCTGCCGACATTTGTATGACAAAGTGCTTTCATAGCATGAAGCTTGAAATAGCAATTCATAGATTTAATTTTAAGTATGTTGGACATAATAAGACACAACATTTCATATATTCTATAATACTATAGGAATTTTTCTTACTCTTAATCCTTGTAACTTTATCAAAGTGGGGAATGACTTCATAGGCATAATTTATGTCTACTGTTGGAAAATGCAATTTACTTTATACTTCTGAAATTTTGTACCTGGTGTCTATTACTGATTCATTGCATTATTTTAGGTGCAATGTTGGTTGTCCAAACAGGTGTAGATCGGAATATCGTGAATTTAGAGCTCCTCTTTTGTTGTGAACGGGAATAATGGGGCCGAGGTGGAAAGGAAAAGGGGCAGAAGTTAAAGCTCTTGCAGATCCCATTTCAGAAATAGTCAGACAGCTCCAATCTTCTCTGATCAGCTCAAACTCCAGAGGACTGCTTTCTGGTACGAGTGTGCTTCTTAAAGCAGATGCAGAACTAACTAACCTCCTCAATCGTGCATGTTTTGGTAGGGCTAGGGTAACATCAGAAAAGAATGAGCAATGGTTTCAGCTCTCCATGGAAGAAGCTTTTTACCTTCAATATTCTCTAAAATGCTTTAAGGTTGTTGACCACAATGATACTGAACTGAACAACGATGAGTTATGGAAGCATATGACATCCAGGAAGGAAAATTTTCCCATCTTATTCAAAGCTTTTTCTCACCTTAGAAGCAAGAACTGGGTGGCTAGATCGGGCTCTCAATATGGGGTAGACTTTGTTGCCTATCGTCATCATCCTGCTTTGGTACATTCTGAATATGCTGTGCTCGTTTTATCAGCACAAGTTGGTAATGCAAATGGTCGCTTGAGGGTTTGGTCCGACTTCCACTGCACTCTCCGCCTTTGTGGTAGTGTGGCGAAAACATTATTAATTCTCGATATTGAGCAACAGCAAAATTTTGCAGCTTCTCCATCATGCTTAGATAATTATATTGTTGGAGAGAGAACAATCACAAGATGGAGTCCAGAGCAAGGCCGCGAGGAAAAAGTAAAATGTGACCCAAGTTAAATCTGTTGAGAGGAGGCACCACAAAGCTCTTCAGGATGTCAAAGCTTTTTCTCACCTTGTAAGTAAGAACTGGGTGGCTAGATCGGGCTCTCAGATGGGCTAGACTTTGTTGCTACATAATCAGTTGGAACAATTTTTTTTTCCGGTCATTTTGTACGTGATCAATCCCCAAATTTCGATTGACAATCACATTAATTGGCTTTTAAGTACTAGTTGATGTTATAATGTAATATTGTTGATAGAACATTATAAGTTTATCGTGAATTGCTTATACTAAATACTAAATGTAATACAAGTGTAAAATTACTCCCTTTCTTTTTTGTTGCGCTGGAATAGGTCTTTGAAGTGGTCATCAAATTGCTATTCGGCTACATGATTTTTGTTTGGTTAAGCGAATATTTTTCAAGATCTAAATGTTTTAAGTACACCCTACAAATCTTGCATGGTTCAAAAAACTCCTTCTATATAAATCGTTCGACTCTACACCTAAAGTCATCAGTGACAAAACTGATTAAAGCAAAATTACTATAGTAGCTTTTGTGTAACAAATCGAAAATGGGATATAGAAGGACACTGCTGCTTCTAGTGCTGGTACTTTTTTCTGCACTAGTAGCCTCTGTTGGTGGATATGAATATGAAGGGAGAAGGAGAGAAAGTGAAGAAGAAGAAGAAAAGGAAGAAAGTGAGCAAAAGACTCAAGGAGAAAAATGGTTCTTGCTGCGTCGCTTACATGATGTTGTGAAAACTGATGCTGGATCGATGAGATTGGTGAAGGGTGGCTATCGAAGGGGTTCATTTCTCCATAGCCCAATGCATATTGGTTTCATCTCCATGGAACCCAATAGCCTCTTCATCCCTCAGTACCTCGATTCCGATCTTGTCCTTTTCGTTCACCATGGTAAAATTTATCTCTTCACTTTCGCTTCATTTTTTAAAAGGTTTAACTTTAATATACTAATAGCGGATAAGAAATTTTGTATTATTAAAAGATAAATTACATGTAATCCTTCAAGAAAATGACATTAATCGCATGGATTGCCAGGAAAATCAATACAAGGTGTTAAAATATAACTGGTGTAAAAAACTGACAAAGTATATAAGTTAGATCCTTTACTTAATAAGCCAAAAATTTCAATACCCGCGAAATAAAGATTCAATTTCTATGAATTGAATACAGGGGAAGCAAGAGTTGGACACATCTACAAAGATGAATTAGCAGAGAGGCATTTGAAGCATGGAGATGTGTACACAATTCCTGCTGGATCAGCTTTCTATTTGGAGAATAGAGTTCAAAACCAGAGACTTCACATTATTTGCAGCATCGATGTTACTTCAGAATCCATGGGATGGCATGCTTTCCAGGTACCCTAAGCTAATTTCTCAAAAACTGATCATATGACCAATATCTTGTTTTGGTTTTGCAGTAACTCATGTAATTATTTTTCAGTCTTTCTTCATTGGTGGTGGAATTTATCCTGCATCTGTTCTCGCTGGATTTGATCAGACCACATTATCAATTGCTCTAAATGTAAGTATACAAGGAGATTTACCTATTCTTGATACATTTGTCAGTGAAAGAACTGAGTCAAGATTATGTAAATCTGCAGGTCTCGACAGCAGAATTAAGCTCGTTTTTGACCAGCCAAACTTCCGGACCAATCGTGCATTTATCTGGTTCTCATCAGACAAATATGTGGTCCAACTTTTTGGCCCAAGAACCCCACGAGAGACTAGCTCACTTGAAGAGGATTGTGAATTTTGGGGAAGAAGCTAGCCCAAAAGAGGAGGAATCAACATGGTCATTAAGGAAATTTTTGTTTAATTTATTGAACAGAGAAGATGTTGTCAAGGGTCTGAACCATAAAGCTCCATCAACGTATAATCTCTACAAGAAGAATCCCAGTTTCAAGAACCATTATGGATGGAGCAAGAATGTGGATGAGTCTGATTATTCTCCTCTAAAACAATCCAGCAATGGCGTTTACCTTGTCCATCTATCTCCGGTAATAACCCTCACATTATTCAAGATCATGGTGCAATCGAACTTTTTCTTTTTGGGAGAAAAAAATTGGCTTTCCATTTATCTTACTTTGCATCCATGAACTTAAAATCCTCTTACCTGTTAATATAGGGATCCATGATGGCACCTCATGTTAATCCAACGGCAATAGAGTATGGAATAGTGTTGAAAGGGACCGGCAGGATCCAAATTGTGTATCCGAATGGGACTTTAGCCATGAATGCCAGAGTACGAGAAGGAGACGTTTTTTGGGTACCAAGGTACTTCCCTTTCTGCCAAATTGCTTCGCTGAATGGCCCGTTTGAGTTCTTCGGCTTCACAACATCAGCAAGGAGGAACCACCAACAGTTTTTGGTCGGTAAGAACTCATTGATGCAGAGCTTGAGTGGGCCAGAATTTGCAGCTGCATTTGGAATTGGTGAGAAAAGGCTTAAGAGGATTGCCAATGCTCAACGAGAACAAGTAATCTTGCCTTTATCGTCGTGGGATTCTCCACATGACAAGGCATCAGAGCCAGAGAGGAAGAAGAGAGCCAATTTTGAGAGGATTATGGGGAGCTTGGGCAGTGACATGATCATGGGTTTTGATTAATTTAATTTGTTTAGTGGAAAGTCATCTAGTCTGAGTTTTGGTATGAAAGGTAGACGCCAATCTAGGAACTAATTACTTCTTTTTGGGTCTTTTGGTCTTTCTTACAGTTGGATTTTGTTTCCTTGTTTCTACTTTGGGAGGCATGCCATTTTGAGTTTTGAATAAAACGGATTTTCTTTTTGCGATCTATTGATGGCTCCTAACTCCATTAAATTAGAGTTTCATTTTGGTGCCTCTGCTTTGCATCTGTAAACGTGATAAAAACAGAATTCAGTCGATCTCCAGATCGTTTAGTCCTTTCTTGTTAATATCAGAGTTGAAAAATGATCGGCTAGGTTGAATGTAACATGAAATCAAACTATTTTATGCTACGAGCCCTGCGTTCATTTTTTTCCCCTTCAAGTATATAAAAGATACATTTATTTTAATTGGAGTTTTCATTAGTCAAACATATAAAAAAAATATGTTTTACTCTTGGAAGGTTTAGGACCCTAGATGATCAACAGGGCAGTGGAGTAGACACGAAACCTTATTATGTGCATTAGATAAGAATATGCATATGGTACAATTAAGTGATCAGCAGAGTAGAAGATTCAGTATTTCTTGCACTGGTTTAGTTTGTCATCTTTGTATCCATATAACAGAGTAAAGAGCTAACAGTTTTTCATGGATGATTATTGGTTTCCACTTGGAATATTTGTAGGATAAATCTCACACGATCTCTACACTTTAGTATCAGTAAAGTAACAAAATTATATTTTGAGCGTGTCACTAGATGAGCAGCTAATGTGGATAAATTATATTCTGCAAAGAAAATTTAAGGTCAATTCAAAGGATAATGAAAGCACTGCACCACTTCACTAGTGTCACTGGATTAGAAGCTAATGTGGATAAATTTGGTGTCGCTCGATAGGTACTCTGCCTGATTAGATACCTTGGACTATGTTTGATATCCAAAAAAAAAGGGAAAAATTGGAGAGTCACCAACTACTAGAAAACATAATCCTTAGAATAAGTACTACCTATTCCAAACAGCTATTGTATGCATGAAGGTTGCAGATTATCATCGCAGTACTATTTTCTATTTACAATTTTTGAAGCTGTCTCAACAGTTAGGTCTCTGTAGTATTGACTTAAGTTTTCATCACAGTATCAGTCCCTTTGAAATGCACCAGTTGGGGTTGTGAAAGCAAAACACTATATATAATCCAGGATTGGATGAGGGACCAAGGTTTCGTGGTGTAGTTGGTTATCACGTCAGTCTAACACACTGAAGGTCTCCGGTTCGAGTCCGGGCGAAGCCACATCTTTTTTAACAAATATGTTTTTGATTAATTAAACAAGACAGAAGCTACTGATTAACAAACAAATAAGAAGCTAGCTTCTTACCTTCTATCTAAGAACATAAATACCTTTAATTTTTTAATCATTCTAATCAAATTCACTTTCATTTAATAACATTTGAATAAGTCAATGTCACCTCTTTTAAAAAAAAAATTGAAGACTTAAGAGGGGAATTAATTAAAAAAAATATACAGAACAACTCATACAAGATATATAGTCAATTTTCTTGGGGAAAAAGAGGGGGCAGGTGAAGTATGAAGAAAGCATTTTGTTCTAATAAGATAGCCATGCCAAACATAGGAAATACATTTCAAGCTTTATTGTCTTGTCATGGGGAAGATCTTAGAAGTGTATCCTGCTAGGTTGAGATTTCTCCATCCTGGTTTCCCCATAAGGTTCGTCGTTATCGATCCGTTTGTTGTGCCTAAAGGCTGCTATTGCAACCATATACATGATCACTAGAATGATCAATATGACAATGTTGATGACAGATACTTTCCTCCAACTCTTTTTCAGACTTGCCAGAACACCAGCTTTGCAAGAGTTGCAGCTATAGCAGAGCTGCTGTTGATAATTGCTCCATCTACCACAATCAGGGTCACTTCCTACTATCCCTCCTCCTGGATTCCACACCGTCTCATTCAAGTAAGTGTAGCCACATTCCGTAGGGGGCTTGCAGCAACCAGACTATAAAAAGTTCAACACTTTGTCAGAAAGATTGTCTTTTAGTAACTTTTTCTGTAAGTTAGTTTTATAACTACTTACAAAGATTTGAACAATGAAATAGATAGCAAATGTATGTCTGTCTGATCGAATTGATCAGGTCATGTAGGAACAAGGTTCAAATCTGTCCCCCCTGTTTAGGACGCAGGATGCCTAAGCTGCATGCATTACTTAACACACGATTGGATCAGTCATCAAGGACCTTAGCTCAATGGTGACCGGCTACCTAAGCACTTTGGGCTTCTATAATGTTAGAGGAAGAATAGTTATACCAATGTAGCAATAAGGAGAATCAAGCAGCTCTACCGCCTTTTTAATGATCCTTAATTCAATAATTTGGCAACAGTTTGGGAATTTATCAAGGAAGAGAACGAAAATGAAGATACACATCAAGGTAGACTAGATATTTCAGTCAACTGTACATCAATCCCAAATTAGTTGAGAACGAGTATATGAATCTTGTGTATTCATCCCGTTCTATTTAAGATCAAATGATTCATCAAGATAGACTATTTTTACTTTCTTCATCAACCTACATTTACTCTCCTCCTTTATCCAGGTTTAGCACTGGTTACATTTTGCAAAGTTCAAACAGACAGAGTTAAGGTGTTATATATCTTTAAATATCTAGCAAACATAGCCTCTCTTGCTCTTCAAACTGCATATATGTGATGTCAATAATTGTGGCCCTAATTATTGGAGCTTGCTGGAAAAGTTAGGCTCCCATCTTTTTCCAACCAAATATATAGTCATTCACATCAACATCAACCTTGTAAACACTATTTTCTTTTAGCAGTGCTGGATTCTTTAAGACCATTTTATATTAGGCACTGGTTGAAACAGTAAGTGTTTTCAATACCAATGTCCGCAACAGTAAAAAACTTATCCGCACCTGATATTTACACCGAACAGATGGTACCACTTGCAAAATATTTGGTTGTACAACTCTTATAAGTGACATATAAACTAGAAAAAGTTTGTCTTTTTGTTTTCTTTTTACCTTGGACCACTTGAAAAGAGGATATTCCACCAAGAGAAGTAAAGCAAAATGAATAAAATCAAGATCAGTCCAAAACAGCTAACATCCAGATTCCAGACTCATAAAACATGCATTTTGTCACAGGTCAAAAGCACCACTTTATTGCAGCCAAAAAAATATCTACTTTTAAAATTGTGGAAACATTCATTAGACAACAATAGAAAGGTTGGTGAAATGTTTCGTCATTATATATAATAAAAGATTAAAAAAGAAGTGGATAACCCTAACCACATTGAAAAGCCAAGAAAGGAAATGTTAATTCTAATTGTCCCACTTTTTGTTTTGTCACTTAGTAAGATAATTATTTCATTATACGCATGCTTATTCATGTGGTCACGGTTTATCAGTAGAAACAATCATACTAAATTCAATCAGTTGAAGTTGGTTGCTTTTTCTCTTTTTGGTTTTATTATTTCATTTCACAAGAGGTATCTGTTGGCAACTCACAACCTATAATCTAAACATGGAAAATGTTAATATAATTGTATAGTTGGCCATTAGTGTCAATTCCCTAAAAACAGATGTACATGCAGGATGTGTTTGGTAAGGAAAACAAATAACTCTTTGTTTATTTTATGATGTTCGGTAAGTGAGCAAAACAAAATTATTCGAAGAACATTTATATGCGATTTAGAAAAACATTGTAGAGGTGGGGTGAGATGGTGTCAGGGGCAGAGGTTAGAGTGTCGAAGGCAATAAACTTGGAATGCCACTAGAAAAATCATTTTTCTGATTTTTCCATAAAAATGTATCTAAAATATTTTAACATCAAACATGAAAAAAAAAATATATTTTCCTCTGTACCAAACACACCCGCAATCTTGTGCAGTTTACTAATCATGCTTTTTGAATTATAGTGTTCAAACTAATTTGTGCAAGCTGATAGCTTGCTATTCTATCAGCATTCCTATAGGCTAATCATGTTCATATTGATGAAAAGATTTGTATTCAAAAGAAAGAAAGAAAAACTGCTTTTTTTAGACAAAAAGAAAATCATTAGGAGCAAAACAAACAATATTTCCCTCTTAAAACATAATTCATATTAGAACTCAATCATGTACCATAAACAGGGAGGAAAATAACCACAAAAGTTAAAAAGAAAATTGCTTTGGCACTTACCTCAAGAGGACTAAGTCTTCTAAGATTAAACATCTCAGCAGTCTCTGGAATTCCATAATTATAAGTCCTCCTCATCTTACCACAAACATGAGAATCCCTAATACAAGAACTGATTTTTGACCAATAGCTCTGGCTTGAGACCCTTTCCACCAGCCACCCAGAGTAATCTTGTAAGTGGTACTCAAGGTAGACCCGGTTCATAACGGGTCGACCTGACCCTTTATCAGTGACAGCATAAGCAAAGATGACAAATCCAATCAGAGCAGCAATGATGAAGAACATAGCCCAGAGGTAAAGGTACATGAGGAAAGTGTTCCTGTAACAAGCACCAGCAAATCCAGCTAAAGAAACCACCATGATGGAAACCCCAATAACTATTAAGGGCCATTGAAGGAATTTCAAGCAGTCTGTGTTGTTTGCTCTGCTGCTCAGCCATATCCCACCACCCAAGATTGGGATTGATGCAAGAAATGTGAAGAAATTTACTACACCTATTAAATGGTTGCTGCTTCTCATAGTGTAAAGCTCTGTTTTTTCTTCCTTTCACTCTTCTTGGATACAATCCCCTAAAGGGAGTAGTTCCCCTTTCTTCTTGTTTGTGGGCTTTCTTTGGGTACTTGAAAGTTGTTGTTTTTTTCCTTTTGGTATGAAGAGTTTTGAATCAAGAAAAAGCAAGAGTCTTTCTTTATACTAAAGTTTAAGAAGGTGAAGGTGGGGAGGATTGTTGAAAGAGCAGAGAAAAGAGGAGGGTATTTCCTATTAAGTCATGGTGAGCAAAGGGGTAAGTGTGAAGTGAAGTGACAGAAGGCACCCTCTTCATTTGTCAGCATCCTACCTAGTCCCCTGCATTGACTTGGTACAGTTTTTCCTCTCTTTTTTTGGCTTAAACTTGGTACACTTGGAGAGGAGGGGTGGATTTTCGAGATTAAAGGATATTTTAGTATATTATATATTTTTATATATATAATTTTAAAATTATATAAATAAATTAAAATAAAGGGGATATTATTATTTTTCGTTAGAAAGAGGATTATATATACAACTGAATACTCCTATAGCGTAATAAGACAAATAATTACAGATTGGCATTTAATTAAGCTACATCATTGTTCAGAATAATCCACAACATTGTTTGTAATTTTACAGCTCGAAAACACTCTTATTAAATATAATTTCTAAAATATCTGCTCATATGTATAGATGATTTGTAGAGATATTTTGATATTGTCATTTTTCTTGACGTCAAAGATGAACGCGTTTGGTTGAGTAAAAGTTAAATGATTAATTAAGTTGATGTTGATCAAAGTCAATAAGCCATTCATGGTGTCTTTTGGACTCTGGCCAAACCCTATTGGTGAATTTAGTTCAAAGTCTTGTATTGAATTAGTTAATATTTGAAACTTATTAGTAAAACTGATAACTTTAGTTAGAAATTAAACTCATCTCATGTCGTGTCAAGAATTAAAAGTTACGTGCAGCGTTGGCAAATGATTGAAAAAAAAAAGAGTAATTATCCAATTCGATCGGTCAGATATGGGTTAGATAATCTATTTGTTTATTAAAAGGATCAAATACAGATATTATTTACCTATATATTTTACTAAAACGATTAGATATTTGTATTATCAATATCCATTTGATACTTATTATTTTCATGAGTTTTTGTTTTCTTAAAGTTTAAGCTTATTTTGACTTTTAATTTGTATCTCACCTTACTATTTCTGAAGCTATGACCTTATCCTAACCTATTTTTTGTTTATGTTAAATATGAGTGGATCAAATAATTTAATTTGAGGTCTTAGGTTTGAGTTCTAAGTATCAAGTCGCCTTTGATGGAAAGCGTTCTACGTTCAAAGTGAGATTTTTCTATGCGAATTCAAATTAATCGGACTAGAAAAATTCAAATTAGTCAAACTAGAAAAAGAAAAGTTCATCCATGATGGATGAATTATTAAACTATGCAAATCCAAATTAATCGGGGCTAGAAAAAAATATATTCCATGGTGGATGAATTATGCTGGTGAAGTCTCTTGCCCTGCATTCTTCAAATCTCAATTTGTAGCGCTAACGCACCCATGGCGGGTGGTGGCCTGTAGGACAAGCTCGACAGAACAAGTGCATCTATTTTCGAAGAATCGATGTGGGATTAAAGCTGTTAGGCCTGGAACTGCAGATTAATGGAAGAAATAAAATGGGCCGAGAGGAAATTATGGGTCATTTACACTTTTACTCATATGTTGTGTTGATATTTAATTTTAATAAAATTATATTTTCTGCATCATGATATTTCATAAATTATGTCGCGCCCTTTTAACGAAGTTATGTTCTACTAGAGATAAGTTCGATTGCTGAGGACAAAATGAAAGGCCAAGAGATTTGAAGGTTAAAAATGAAAGATTAGTTCATTTGAAGAAAAAATCGTGCAATTAAATGAAAAATTACATCAAATAAACTTGAACGTTTAATCATCGCTTACCGATCTTCGTGCAAACCTTCAAAATTAAAAGTGAAAAGTTGTTTACTTTGAAGTTTTGCTCATGGACAAGCGGGGTCAAAAGCATGGGATCACCCATTTTTATGAATGAGAAATTTTTACTCCCTTTTTGGATAGCAGTTTAGTAAACGACTCTTTTTTGTTATATTATTTATAAATTTTTGAGATCACAATTTAAAGATTCTTTTTAAATAAACTAAAAATCGAAAATGTTAGATAATAACTATTTTTATGTGTAATTATTAATAAATTTAATATTCACAATAATTTAGGATAGATTAATTAGTAAATTTAATAGTTATAATACAGTTAAATCAAACAATAAAAATACTATAATTAAATAATGATGACTTAATATATGATCTATTCAAATATTAAATTTATAAAATAATATAATATATTATGAAATGATTTATAACAATAATTCAAACAGAGTGTAAAGGAAAATCATATTAAAAAACAACACCAAAAATTAGCTCATCCGCAACGAATGAGCTATGAGCAAGTTCTTGTGTGCGCCGCGCTGGCGTGCTCATTCTGATTTGTGGTTGGTGTTCGTTGATAAGCCCAAATATTCATCATCAATTTTGTAAAGCTAACGCACCCGTTGTGGGTGGCGTCATACACTAGATATTCTCTAATTATTAGGTATAAGTTTGATTGTTAAAGAATAAAAGTTTAAGATTAGCCTATTTGAAAGATAAAATATGTAACTTTATGATGTAAATATGATTCGTTTAATCCTTTTAACTTTAAACGGGTGAATGACTTGTCTATTTATTGACTCAATCCATTTTGATTCACCTAATGATATGTAATCTAAATCGATTCATGAAAAACTTTATTAAAATATTTTTAAAAAGACCTTTTTTAAAATTTAATATATTATATATAGACAAAATCATAATAAAGAAAAGATATGATTTATTAGGTAATTAACAAATTATAGGAAACTAAGATAAAGAAATTAAATTTTGATAAGACTTGCAACTTGGACATGACCCATTATTTAGGCTTTTTGATTATATTTGTTTCAGCTCGAGCAATCTTTAAACGGATTAATGACCCACTTATTATTAATTTAATTTTTTTTAATACGCCAATTTGACATACTTATGTATTACCGTATGAAAAGAAATTTACATTTTTTACTTCAAGATATATTATCTCCAGGTACATAGAATTCTTTTTAATCTTCAGCGGGTTAAAAATAGAAGCGCGTTAATACTCCTAATAACAAAAAGATCATATTCGTATGCTACAAAAAAAAGAACTGAAAGAAAAAGATTAGCTCACCCGCAAGGAGATTGTTTGTTCATTGGAAGTGGATGTGGGATTTAATTCTGGGCGGGCCAGGAACGTATATGGTACTACAATGGGAACCCATAGTCAAATTATAAGCTTGGGCTAGCCCAACATTATTATGTTGAGGCCTGAAACCCCAAAATCCAATTTTAGAAGTCTGAATTTTGTTGATGTTGGTGTCAGCTTAGCAAGCTCTTCACTTCCGGTCCCAGCTATGAGGGGTAAAGATCCTTCCATTTCGGCTATCGTCAATATTCTGTTTATGGCAAGGACTACGAAAGGCTTGGGGGCTCGGGTCGAATTCATGATCAAACATGACGCTTGCTTGGTGGGCTTAGTAAAGAAATAAAGTTGCGCCCTTGCTATCAACTATAACTTTTGGCATAATATTGGTAAGCGCTTGATCCTAACAAGTGGTATCAGAGTCAAGGTCATGGGTTCGAATCCCAAAAGCAACATGCTGCATAAGGCAGGTGTTGGGAGGGGAGTGTCGGTAACACCAATATACTGCCTATGGTAAGGACTACGAAAGGCTTGGGGCTCGGATCGGATTCATAATCGAACATGGTGCTTGTTTGGTGGACTTAGTTAGGAAATAAAATTGTGCCGGTACTATCAGCTATAACTTTTGGCATGATAGTAAGCGCATAATCTTAACATTCCACTTACTTGTATATTATTTTTTCTGACATAAGAAACACAGTTGGATACTATTTCCTTATTAATTATTATTTCATGCTCAGTAGTTTGAGCAACTTCTAATTATATATCAAGAAAAAAAATGAGGATATATCCATGGTGGATGAGTATGTAATAATGTTGTTGGAGGTGCCACTGCTGCTGTGTTCTTCAAATTCCAATTAAAGTGATAACGCTAACACGCCCATGGTGGGTGGTGACCTCCAACGCAAGCTTGGCAAATAATAATTGAGCGTGATAACTTAAAAAGACCGATGTGCGATTGGGTAACAAAAAACAAAAACACTTTGATTTCACATAGTAAAATAACGGTTTAACTTTGACTTTTCGGTTCAGTCTCAAGTGGCTAAGTTTCCCCAGATACAACAGTGTTTTGAGACTTGTGACTAATTGGGTAATCAAAAATCAAAAGATGTTTTTCTGCAAAATTTTTTTTTTACTTATTTTTTAATATTTGATAAATCAGTAAAAAAATATTATCTCAAAAGCATTTATATCCCACCCTCGTAGTATTTTTTAATATTTGATAAATCAGTAAAAAAATATTATCTCAAAATTATAAATAACCTAATAAAATACTACGAGGGTGGGATGTGGTGGGGAGTGGAATGGAGGTTGGGGGTGTTGGACAGGTAGGGAGGGGATAATGACCTTGAAATGTTACTTATATAACTTATTTTTCCTACTTGTTAGATAAATCAACTAGGGGTATGCAAAAATCAATTTAATTAAATTGAACCAAAAAAATACTATTGAATTTGTCAATATTGGGTTATTGGGTTAACAGTTTTGTAAATTTTTTTAATCGAATTTTTTGGTTCGATTTTTGATTTTAAGGTTTTAATTAATGGTTAAATTGATAACCCAATAAAATAATATTAAAATTGTCTTTTTATTGCTAATTATATAATAGTGGTTTTAGATGTTAAATACAAACCTATTTTCTTGCATTTTATAGTTGTTGATTAGGTATTGTTGTTTTCTTTCTGAAGTCATTGGCTTGGTGTAGTTATACCCTTTTATGTGAATTGAGAACTGACCTTATTTTTCCTTTTGAAAAGATTGTTATAGTGCTACTGTATCCAAATTTGCTACTTAATCAGAATGAAAATAATTTTTTCTTAGCAACATAATTTATTTGAATTTGCTTCTACTTGTCATTCGTGTAAACTTTTATGCATGAAGGAAATGTGTAGATAAAGAAATGAAAATAAGAGAAAGCAAAAAAAAAAAAAAGTTAAAGGAGCATTTTCTTATCGGTTAAATCGAAAATTGTATCTTTAAGAACCAAAAAATGATTAACCGAAAATCAATAACAAATATCTTATTGGTTTGGTTATCAGTTTGGGGTGTTTAAAAAATCAAAAATCAATAAACCGAACCGATAATACATAAAATCAGACCGAACCGTCGGATAAGCACCCCTAAAGTCGTCAACAACAAACTCAGTGTAATCCCATAAATGAGGTCAGAAGAGAATGACGTCTATATAAACTTACCCCTATTTTGTAAAGGTAGAAAAACTGTTTCGATTAAAAAAGTCATTTTCGCATTTTTAAGAAAATATTTTTCCTCTTATCCCAAATACACCCTAAAGATTCATGGAATTTTTTTAACTTTAGCGAGAAAAGATTGCTAAAAAGAATAAGAAAGCAAAAGATTAGCTCACCCATATATGGTACTGCAATAATCCATAGTCAGATTATGGGCTTGGGGCTAGCTCAGGATTATGTTGGGCCTGAAATCCCAAAATCCTACTTATAGAAGTCTGAATTTTGATCATGTGTGGTGTCAGCTTAGCAGCTCTTCACTTCCAGTTCTGGCTTAGTTAGGCTTATCTCGATTATCGGGATAAATAATTATAATTTGAATCATAATTATTATTACTAACTATAATTTAGATATTTATCGTTTGTTGTAACTGTTTGAGGTCTCTTAATCTCTCTCAATCTCTCTCTTCCCTCTCAGACGACTGTAAAGTTATATCGACGGAGACAGTTCAGGTATATATAAAGATATAAATAACAAAAACTATAGATTACTGTATTCATTCGCTCTCTAATTAAAATTGTATTATTTACTCTTGTATCACTTGTATTCGTTCTCTCTAATTTCACTTATATTTATTTGTTCTTGTATCCCTTGTATTTATTTGCTTTACTGTATGAACTGTTACCAGTTTGTATCACTTGTATTCATTCACTTTAAATGGTTGTATCAAGGCATACAATCTTGATGAATAATGTCACGATAGGTTGTATGCTTTCACTTAATCCATGAATATAGTACAGATGTGCATAATGATACAAACAACATAAAATACAAGGGACTACATACATTCGATCTAATTTCATTTGTATTCGTTCGATCTTGTATTAGTTGTATTTATTCGCTTTAATTTCACTTGTATCTGCAGAAAAGTTTCAGAGGTGCAAAGTCAAGGCAAAAATACATAAATACAGAGATTTGTCGAGAAATTTCTCCTTCCAAATAAAAAAATACAAAGAAAGAAAAAAAAGGAGGGAGGGAGGGGGGGGGGGGGGGGGGGCAATAAAATTATGCTCCCTGTCCCCATTTCACAGAAAATGGAGAGATGAATTGATATATTTATTGAATCCATCGAGACTGAGGGGGCAAGAGGGAAAGAGAGATTGAGAGAAATTATGAGATTTTTTTCTTATTTGCTATAAAATACAAAATATAGCTATAAATAATAAATTTTATAAACATTTGCTGTTAATAATAAATACATAACATATATTTGGTACATCATATAAAACTTTCTATTTCTTTCGACATAAGAAACAGAGTCGATACTATTTCCTTTTTCATATAAAAAATATTTTGTTTAAATTTATATTTGTTGAGTGACCGTTGAGACATTGAACTCACATATTTGTGTGTTCCACATTCCATATACTCTTGGGCATGAGAAATGGAACAGGCGTAAATTACACATTCAACTGATGTGAAAGCCATCATAACGACGTTTCACCAATTTATTACTGTTCAAGATTTTGCAACATTAATCTTGAATCAAATTTCAACTTGGGGCGGTGGAATTTGCTCCAACATATTTTCCTCCTACCACATCAGAATAAAATCAGCAGTTGAATTGTCTATATATGTCGCAAAAACAAATGGTCGGATCAATGAATTGGGCAGAATTCAGTTAATTCATTCTGTCAAGGGACAATACAATTTTCCTTTCTTACGTTGACGAATTCCTCTTTTCACGTCTCCAAAATATATAGATATATGCACGTGGAAATTTGAAAAAATAAAAATAAAATGCTGGAAGGGAAATTTCTCCCTAAACTCTATTGAAGTGGAAATTGACGCAAAATTAAAATTTATTTGAACTATTTTTAGGAAAATGAAAACGTCAAATATCATACGCCGAAATTACTGTCAGAAAAGAAGAAATTGCAAGGTTCAATTTGGTGCAGTATATTATATGGTCAAATGATGTATCTCAGATCCAGAAAAATTTGGCTCATCTAATGATTGATAACAATGAGATCGTCACATTATGTCAATAATCTATAGTTAATCTTACAACGTATTTACATTAAATTAATTTAATTTATTATGATTAAATAATGTTAAAATCGTCAAACGCTTATTATCATATCAAAAACTATAGTTGATAGCAAGGGCGCAATGTTATTTCTTCATAAAGCCCACCAAACAAAATCGGGTCACCCCGCCCCTTCATGAGCCTTGTCATAGATAGGATGTGTTGGCGTTACTCAATAATTCTTCTCCCAGCACCTGCCTCATGCAACATGTGCTCTTGGAAATTAGCAAAGTTATGACCTTAGCTCTGATATCAGTTGTTAGGATCAAGTATTTACCATTATGCCAAAAGTTATAGATGATAGCAAGGGTGCAACTTTATTTCTTTATTAAGCCGACTAAGCAAACGTCATGTTCGATCATTACACCGACTTGGACTACCCCATCCCCTTATAGGTCTTACTATAAATAGGATATTGACATTATTTCAATAAATATTTAATATTTTAAAAAAATACATTAATTAATTATAATTAGATGATAGAAATATAACTCCAGAGCAGTAAAATGTGATACGTAAATATAGGGAGAAAATATTAAAATGGGAAATGATTCATGACATACACTATTAAATTTGGCCGCAAAATCTTGGTCTTTTAGGATTTACTACAATATTAAAATATTGTAAATCTTTGTCACGCTGAAATCTCAGGGTGGATTTGGTCTGGCAAGAGAGACCAAAAATCTGAAAAATCTACCCCGAGATTGGTGCTAATGCTTCACTAAAATTCGATTGCTTAGAAAGAAGAGAAAACCTAACAAATCTCATTATTATTTAATTATTCCATCATACTATATGATTCTTTCAGTTATGAATAAACAATTACATAATTAAGATCCTAAAAATAAGAAGCAATCATGATAGTATATCTTGAAAACAATTACTTCCTTAGTTTTAAAATAATTGATGTTTTTAATTTGATCATTTCTTAATAAACTATCACTCTTAAGTAGAACGTATTTTAATATTTTATTATTACTTTTATTAAATATTTTGAAAATGATAAAACTCTTTAATAGTTTTTAATTATATAAAATTTCATTTTATTTAAATAAGATAAAATTAGAAAAATATTATTAATATATTTTTAATTATATAAAACATCACTTATTTTAAAATTGAGAAAGTAATAACCTAACATTTGCAGACCAAATAATAATATTATTATTTTCTTTAATAATTTATGTCTTAAGGAGACGCTGCCTTTTATTTCATCAGACAAAATAATATTATAAATTCCCACCTTCATTAAAGAATTCAAACTTCAATAATCGACTTTGAAATATCAATGTCTGATTCTAGCAATCAAAGTCATTTTCCTTAAATAGAGCAACAAAAATCCACATACTACTGGATGTCTGTCAGTACTCAGTACTAGTAGAATATTGAAGAAATGTAAATCAACTTTCATTAATTAGTTTGTCAATCCACAAGGAAGAGACCTAAAGAGGGCATCCCAAGAAAGAAAAACAAATTAGAGAGAGATGATTCAAGTGAATCAAATCCCTTTACACAACTCAACATCTTTAAGTTAACCTTCAACTCTGACCTAAGAACAAAATTCTTTCTTTTTTCTTTTTTCTTTTTGCCTAGCAAACTCCAAGCATGAAAATAGAGAAATTTCTAATAAAAACGCTTTTTTTTAATGGATCTTGCTCAGCGTGAATCCAAATTAATCAGCCAGTGAGTTACACCAAAAAAAAAAAAAAAAAAGTACCAACATGATCTACATGAGAGGGCTATTGAGAAGTCCATGCCAAGAAGAGCTACCAACTCCATTCCACATTCTCTTAGTTGAATCAAAATCAGCCATATTGTTTCCTTCTCCATTAATTTGCCATGGAAATCCCCACAAAACTCTGTTGTCACCTTGATGATCTCTAACCATGTTGCACATCTCTTGTTTAACTGTTGTCACTGTTGTTGTTGTTGTTGTTACACCACTGCTAGTTTCTTGATCATAATTGTGCATTAACCCCATTTCTTGATCACTTACATTGTTATTCAACCCCATTCCACCATTTTCCACATGATGTAATCCCATGTCTCCATTAATAATATTCCCAACTCCATAGTACAAATTCTGGTGATGATGAATTAATCCATTTGGATTATTATTTTCAAGAAATCCAGTAGCACTACATCCCCTAAGTGCATCAAGAAATCCACTTGGATTTTCATTGCACATCATTGAAATATTGTTATGGTTTTCAAACCCCAAATGTCCATTTCCTTGTTTTTGTAGCCTAGAAAATGCTAGGCTCAAATCACTAGAATCATAGGGAAATGGATTATTAGGGCAATTGGTGTTGATGGAATGTTGATCTTGGCTACTACTACTACTTCTTGATGATGATGGCCTTTTGTTCTTCCTGCAGCCTCCTCCTACTGGAACATTTCTTAATGTCCCTCCTTTGGTCCAATATCTTCTACATGATTTGCAAAAGTATCTAGGTTGAGAAAGACTGTAGTTGTTGTAGTAGCAAAATTTGGTGTTGGAGGAGTCACATCTTGGACATTTTATTGATTGCTCTGGTGGCTTTGGCTTCTTTTGATCAGCTTGTTGTGGCTTTGTGCTCACCAACATGCTTTCTAGGGTTTGAGAAGACAATTCCTGAATAGCACAATAACTATAAAGATCAGATCAACTTCCTATCACCAAAAAAAAAAAAAAAGATTGCAAAGAACTATTAGTAATATATTTTTGCTTCATATGTGCTTTATATCAGAATATTTTGTTTTCGTATTGTTTTGCTATCCTTCTTAAAATACATTTCTTTTGAACCGAAGATCTATTAGAACAACTTCTTTACCCCGACATAGGTAGAGGTAAAGTCTAGTTGCGTATATCCTACTCTCCCAAACTCCACCTGTGCAATTACACGGAATATGATGTAAACATAATTTTCTTAAATAGACGAGTGACTTAAGTTTTAAAGGGTCAGCTAGCACCAATTTGTTCTTTAGATTATATAGCTACAGTCGTGAAAGAAAAGAAATTTACAAAAATTAGCAAAAATATAAGAGGATATACTACTTTCCTTAGGAGTTACTAGGTCTTTTTTGGGGTATTTTAATTCATAGTGTAAACTTTTTCGGGGTTAAATAGACATCGATCGTATGTATAGTTAAAGTTAATAGCAGAAAGTAAAAGCAAAACTTGATTTGCTAAAGCTGGTAAGATTAAATATAAGTTGAGGAATGAAGATTTGGAAAATTAATAAGATTTACAATGTATCTTCTTTTACTTTTTCTTAAAAACTTCAATGGATTGTGCTGGAGGGTAAGTAAAAAATGTACTAATTATCATAAGTTTCTTTTCAAATTAGGTGGTTTTCTATAAATTAAAAAAAAAACTAAAATCCAAATCCAAAGGAATTTATAAAAAGTAGGAGAATGACAACTACTCCTAATGTCATTCCTCCAAACAAGTTATTACGGAACCCTATTTACCTTTTTTTTTTTTAAACTTCTGTTCCGGCAAACGAATAATCTTTGAGTCAGACTCAACAAGTGAAGAAAAACGGCAGTTTTTCATTTCATATGCAGATCGATAATTCTAGCTTTAAAAGAAACAAAACAAATTTAATAATCATCTTAGAGAAAGGAAATAGAAAATGGGAACAAAAACATAAACAGACATGATAGAGAGAAAAAAAAATTTTTTTTCAAAAGGAGGATCAAAGGCAAGTAACACTAGAAAGAAAAGTACTAGAAGATCCAAGATAAGTGACATAACAAATTAGAAAGAAATAAATTAACCTTACTACTAATATTTACCTGGTGATGATTCTGTGCACTAGAGGGATCCATCACTGCACAATTTTCTCTCTTTAATTTACACAGCTAGAAATTAACAAAATAAATATCTTAGACCTTAAAGCTTAATTAATCCTCCAAGATGTTTTTTAACTTTTGGTGTTTCAAGAACACACAAGAACAAAAAAAAAAGATTGATGTAAGAAACTCTTGAATAAAAAGCACTATAAGGAAAATTTGAATTGCTAAGGAAAAGGCAGAGAGGAAATGATGTGAGTGCTTCTTTCTCAAACTCAATATATATATATATAAATGTACAGAGAGACCAAAGGAAAGACTTGCGGGTGGTTCTTTTTTTTTTTTTGGGGGGGGGGGGTGGGGTTGGGATGGGGAGGGGGGGTTTGGTTGCTTCAGTACATGTCTTACTGTGTGTGAGAGAGAGAGAGAAAAAGCAGAATTGAGAAATAGGATAAGGAAATACGTGTAAGGCTTATTAGGCCTGTTACTTGGGACACAATGGAGTGGAAAATCTATCTGTACATGCCTTGGGTCCCTTCTTGCTTCAACTTTCCCAATTCTATCATTCTATATTTCTATCTTTTCCCTTTTTTTTTGGGTCTCCAATTTAATTTTATCCAAAGGTGTTGGACGTTACTTGGTTAAATTTTTTCCTTCTATACAAAAAAGTATCTAGTGTTAGAAGTAAGTTGTAAAACAAGGTTAGCGTTTGCCGCGCGGCGAATTCAAAATTTTAAAATTTATAAATAATTAAATATTTATAAACTTTTGAACATATATAAAATTTGAATAAAAGTTAATAATTTTAGATAAGTTTATAATCGATTCTTTAGATCCATCTCGGATGTTTGGATATGAATTTTACAATAAAAAAGTTTAAACTTTATTAGCAATATAAGAAATGGATTTTGAGCATAACTCAACCCCAAAAACTAATCTTATGAAGGGAGGACTATCCAAGTCTATATAAGAAAACCACTCATCTAATAAACCACCGATGTGGGACTTTTTTCATTCTTCAACACCCCAACTCACGCCCAGGATTGGACATCTAGTGCGTGGTCAATTTAATTTGATTTTGGGGCCCAACATCGGGTGCAATGGGTCCTGCTCTGATACCACGTAAAGAAATAGATCTTAAGTCTAACTCAACCCCAAAAGTTAGCTCACGAGAGGAGAATTGTCCAAATCCATATAAAGAAACTACCCATCTCATTAACCACCGATGTGAGACTTTTTTCATTCTTCAACAAACAAAAACTATTATTTTACGTGAACTAATTACTCCTCAAACTTATTTTTCCAACTTCAATTTCTCTAATTCAAATTAGAAGTGGAAATAATGAATGGATAAATAAATACTTATTTAAGATGAGCTACAAATATCTTGAAATCATATCTATGGCCAAAGGGTATTATCAAAGTTATGGTAAATTAAAATAATATGGTATTATCAAAGTTAATGGTAAATTAAAATAAAATATATGTTATTAATTTAACTAAGATTAAATAATGAAAGGCATATATGTAAAAAATATAGTAGTCGTAGTAGTAGTTTTTAGATATCTTGAAGAGTTTTAGAAATTCTTAAAAGAATTATAAAGAAAGAAATAAATGGGCATATGATTGATGTAGATCTCATTCTTTGTCCCATTATGCAATCTCATCTTGTCCTCCACCTGCTCATGTCATTTCGGTTATACCAGAAAATAATTAAAATTCTGAACTCATATATAAATTTTAAATTTTGAATCCGTCTTACTAAATAGTTAAAAGGAAAATGGAGCAGAAATCAGAATCTGTTGAGGGATGTTGGCAATTTGAAGAAGGGTGGAAGATGAAGAGAATGTTGGCTGCATATATTGTATGGATGGACCCAAACAGGCAACAGAAACCGTGGCTACATATGTCGAGTGGCTATAAGTTAAAGGTTATAATTGAAATGGACAAGTGATGAATGATTGATCATACAAAGAGGGAAAAGTGGTCACTTGGATCAGCTGGTAGAGTACTTGCACCTTTATTTTGCATGCTTAACTGGAACCACCAAACATCAACCCCCAATTCCAACACAACCACAAAGTACTCTGGTTGCACCTGACCAGTCATTATCACCCTAATATTGATTTTCATGACCATGTGAGTGATCGAAATAAAAATTTTAAGCTTATGGGTATGCTTTGTATTTGATTTGATGCTTATGCGTGTGCTTTGTATTTATCATCAAATTTATTGTTAATTTTTTTATGCGCTGGTGCTGGTATGATCTTGTCCGTATTTTATTATTAGCAAAAATTACTATATTTGTCTCTTTGTATCCAATAATGTATTTCCGGCCCTGCATATGAGATTCGCAAATTAAATGTGCACTATTAGAAATAAAGATTTTTTTCACTGCATGCAGCTCAATGAAAATTTTCTTTTATAAAACATGATTTTCCGACTCATTTTCCACCAAATCAGTTCAATGAGAAAATATATGGTGGGAAACGGTTTTTCACTGAAATAGTAGAAAGTTTCATGATTTTTTTATGTGAAAACACTATTATTTTTTTCCATCAATAATCGGTGAGAATAGCTATTTAATATTTTTTAGCAAATTTTAATTAAAAAATAATAATTTTTTAATAACTATGGATTTGGTCGAATTCCGTGAGTTCAACTGAGTAACTCGAACTCTGTATATATTTTTTTCCAAACAAACAAAAAAAGAAATAAAAAAGAGAACTATACAAATAAGATAATCATATTAAAAATTTTAAATTTAGTGATTTTTAAATCTTGAATTTGCATGTACTACTTGGTATTGAATCCAAACCATGATAAGCTAGCTCATTAATTACCTTTCTCCTTCTCTTTTAATGCTTCAGTCGATCATTATACAAAGTTTTACGTTATATGACTGCCACGTATCCTCCTGTGATCATCAGTTGTGAGTGAGTCAGTGCTAGTAGTAGCTATAGGTGTGAGCTAATTTGTGCTTGAAGAAATGTGTTGACACAAATATACGCCTATTTATTCATTCATTCATTCGTACTGATCATGTGAAAACAACCGTACGTGGCGAATCTAAGGAGGACAAGTAGCTATGTTGTCGATCAGACAAAATCCTGTTCTTCGTCTTCTGTCTTAAGCAGCTATTGTTCATTACATCATATGTACTCACTCCAACACATTTCTTTTTCTTTAAGATTGTCGTTTTTTATATTTAACTTTGAGATAAGTTTAAATAGAGCTTATAAATTTAAAAAATTTATATATTTTTTATTTTAAATAAATATTGTTTTAATTTTTTAATTTTATTTTAAAATAAATGATATTTTATATAATTAAAAAGATATTAATGATTTTTTTACCCTTAATTAAATGAAAAAAGTTTTACATAATCAAGAAAATGCTAAAGAGTTGCATCTTTTTCAAAATATTTATCAAAAATAAGTTGGTAAAAATATATTTTACTTTCTATAAATGGGTAGTTTTTTAAAGAGTGTTTCCAAGCTAAAAACATCACTTATTTTGAAATGGAGGGAGTACAAATAAGTAAGTATTTATTTTTTTCATTTATTTTTACTTGTTCAATATATTAAAAATAGATATTTATTTTTATTTATTTAATTTTACAAAATTTAAAAAACTATTTTATTCTTGTTATTAGCTTTTGAATTGGAGCATCACAAAGACTTATTAGTGGCTGCACAACTTTTAAGTATATTTAATTTGATTAATTTTAAATATTTAGAATAAATAGAGGTGATATAATAAAAACATTAACTATTATATTTATTATTTTTAAAAAGCGTATAAAATGAAATACAAATAAGTAAAAATAAAAGAAGAATGTGATTTACTTGAAATTGAGAGCCAATTGTTATTGTAGTTTCCTCATCCTCTCGTTGAATCGGCAACACTGTGGGGGGTCATAAATATTAAAATGTAGCTTATTTGTAGTTTAATATTCATTATACCATTCGTTGCAATTGTACATTTTAAAGATTTTGTTAGGATTAGTGAGAAATTATTATGTTTAATTTGTTAACTAATCAATATAAATCGTTTCACTTTTTTTAATTTTAAAATAAATGGTTGTGTATGTACAATATTTCGAAATAGATAATATTTCACGTAATCAAGAAGGTATTAGTGATTTTTTTAAAATTTTATCTTTATTTCAATAAAAAAAAATTTACATAATCAAAAAATTACTATAGATTACATTCTTTTCAAGATATTTGGTAAAGATAAGTTACTAAAAACATATTTTATTTTTTAAAAATAAATAATATTTTTAAGAAGTATGTCCAAATTAGAAACATCATTTATTTTAAAACTAAAAAATATATAAAATTAAGTCATTTAAAAACAAATTACAGTTTAGGTACTTAGAGTAAGCATAAGTAGGTACTACACATTATCTGGAAAATATGGTGGGGATTAACATATTAAGCCGATCACGTTACATTTTTTTAGGGGGTGCGACACCTTTTTTTAAGGCAAAACGCTTTATACACTAAAGTAAACTCTATCATAAGATGTGAATCTGTGATAGGGTCTAACAAGACTTTAATGGTCATGACAATATTTTTAACAAATAACAATCTACAAAACAAAAATTAACTCGATCGATGGTGAAAATATAATATTCTTTTTATTTTAAAATAAGTGGTGTTTTAGCCTTTCAAGTTTGTTTCAAAATAAGTTATGTTTTACATAATCAAGAAGACATTAATAATATTCTTCCAATTTTATTCTTATTTAAGTGGAGAGATTTTTAAGAGTTACATCTTCTTCAAGATATTTATTAGGGGTAAATAGATACAATTACATTTTTCTATCTAAAAATGAGTAGTTTTTTTAAAAATATATATTTAAATTGAAAGCACCGCTTATTTTGAAACGGAGAGAGCAGAGCGTTAGCTAGGATGAGCAACATCCTTAATTACCAAGTTAGCAAATGGGGGAGCACATGCAACCCACTAAGTGATGATAAGTGACCAATCAAAACAAGATGCAGAGGCCAAGAACATGTATAGCTTCTCTTTCACATAATTTCCAAATTAAGAACCAAGATTCAACGAAAATACTTATCCTTTAATACTCCCGTTCACGTTTACTAAAAATAAATAATTTTTATTTATTTAATTTAAAAAATTAAAATATAATTAATTAATTAATATTTAAATTATTTTTATTATTAACTATTTTTTTAATATTTATTAAAATACTAAATTTATTATATAATTAAATTATTATTTTATTTAGTTTATTAATGTACAAATTAGTATCGGACAAAAAGTATTTACAAAATAGATTATAATTAATATTTTTATATATAAAAATTATATATATATATATATATATATATTATAAATTTGAATTGGGCTTGATATGATTTCTTTTAATTAATATCAAACCAAATTAAAAATGATTAATTTTTTTTTCTAATGCAAAATCATAAAAAAATCAAATCATAAATTAATTTTTTCTTTTAATTTGACAATATTTCTCAATTCGATTTAGCTTGTATGCCAGCATTTGTCACCTAAGTAACCCACACCAACAGCATATATTCTAACCTGTCATCATCTGTCAGGAGTAGCATTTACAATAAATAATCATTTCATGGAGAAAAAATAAAAAGATATATCAATCAATGATTGATCCTACCACTCATTGATTATCTTCGGATCCCATGAAGAAAAATGTATTTTGCTTCCTTCTTCATTTCAAATTTTTATATTCCCTCCGGAGGATGTTTATATTTTGCCGCTTTCATTTTTTTCAAAGTACATACTCCTTTCCCCTTTTTTTAAAATATTACTTTTAATTTTTTTATTTAAAAATAAATAGTATTTTTAATTTATATACATCTTTTAAAAGAATTATTTATTTTTAAAAAATAAAATGTATATATTATTTATTTTAAAATAAAAGAAATAGCATAATCATAAAAGATATTTGACTAAAATACTCCTATTTTTCATAAATAACCAACTTGTTTCTGTATATATATATTTTCTTGGATTAATAAAACTCAATTTTTACCAAATTTTTTTTTGACTATAATAATATTTAAAAAAAAAGGAAAGATTATGAAAGATATCACTGGCGGAGCTAGAGCACAATTTACATATACTTTTAAACATTTAATTATTTTTATAATAATTTGAAATAATTATAATTTTTAAATTTAAATTCTAAAATATATTTTTAAATTATTTTATAACAAAATGCTAGCGAAGTTGAAATGATTCAAAAACGTGTTAAAATTTCGAGTAATCATCTCAATTTAGAACCAACACCATATGAGGCCTCGATAATAATAATTTTAGTATTTAGTAATTTTTAATAATTAATCCATTCCCCTCTAGTGGTGGGCACATGGAACAATGTGGGACCAGTGGATTGATGATGGAAGAATTGAACATGACATAGGGATCAGTCAAGTAAATTAAGTTGACTGGTCAAAATTTTGGCTTCATTCAAATAAAACACAACTGACTCAAAAGTGAAAGTAAGGGACTGTTGTGGAATGTATAGAAAACTGAGCCTCCATTTGCATTATCATGCACATACTAGTACTGCTACCAAATATCACTTGTTTAGTTCAACTTTAGCAGTATTTCTTTGTAAAGAAAAGAATCTGCATGCGTCTAGATTCTTCACCTATAATGCAACAAGTAGTTGAAAGAAAGTACTTTCTTTAGTTTTATTTTATTTGATTATTATATTAAAAATAATTTATTTATTTATTTTAATAAATTAAAATTAAATTTATTAGTTTTTTTTAATTAGTATGAGTCAAATAAAATTAAATGGAAAGAGTAATTTTTGAGAATGAAGAGAACGTTCTAAATCAGATGAGGAAATCAAACACAAGATTCGCCTTGTGCTTCGCGCGCTGCTCATCGGGAAACGTTGTGTTCACTTTGTCAGTTTGGAGAAATGCGTTCTCCTAATTGGAAATATCATATCCGTTGAATAATTAACAACTTTAGGTTTCACTAGTGTTGGTTTATTGTTTTACGTTTAACTTGTGTATTTAAAATTTATTGATTCGATTATGATAAATTTACAGAGGTATAAAGCTCATTTAACTTAAGTGTGCTAATACCAAAAGTTATACTTTCTTCATTTTAAAATAAGTGGTGTTGTACCTTTTTATTTTATTTTCACAAAAAATGATGTTTTACGTAATTAAGAATGTATTAATGATTTTCTTCCAATATCAGTGTTTGATCCGTTTTGGGATTCAACTAATCTGGATTCACGTCGGGAAATGCCATATTGAGGGGATAAAGCACTCCCTACCAGTTGTGACTATATACGCAAGACTGAAATCCGAGACCTCTAATTAAATATGAAGAATATTTATCAATCCATCACAATCTTTGAAGGTGTAAGCATAATAATGCATGTATACATAGTATATATAGGCGGACCCATATGGTGGGTTGAATATACCTTGAAAAAATATCATATATTTTAAAAGACTCCCTCAAACATAGCTGCTGGATTTGAGTCATTTGGTTAGCATGATTCAAGTTCAAATCCCGGTGTTACATCATTATATGTAATTTTCATTTTTAGATGACAATTAAAAAAATGCATACAACGTGTAGGTGACAGATTTTGAACCGACAACCTAACATATGCAAAGTGCCATCAATCCACGAAGCGAGCTTTATCCGATATTGCTATAAAACAAAACGATCACTTCGATTAACCTGCATCTACTTTTAGTGCTACCTCCATTATTTTTGAATCTTGAATCCACATCTAATAATACACACTAGTAATAATAAAACAGGCGCAACATGTTCTTTAAGACGTACAGATAATTAATCTGTTAATCTTGCAAAATCAAGTCTCTATGATTGTCTCGAATCTTTTAAAACACCCTTCATATTGCAATGAGTTGCTTAATTTTACCTTTTAAAATACTCCTATTAGACTAATTAGATTAGCTTAAGAGCACTAATTCATAGAATAATAATTCATTGCTTTGTGCTGCGGCTACTGGGCTAGGTATCCTATTTTAACTCTGTGGTCCTACATCTATGCAGCTGTTGGTCTGTTCAGTTACTTTTAACTACTAGTTCCATGCATAAATAGAGTAAAAAAATTTAGTTCAAAATTTTCCCAATTATAGAGTGACATCTTCATCGAATAACTTCATATTTCCTTGCTCTCTCCAATAAAAAGACGTTACTCTTAAGTAACAAAAATCTACATATAAACATATACCATACATCTATTAATCTAATTAAATGCGAATAAATTTTAATTCATAGCGTACGTAGTGATTTTTGTGGTCAAGTTAGTTGAAGGAAGGAGCAATTTTCGGTGGATTCCTTCAACTCGAAGTATTCTCGTTTATCCCAACCTTAAGAACAAAGATTGACTTGAAATTGATTAATCAAAGACAGCCAATTGGATTCCAAAGAGTTTTACAAGTGCCCCCTTCCTTCCAACTACACAATCATATCAACTTTAATCGATTGATTAGTTAATTAAATAATTAATTTTATTAGATTAGAGTAAATTAAAACCATACTAAATCCGAAATATGATTTAATTATATGTGAAAATTTCACATATGCCCAAAAATAAAAAACATATCCTCGACAAGTGTAATCATGGTGGTACACACGGAAGTTAAGTTTCACCAACCATTTAGTGTAATCATACGACAAATCAAGTGTCCAGCTAGGTCTCTTTATGACTTATTTTGTCCAGTGGAATAATCAAAACTAGAGAAAATTACAAATATATATAATTTGATCAACTAATTTACTAACATCATCAAAATATACCTATGATATTATATAATACAAAATATATTCAATTTATACATTTTGTAAGTTAACTAATCGCAGTATTTAGCATCGTAATTATCTCTTGAAATTAATTGGTTGTATGGTCAGTTTTTTTTTTTTTTTTGGTCACATGCCATGCTACATCGTAAAAACAATGGCATTGTTAGCCATTTCCTGGACATTTGTTTGACCAATAACACTAGAGGTTAGTGAGTTGTCCAGCTCTCGCCTCGCTTAATTTAGATACTTTTTTTTTCTTTAATAACTTTATCGATTTACAATTAAAATTGTTATACTAATGATTAGTTATCATTTTATAACTACTCTAAAACTGTTAAATTCCAAATAAGTAGTCAAAAAAATCATTTTGCGACTCCTAGTTCTAATTAAACTGTATTATTCGACAACCAAAATATTTGTCATTGCATTTTTATACAATTTAAAATAATTAATTATTTACATTTAAAAACTTTAATTATTTATTTGTTGAGCTAAATTATCATTAATTCATAATAGCGATAAAAATAATTTAATCTTATATGTATTCCGAATATCAAAATATAATTGTATTTAAACCCGTCTCATTACAAGAATATTAAATTTATCTTTTTATGCAGAACTATAAGTCTATGAGTTCTCCCATTTCCTTTTAGAAAATGAATCTTTCAACTACTCCAAGGAGTAGTTTGGTTGGGAAATAAGTTATTTTGGTGATTAGTTATTTTATATTGAGAATAGAATAAAAATAATATTATAATTTAAACAAAATTAATTTCGGCATAAGTTATCTCGACATTTTATCTCAATCAAATATGGGACAAATCCATAATTATTATTTATTTTTTATTAAAGGCAAAATAATAATTTTAAAATAACTAAATTTAAATTAATTATCCCAAAATAACTTATTTTCCAAACGACACATGCTTCTCACAAGTATTGAACATAAAGTTAACATTCAACATGATTAAAATTTTAGTTATAACTAATTGGCATCACCTCTACAGATTTTATTTCTCCCATTATCATTAATATATTAAATAATTAAAATTGATAGTTTAGTTTTTATATCCAGTCAAATATTATTGTATGAAAAAGTTGTAAAGGTTGTAAGCTTCTATTCAGTCATGAATTTTGAGTGGTATCTTAAAAAAAATGAAAACAATTATTCTTTTATAAATTTTGGTCAATTCTTAAAAAATTATCTTTAAAAAATTTCGAGTTTCTAAAATTGTTTCAGACCAGTTTTTAGGTGAAATTTCATTTTTCACTTACAAAACTCTAATAAAAAATGCATGTCCAAATACAATTTCAAGTTCTAAATTCTATTTTAGTATACATTTTCTTTTCAAGTTTCTATCTTCATTGGTTTCAATGAGCAGCTGCATATTGTTTCTATCTTCATTGGTTTCAATGAGCAGCTGCAGAATATGCAATTGGATTAGTTATTTTCGTTATTATTTTTTGAGCTCAAGGGATTATTTTATGACCAAACACTAACTAATTACATTATCTATTTAACTAATATTTGTACAATTAAAACAAAAAAAATGAAAATATTTCCTCTGTTTCAATTTATATTACACCATTTAATTAGACACAAAGCTTATAAAAAATAAAACTTTTTGAAATATGTGATTTAAAACAACTTTAAATATTTATGATCATAAATTATTTTATTAAACAGAAGAAAAAAATTTTAAAAATAAATTATTTTTAGTAATAGAAGAATAACAATATAGTAAAAATATGTATATCATATAAGTTAAAATTATATATATATGTGTGTGTGTGATAAATTGATAAAAAAATAGTTAGGGAAGGGGGGCCAAGTGGGGCTGGTCGGTGGAAAAAGGGGCCCAGAAGAAACGCGGCATGCCCTATCTGACGAATATTTCAGTTTCAAGGAAGAAACCATACTCCCATAAATCATAATCATCATCAGCTGCAACCTGCAGCCTGCACCTTAGTGGATACACTACCCCACTACTACTTCTCCCTCTTCAAGTAAGGAATATATAGTAGCTAAGGTGGGACAAAATTTTACATACTATTTGAATACTGATTCAGTTTCCGCTGAATTAGTTCATCGGAAAAATCGCATGATGAGAAATAAATATTTATTAAAATGGTAAAAAGTTTTATAATTTTTTTTATGTAAGAGCACTGTTTCTTTTTCACTCACTTAATTAAAATGTAAATAAAATAGTTATTTAATATTCTTCAGTAAAAAATTTTAATGAGAAAATAATAAATTTTTATTAATGTGAAATCATAATTTCGCTAAGAGGATGTCAAAGTTCTCAACCATTGAATTTGCTTTTTAGTTACATGCGTTTATTTATATTTTATTGACTCTAAATTAGGGTCTCCATCTAATTAAACAGACATTTTAGTTCTTCGCAAAGGGCAAAATTAACTTTTACAAAAAATAGTTTCTTTTTGCATTCAATTCATCCTAATTTAATGAGCTTTATGCTTTCCGTTTTTAGAGTTAGGAGTTGGAGAAAAAAACAAATTTTGTAATCAGAATTTAGTAAAAGTTGAGTTTTTTTATTTATTAAAAAAGTCATATTTAATTTTAGGATGAATATAAATTGAATAATGCATCTAAAGCACGTGGTTGGAACACTACAGTTTAAAGTGAAGTTAAAACTGTATTATATTTAATTTGATATACATTTAATTTTCGAAATTTAATAATTCGATCAAATTAAATTTACGTTAAAGATCAACTGAAAAATGACACCATAACACTTTGCTTGTAAGACTGCTTTTAAATTATTATTTTGGGTGTTAATCAAAACTAATGCGGTACTTTTTTTAATTATTGTTTGACACATGAAATACTAATCATTGTGCATTCATAGAAAAAGGAAATTAAATATCTTCTCATTATGATGCAACTTTATTATCTCCGAAGGTCTTCCTTCACTAATAGATTATTTTAGAAAATTTTGTTTATTTTAGTGCGAATGATAGGCAGGCTTATATTTTGCAAACATTATTTTTATTTATTATTATTTTAAAATAATCAAGTTATTAATAAAGAAATGAAATCAAAAAATAATTCCTGTAGGAATAGCAGTATGTACTAAATGTCCTTGTTCAAGCTAAGGAACTTACTTACAAAATCGTAGATGATCTCCTTTAAGATTAAATAATTAATTTTATCGAATTAAGTATGATTGTATGTATGATAGCATTTATCAAAAAAATTTATGAATCCGATTATTGCAATTGCTCAAAATACTTTTTTTATATTATTAAGAAAACATAAATTAGAAAAATTTTTGGCTATTTTACTTTTATTTATTCTATGTCTTAAGATATAATCTCTCTTCATTACTCCATTTATGTGTCATCACCCCATAATTGAAGTCTTTGACCTATTTGGGTGGACTTTTAACTAATAGCTTATAAGCATAAGACATTTGACTTATTTTTATTATTTTAGCTTTAAAACAAGTGCTTAAAAAAAGTTTTTTTTACTTTATCTTAACAGTGTTAAAAATTATTTTATCTTAAAAACACCTAAAATAAGTCAATCAAATAGTTCTTTGTAATTTTCAAGAATAATTACTACTAAGAATAAAATAAAATAAAAAACTTAAATTTATTTTAATTTTTTAAAAATATAATTTAACATAACTATTTTGAAAAATCACGATTGACAATTTAAGACATGAGAGTATGTTCTATGTCCCTATTTGATAGCTTAAATTTCATTTGGGAAATCAATTTTATTTCCTATAAAATATACTGTGGTGAGAAACAATTGATGTCATGCAACGTGAATAAATTATTTTTTAGGGGAGCGAGGGACCTGAGGAGCCATAGTTTATCGGCGGATATTAGCCGTTTGAATCTGCTTATCTCCAACCCGTACTCCTTAAACCTTCAAAGATAAAATTGACTCTTTCTAAGTTTTCTTCAAAATTAATCTTATTTAAAAGAAAGAAAACTCAGCAGGAAAAAACTTTAGAATAGTACGCTGATTTATGCAAATATAACCCGTAAAAGATTACCCTACGGATTAACATTAGGCTCATATATAATGTTTATTTATATACTGTTCAACCTACAAAACATTAAACTATCGTATAACATTTTCTCATACGATTCTTAATTGAGAAATTTAACAAATGATATGTTAACAACCTGATGAAAAAGGCTAACAAGTAACAAATAATATGCATTTCACACTGAGAAATGGCTAACCAAAATTGAACTTGCAGCCATGGCTACTCACAGAGCTACTTTTTTGAGTGCAGTTTCAGTAAGTTGAGGCAATCCTAAAGACAACCAGCTGCCTATTGAATGCTATGGTGCAAGGGGTCCTTTCTTCAGTCTATCTCCATATCAGAAATTGCTTCATTCAATATATTCTGGAGCTCTTTCACTCTGGGTCTCGCCAGCGCAACACAATCCTGAAGATATAATGAACAATACTTGTAAAAAGAAGTGGTCATAGAATCTTTGAACTACTAGTTACAGGAATATCTTAGAAACCATTGCAGATCAATAAGGAACCCCAGAACATAAGTTCAAAAGTGTCTCCGATCTTATCGAAAAGTGGTCAAGATAGAATCTTTGGACTAATATTTACAGGATTATCTTTGAAACCATTGCATCATGCAGATCACTAAAGAACCACGGAATGAAAGGTAAAAGTGTCTCCAAGATCAATTGCTAACTTCATGCAGATCAGTTACATAACATTCCATAGTAAGTGTGGAACTTTTTGTGCAAGGGGTTTTTTTCCTTTTTTTGTTTTTTTATGTTTTTAAATTAGTATGCGAGTTTCAGCTGTTTTCCTTTTAAAATAGCACTAGCTATTATAAAGAACCATACCACCAAACTGAGACTCCTTCCCGGCTCTCCCCCAACCCAGCCCCATTCCACCTCCCTTAAAAAAATTGTGTGAGAGATATTATGACATAAACTTTAAATACTCAGCTCCACTTTGCAACGCCCCCCCCCCCCCTCCCTCCCACCCCAGAAAAAAAAAACCCAAAATCATGACACAATGGAGTATCACCCCACCACACCCCAGGAGTTAACAGTGGCCACCTCCCCACTTCCTCTGTTGGTAAGTTGAACTCCCAACCAATCGAAGGTTGAGGGTTCACATGCAAGAGTCTCTCTCCTTTGCCTCTAAGTCCCACTTTATATGCTAATGTTTATTATGTTTCTTTTGTTTACACTGACTCTTACATAGTATGAGTATCTCCCCTTTGCCTCTAAGTCCAACCTTATATGCTAAGGTTTTTAATGTTTCTTTTGTATACACTAGTTCTTACATAATTAGTATAGTGTGCATATCTGTTATCACTACAAACTGGAACTCTTACTCCTGATGATGTCACATTAGTGGGTTTCATCACCTTTTGAAGCACAATGCCAGAAAACAACTTCAGGCCCATGGATAGAGAGGAATTTATTCTTTTTTGAAACTAGGATAGGTACTTATACAACTGAAGCTCTTCAATCATTATTCAGTTTAACTTTTCCGAAGGGTATTTCAGAGGCCAAAATAATATATGAAACCCAACTGTGTGCTCCATCACAATCCAGTAATGCTGACTAATCCCGATGATAATAAGAGAACAAGGGGTAAAATGCGCCGACCCCCTTATTATCTACTATCAGAAAAAGTGACCAACTTTACCATTCATCCAGTATACAGAGAGAAGCTGGGAGATGACAAAGGACATGAATAGGAACACTTTAGCAATCCACTTCTTGGTTCCCCTTCGGAAACAACAAAACACCCTCCGGGGGGATGTTGTGGAGAGGAGGAGGATAAAACCTCTCTTACTTATCTATCTTACTGTATTTACATTTAGTGACTTGAAATATCAAAAGTAACAATACAAGGTGTTCACCATCATCACTTTTCTGGAAACAATCACATGACAGAGGAAAGTAGCATTATTTCTGCAATTTTAATATAAAGCTTAACTAAGAAATATTGCTATATCGTTCTTTTCTCAATAGAGGGACAGATAGGGGGGCAGTTATGGGACATGCACCAAAACAATTCGAAATCACAACGGCCTCCTTAAAATAGGTATTTTGATAACTAGTGACCCCTTTAGTTATGAATTACAATTATTATCAAATGCGCCTTGGAAAGAAAAGAAACATTGCTTCCCGTTTAGACAAGCATTAGGATTATGACACAAACTAACCTGGATAACTGATGTATGGGCAAGAACTGGTCCACCTGGTTTATAAAGTGAAACTAGCTGGTAAGACGAATCCAATACCACAGTTACAACTGTTTCCATTATAGATTCTTCTTCTGCTGTAGGATCTGCTAGGATGTAGTTCTTGTGAAGAATGCATGTTAAGGAGAATGGTGGAGAGTTCAAGTTGAGTTTTCTTTTCTCTGTATTCACAGGCTCCTTCTCCAATTTCAATAGCACATTGTCGTCCGAAACAAGAATTATTCGCCCGTCATCATTCAAAGACACTACTGGAATGTTCACTGTAAGAAATGCAATTTCTTTGTAAAATTACATGATCATTTAACAATCAACTTTTCCAAATTAATCATGTATAGCTATAAACTCACTGCAGAAAATATTGAACATTTAAGAGGAAAAGCACTGTTCCCTCATCCCCAAAAAAAAAAGGCAATTGACCTCCTGGGATGGTTACAACTTTAAAAAAAAATCATATGACATCCCTTTATCGCTTCTCAAGAATGGCTTCAAAAATTTATTGCATGATATTACTTTAACAATCCAAAACTAAGTGGAAAAGACTGCTCTTTTGACATATTGCTAAAACCAAGAACAGTTTGTCCCCTCTTTCTTTTTATGTTCTTCAAGATTAGCCTTCCTCAAGGATTATTACATGACATAAAAAGACCAGATTGTTGCAGAGATTGGCAGCATTGCTCCTTTAAATAGTAGCTAATTACTCTAAGAACTTGTGCAGACAGCTGGTCCTCTTTCTTTTCACCTTTTTTCTTATTGGTGAAGCTTGCATTTGCCGTTGCTTGTTGATAATACAAGTTATTTTCTGCCTCCATGAAAAAACCATCCTCTTTTCCTACCCTTTTTCACCTCTGATATCGAAAAACCTTAGTTCTCAAACTTTGTTTTAACATGCAGTCTAATTCTAGTCTCAAACCAGAGACAGGGTATAAAGTACAAATTACAATGTTGTTGTCTCTCATGAGACGAGTAATCGTTGTAGGAATATGTTAAAAAGTCCCAGCGGTGGAAACTTACAATGCGAAAAAGCAGCAACTGCAGATAGTAATGCAGCGTCAAACAGGGCACCATCAGCATCCAAACAGTATATGTCCTGTAAATATTATATGCCATAGGAATAAATACCAACAACTTGGCTTACAATCTAAAAGCATTTGTATTAGCATAAAATGAAGAAATAAAGGTGGGGAAGATCTAAAGATCTATGATGAATAAGTGAAAAATGTATACTCCAAATCTAAGTGTAGAGGGACGGGCATTGCAGAGTAACATATTTGAAAATGGTGACCTAGATACTCCAAATCAATTGTTACATATACTGACAATTTAACTCTTCAACTAACGTATAATTAAGGAAGTCGAGAACAAACTTTTCCTCGTTCTACCGACCATGAGAAAAAATGCGAAAAAACAAGACCTTCAAATTCGACCACTTACCAGGTAGGCCATCCATGCAGCTTTTCCTCCAACCAAGCACAACTCTTTTAAGTCAATCATGCCAGAACTGCAAACATTTCAATTGCTCATTAAGGAGATTGAACAGGCATACTTACCAGAAAGTGAAGAAAAAACAAATATTAAGAAGGTATTGTTGAAATGTGTCATTATCTCATCTAAAAGGTTAAGCTATTCGAAAGAGCACACATTTATTTACTTAGTTAATGTCTTCAACAAATACTCCAAGAGGAAGGTGTAGCTACAATCCGAAGGGAAAGCAAAACTATGAAGCTAACAATTAAAGTACCTCTCTCTTACTTCTACCTTTAGGGGAAAAATAGAAAAGTATTAACAGATATGATTAAGTTCCAAACAGAGCAATGGAGAAAGCAAAAGAAGAATACTCTCCCTTGTAACATAAAACTCTTCCAGATGCTGCTTCTGGTTATCTAGTAATACTGTAACAGTAGCCAGGGAGAAGAAACCTTCACTCTTGTGACGTAAAGTTCTTTCAGAAACTTCTTCATGTAATGATAGCTGCTGCTATACCAGTAAGTAGTAAACCCCACCCACCTACCCCCACGAAGACTGGAAATACGAACAAGATGCCTGAAGCAGGAGTATTTTCCCAATTAGATAGTTACGTGTGCTGTGAGATCATAACTGATCTAGTTAGACCTTATACCTTTAGTTGTTGTATTAGATTATCAGAGGTTCAGAAAATCATAAAAACAAAACAGTAACTGCCATATGGCATGGTCAGTATAAAAATAAATCATATAACGAATTAAATGATGACGAATATGTAGACTCCAATTTCTGGGCATCTGCAAACTATTATTCCATACCTCAAGATAGTGTCTGACAGCTGCTGTGAAATTACTGATGCTGCTTCCGCAGGCCTACCAGGCCGAACCAGGGGAGAACAAATGGGAGGCATGTAGAATTCGATAGCTGCAATCACAGTATATCATATACATAACCAGAAACTATATGGGTAATAAAATACTAAGATCTGAGAAATGAGAGTTGTTCTACCTATGGATCCCTCATCTGGACATTCCACAGTTGGTGTCATGACTTCCAATTTGATGGCAGCCAGCATTGTCTGTAATTGATGCAAGAAAACCAATCACCTCAGAAGCAATTCAAATGAAGAATGGAAGCTCCTACACAGCGACTAAGAAGCAATTAATACAACGGATACACTTACAGTGGAGCCAATCTTTACCAGTGCTGATCCATCAGCCGAGGCAACGGCACCTGCAGTGAAAATACAGATGTAAGCTTGGACAACTCCTAAGCAAAATATAATATAACAATTAATAAAATTTTTGAATGATGATTAGACAAACCAAGTGCAACTGTTGTATCTCTAGCACTTCCAAGCTTTCGAGCATCAGGTCGGACAGACTTAAGAAGATGCTGCTCATGATAGCGCAAAGGGAAAAGACTTCTAAAGGCGTCCACCTCCATCTCAGAATACAAGTCACTTGAGCCATTGGCTGCAGCCATTCTATAGAAATCATCTAGTCTTAGCAATAGCCTTACCAACCAGTGATTATCTAACCATACGAATGCAAGAAAACCTCATATTCAAACAAAATGCATGACCCTAGTATCCTTCTGTTCAGAAAAAATGAAGGTTTAAAACTTTGAAATTATAATAAAACAAGTAAGACATGCAGAAATGGTTAGTCAATATATAAATAAAATGGGAAGTACTGCCAAAACCTCAACCCAACCATGTGAAGTTATCTTAATTCTTATTTCGCTTATATTTGATAGTTGATTTGTTCTTCTTTCCCATAGGATTCAAAAGGAAAAAAAGTTGCAGAATGTAGCTGTCCATTCTATAACTTGGTGGAAAATTATTTGTTTGGGGTTTTCCATTTATTCTTCTCCCTCCTGGTTGAGGAAGCAAAAACCCTCCATTGCTTCCACTCTGCCAGACTGTCACCTCTGCTGTGACCTTCCGCCACCAATTTCAGTAAGTTTCTAGATTCCCTACAAGTATTGTTTTTACATTTTTTATTTTTCTGGAAGTAAAAGTATTGGTGAAGAATATTTTCTTCCTTGCATAAATCGAACTTTGTCATAAATTTCCAGTCTCTGCATAGTGCAGATTTTTGTAATAACTTGTGGAGACATATAAATTAAATTGATGTACAGAGTAAACATAGAAAATAGGAAGAAAAAGAAGACTTTTGCCATTAAAATTTCAGTAATTGTTCAAACGATTGAGGGAAAATTTTGTACTTCAATATTGATTTTGTTTTCGTATAAAGAGTATTTTTGAGCATTTTCATTCAATGAGCTCCAATACAGACTTCCAATGCTGCAATTTACCTTCCACTGATTATTCTGAGCTTAAGCTGTTGTAAGAATAGGGTCTACATCTGACATAGCACGTGAAGTTATCCAACCATTTAGAAATGAATTATGTTTGTGTACTACTGAAAATTTTAAAATGTATCCTGAAAATTGATTTGCTTTAGCCCCATGTTGTCATTGCTTCCTATGTACCTTGTGCCTTTGAAACTGTCTTTCAGAGAACTTAGTGGAAACAATTATTCTTCATATCAAGCTTTGTCAATCAGTAAATCAACCGTCTCAATTGCAAATTAGTTGTGGTTGAACATATCAACCTTTATGTGGTTGAACCATTTTACAGAAAGACTCTTTTATCTGGGTGTTGACACCCATATCAGGCCCCTATTAGCCTGCCAAATTGTTACAAGGTGATGCTAGAATGTCCTTCCTGTCTTAAGTCTGAACCGATATGTGTGTCGGATCACAGCTATCGGGAAAAATATATTTTATGTTTCTTATGTAGCTGGGTAGATCATCTGCATATAAGCATGTACTATAAATTGCATGTATCTTAGCCTAGCAACTCATAGATGAATCTGTAAATGTATCTTAGGTTGTAAACTTGAAAGATCAATGTTCTGAATTCTAAGATGACCAAAAGAGTATCCAGTGATTACGATCTGAACATAGAACAAGGAAATATTCTGTGTCCAACTAAGTCATATTTTACAAACCCAATGGAATCGTCAAAACTTAATTCCAAGTTCATTTACCCAAAATGTTAGACTGATCAAACTTTAAACTTCAAATTTTAGAATTTCTTCTCCAACACGCATGTGATTGCCTCGTGAACCGTGTCACCAATCCCCACAGTCAAAAGTAGACTTTTAAGGCTACGAAAAAGGTCTTTTAAGGAAAGAAGTCCTAATGCTCTAAACAACCGAACAGATCGTTACAAACGACCACTAAAGAAAAACATACATGGCAGCAAACTTAGTTTAAATCCTAAAAAATCTGCAACATAAAAGAGGGAAATAATTAACATTCTGCCTACTTGAGCTCAAACTATACCCTTAATATTTTAAGTATAGCATAACAGAGAAAATATTGATCGGTCTTAGGCCCAACCATGAGGGAAGAAACACACTAGGAAAAAATGTTCAACAACTCCAGCTTTCAGAATACATCAGTACTTCAAGGAAACAAAGAGGGATATAAAATTGAGATTTTAAGCTATTAAGTGGCCATTTTATATGGCCCTCAAGAAATTTGGTATGAAATTGCTAATTAAAGCTTAGACTGAGATCAGCTTAAAGAAGTAAAAAAAAAACACATAATCCCTTAGTAGACTTAATTATGCTAAGGATTTGACCCTAAGTACAAATTATTAGAAATCAATATATATAGAGAAGGTGAGCAGATTTTAATAGGAAAAACACCAAATAATCTCATAGAATGTAACTCAAAGTATGACCAAAAGAAACAGAGAGCACAGCTTTTCCCAAAATAAATTTCTAGAGCACTCAGAATTTTGTCGCACGGTTCATTTTAGGACATTATAGGAGGGATTTACAACTTGCAATATTAGAATCTTTAAGACTCTGAATAACCTATTAGTGTTAAAAAAAATTGGATAAATGCAACAATTAACAAATGGTCTCCCAAACGAATAACTTAACAAAGTTTTTTCTCTTAGACTCATGCTTCCAGCATTTATCATTTAATACAAGCATAAACATAACTTTGTAAATCCCAACTTGTCTTAATGCTTAGGCCAAATTGTTTCAAACATAGTATTAAGAATTAAAAGTCGAATTATGACCTTTAAACAATGTACCATAAGCAAAGAGGAATAAACATATAGTTCTAATTTCCAATGATACAATGGGCAAAAACTAGCATCAGTGAGTCAATTAATTACACACCATACATTAGTCGTGAATCAATCATCATTAGTAATTTGTAGGAACATTTTAAAAACAGCAAATGTGTTCATGCAACAATGTCAATATGTCATGGATATACTCAAACCGGTAGAGTTCATAACGGTAACATAATAAATAAATTCTCAAATGAATCTACGAGAGGGGAGAAGGCCTGATGTGTATAATAGAGACGATTAACTAATTAAAAGACAAGCAAGAATATTTTAACAGGTATTAACGAATGACTATCACAAGTATATTTACGAAAATAAATAAATAAGTATTTATCAGCTATTATAAATTCACACATGATATAATTGTATTTAAACTGATGAAAAGGTAGAAGAGATATGAAACGATCACGGTAATCATAAGAGCAAATCAACCCCAAAAATAATTTAGTAGACTAATTTAGAGGCAGAAATTGAAATGGAAAATCTTCCATAACTCGACTAAACAATTCCATATTTTGCTAAAAAAAAAATCACAATTATCACATTTAACATTATTCACTTGATATAGAAGGAAGTAAATCAACCACTACTTAGTTGAATCCTTGAAAGCAATTATATGCCTCGAAAAATGAATTTTCACATCAAACGATATTTTATATTGTCATATAAAGTCAGCATTCTAAAGGAGAGGGGATATCGCATATTGTAACAACCTGTTGGGGGCAAAGTTTTACCAAAGAGCTGTCGTGTCTATAAATAAAATCTTTACCAGCATAGATGAGTTTATAACGTATCTAAACATACTAACATAGGCTCACATTGCCCTCCAACTACTATCACATTCACAACTTAAATCCTTGAATTCACAAATTTCAACCACATTCTATATAATACAAAGGACTCTAGGCAATATAAAAATCCAATAAATGAATTTTAACAAGAATAGCGGTACAAATGTATGCCAAAACATGTAGAATGATTGGATTAAACCGACTCTATGTAAATAAAAGAATACTTTCTCAAGTCAAATCTTTGAATGAGGAGAACAACAGCCCTAAAGTGTCAATTAGCATTTTTCAATTTTATCGCTAAATGCATCAACACAAGACATGCTAAAGGACTTGATAATTTAACTAAATCCACATGGTTAATAAGAAACAAGTATTTGATCAATCTTAGATAAGTTAAGCTAACCGAGTACTATATTAATGTAAAGAAATTCCAGTCAACAAAGAAAACAATAGGAGGGTTAGCAATCTTTTAAATGAAGAAAATCTTGTTCCCAACAAAGAGACAATCTAGTACATAAACTCATTAGATTTACTACTACTTTGAACTTAATAAGTGATATATGCATGCTAGATACCTAACTAGTTAAGAATTTTCACAACTTGAACGATTTTGGGCTTCTCATGAGCATGCAATTTAAATCTAATCTAAACTAATCCTCTAATTGAAGGTGCTGCCAAGTATAGACAATTAAACAAACGTTATAACGATCTCAAGACAAACGATTATCCATATTTTAAAACTTAGCTTCATGATGTATCTTTTAATTACTTTTTTTATGCTCAGATTCAAACCAACTAGGAACACACAGCAAGCATTCCAAACACATCCAACTAACTGATGCTAAATAACACGCAGTTAATTACATACTAACTAAACAATAATTTCGCGGAGATTAGGTCAAATTAGAGAATGACAAAATAAAATAGTATAAACATTCGGAGGCCTAGGATATTTCAAAAACAAACCCGAATATCAAACTGCAATTTTTCAGTCAAACAATATCAGCAGCCATGCTAAATTTCGCGCCTAATAGGCATTGATAATGTAATACGAAGAAAGAAAGAAAGCAGATATATATAAACCAAACACAGGCATATTCATAATTTTTCGATAGCAGAGTAACCTGTACGAGTTTGCCGAAACCAATGATGAAATTTATCCGGAGAAGGAAGTGCCGATGGTGGCACACGGTAGTGCGGGTGTGGGCTGCGGTGTTGGCGGTGGGTTTAATCGGAGACGGGAGGCAAGAAGGGGACGGATCTGACTTTTTTTTTTTAGTGGTTTGTTGGTCGTTTCTTGGGATTTTTTTTTTCGCCGATGGTCGATTCGGGTCTGGTGGTTGTGGCGCTGGGTCTAGTAAGCAGTGGCTCCCACCACTGTTGGAAAGGAGAGGGGAAAGAAGGGTGAGCTGGAGTTTTTCCAGCGGCAGAAGGTGAGACGACGAGGGGAAAGGGAGAGGGAGGAGCGGCGGTTGGTCGGCTGGGATGGGAGAAAAGATAGAGGAGGAGGGTTATTGGCGGCGGGAGGCTTGAGAGAAAAAATGGAGGGTCTGTGTCGGCTATAGGAGGGAGGAAGATGATGAAAGAGAGAATGTTTTAGGGTTTGGGTGTAGGACATTAGGAATAGGAAATGGGTAGGGTTTTAATCTCGTCCGTAGGATTTAGTTTGATCAACGGGTAGGATTAATTCTTAGGTTATGGGTCGGGTTATGAATATACCCGCAGGTTGCAGATGGGTTAATGGGTTAAAATTTGAGATGTGGCCAGATTTAATTTAAATAATAGCCATAAATGACCAAAATGCCTGAAATTAGTATGAATTCATAGAAAATTGCTAGAATTTAAATAAATGGAATGAAATTGAAATTTTTTTCCATTAGATTAATAAATATATTACACTTATAATAAAATAAATTATTATCAAATTTTATTGTAATAAATGTAAATAATCTATAAACTAATAAAATTTGTAAGTAGTTCATAAAAATTAAAATAAGTAGTTTATTTAATATATAAATATATATATTTAAAAGCAACATATAAGAATGTAGGTCAGTCAAAATTAGGTTTCAACACCACAAAACCACAAGATCATAAATCACTGCTGTTAAGAAAGCTCAGAGCTCAAAAGTCAAATTTTGTTCATACTGTGAAAGAGCTCAGAATTTAGTTCTTCACAGGGACAAAATTAACTTTTACAAAAAATAGTTTCTTTTTGCATTCAATTCATCCTAATTTAATGAGCTTTATGCTTTCCTTTTTTAGAGTTAGGAGTTGGAGAAAAAACCAAATTTTATAATCAGAATTTAGTAAAAGTTGAGTTTTTTTATTTATTAAAAAAGTCATATTTAATTTTGGGATGAATATAAATTGAATAATGCATCTAAAGCGCATGGTTGGAACACTACAGTTTAAAGTAAAGTTAAAACTGCATTATATTTAATTTGATATACATTTGATTTTCGATATTTAATAATTCGGTCAATTTAAATTTACATCAAAGATCAACTGAAAATGACACCATGACACTTTGCTTGTAAGACTGCTTTTATATTATTATTTTGGGTGTTAATCAAAACTAATGCGGTACTTTTTTTAATTTTTCTTTTACACATGAAATACTAATCATTGTGCATTCATAGAAAAAGGAAATTAAATATCTTCTCATTATTATGCAACTGTATTATCTCCGAAGGTCTTCCTTCACTAATAGATTATTTTAGAAAATTTTATTTATTTTAGTGCGAATGATAGGCAGGTTTATATTTTGCAAACATTATTTTTATTTATTATTATTTTAAAATAATCAAGTTATTAATAAAGAGATGAAATCAAAAAATAATTCCTGTAGGAATAGCAGTATGTACTAAATGTCCTTGTTCAAGCTAAGGAACTTACTTACAAAATCGTAGATGATCTCCTTTAAGATTAAATAACTAATTTTATCGAATTCGTAGATGATCTTCTTTAAGATTAAATAACTAATTTTATCGAATTAAGTATGATTGTATGTATGATAGTATTTACCAAAAAATTTTATGAATCCGATTATTGCAATTGCTCAAAATACTTTTTTTATATTATTAAGAAAACATAAATTAGAAGAAATTTTGGCTATTTTACTTTTATTTATTCTATGTCTTAAGATATAATCTCTCCTCATTACTCCATTTATGTGTCATCACCCCGTAATTGAAGTCTTTGAGCCTATTTGGATGGACTTTTAACTAATAGCTTATAAGCACAAGTCATATGATTCTTTCACTCATTAACATCATTAATTTTAGTTTCCTATGTTTCTTGACGTGTTGGTCCATTACTCCAACCATTTTGTTTTTCTTTCTGAAAGTTACTTCTTTTTTGGGTTTCAGAAGTGAATTATGTTTGTGTACTACTGAAATTTTTAAAATGTATCCTGAAAATTGATTTGTTTTAGCCCCATGTTGTCATTGCTTCCTATGTACCTTGTGCCTTTGAAACTGTCTTTCAGAGAACTTAGTGGAAACAATTATTCTTCATATCAAGCTTTGTCAATCAGTAAATCAACTGTCTCAATTGCAAATTAGTTGTGGTTGAACATATCAATCTTTATGTGGTTGAACCATTTTACAGAAAGACTCTTTTATCTGGGTGTTGACACCCATATCAGGCCCCTATTAGCCTGCCAAATTGTTACTAGGTGATGCAAGAATGTCCTTCCCGTCTTAAGTCTGAACTGATAGGTGTGTCAGATCACAGCTATCGGAAAAAATATATTTTATGTTTCTTATGTAGCTGGGTAGATCATCTGCATATAAGCATGTACTGTAAATTGCATGTATCTTAGCCTAGCAACTCAGAGATGAATCGGGAAATGTATCTTAGGTTGTAAACTTGAAAGATTAATGTTCTGAATTCTAAGATGACCAAAAGAGTATCCAGTGATTACGATCTGAACATAGAACGAGGAAATATTCTGTGTCCAACTAAGTCATATTTTACAAACCTAATGGAATCGTCAAAACTTAATTCCAAGTTCATTTACCCAAAATGTTAGACTTTGATCAAACTTTAAACTTCAAATTTTAGAATTTCTTCTCCAAAACACATGTGATTGCCTCGTGTACCGTGTACCTATCCCCACAAGTCAAAAGTCGACTTTTAAGGCTACGAAAAAGGTCTTTTAAGGAAAGAAGTCCTAATGCTCTAAACGACCGAATGGATCGTTACAAGCATTGAGTGACGTTGAGACTCCTTGCAATTCTGTATGTTATGTAAAATAAGCACAGGGAATATAAATTAACCATAAAGAAATTGACATTTAACTTCAAAAAAAGGAAGTAGAGATCACATTATCATATATTATGCAGCAATCTATAAAGACAGTGGTTTAAGCACTGAACAGAATATGAATGACTAAAATATGCTATTATACTTCATTCTTTGAACTGAACCAAGCAACATGGGAACTTCAAATATGCACATATAACTTTTGCAAGAAAAAATCAAAGAAAAGATTGATCGTCATGCATCACTTTCATAAATGTAAACAAGTACAAAATGAGAACCAAATGTAAGCATGAAATGAATATCCTATTCAGCTTAAATAGACATCTAGTAAATGAATTTAAAGCACGGCTGAGCAAAACTGCTTCAAATCACATAACATCATGTATGGCAACGTTCATTTTGTTTTCCATCTAAATGTGACACTATGCAGTTCAATTGATTTATCTCAAGCAACATTATTCCCCCAATTTACAGAAAATATTCCTGGTCAAATATTTTGGTATATCTCATTAGGGAAAATTCAGATGGTGCTGAAACAAATAAGGCGACTACCATTACGACTGAAATGAGGACAATCTACAAACCTTAACACCAAAACCTTTGGAATATCAAACAAATAGCTCACGATTAATAGTTTAAGACTTAACAACCTGCTCATCTTTGCCAAAAATTTATAAAATCGGCCTTGAAATACACTCATGATTAAGGAAAGCAAAAATACCTTGAGCTGGGCAGCGTAACTAGGATTGGGAGTCGTCAAGTCGCCTTTCACTGGAACATTCCAAGACCTCGTCTTCAATTGTTCAATCTCGGAAAGATTCAAAATCCAAGAGAAATAAGATAAAAAGGAAAACTGAGTAAGATTTTTCTGGAACAAAAAAAAACTTAAAATTGTAAAACCAATATGATCGGATTTTTCTTTTCGATTTTTATAGGCAAAAATGGACACTCCAGACCGTTGGAGTTCAGTGAGAAGTTGTACCGGATTGCCTTGTTTGTGGTGCTCTTTAGGGTTACTGTGTGTTTGAGCGAGAGAAGAGAAATGAGGAGAGAGGGATATTGGGAGTTAAAATAGTATATGGGCCGGGGCGGGTCTTTGATCTGGTATTGAGGTGTTTGGGCTGGGAAAGTTGGGTTTGATTTGAGCGTAACAATGGGAGCTCCTTTTAAGAAATGGCTAAAGTTATATTTAAAACATAGTCATTTTCATTTCAATTGCGATCATGACTCTTGTAGAAATAGTTAATTTGACTCGATTGAAATAAATCGTCTTTCAGTTAAAAAATAATTTTTAAAATTAAACTAAATTGAGATAAATTGATTATTGACATAATTAATTAAATTTCTCGATTAAACAAAGTAAAATATTGATATATAAAAATGGACTAATTATAACAATTAAGTCATAAATAACTCTAATTTGGCAAAATGAAATATGTACTGAATTAAACACTTTATTTTAAGGTTTAACAAAATAGACATAATTAATGCTTAACACTTACGTAAAAAGTATATATAATATATGTCTGGGTATTTTGTCAAACGAAATGCCAAAATGACATTGAAATAATTTAGGAAATATTTCTGATCATGTAAAATAGTTATTTTGCTATTTGTGAAATTCAAAAATTAATTAATTTATCTATTTGTACTACATAAAAAATATAAAGGTTTTTAATAATGTTGGTTGAATTTTTTACTCTTTATTAAAAGACTCTGTGATAGATAACATTGTCATTTACTATTTTTCTTGAATAATTGTCATTTAATTACTATCCTAATATTTAGGACTTTAAATTAATTAAAGTTATAGCTATTAAATCTTTACTTATTTGTAAAAAGTAAGAACTCCTAATATTTAGTATTTTAAAATTAACTAAAATTTGCTTCTTAAATTTCCTTATTGAACTACAATAAAAGTCCTAACATTTAAGAATTTAAATAAATTAGAATTGTATTATATTATATCAATCGAGTGCTCTTGTTGTTCACTCTGTTTAGTTAATTAATTTACAGTATCTTTTTCATTTTAATTTGTATGGAGGCATTTGATTATACACATAAATTAAGAAAGAAAAAAAAATTGAACTGAAATCATCTCATAAAGGGTAAAATGAAAAGTTTCCAGTTAAGTTATTACTAAATATTTAAAGAACGAAGTTTCATTGCAAAATATCACTCATTTTTTACCATTTTAAAAATAGAGTTCACACTTGATAAAATAGTTTTTAATATTTAACATTTTAAAATTAATTAAATTTTATGTATTAAACCCTTCTTTATTTGAAATATATTTTAAAAAATACTAATATTTAAAAATTTAAAAGCGGTTAAAATTTTATCTCTTAATAAATAATTATACATTTGAATAAAACTATACTTATAATGCAGATCAATTTTATGTTTTGGATTTTGAAAAATATAATTTGAAAAAAAAAAGATAGCCCGGTGCACAAAACATCTCGTGTTAACAGGGTTTGGAGAAGGATCTCGCCCCAAAGAGTGTGATATAGACAGTGTACTCTGATGCAAGCATTGGTGGCTATTTTCACTAATTTTGATGAGCCTTTCTTAGTTTGGATAATCAATAATAAATAAATGTGTTTGTGATATGAACATTTATTAGTGCCAAAACAAGTCAGTGAAAACTCATAATACAATATCATAGTGCTAATTGTTTAAACGAATAACTTATACTATATGTTTTATTCTATTAAACGACTTTGTATTACAATGCATCTTCGTAATATTAATATTTCTACTAAATGTTAATTTGTTAAAAGCGTAGTAATGCATATTTTGTATTAATTAGCATGAAACATGCATAATATACATGCATTAAGTGTTCATGTAAAAGTGGCGGTCTTTTCTCCTTTCAATCAAACTTTATTTCTACGACGTTTTTGCTCATTGAAACAAGTATTAAAACAAATTGACGAAGAACTTCTTGATTGAATCAAACTCTTAAACATAATCATTTATAATTTAAAATTTATTATTTTCTTTCTAAATTCTTATAATGTTTGCGCAAACACATCTTTTAAATATTATTTGTACTATTTAAAAAAAAAATTATTCTTATTAATATGAGAGACACGCGCAAAATACGTATGCTGAGACTAGTTACTTAAAAATATGAAGAGCTGAAATTGGATGTCACTTGTTGGAAAACTAACCAGGAACAAAACTTGATACCTATAGTTGGTTTGGCCAAGCTTTTGGAAGACCAAATGTGATTTTTTTTCTAAAAAGTGTTTAATGAGGTGTTTGGACAAGCTTTTGAGAGAGGAGTAGCAAAAGCTAAAAAAGTAGTTTCTCCCCAAAAGCACATATTTGAAAAATACTCGTGAGAAAAAACATTTTGAATCACTTTTAAAAAGTTTGGTCAAACACTAATTATTGTTCAAAAGTATTTTAAAAATTTATTGGTCAAATAAAAACTGTTTCTCACCAAAAGTAATTTTTTGATAAGTACTTCTGAAAAAAACACTTTTCAAAATAAGTTGATTTTAGAAGTTTAGCCGAACAGACTATTATTCCTTTACATTTCAAATATAGCTACCGCATAAAAAATAAAACTCTGAAAATTTACTTATACGTAATTCTTTGAGCATGCATTATGCTTTTTTTAGGCTTTAGGTTAAATTAGATATAATAATCATGATCTCATTGGCTTACTAATTATCTGTTAAGTGCATGGATCTCAACCATTTGCCGTCAACATCTTCGTAATGAAGAAACAAACTAAATGTTACATTATAAAAGAATATGCAGGTTCTTGATCCTGATCAAAATTCACAAGCATTTAGGCAAAGTTCAAAATTTACTTGTCAAAGTTCACAAGAAAGTAGTCAACGTGATTCAAAAAGCTCAAGTCAATCTGTACCAAGATGTTCAAGCCAACCTGCACTAAGAAGCTCAAGCCAACCTGCATCTCAACAACCGTTTGTGGTGATACAAGCAGAGTTAGGAGGATGAATGATACAATAAGCTCAAGCCAACCCTCACCATTTGTAGATACAAGTATTCCCGTTACAAGAGGAATAACCAGTCAATTATCTCCTAGGGGAACAGAAATTGCTGGATAGAAGAGAGGATGAATTGCAACTAGACAAGATTCTGCAGGATGGAGGCCAAAGAAGTCAACTAATGTTGGATTTGGGATCTACATAAGTGGAAGTGGAACCCACATACTAATGTAAATTCATTCCAACTTTTTCTCTTAAAATAAGTAAGAAAATATACTAATTGTTGTTCCTTTTTTTAAAAAAATAAAACAGTCAGAAACATCAAATCAAAGGATCCTATCAACTAGTTCAAGTTACAAGGATGAGAGTTCTACGGGAGTTGACCTTAGTTTTAAGCCTAGAGGCTTGAGATGGAAAAACAAAGATGTTGTCTCCACCTCTCATTGCAGCAGATGACAAACAAAAAAAGAAGAACAGAAACTTTGAATAGAATTTGGGTTGATTTTGTTATGTAATGTGGAAACCAAATAATGTTGTGTTGCTTAAGCATTATTCTGCTATTAGTACATAGCAGTAAATATTTAGTTTGTTCACTTTTTGGAGGCCATTAATACAACTGCTTTTGGTATGTAGCATGATAACTTTGGGCTCATTATGGATCATGTGAATGAAGTTGCAGTTGCTTTTGATGTTAAGTTGAGATATTTTTGTCTACTTTGATAATACTTTTTTCTGCAAATTGTGGGAGCACAAAGTTGAGAAATAGATAAAGCCAAAACAATATTTTATTTCATTAAAATGCAGATTTACATAGCAATAATTACAATAATAATATTATAGCAGGAAACTACACCTAAACAACCCAAAATACTAACAATATTACAACAACAACTACTACTAGTTACCATCAGAAATTTTACCTAAACAATACTCACAACATCTATTAACAATTAGACTCTAATGTCCATATTTCACACATCACGAACTTAATAACAATGACACTAACAATAAATATTTTTTTTGCTCGATTTAGTTTCTCATCAAAAGCGTCGACTTTTTTCAACAAAACCCAGATCATCCTATTTGCTTGAGAAGGGTGTAGATCTTCATACTAATAAAAGTAATCACAGCCACCCATTTTCTACAAATTCAATTATAAAATCAATTAGAAGACAACAATATCATCTAATTAAATAAAAGAAAAAAATGAATTTTACCTTTGAAAATTTACAATTAAAAAACCTACGACCTGAGTTTAGTTGGGTCCAAGAAATTTTCAATAATACTTCATTACCACATCTACAATATCGTACATCTTCATAAGAAAAGCCCATGAAAGAGTTGGAGCTTGACATTTTCACAGTTGAAATAGATGAAAAAGATGATTTAAAAGATGAAGAAGAACAACAGAACTCTGCTATTCAAGAAAAAAAGATAAAGAAGAAGTGATTTAGTGCTAAATGAAAGTGTTAGAAATGAGTAAGATGGTATAAATAGATGGCAATAGGTCAATGTAACCATTGGGGGACAAGCTGGAAGCCACATCAACCCAAAAAGACCATCTATGCATTGTTAATGCGTGTAAAACACGCGATCTGCTAACTGTGCAAGAAGTATCAAAATGACATACGGGGCCATTACATTAGGTGTTTAAAATAAACAAGACTCAATTAAGATGTCTAAGTTAAGTTTGTGCTAACTTTAGAGAGCCGTCGATGGGTTCCGCCATCTCATTTTAAAGAATAACCATTTGTAAATGAAAGTAATTCAAATTAGCAATTATAAGCTATCATTAGTTAGTTAAATTAGTTACAAAGTTAGTTACTGATAGTTAGGAACAGTTAGTTAGTTGAAGGAGTTTCAAGTGTGTATAAATACATGTAATGTGTATTATTGAAGAACTAAGGAAAAAATCTCAATTTTCATGACAAGATTGGCTTTTCTCTTTTATGTTGAATAATACTCTCTTATTCTTCTTTCTTCTTCCTTCTCTTCTCTGCTACTGATTACACTCTTATTTCTCTATACTTTACTGATAGAACTCATTAAATAGTTCTTCTTTGTCTTTATTAAGTTTGAATTATTACATGGTATCAGAGTTTCATCAAGCATTATTAGCTTGATTCAAGTTCGAAGTTGATCCAAGAATTTGGAAGAATTAATGGTTGTCAATGATGAATCTCGTGTGTTTTAATCTCAAAATTCTGGAAGTGCCGGAAGTTTAAGTCAAGAAATTGACTATAACCCATCCACTGTTTTTACATCCTTCAGATGTGAGTGGAATGCCGATTATTTCCATTTCAGTTGACAGGAGTGGAGAACTACTCATTGTGGCTTCGATCTATGAGGATTGCCTTGATAGGAAGGAATAAAATAGGGATGGTTGATGGCACTTGTAAGAAGGAAAGTTTTTCAGGTTTTGAGGGAAATTGGAAAAGAATGAATGTCATAGTATTATCTTGGATCATGAACTTTGTTTTGAAAAGTCTTTTGGGAGGCATAATGTATGCATCTAGTGCACAAGCTGTGTGGGATGACCTGTATGAGAGGTTCAACAAGATAGATGGTTCAAGAACATTCAATCTCCATCAAGAAATTGCTACATTAACTCAAAGGACAAATTCTGTATCTGCATACTATTCTAGGCTCAAAGGATTGTGGGAAGAATTTGAAGTCTTAGTGCCAGTTCCAACCTGCACCTGTGACAAATCTAGAGAGTTCATAATGCATTTGCAAAAATTGAAGTTGTTCCAATTTGTTATGGGGCTCAATGAGTCTTATTCACAGGCAAGAAGTCAGATCTTGATGATGAGCCCAATACCAAGTATAAACCAAGCCTATCATATGATTCTTAGTGACGAGAGTCAGAAAGTTATAGTGGCTAATGCAGGAGTATTAGGAGCTAAGCCTACAACTTCACAATGTTCTTATGATGTTGTGATGTACTCAAGAAACAATGGAAATCAGAAGTTCAGGAAGAACCAACATCTTTTCTGTGATTTCTGCAAAATGAAAGGTCACACAAGGGAAAACTCTTTCAAGATTGTTGGTTATCCAATAGATTCTAAATTCAGAAAGAAAGGGATGCATACTTCTGCTCATAATGTGATGGCTAAGGATGATGATTCAACAATCTCTCAGAGTTAAGTACAAAGGGTGCATGAAGGTTCTAACTCATACTCACATGGTCAGATACAAAGGGTCTACAATTCAGCATTACAAAGTAGCACTCAAGAATATGGACAATGTTCAAATTCTTAGCCTAACCATCAGATCATGCAAAATGAACCTTGCACTCTGACCAGGAGTCAATATAATTAGATACTGTAGTTTCTTAACAAAACATTTGAAGTCCCACATTCTACAAATGTGGTAGGTATGGATTTTGCCTTGGCTGCTCACAAGATCAATTCAAATTGGATAATAGACACAGGTGCTACCAATCATATGGTAGTAGACTTGAGTCTATTAGATGGTTGTTCCATATCCAAAACTGGTAATCCAAAAAAGGTGCATCTCCCAAATGGAGATATATATTTGGTAACTCACATAGGTGATAGTGCTTTAATCAAGTCTGATATAGTTACAAATGTCTTCTACATACCTCAGTTTAAGTTCAATCTATTATCAGTGTCCAAACTTACTAAAGCGTTGAATTGTTCAGCTCTTTTTTCCTTTACTTTTGTCTGTTTCAGGAGCTCTTCAGTGGGAAGGTGAAGATGATTGGTATAGAAGATGAAGGGCTATACATACTGTCAAGCAATATGAATAAATAAGCTACTCTAACACCTAGAGATTTTGCTTATTTCACTTCAAATTTAGATATATATGTGTGGCACAAAATACTTGGACATGTTTCTAGTTCTGTTCTTAAGATACTATTGCATATGAAGTTCACTGATATCTCTGAAACTGTAAAGAAGTGCATAGTTTGTCCCTGTGCTAAACAAGTCAGGTTGCCTTTTCCTAATAGTACAAGTTGCAGTTTTACTATATTTGATCTGTCGTACATGGATCTCTGGGGTCCCTATAAACTAGCTACATTTGATGGTTATAAATACTTCTCAACTGTGGTAGATGATTACTCTAGAATGACATGAATTTTCTTATTAAGGCTTAAGTCTGATGTAAGCACCATATTGAAAAACTTCTTTCTTTATGTTCAAACAGTTTGATAAAAAGGTTAAAGTTGTGAGAAGTGATAATGGTACTGAGTTTGTTAATACTACATGCAAAGAATTGTTCCCAAACTTGGGGATAGTACATCAAACTTCATGTGCTTATACACCCCAATAAAATGGGGTGGCTGAGAGAAAACATAGACATATACTAGAGGTTACAAGAGCTATCAGACTTCAAGCTAATAATCCTCTAAAATTCTGGGGCTTATGTGTCAAAGCAGTTGTATATATCATAAACTGACTATCTAGTGCTGTTATAGGGAATAAATCTCCATTTGAAAAATTTTATAATAGGAAGCCTTCCTTACAACATTCGAGAGTAATTGGATACCTATGTTTGATAAGAAAATAAGTGAGCCAGATAAAATACAGTCCAGAACCACTGAATCTGTGTCAGAAACTCAAAAAGGTTACATCCTATATGATATATTTAATCGTGTTTTCTTTGTTAACAGAGATGTAACCTTCCAAGAAGAGGTGTTTCCTTTCAAATCTCAGTCACAAGAGTCTGCATCTATTTTCAAATACACTGGCACAAATGATTTTTCTGAAGCATCAGCATAACATCAAACTATATTAGCAGAAGTCAACACTCCAATAGTAGATCTAATTCCTGATCCTCCTGCAACAAAGGAACCTGATGAAGTTCAAAGAAATATACATTATACTGAAAATCAGAATATTAGTTCTGATTCTGGCAGAGAGCAGGTGGTCACTAGTGTCGCGCTCCATTTTTTTCTCGCGGAAAAGCCGGATTCAACATTGACGTCTCTTAAGTGTTGAATTTGAGAGTCGCCACCTAACGAATTAAGGTGCGTTAGGGCACCGTTCTAAGCTTATTTTGCTAGGTTACCAGAGTCGGGTAAGGGCTTTAGTTACCTCGAAAGGAAGGTGTTAGGCACCTTTCGAGGTCCACAAATGTGGTTCCCGGCCGTACTCACTAAATGGGGGATTATCTAAGTGATCAAATAAAGTCAATGAGTTATTAAGCATAAATAAAATATTAACACAAATACTAAATTAGCAAAAAACTAAAGTGGGATCAGGTTTTGACAAGGCTGAAAACGGGCCCAATTCGATATTACTCCCATCTTATTATATTTTAAAAATCAAAATAGTTCGAATAACATATATATATATATATATATAACTTGAGTGAAAATACATTTTAAAGAAAATGTATATATATATATATATATATATATGTATATTTTTAACAAAAAATTTCTTTTGTAATAAAAATATATCAATATTTCAACATAATAAAAGAAATTTTAAAATCTTTGAAAGGTCTTTAAAAAAAATGAAATTAGAAAAATGGGAGTAGTAGATTGCGTTGTATTTACAAAGCTGATGTGCGCTTCATTCGAGAAGTCAGCAATAGCCTGTCTGTTTCATCATATCCCTTCTACCCATCTAATTAATTTGATTATTGTTAGGCCTCAACAATCTAAGTGAAAAAACTAGCGCCTTAATATGTGACTACCCGTCCCAATCCTAATGTCCAAGAGGCGATGGACTACTAAACGGGATTTTGACAGTCTAAAAAACTTAAGGCGGTTAAGGGTGATTTAGACGATGAATAGACCAAAGAATATAACTAATGCACAAAAGTCTCATGTAAGCCTCCCTATCGACACAATGAAAATGATTTACAAACAAATGTAAGTAAAACCTATGCACACAATCTCTAATGCAAAATACCGAACTTCATAGGTGAAAATCAAATTTAATGTAAAGGTAGCACCAATAGATGCAAGATCATAGATTTAAGAAAACAAAATTTAACATAAAAGTATAACCAATAAAATGAATATGATGCGATGGTTTAACAAGAGGCATGATTTTAAACTAATTAGTATCTTAATCTGCAGGCATGATTTGAAAAAGAAAATCTTGCATGCATTACTTAAATCCTACAAATACGATTTAGACTTGTTCTAATAGCTACATGCAGTGTTTAAGAAATCAAAACATAAAACATATTTCAAATTAAGGACCTAAAGACTTGATATCTATTGGAATTATGATAGCAGATGAAGAATCATGTTAAGACCAATAAATGGAGCATGATTTTCTGGCTAAGCAGATTGATCGGATTGGATTTCATGATTACACAAATTAATTAAAATAATAAGTCCTATAAACCTGTTGCTAAAAACATTTGTCTTGCGTTAGTTTAAAAGTGGACAGATTTGCAAAATAAAACCTGTAAGAAATTTTTTACCTGCGATCATATAAAATCCCACATGATTTGGACGGTATTTAATCGGCATTTATATTATTGTTAATTCCTATGGGCATGATTTCTATGTTTTTTAACCCTATAGGCATGCTTTCTAAATGGAATTGACGGTTGAGAAAGCAGTAAATAAATATAACGTGCTTTCCCCCCATAAGCCCCCTTTTCACTATTATGGGAGTTCTATTACAAACATTACAAAAAAAAAATAGAATGAATAAGTACGGCATATTAAAATAAATAACAGTAGAATAATTCCGGTATTCTTCTTTTGTCCCGGCGACTCTCCGATGAATGACGAAATAAGATGATACCTGCATAAAGGCGATAAATAACAAAAGCAAAAGAAAATCAAATATCACGGATATCACCATTGTAACCCACACTCAATACGTCGAGATCACAGGAATCTCAAGGATTCCGAGCAATGCTCGTATTGAGGTGGACAGAAGGATAATGAATTCTTAAGCAGCAGAGTAATATTTGTAAAAATTGTTCTTCTTCTAAACGTCTTTCTCCCCTTTTAAAAGAAAGGGGATGGGTCGTTTATATAGCTAGAGGGGTTAAAGGAAGGGAAATATTCAGCAATCAATTAAAAGAAGATTTCCCTAATTCATTAAAAAAAAAAAGATTAGGGCTAATTAAACTTTTTTTTCCCCATAAATAACATACATCCAGATATTTAAAGAGAGTAAAAAAAGGAATTGATTATGACCAAATCAAAGCAAAGAAACAGCCAAAAGTAATTATTTCCTAAAATTATCAAATCAATATGGTGTAAAATCAATCAATAATTATTATAAGCACTAATATCAAATCAATTAAGGAAAGAAATAAGCCATCAAATGGATTTTCCTTGAGTATAATCAATTAGTATAAAATCAATAATATTTACCATAAATAAATATATAACCAGCTGTAATTTATCAAAACGTTAGATATAAAATAATCAACATGCAAACTTGTCGCATAGATGATAAGGTTTTAAAGGACACAGATATGTTGCATGAGGCTAGTCATATTCATGATGTCCTACCATACCAATGATGTCCTACCATACCACACAAGACATGTATAAAACGTTATTCAAAGGTAATTGAATATATATATATCAACATCCTCTACAAAAGGCAAATAAGATAAGAAAAACATGGTCGACATAAAGATATGTACATACACATAATTGCTCATATATTTTATTTAATTAAATATCAAATAATCTCATCAAAAAATTTAATCAAAACAGTGATACATAAGCATGAAATGATAAATAAGATTACTTATTCTATTATCAATATTATTAAAAATTATTCGGCCGGATTATGTTGTGATAAGAACACAGTTCATGAACAAACATACTAATCAATTAAATAATTAAGAGATGTTCATTATACATATATAAATGACACAAAAGGCAGAACAATAACATTATTCATATATTATTATATATTATTATATAAATGAAACAAAAAGGACAACTGCATATATTACTTATATACATATATTATATATGTATATATATATATATATATATATATATATATATATATATATATATACATATTATGCATAAATAAACAAAGCAGAAGAAGGAAATAAATAAACAAAAATAAATAAAAATATTTAAAAAAAATTACGGACAGATCTTCCCAGATCTGTTCGGATCCATCGGCTAGGGGGGATTTCCGGCAGTGGGGGTCGACGGAGACGGGTGAAACAGTGCCGCGGCGAAGGGCTAGCAGTTTCAAGGCCAATGTTGACTGGTAAATGTGATAAAGGAAAAAGTAAGGGCTACTTCTAAAATTGTGTTGTTATTTTTTCCGGTTGGTGGTTGTGCGACGGGAAGAGGGTGGTGTCGACGTTCGCCGGAAGTTATGGAGGTTTGGTGGCCGGTTAGGTTGTAGTGGTGCGCGACGGTGAGGGAGAAGGGAGAGAGGAAGATCTGCCGCGCTGGAACTTGGGATGGTGGTTATGGAGTTTTACGGGGAAGATGAGGGAGAAGGAGGGAGTTGCGGCTGCTGTTTTGGTTTTCCGGCGATGGTTTCCGGCTGGGCAGTGGCGAGAGGGAAAAGGTGCGGGTCATCGGAGAAGACGAAGGAGAGAGGGTGCGGGGTTGCTAGTGCTTTTAGGATCTGTTTGGTGGGGCTGTCTCCGGCGAAGAGAGGGAGAGAAGAAGGAGGAGAGGCGAGGTCGCCGGAGGTTATGGAGGTTGGCGGCCGAGGGAAGAAGAAGAGAGGGGGGTGTCGGCGGCTGCCCTTTTGTGAGGAGGGAGATGAAGAATGAAAAGTGTTTAGGGTTTTTTGGGGGTAAGTAGTTAAATAAGGAAATTAGGTAGGGTTAAATATGGACCGTAGGATTAAAGATAATGAACAACTAGGATTTAATTACTTAATGGGTCGGGTTAATTGGGTCGCCGGACGGGTTATGGTTAGGATTTAATTAGGCTGAAATTGAATTTAAATTGTAGCCACAATGGATCAAAAGTGGCTAAAATTGAAATAAATTGAATAGTAAGTGGCCGATTTAAAATAAATTGGATGAAATTGAATATAAATGGCTATAATTTAAATAAATTGAATGAGATTGAATTTAGCTGCTATTAAATTAATAAATATACTACACTTGTAGATAATTTAATAAATATATAATAAAATAGTTTAAATTATAGGAAAAATCATATAAATATTATTATTAATAAATAAATTCTAAATCTTAGTATACTTATGTAAATATCATATAATTAAATTATTATATTTACAAATAATTTAATGACTAGAAAATAAAATTAAATTATCAAATATTATAAAAAATCATATTATTAACATAAATAATTTATAAATTCGAGTAATATTATTAGTCAAATAAATTTGTAAAACTTAGTAAAATTAGGTAAATAGTTTATTAAGTAAAGAATATATTTCAAAATAAGTGCGCATATTAATACGAAATATATTATATATAACATAATTATTTAATATCAACAATTAAAATTAATATAACTCATATATGTGTAATTTGAAAGAATTTTCACAACATTATGATAATAAATTATTTTAAAAATATAAAAACAAGTCAAATATTTGCGTAAAATAAATAAATAAATATATACATATATAAGCAGCATATTAAGGCGCATGTCGGTCAAAATTGGGTGTCAACAACTAGAAGGACAGGAAGAGGTACCAAACCACCACTGTGGATGAAGGATTATGTTTCACTAAATGTTCATGAAGAACCTTATGCTCTTGCTAAGTATTTGTCATATGATCATATAACTCCAAAGTATCAAGCATATCTGACCAAGATGTCAAGTGTCACAGAACCTAAGTCCTACAAGGAAGTTATAGCTGATCCTAGATGGATTGAGGTAATGGAGGCAGAAATAAAAGTTTTACAAGAGAACAAAACCTGGGAAGTAGTCAGCTTACCTGAAGGGAAAACACCTATATGATGTAAATGGATATTCAAGGTATAGTACAAATCAACAGGAGAAGTTGAGAGATTCAAAGCAAGATTGGTGGCTAAAAGCTATACCAAAAAGAAGGAATTGATTATCAAGAGACCTTTAATCCAATGGCGAAGATGAAAACAGTAAGAACAGTCCTATCCATTGCTGCACAGAGAAATTGGCACATCCATCAAATGGATGTTTCAATGCCTTTCTTCAAGATGATTTACATAATGAGATATATATGGAGTTGCCTCAAGGATTTGTGAGTCAGGGGGGAGAAATCAGTGTGTAGACTCACTAAATCCTTGTATGGATTAAAACAAGCACCTAGGCAATGGAATGCTAAACTTTCTGAAGCACCAATGAGGTTCAAGTTCAAACAAAGTGAACATGATCATTCATTGTACATCAAACAAACACCAGCAGGTTCTACATTTATTCTCACAGGAAACAACCTTCAACTCATTGAGGAAACCAAAGAGCAGGTGAATCAAACTTCAAAAGGAAGGACTTGGGTGAGTTAAGATACTTTCTAGGAATTAAATTTTCTAGATCAAAAAAGGGAATCTTGATGCACCAAAGAAAATATACTCTAGAACTCATTTATGAAACTGGTTTGGGTGGTGCAAAACCAACAACAACTCCTATTGATATCAATAACAAATTGACTACAAAATAATATGATGATTGTGTCAATTCAGGGACAAAAGAAGCAGATCCTCAGACTGATCAGCTAACCTATCAAAGGTTGATTGGAAAACTACTCTATCTAACCATGACTAGACCTGATATTTCATTTGGAGTTCAAACTCTAAGTCAGTTTCTTCAACAACCAAAGAAGTCACACATGGAAGCAGCAATAAGGATGGTAAAATACATAAAGGGACAACCTGGGTTAGGAGCACTACTGTCAAGTGAATTAGCAAACACAATTACAACATTTTGTGATGCTGATTAGACAACTTGTCCTCATTCAAGAAGGTCAGTGATTGGTTATTTGATTAAAGTTGAAAATTCATTAATAGCCTGGAAATCAAAAAAACAGACTACCGTATCTAGAAGCTCAGCTGAAGCTGAGTACAGAAGCATGACATCAACAGTCACTGAAATTATATGGCTACTAGGACTCATGGAAGATCTTGTCATCAAAGTTCAGAAACCAGTAGACATTTTTACTGACAGTAAGAAAGCAATACAACTAACAGCTGCTCTAGTCTACCATGAAGAACAAAACATATTGAAATAGACTGCCATTTTATAAGGGAAAAGATTGTACAAGGTATGATCTGTACAAGGTATATTTCAATACAAGAATAACCAGCAGACTTACTAATCAAAGAACTAACCAAAGTGCAGCATCATCTTCTCAACTCCAAGCTAGGGATTCAAAATATTTTCTCACCTCCTAGCTTGAGGGGGAGTGTAAATGAAAGTAATTCAAATCAGCAGTTGTAAGCTATCATTAGTTAGTTAAATTAGTTACAAAGTTAGTTACTGATAGTTAGGAACAGTTAGTTAGTTGAAGGAGTTTCAAGTGTGTATAAATACATGTAGTGTTTATTATTGAAGAACTAAGGAAAAAATCTCAATCTTCGTGACAAGATTAGCTCTTCTCTTTTACATTGAATAATACTCTCTTCTTCTTCTTTCTTCTTCCTTCTCTTCTTCTGCTACTGATTACACTCTTCTTTCTCTATACTTTACTGATAGAACTCATTAAAGAGTTCTTGTTTGTATTTAGCATGTTCGAATTATTACACCATTACTAGTACTCCTATATTCATTTTGTCTTTGCTTGACATAGTAATTACTATGTTAAGCTTGCATTAATTATGCATGGTTTCAAATTATCTAGCTATCGAATTTTTTGCATTTCCACATTTTGAAATATGAATTTCAAATTCTCTGTGCTGTAAAATTAGTTATTTTGTTTAGATGTTAACTCTCTAATAATAGTCAAACAAATTACCTTTAATTAAAGACGAAACAAAAGAAAAACGAATAAGGAACAAAACTTTATGATTAATATCATAAATAACACCTGACATTTTGGCTCCCGCATAAATTTTTTTCCCAACATCATTTAAATTTTTCATTATTTATTTTTAGTGCTTTCCATATTATCTTAATAAAAGTAAAAATTTTAAATTTTGTATAAATTTATTTGAGCATGCAATATGTCTTTTTCACGTTTTGAGTTAATTCTAATATACAATCATGATTTCATTGGCTTAATGCACTTGCCTAATGCCGTCAACATCTTCATAATCCAGCAACAAATTAAATGTTACACTGTAAAATAATTTCTAATCTAATTTTATCACATCAATAACAAAAAAGAAAAAATTTGGCCCAAAATAATTATATGAATAAATATATAAATATAACATAACAGAGTAACAAATGTATATTATTTTATCGTTCCAAGAATAACAAATCACTAATGAACAAATAAATAACAAAGAGACGGAATTCCCATTTAACAATTACCTTCTTTTCTTAAAAATGTGATGTCCGGGTCAGTTTACTCGCACCTCAACTAATTTCATAGAATACCTACTATCTTCTACCAGCAACAAGTACCATATAATTCTGTCCACTAAGATTAGGACAGATGAGAAGAAATCATCTATTATTTTTTGTCTCTGCTGATTTAACAATTACATTAATTATTTTTCTTTAACGAAAACACTATTATTTATATAAACCAAAGCATTAGATTTTCTAGGATAATCACCACCCCATCCTTTAATAAAATAGAGAATATCTTTTGTGGAATTTAAAACGCTTACTTGGATTCAGTTCTCATTTTAGTATTTTTATAACTGGTCTTAACTTTGTGAGTAATAAAATTATTTTTTTAATCAAATTTTCTTTTTGTAATAGCGCCTCCCCCCCAAAAAAAAAAGAAAAAAGAAAAAAGAAAAGAAAAAACTCATTAGGCAACTTCTTAATTATTAAATAAGTGTCGTTTTTCTTCCCAAAATTACTTAGATCATACCTTCACATTGACCATAGAAGTCAGCGTGTATTTTTTATTTGTTTAAGGTCAGCGTGCATTATAATTTTATTCGTATACCTTTTTATCTTTATCTCAATGAAAAGTAAAGTAGAAAAAACTGCGAAATATACGAGATGCCGACCGAATTCATTCCCATGGCAGTTACCTTTGCCCACTGTTAACGAAAGCGCAAATGAACTAAAAATCCAGTGCGAGGCGCGAGAAGTGTGAGAGAGAGCGTGTCGTCCCTTTCTCAGAGAGCAGATCTGAATATAGATCTCTCTCTGTCTACTAGGTGAATTTGTTACCTTTCGGGAAATGGAGTACATAGACAACATGCCGTCAATGGATCTGATGCGCTCGGAGAAGATGACCTTCGTGCAGCTTATCATTCCTGCTGAGTCCGCTCATCGTGCCATCACTTACCTTGGCCAACTTGGACTTCTCCAATTCCGTGATGTACTCATCTCTCTATCTCTCTCTGTGAATTTGATTTTTTTTGAAGGATTTCGAAGTTTGATTGTTGATTCATGATGGATATTGTGGCTGGATGATTTTGAGATGTCACGGTATGTATATGATTAATTGGCGTGATTTTGAATCGAATAGTTAGTCTTCGACAGTGATTCGGTTATGGTAGAGGCAATGTAACAGGAAATGTGTTTTTTTGGAGTGATTTAAGTTATGGTAGAGGATATGCAACAGGAAAGTGTTGTTTTTGACCTAAGTAAACGATTCTCTAGTTTTATTAGTCTATATTGTGAGGGATTTCAAATGTTAGTTGATACAACGACAACAACATACCGAGTAATTTCCAGTATTTCAAATGTTAGTTGGTAATTTTGTTAATCTAGTGCAATCAATTTGAATCAGATTCCTTTGCTTAATCTAGTTGGTTAGTTGGTTTGTTGTTGAGATATCACTTTCCAAGGAAGGACAAAATATGTGCATGTTCTTCAAGTGCCAATGAGTACCTAAATTGAGGGGACCTTAATTTCATTCTCCTAATATAGTTGTTCTAACAATCCAATGTATTGTTTGTGCAAATTGAGTTGAGGTTTCAAAGGCATCAAATTACCGTGCTGGTTCTTTCTTTTGGGTTGGAGTAAGGCCGGAGAAACCTAGCCACGTTCTTGAAGATGAGATGCAGTCACTTCTTTCACTATTATAATGTTGTTGTTCCTTTCAATATTTTGAATAATACTTGTAACTAGTTTGCCATCTTCAAGGGGATGTGGTAAACTTTTAAATATTATGTATCTTTTGCTGATCTAGCTATCCTGACTTTTATCTCCATTTAACCTGTTTTATTTTCATTATCCAGCAAATATACTGATTACCTAACTTCATTTGTGCAGCTAAATGTCGAAAAGAGTCCTTTTCAGAGAACATTTGTAAACCAGGTATTTATGAATCTCTGTGAATATAGGAAATTCATCTTCAAAATTCTACATGTTTGTTACTAATGTGGAATTGTCACTACAATTAGCTTAAACTGTTGATGAACCGTTACCATTGCTAACTTTTGCTAGAACTTTGCTCTCTGTTAGCAAAGGAAAGCTAGTTGCTCTGGTGCAAGAGCATTCTAATTCCAACCAAGAGGTTGGAATCTAATTTGCCAAGGACGTTAAGTGGTAAAATGACCATTGTTGACTCCTAAGTTTGGGGTGGGTGGGTTGCAATATGAAGAAAAACGTCTCACATCCCAAACCTGGGGAGGTGTGACCGGCACCTGGTGCCGCACTTGGCCGAGCGAATCCTGCCACAAATCTAAATACAAACAAGCCGGAATCGATGAGGTTCGACACTACAACAACTATAAAATCAGAGTAAATGAGAACATAAGCGGAAACTGGTTACAGACCAACCAAAAGATACACCATAGGCCGTCAAGGCCACAGAATGAAAGACTCTATACAATAAGGCCCACCTGGCCTACAACAATACTGCGACCACAAAAGACGTCTACGGCCTCTATGAATACAACAGTAATCAAATGATCGGGACAGGGCCCTAAACTACCCTTAGCACAAACATTTAGCAACTCCGAAAAACTTGAAGCTTTATTGACTCAGCTGGAACTCCACTCAGCGACCAAGAACTCAATCTACCTGTCGATTAGCGCTTGCAAGCATGAATGCAGCGCCCCCAACTAGGGCGTCAGTACAGAAATGTATTGAGTATGTAAGGCGGAAAGATAAAACATTCAAAGTACAATCAACAGACACATGAGACCTCATAGGAAACTCAACCACCGATAGCAATATATTCAGGTAATTAAACAAGGCAAACACAACCTACTTGGCCCCCATAAGCCCGGAAAGTCCAAAGCAAGCAAGCAAATGAATAACCGAACAATCAGTCTGTACCTCGCCGATATGACTCACATGTAACCTCCTGTACCAATAGGACCCATTCCACCATCGTACCTGGTTCAATTCTAGGCCCTTAGCAACCTCAACTATCACCAACTTACATCTAGCATCCACAACTATCAGACAAACGACAATACAAAGCAGCAACCACAGTATAGCACAACACAATGTATACTGATATATCAGTTCGCAATCCAACCTTGCCGGGGACACGCCTCGCGGTCTTACAGGTCTAACGACATGTACTAGCCAATAGGGGTGGGTGGGCATAAATTTTGAAAAATCTAAAAATCAAACTGAACCAAACTAATTCGGTTTTTTGGTTTTTCGGTTCTATTTTTTCTAAAACTTCGATATTCGGTTTGTTTTTCTATTTTAGGATTTTGGTTTAACCGAAATTCTTTTTATATTTTTTTAAAATAAAAAATAATATTATAACTTAATTTCAAAAAAATAAAAATTCTACACCCACCTAATCTCAAAGTCCATTTAGAGAATTATTTATATAATTGATACAATTGTTTAAGATTTTCACAAATAGCAAGTTTTATATCAATTTTAGCATGATAAGAAAATTCCTATGATTACTAATATGCTTTGAAAGAGAGATAAAATACATAATATTTATTTAACAAGATATTAGGTACCATATATTATTGAAATCTTTAAAGACCTAAAGACTTAGGAAAATTTATTATGAAATGCTATATACCTGCTACTAAATATAAATGAACTAATCCTGCTAAGAATCTGTAAATAAAAATTTAAAATGTTGCCTAATTATATTTTTTTACTTAAAATTTAGCTTAGTTTGAATTAAATTTTGGAACACAAAACTTAAAATAATTTATTTTGAATTTTAAAAAATAAAATAACTTATTTTTAATTTAAAAAGTAGCTCATTTTACAAGCAGAAAAATAGCCCATTAATTAGGCCCAAATCGAAAAAACCGAAAAACCCGAATTAGAAAAATCGAACCGAATCAAATTAGTTCAGTTCGGTGTTTGGTACAAACTAACGAAAAATAAAAAATCAAACCGAAAAATCGAATGTACACTTCTACTAGCCAAGGTGCACCAGCAATACTCAATGGACCCCACACTCGTAGTACGGTCACTAGTGCACCAGAAACACTCGACAACTATATACTGGCCTCACAACAAGCTGTACAAGACCCAGGTGCGCCAGAATGAATCCACAACCAAACACTTGTAAGTACAATCCCAACACAAGCCCAAGTGCCCAACCATTTGGAGCCGGCTACCACAGCCACTCTGGTCGGCTACGCCTCAGGCTCAATCCCTTACTGGAAACACTCAACAACTGTTGGGTACCTCTGAGCCCTCAGAGGCAACCATATCAGCAACCAATCTTAACATACACACATTATAGCACTATAGCCACATGTTCAGACAAGGCACAACACGCCAACCCGACTACCATTACTATACAATTCACCCTTAAGCTCTAGGCACCTTATTGTTCCTTACTCTAATACCCAATAGCCGAAGGATCGTAAACTACTCTATCCCTTGAGTTTCATATATAACTAGAGAATACCACAAATTACATCAATCATCTAAACATAACTCGACATAATAGCCGCTAACCAAGCCAAATAGAGTCACAACCAACGCCTTCCAACGTCCTATTGACGTATGACAACCGACTCATGGCCTCAAAGGTGAGGGAAAGGACACAATCCTACAACCCCCAAACAGCAAGATAATCAACACAAATATTCAACCACAAGGTAGCAAGATCACACAACAATAACAAGAATTTGGTTTCAACAAAAGTCATTCCAAAAGGAGAAAGCGGAAGCCTTAACATACCTCGATTTCGACGAGTCCGAACTTGCCGAAGTTATGCCACATTGCCACTGACACGCCTAGGATTCTGCCTCAAGGAAGCCCTCCAACCACCAAAAACGAAACAACAAAGGTTCAACAAGAAGACCACACAATCAGAATTTAATCGATACGATTTCTACGGATTAATCGATAGAAACCTTGTAACGACTTACCGACATCTATGGATTCATAACCATGATTAACAACTAAGAACTAGGGCAGAATAAAGCTTACCAAACAGCTTACCACGAAACAGCCACCACTACGCCCGGAAACGCCATCAAAACACAAGCTACACGAAGCTTCCTGACTTCCCGACACCGAGAACCACCTTGGAGATTAATTCCTAATCTTAGGATCACTTGGAGCACTTAAGAAAGGAGCTAGGAAGAGTTTTTAAGTCGTGAAAATTTTCAGAAAGTGAAAAAATGAAACAAACAACCAGCCAAAGAGATAAACATAGGCAGCCACCACCTCAGCAGCAGCGTGTCACGCTGGCCTTCGCGGTGCTGGAGGGGCGTTCCACGCTGCCCAACGCGCCAAGGGAGTGGCGTGACACGCTGCCCCTTGCAGGCTCCTTCACCTGCTCGCTCGACCACTTGTTCGCGCAATCGTCCCCCGGTCTTCCCTCGACGTACAATACATAGCCACAAAACTGGGCTCGTACATCCGAAACCTATCAACGGGACCCCTCTAAAGCACGGGGTGTTGCATCCTTCACCCCCTTAGAAACATTCGTCCTCGAATGTTGGACAACACGCAACGGAAGGCCGAAGTTGCTTTAGTTAAGATAAGTACTCTTGCCCAAGTTTATTATCAAATAGAATTATAAGGATTATGTATAGGGTGTTATTGAAACTCTTAGGAGTTAGGACTAAATAGTTACCATATCTGAGAATCTTTTATGTTGACATCCAGTGTTACAGGTTCCAAGTAATACAGTAGTTGACTAATATCTTCTACTTTTTTCGCGTTTTTCTAGTATTATCTTCTCATTTTTGTTTTTGCTAGAAACTATAATTAAAAGTAATTATACACCTTTGAATTACTATCTATATCAGGGTGAACAGTGAAACAAATTTAAACAATAAATGGATTTACTGTTGAAACAATTATGGCATGTCAAGAATATCTAGTGTGAAGATACTAGTGAGTATTGAAAAAGTCCGATTGATGATGAAGTTCTATCCCAAAATTCAGAACACTACTGATAGACTTACCTATTAGATGTCCTCTTTGTTAATGACTTGTAGTTTCCAGAGCATCGTAATACCTTAATAGAGAGAAGATTACTTCCTTGTTCTCAAATTTCAGTCCATATTTTTGTGAAATTAAGTCAAACTGCTTAGAACTGGTCTTCCCACCTTTATTGGACCTAGAAATGAGTAGATATTGATTTGTATTTTATTTTAATAATTACAATTTTTGGGTGATTGTTTTTAGGTAAAAAGATGCGTGGAGATGTCAAGAAAACTACGATATTTCAAAGATCAGATACACAAAGCCGGTCTATTGCTGCCTCCTCTTCCTGCTTCCCAACCTGATATTGAATTAGAAGAAATGGAGGTCTTTTTCTAGTTGTTTTGATTTACTTGCTGATAAATGAGCTCTCTTCTATTTCCTTCTTCACTTATGCATTTATTCAAAAGCTTTTCCAATTCAACAAAAGCTCATGTGGACAATATGGTTCTTCTAAATTTCAGATACAACTTGCAGAGCACGAACATGAGTTGATTGAAATGAATGCTAATAGTGAGAAATTGCGGCAATCATATAATGAGCTGCTAGAGTTTAAGATGGTATTGCAGAAGGTACATTTCTACTTTGATTTCTAGCCATTTTATAAATGTGCAAGCATTCCAGGTAAGAAATGAATTTTCTCTTCCAGTTGAACTTGCAAACTGGAATTCGAAGCTTCTTAGATCACCTTTATAGCAGAATTACCTTAAGGACCAAAATGATGTTTTTTTTTTGGGTTTAAAATGTAATAATCTCTGTCAGAGATACTTATTTTTTTGGTCACTATTACTCCAGGCTAGTGGCTTCCTTGTTTCAAGTAGTCATACAACTGATCAGGAAATAGAATTGGATGAAAATGTATACTCCAATGATAACCATGCAGATACAGCATCATTTCTTGAGCAGGTAACTGGGCAAATAACAGTTTTTTCTTGTAGAGTAGCTATATATAATTAAAATCAATGATTAAGTTCCTTAAAACTTTTTCAGCAAAGTTATTTTCAATGTTCAGGAGATGCGTTCAGAACTGTCAAATCAATCTGGCGTAAGATTTATTAGTGGCATTATCTGCAAGTCCAAGGTTCTTCAATTTGAAAGAATGCTATTTCGTGCTACAAGGGGTAATATGCTTTTCAATCAGGCAGTTGCTGATGATGAAATACTGGATCCTTCGTCAAACGAAATGGTCATCCTCTTTCTGTAGAACTTCTCATATAATTGACCCCACACAATGATGTTCTGATTGGACATTTCCACTGCTATCTTTCTGAACTTGGGTCAGCACAAAAGGAACTTGTTCACTAAGAAAACTTCCAAATAAAGGAAAATGCTAAATGCTAAATATGTAAGATTTACTCATGAGTCATGAATAAATAAGGAAGAGTAGAAGCATTTCTCCCATTTGGAATGGCCAAGCTCTCTCTTTTTTTTTTTTTTCTTCTTTTTTTGATGAAGTAAGAAATTTTATAGAAGGCATCAAGAAGATGCAAGTATACATTAAAAGAAAAGAGCAACCAAGACAATGTTAACTCTATTACAATGGAATGGCCAAGCTCTAACTCTGTCCATCTATGCGATGTGGATTCTTCAATGATCTATATGTTTTTTGTCTATTATTATTATTGTTGTTATTTCTTTGTTGGATCCTTGTTGAAAGGCAACAACCTGATTATAAAGGTCATCTTATGGTTAACATAGGTCTTGCTTCTGCAGGTTGAGAAAATAGTCTTTGTAGTATTCTTTTCAGGTGAGCAGGCGAGAACAAAAATACTGAAAATTTGTGAGGCATTCGGTGCAAATTGCTATCCTGTTCCTGAAGACACGACAAAGAGGAGGCAGATAACTCAAGAAGTACGTCTCTAATGGAAAGGAGTTTCATTGCATTACAATTGAACTTTTTTGTGTATTAATTATCTTTGCATAATTTATCAAAAAATTGCAAGCAGGAGATGGATAATTTTATGGTATTTCTGCCCAGTGTAAGCAAGCTAAGTTTTAGTTGCTTTTGTGTCAATTGACAGTCAATGTCATCTCAAAAAAGGGCCAATGTTCTGTTATCGTGCTATGTCTTATTGCCTTCACATTTATTCCACAATCGCCTTAGCCTGATGTGCCGCATTTCCCACTTCAATGAGTTGCAACTCCAAATCTGTTTAGGCATACTGTTATTTACATTTAGTGTATTGTTTGTGATCGTTCATTCTCAAATGCTCTAAAGTAAGATATCTGGATGAGATAAACTTCTTGATTGTAGGTTTTATCTCGGCTGTCTGAATTAGAGGCCACTCTGGATGCTGGACTGCGCCATAGAGATAAAGCTTTGACCTCCATCGGATATCACCTTACAAAATGGATAAACATGGTAAGAGACTGAGAGTTAATAGAATAGTTGGAGTTATTGTTTTATACTGTAGTTTATTATTGTCTGGTGGGAGCAAGTGCACCTTGTGGTCTGGCAAATGAGTTAATTGCTGCAATTCCATTTTCTAGGTTAAAACACAAAAGGCCGTGTATGACACATTAAATATGCTGAATTTCGATGTTACAAAGAAGTGTCTAGTGGGTGAGGGCTGGTGCCCAATATTTGCAAAGACCAAGGTGAATTTCTCTTCCGATTCTTTTTGTAACAGTTGTATATATGGACCTTCAACATGCACTATTTTATGATACTAATACCAAGTAATGACTCATGGAAATTTTAGATACAAGAGGCTTTGCAACGTGCAACATTTGATAGTAGTTCACAAGTGGGCATTATATTTCATGTGATGGATGTCATGGAGTCACCTCCAACATACTTTAGGACAAACAAATTCACAAATGCATTTCAAGAAATTGTTGATGCGTATGGGTAAGTTAAACATGCAGTAGCATATTATTATTTGAAGAAAATGATGTAGACATAATAGTCTTGTCTTGATTTAGTTGATGTAGTTAGGTCATGGGGATAAAATGTTTGTTGACAGCCTTAGTTCTTTTCCATCATTTTCACTGATTCTACTGATAGCAGCATGTCCATTTGAATTACTTCAACATAATTTAAGTTGGTATCTCTATCTCCTAGGTAGCGGTAAGGTCCACGTACGCTTTACCCTCCTCAGACCCCACTTTGTGGGATTACACTGGGTATGTGTTGTTGTATAATTCAAGTTGGTATCTTATGGAGATGTAAAGGGGAGATGCTGGTTTATGTCATGACATGAAATAGACTTTTGTTGAAATTTCTTTTAGATTGTACATTAAAACTTTATTGCATTTGCTATTTCATTTTACGCGTTCACCCATTTTTGTAGTAAGACCTTTACTTATTTAAAAAAGTGTTTTTCATATGCCTGAAGCCTCTATAGGCAAAATAAAACCTTAATTGAAGAGATTCTACTTCAAAACATAAGTCAAGCCATGGATTTTGGTCTTTCGGAAACAATGCTTCAGCTCTTCAGATAAATTTCAATTTCATTTGTTTCTCGAAAGAATATATGAATATGAATATCCATATGTTGTGCACTTATGCTGGTCTAAACAGAAAGCGCTTATAGTACTGCTTTTCTTGACAGTGTTGCCAAATACCAGGAGGGAAATCCAGCTGTTTATACCATTGTTACATTTCCTTTCCTTTTCGCTGTGATGTTTGGGGACTGGGGTCATGGAATCTGCTTGCTCTTGGGAGCATTATTTCTTATCTCAAGGGAAAGCAAACTTAGCTCTCAGGTTAGTACTCCTATTGATTTAAGCTTCTTTGGATGGCTGAATTAGAGGAATCATACATTTATATGTTTGTTTTGTGAATCAAATAACTTTTTCCTGACAGAAACTAGGCAGCTTCATGGAGATGCTCTTTGGCGGTCGCTATGTACTCCTTTTGATGTCAATATTTTCAATTTATTGTGGCTTGATATATAATGAATTCTTCTCAGTCCCCTTTCACATATTTGGCGACTCAGCATACAAATGCCGAGATGCTACATGCAGGTATAGAATAATTACCATTTAAAAATGGAAATAGACTACAATTTCTGATTATGAGGAAATAATGTCTTTCTATTACTTTTCAGTTTTGGAATAGAACTAAGTGTTGATTGTAAGAATGAAAATTAGCCTGCTTTGTTGCATTTTGAATCATGTTATATTTCATGGATGAGAAACTGCTGTTTCTCTTTTAGTAGAATTTATGGTTGGATGGTGGTTGTTTTCCTTTATCTGTGTGTTGGCTGTTAAGGTTGCAGTACTGTACCACGTTACAGGTTATTTTAAAACCCTTGGCTACTTCTGGGTATTTCACAATCATTGGATATCAGGTATTGGTGCTGCAATTGTTGGCAATGTGGTATTTCCTTTGTCAGGTTGTTTTATAATTATGTACAACTTTTGGAAGTTGGCTAAGTTCCTCTCAGATTTTATATATTTAAGCAACTGTTCTTATGATCTCAAACACTATATAATTTAGCCACACTAATTATAGGTAATCATTATCTTCTCTCTATTTCTTGGACAAAATAAGATACTCAGGGAATAATGTTTATTCTGGTCTGGGTTTCTCTTAATTTTTTTTGCATTTGCGCTTTTACTCTTGCCTCCCCATCTCTGAGTGCCTGTAGACCATGAATTAACATCTATTGCACACTTTCTAGGTAGTATTTTTTACAACTATCTTGACATTACTGTTTGTACATTACAGTGATGCACAAACAGTTGGTTTAGTAAAATACAAGGATCCGTATCCATTTGGCGTGGATCCAAGCTGGAGAGGCAGCCGTTCAGAGCTTCCTTTCTTGAATTCTCTGAAGATGAAGATGTCTATTTTGTTGGGTGTTTCCCAGATGAATCTTGGAATTATTTTGAGTTATTTCAATGCACGTTTCTTCAGCAACTCACTTGATATTAAGTGTGTAATCAGTTTCTCTTTTCTCTTTTTTTTCATGGTTTGCCTGTATGTTATTATTTATTCTGTGTTTGATTGTTGTCAGGTATCAGTTTGTTCCACAAATAATCTTTCTCAACAGCCTCTTTGGATACCTTTCTCTTCTCATTGTTGTCAAATGGTGCACTGGTTCTCAAGCAGATCTATATCATGTTATGATTTATATGTTCTTAAGTCCCTTTGAGGCTCTTGGTGAAAACAGGTTGTTCTGGGGCCAGAGTGTGCTTCAGGTATGAGGTACCCTTCTATTTCTGGATCATGTGCTCTTAGAGGTTGTTTGGTTCTTAAGTGGGGTATGGTAGAATCGTACTACCACTAAATTATAGTGAGAATATTGTCAATTAGTATAAATGGGTTTCTAATATTTGCATCCCACATTTGGGATTTTTGGAGGGGAGGGGTCTAAACTCTTTTTGTAAAAAATGCCTTTGGCATTATTTTAATAAATAACTTGTAATGGTTAGTTCAATATATATGTATGTATACATTAATGGCGCGATATGCAACTAATAGAAAGAACAAATAAAGAAATATGAAAAGCGAAAGCATTGATGAAGTTTTTTTCTCCTTTGTCCGGCACACAATTTGCTACCAAACAACCCCTAAGAATATATCTGCTTCCTTGTACCTCTGTTAACAATTACTGTGGCAGGTAATATTGCTGCTTTTGGCACTCGTTGCTGTTCCATGGATGCTCTTCCCAAAGCCTTTTATTTTGAAGAGACTTCACCTGGAGGTACTATGTCCGTGTTGACTTTTCTGATTCAGAGAAAAGATGAAAGTAGTGGAACCCTTTCTGAAAATAACTTCTGTTTTCTCTTGAGAGACATTTGAGTGGCATAGAATGGAGAAACCTTTAAAAAGAACTTCTACTTTCTATTTCTTTTTTTGGCTTGGAGAGGGAGGGGTCCTGTTGGGATGCCATAAAATCTAGTAATAGTCAAGGAGGCTCCTATTGAGTATCTTACTTTATTGAAGATATACTTCTCCTCTTTAAGTATGACATCACAATTGATATGTTGCTAGAATGAACTTATAAATCTATCTTTCCATGATTGTCGGGTTAAATTAATTAGCCTGTCAAGCTTTGAGAGTACAATTTTCGTCTAAAAATAGTGGTATAACCAAAAATATAAGTTTGATATACTAGTGGAGGTTTAACTCAAAAAAAAAAAAAAGATATACTAGTGGAGGTATTAGTGCTTTCAGTTGGTTAAGTGATATCTGCGAAGAGATATTAGGCTTTCTAAAAAATGGAGGTTTGTGTCATTGAACTTCTCATGCCCTAAGATGAAGCTATTTAATGGAAAATTTCAGCATGGAATATGCTTTGTGTTGGTAGGGCGATTACATTATTAGAGCTACTTGTGCCATTAGGTGGCTCCCTGAGATTGAAATCCGTATTTCAAATTGTTTTTTACTCTTCCTTTGTTAGGAAATTGCGAGAAAAGGTTGGATACCTTGCTTGTTATTCAGAAAATCCCTTTCTAGTGTACCTTTTAGGATCCTCCTTCCCTGTTCTCACTCTAGTGAATCCGTTCTAGTCAGACTTTGCATTTTTGCTTTTATTTTCTCCCTTGTTTTAACCAAATATGAGAATGCAACAAAGTTCTTATTCAGTCGAGATCCCATCTAAAATGAATAGCAAAGGAATTTCATTCTGTACACCAAATGGTTGTCGTCTGTTCCTGTATAGAAGTTGTTTAGGTGTCTACTGATGTTACTTGACGTAGCAACATGGTTTTATATATTGACAGGATCTGAGGGTTTTCTTTGGGGGTGGGTGGGTGGGTGGTGAATCGTTATGGACAAAATCACTCTTTATTTACTTTTATATTTAATTTCTCACAATTTCATGTACTGCCTATCAATAGATAGGCTTAGTAGCTTGAAGGCTTGATTTCTCTTGCACCTTTGATGATTCTCAGAGATTTCAAGGTCGGACATATGGAATCCTTGGAACCTCTGAGATGAGTATAGATGATCAACCAGACTCTGCCAGGGAGCACGCCGAGGAATTTAACTTTAGTGAGATTTTTGTGCACCAAATGATACACTCTATTGAATTTGTACTTGGTGCTGTTTCTAACACTGCATCATACCTTCGCCTTTGGGCTTTGAGGTAAATCCATCAATTACTTGTTTTCTGTTATCAACTTGGGTTTTGTATGTTTCTGTAAAATTTGCTGTACATATAACCACATGTTTATATTGGTGCAGTTTGGCTCACTCTGAATTATCTACTGTGTTCTATGAGAAAGTTCTACTCCTTGCTTGGGGGTAAGTTTTCATGTCATGTTTAGCTATTTCATTTTCTTCTCACTGGCTTTTCAATTTTCTGCAGTTTATAGCTATGGTTTTCCTTTTACCAAAAAAAATAAATTTAAATATAGCTATGATTTGCTGTAGAAGTTGATTGTCTTCATAATTTACTCTTGGTATTTCCGGTGTAGAATTAATCTGAGTATTATCATTCTAATTTCAGGTATAATAACATCATCATACGACTAGTGGGGCTGGCAGTTTTTGCCTTTGCGACAGCTTTTATACTACTCATGATGGAGACTCTTAGTGCATTCCTTCATGCATTGCGTCTTCATTGGGTGGAATTCCAAAACAAGTTTTATCATGGGGATGGTTATAAGTTCAAGCCATTCTCCTTTGCCTTACTAGCAGATGATGACGATTAGTACATAGCCTTTGTTTCTCTCTTTTATCTTTTGGGGAATTCTGTGGAGAAGGAAAGTTTCCCATCTAGAGAAGAAGCCTGACAAGAATTTCGGAAGGACCCAATTTTGACTGACTGTCACATTGTACACTCTTTATCTGGACAGAAGCAGCTGGATTATGTAGGATAGAATTGTAAAGTTGCAGCACAGGATCTTTTGGTATAGCAGTATGGAAAGGGCTCTGTGGGTCGTAGTTAGCTGTTGAGGAAGAGATCTGTAAATTTTTCTCATTCTTATATCCGTATTCCATTCTTCCAAACAGGGATGCAGTTATAGTAATTTGTGAAGAGGGAATCTTTTATACCACTATGTATCTTCTGAGTTTCACATCATTTTATGGAGGAAAACTTGCTGATTCTAAAACTATTCATTCATTGTGATGGGGGAGTCTTCCTTCCAGTTTTGTAATAATAAATCCAGCCTGGCTGACGGTCTCATGCTTCAGAAAGAAAAGAAATTTTCCAAGTGAATCTCAAATGTGTGAAATAGCTAAAACAAACTAGATGAGTATATGCTGCGTACCAGAACGAACATCCATGAAATTATCCGATCATTGTGAATCCTTTGGATAGAATGTGTCTCTATAGGGAAGTTTGCACGAACATATGGCGTTTGTAAGAAGAAAAAGAACTCTCTCCATAGAGTAGTTACTGTTCCAACATATTAGTTATTATCTTGGCTTCTAGGGAACCTTGGCATTAAAGAGTGAACCAGCGACATTCATTGCGTAAAACTGTCATCCTACGTTGAATCTTGAAAACTTTGTAAATGGTCCAATGGTTCTTTTTTTTTCTTTTTCCGTACATGATCCAATAGTTAACTAGCAAGGAAAACATTTCGGTAGAGTAGGGACGTAGTAGCTCTATCAGAAAAGGAAATTTGATAAGTGTTTTTCCAAATCTCGAATAACTCCGACCTGTAATCTTGTTGAAAAATAACTTATTCCCTAGGTTGGACTTCGTAGTATGGAAGCCAAACTATTTGCTAATAGTTTGAATATCAATAGCTAAATGTATTTAAAATGTAATTTGTATACTCCAAAACTATATACAAAGTTACTAGTGGAAAATATTTGACTTCCAAATAATAATAGTGGGACTTCCAATACTTCTTCTCATTACCTTCGGGTAGATCTTATTAGCACTCCACGTCGGTCTAATAAACTTTCATCATGATTAAGTAATAATAAGGTGAATATACTCATTACTTAACTAGAATTAGGTGATACTCTCATTGTTTCAAAATAAGTTAGATATTTTTAAGAAATTAGTCAATTTCCTGAAAGTAAAATGCATTTTTACTAACTTATCATTAATAAATATCTTGAAAAGGATATAGCTTTTTAGTAATTTATAAATCTATCTTAATTTAAAATAAGAATAAAATTGGAAGAAACGTATTACTGATATGAAACAGAGGGAGTACAAAAATATATAAAAGACACATGTCATACTGACACAATCATTGAATTGATGCAAACACTGGCTGCTGCAGTTAATTTTTTTGCTCATTTCCAGTATAGTAGGGAGTCCGGACTTCGTAGCAATTTTTGAATCAATGAAACCAAAGGAAAAAAAAAAAAACCCAGACTTGGCATTGGAGTGAACAAGGCACACGTGCTTTTTCGTCTCTTAGTCCTACATTAGGGACCCTTTCCCGCTTGCCTCCATTTCAAAAACAACAAACAAATCTCCATATCCCCTTCAACCAAACAAATTACTCCTACTTCTTTTGATGATTTCTTTAACGATTTCAAGTATCCAATCAAACGGAGATAAATGGAATCGGATCTACACCTCCTTGAAATCTCCGGCGAAGAAGATTCTCTACTCACGCCACTCCCTGATATGGACACCAATCCCGACGATTTCGCTTCAATTTCAAGTTTCATTTCCCCATTGAGTCAGTTCTTCTACTTTTTCTCTTCGATTTTTGTGTCTTTCAATTCTTAAATATGATTGTACTGACACTTTCGAAGTGGCATTGCAATTCCAATGGCTTGTTTTGTCCTTTTCTTTTCCCGATTCGCCAATTCCCTCATTCATTACTTTGAGGGATCGTTGCAGTAAGCAGTCAAGGAAGTGTTCAGATACGGTAGAAAGGTTTTTCTTTAGAAGTTTCGGAGGTTTCATCTTGTTTAGATGTATCTAGTTTTTTCATTTTATATGGAAATAGGTCGTAATGAGTTTGTAGGGTTAATTAGGTTCTGCAATTGTGCCTTATTAAAAGCTTTCAGCAGCGATTCAGTAACTTTGTTGTTGTTACTTCAATCAAGTATAATAGGTTCCTGATAAAGGAGAAGATTAACTATAGGTTGACAGCTAGTGTCTGTAGTCTTATTTTGATGAATACTTTGAGGTGAATTTGATTGGTTGATTTATATTATTACTTCTGTCCGTGGAAATTTGATGTTTTCTTGTTTACATTTGGTATTCTGCGGCTCTTCTATATTGTTGGTTGTAGCATACATTTTTGTTCAAAACTTCTGCTTTTTCTGTTGGAATGATAAACGTTCTTTCTTGTTGGTTCTCATATGCCCATGTTCCAGCTTGAAGCTGTTAAGTTTTCTTTTTGAAATTTGAAACACTTGGTGTCTTGAGGTAGAGGGAACAGTTTTCGAGGGAAGCTTATAGTTATATTATATAATTGGTAATTATTTACAGATTCCATCATGTTGCAGGAGGGCTGGAGGTTCGTGTAGATCCAGTAAAATCTGGATGTTCCTCTCGTAGAGGTTGCAGCAATAAAGAAAATATCAATACAGACAAAACAGAAATGCCTAAACTGAGTGTGGAGCCGCTGCACATGAAGAGGAAGAAGAGGGGTAGTGGTTGCAATTTGCGGAAAAGTTTAGCATGGGATAGAGCCTTTTCAACTGAAGAAGGTAATTCTTTTGCAGTACACTATCTCTATGTATCAATGCAGAAAAAATTGTTAGATACTTCAGGATATTGATGTCAGGAAAACCCTACTTTATTCTTTCTGTTTAGGTGTTTTGGATCCAATAGAACTTTCTCTGCTTAGTGGTTCATTGGTTAACACATGCGGAGAGGCCTTGTTCACCATCAATGAAGAAGAGCGAAATCCAACTTCACATGACTCTCTACATGATGCTAGTTCAGTTTATTTGAACTCAAACAAAAAAAGTGCATTTAAAGGAATTCAAGCTGTAGCTTTAAAAGAAGACACTCGGAAGGTCAGATCTCAGCTTAAGACTAGCAGTGACTTTTCAGCTCATAAAATATGGCCTTGACTTCTGATGATACTCATCTTATTTCAGTTTGTTGTTTACTTAGTCTTTTGCATGGTTTCAGGCGTCAAGTAAAGTGCTAGCATCTCACAATGGTAGAACTATCTCCAAATCTAGTGTCTGTTCTCGACCTTTGTCTTCAGCTTCATATCCTTGCACATGTTAGATATATTTGAGATTCAACTATTTCCAAGAAGATGTTAGTTTTTTATTTTGCTATATTGGGAGTTTTTACAGATGATGAGCCTTAATATCATTTTAGACTGAAAAGGCCTGCAAACATGAATCATGGAAAATCTGCTACCAAGGATTCCAAGTTACCAAAATGTCAAGTTCCAAAGCCAAGTTCTTGTTCATTGCCTACGAGCTCTAAGAGTAGCATACCAAGACCAAGTCATATTAAGCATCAAGTAGCTGATTCTGGTAATATCTTTATTTTTTTTATTATCTATTCCTCTGGCTTCTGCTGAGTGTGATTGTTTCCATTTCTATCACGGAAATGGATGTATTCAAAATGTGTTGTAATAAAATATTTCACGGAAGTACTTCTCGTATTTGCATCACAGATAAGAGAGTACATCATTTATATTCTCATTTCCTTTCTCATGCAGCTGTTAGTATTCAGAAGAATTTGGGATTAATGAGCTCTTCTAGAAAATTGAGAAATAGCCAAGAGAAAGCAAAAGCTGATGCCGAACCTCTAAAGGATAAATCTTCATCGTGCATTTCGAGAGGAAATGATGTAAGCTTCAGTTCAAGTTTAAGCTCAATATTCTAGAAAAATTCTGTGTGGTTAAGAACTTAAAAGAACTTTTAAAATTCAAAGATACAAATTTTTTCATGTATTTTACAGAGAAATGACATAAGAGTTAAGTCAAGTTTGAGCTCAATATTTTAGAAAAATTCGGTGTGATTAAGAACTCGAAAGAACTGTTCAAAGTTCAAGAACACAACACTAATGAATTTAGGTTGCATTCAATATATTTGGTAGTTAACCAACAAAACAAAGCCCCTCCTTTTTGCTGAATTCTAATTTATGCAGGAGAAATCACCGTCAAAGTTACAGGCACCAACTGAATCTTCTCCAGTTAATAAAGCTAGCAATACTGGTGTGGTGATGAATCCAGATGCCACATTTCCATCTATCCGAGCACATTCATCTGAAAGTCATGATGTATGTACACCATTATTTGCACTTCGTCTTCCTCACAGCACTCGTACTGCTGTTAGCAGTATGCCATACCTGCCTGCACAAGCTATGAAACCATCGGGTTTGCGGAGGCCTTCACCTTCATTAGGATTTTTTCGTCAGGTATTACCAGCACTATTCTGGAAAAGCATTAGGTTCTTTTATTTTAGGTGCATAGGCTGCATGATGCTCATGCCTTAGCATTTTATTTTAAAGACATGACAACCAATATGGTGATTGCAGACAAAAGCTTCAGATACACATCACTTGTTGAAAGCCGAATCTAGTATGTGTCCGTTGCAGAGGTCTGGTAATCTGAGGCCACCAGAGACACTAGCAAGGAAAGAAGGCAAGGACAATTTAGCAAATCTAAACTGTAAGATACTAGGATCTGAATCAGAAAGCTCAACAGCATGCTGCAAAGTAATCAAAACAGGCTTGGAAGGAAACAGTGTAGAAAGAGTGAATATTCCAAGTGTTATTAAGAAACTTGATCCAGTCAGTGATAAGTTCAGAGATCATGTTGGTAATTTTGATGAAAAAGTACCAGATCACATGAAGCACGAAGAAAAGAGGCTTCAGGATGCAGAACTGCTGATGAATTGCGAGCAACATCCACCACAAACTGGAAAACACGAATGTATAAATGAAGACGATGATCTCATGAACTCCATCGCTGGTTTTATAGAAAATAAAGGCTCTGCTGGATCAGATTTTAGAGATTCTCAGTTTCCACAAGCTAGCAACAATAAACAATCTCTAGTTCTACATAGACTGCAAGGTGGCAATCCAAATGAAGCAGAAGAATCTGGCATTTCTTCAGTAATTGACGGTTTGATTTGTAACTCGCAGTTAGGAAATATGATCAATTTTAGCGGGGAGGTGATGAAGGAAGGTTACACAGGTGACTGCAATAATTTACCCGGTGGAGAATTTGAAAAGGTCAAGTCCTTTGCAGTTGAAGATGACGGGATCTTTGATAAGGATAAGTACATTATGAAGATTAAGAGCAATTTGAGCAAAGCCCAAAGAGAACTGAGGAATAACGAAGGTGGAAATTGTGAGTCCTTGAATCTCGCAGGTTCAGATTTTAATGAAGATAAGATGGCAAAATCAGAAGCTGCATATCAGCATGAAAATTCTCCTAATCTGAAAGAAGCTTTTACCAGCAAGCAGATCACAGATAGAGCGCAAACAGGAGGCTTAGTAGCAGATGTCTCAAGTGAAACTTTATCTGATGAAAATTGTGAGACTAATCCTGGTGGGCTTTCAATTTACTCAGAACACAACTACCAGGGTGGTAACGTATTGCATTCAAGTGCTCAGTTCCTTAGTCAGCATGTTTGCATAGATCAAAGCCAAGATGAACAGATTGCTAAAACTGGTTTATCTGCTCTGCCATATCAACCAGATGAAAATGGTTTTGCTAGGTTTGACGTAACAAGTGCACAGACAGAATTAGAGGGTAATAGAATTACAGTGGTAGGAGAAGATCCTGCAGATATCATGTGTTTTAGCCCTGTCAAAATTAGTCTTCCTGAAAATTGCAATCATTCAGCAGATGAAGAGTTCAATTGTAATAAGATTCTTGCAAATTCAACTACCTGTCTGGAATTTGATTCATCCTCTAGTGGAACAAGAGACAAAGTGGTATCAGTACCAGGTTCAATTGGCGAATGTAGAAGACCAATTAGAGAGTCTGTATTGGGAGTGGTGGATGAAACTGAAATCCACAATTCATTGAACTGTCACAGTGAGGGCAATTTGACTTCCTCCATGGAATTTGGTTCATCTTCCAGGGGAACACAAAATGTAATTGGATCTGGTATACTTGGTCCAGTGGGCGAAGGTAACCAACTGATCAAAGACGTGTTTCTCTTCAAAGGAATGGATGAATTTGAAATTCGAGATTCATCAAACAAGCCTAATGATGGTAATCAGATAATCAGTTTGAAGCTTGGTATGCTGTCTCCGGAAAGCTTGAAAGTTGAAGAGTCACACATGTGCAGCCATGCAGATTTCGTCCCTTCCAGTCCAACGGAACTGGAGTATCATAAGGTTGTATTAGAGAGTCTTCATACTGCACCAAAACCTGGAGATACAAGACAAGCAATTGAAGTTGGAAATACAACAAATGCCCTCACAAATATCTTACAGATGGAAGATGCACCAATGGAGACACATGACAATGATGCTCAGTTGTTGCCTGGAAAAGGCCCTAGCACTGTGCTGGAAGAATGTGAAAGCAGCAATGCCTTTGAGAGTTTTCGAGATGCTTTTCCAACACGGAGTGTTGATGCAGGTGGATTAGAATGCCCAAGTTTTCTGAACCAGGAGTCACCTTTGATTCATGGGAGTGGCAGATGTGCTGATGAACTGGATGTTATCCACTGTGTTGCGGGTAGACTATCATATCCGGCGACAATTGAATCTTCAACTTTGGAAGCTGATTTATCTGAGGGGACAAGTAAAAACCATACAGCAAGTGTGACAACTGATTGCATAGACCTTGTTGAAGGGGATCAGACCTCATCAAGAATCAGAAGGAAGGTAGTTGACATGTTGAATCAAGATATTATGCTGAAGGAATCTGAAAATGGAAAACCTGGTGGAAGTGAGAGTTCTCAAAAAGAACTTTGCCATGGGCTGGAAGATACCGAGCAATGCACAAATGACGACACCATTTTGTCAATGTAAGTATTGCATAAGCTTTTCTCATCCCAAAGAACTCCTTTGGTTTCTGTGGGCTTAGCCTTTCACAGATTACAGTCTTTTGAAGAATTGCTAAATTGCATTTTGCTGATGGCAGCAAGAATACAGAGAGCTGTCTGAAGAAAGGCAATCTTTTGATATTACCCCCACGGGATGCAGTTCCATTTTCTGATGAATGGTTGGCAGCAATGGAAGCTGCAGGGGAGGTAATTTCTTTTTGGAAAATGAGCTTTATACTGTGATTTTTACGAATGAAGCCAAACATAATCAACTTTTAAGCATATTTTATTAGTACCACCCATCTTCAATTTCCTCAAGAGCAGTTTGCTTCCACACCTTTATCCAAAACCTTCACTTATAGCAGGTGGTATTAAAGGAGCAACTGCTGTGATATTAGCTGTTCATCATATTTCTTTTAGTGAGCATACCTCTCTATTCATAAAATGAAAGAAGCGATCATCAAGTAATAGGTCCAGAACAGTCGGTAAGCTTGACATCCTTAAAAGTTGTGTTCTTAACCTTAGGTTAGGCTGTGAGACAACCCAGAAGAACTGGATATATCATATTGATTATTTTATACTTTCAGAAGATTTGCTTATAAAAACTATGCCCTTTACTGTGTTTGGCTTGATTGTCAAGCTCTACTGCTCGAAATCTATTGTTGGAGCATGATTTATCCGAAAAATAATCGTGTAATGTTTGATGGTGATAAAATGTCTGCAGGTTTCTGTAACTGACTCGTTCTGATTCTACAGGACATATTAGCCATGAAAGGTGGTGCTGTACAGAACTCACCCCAAGAGAAATCCTTGCCTGAGCCAAGCCCATGGTCTCCGGTATGTCACTTTTTATAGATGCTTCTTTTCTGGTTTGAGGTAGTCTATGCCATCTCTAACATGTACGTCACAAGCTAGATTGAAAATGAATTCAACTTTATCCTGTCTTATTAATTTATTATAGTTAAATGGGTTATATGGCATATGCTAACAATTAAGTGTGAATTGATTCAGTTCTTAGTTCATTTTAACTTTTGACATTGATAATGGTGCTGATAATCATTTTGCAAAATTAGAGATGCCTTTTGGTAAGGCTACTTACGATATAGCCTATGTGATTCAGCCCTTCTGTGAACCTCACGCTTAACAGGAGCTTACCTCACCGTATTGTTCCACATAGATACATTTGGTACTTTCTTGGAGGAGTTTTTACCTCACTTATCTCTTTAACTAGAATTCTTGATTGAGTGATGAATAATGAAGTTTGTTAGAAAGTGTTTTATAAGGGAAATGCTTATTAATTCCAATTGGTAGATTATATACTGGTTCTTTCACTGTATTTTCATGTAAGCGAAATGTTATTTTGCAAACATTTTTTTGCCTTTTTTCCTGTATAATTTTTATTTGATAACCATAGTGTCCGGGTCAGCTCCCGTGCACCTCGACTAATTCCATGAGATACCTTTCATCTCCCACCAACAAGTACCAGGTAACTCTGTCCACTAAGGCTAGGACAGATAAGAAGAAATCACCTAGTGTTGGTCTCTGCTGGGATTTGAACCTGAAACCTCATGGTACTCATCCCACTTAATTGACCACTAGGACACACACTTGGGTATCCTTTTTTCCTGTGTAATAGAAGAATAACTTCTTAATGAAAAAATCATTACCCAGTTCCTTAATCCTTAACCTATTTGGACTTGATCATAGGATTGTAGGACCTTGAGAACTACGACTAACCTTTCACAACACTTATGACACTGTAATTCTTCCTCAGCTAGAAATATTGTGATAGACTAATAGCTGAATGTTATATGATAAACCAAGCCTCGACATGATGTAGTAGTCCTCTAATGGGAAATTTGTTAAAGTAACAACAACATAATAAACGCACATTAGTTACCAAGAAAAGTTTGATGTATTGTATCATATACAAGTTTCTATACAATTCCTCATATCTTTTGACAGTCAATGACAAACCAAATTAAAAAAAGTACATTTCATTCATTTAAATAATTGGCAAAACTAACATGAATAAAATTATTAGACATAGATGGGGCGAATATGCGACCTGTTATGAGCTAAAATATTGTCTAAGTTGTTCTGGAACTAATAAAAATACTGGGGTATGTAATATATGTGTTAAAGATCTAGTAAATAAAGGGAAAAAAAAGCTGGATGCTGGGAAGACATTAGGATCCACTGGGTTTCTTGTTTTACTTGTGATCCTGTTAGTCTGATCTTTTAGATGGCGTTTATTCCTTTTTTTCTTGTAAAAGTATTACAGCCAAATCAATACTTTCTATATGTTTCAAGAGTAAAGCTTTTGGTAGGTATAGTGGACACTAGAAACTATCATAATTTATGTCCTAAATTCATCACCTGAAGTAACATTGGTAAAAGAGGGTAGCTATTACTAGGACTTTTTCAACTATGTTTATATTTTAATCACAACAGTTATTGCTTGGGATATTCATTGGGTGCATTGACCGGTAGAAATGGAAAAATAGGGTGCTGTCGCATATATTTATTTTGACTGGTTCTGCTAATTTCATATTAGTTTCTTAACCTGTTTCCTTTCTTCGACTTACAGGTGAAGAAGAAAAACAATCAACTCGGACCTTTTGACTGTACAAAGTTCCACCACAATGTGCCTCCTGACTCCTGATTCTTATTGACTAAACTTGGTCTCGTTTAAATTCTTTTATTCACCACCTAACATGTTCCTGATGTAGATTGACACTGCTTTGCAAGAAAAGCTGCTAACTGATACATTTCTCCAAAGACACACGATTTATACCTTTTATATGTAATTCTTTTACATCCACTTAAAGGATCCTTTCTATTTCCCTTTCCTGTAAAGAGCAGTATCTCTTTCATGAAAACTTGTGTATTTTTATTCCAAACCGAAGCCTGGAAATATCTTGCGGAAGTTATCGTATTCATGCTTCTTGAATTGTGCTAGTAAGGAGTATTTGTCGTTCACTGCATTGCAACTACTGCAGTTGAGGTGCTCTTCCAGCAGAGTTGGATCTAAGTTTTAAAATCTATGGGTTCAACTTTAAGATTTTTAGCATTGAGCCCATTATATTTTTAAAGTCATGCAATTTTATGCTCCGCGTTGAAAGTTATGAAATCAATTGAACCCGTACCTATATGGTATCTCATCTGCTCCTATTTTCAAGGATGGAGGAAATTCTTGGTAGTAAAACCCCAAATGTCCTGGAATATGAGATGCTTCTCCAATACCATTATAAGCTAGCTGTAGCACTAGCCAGAGGACTGACATTGGAACAAGGACATCATTTTGGCCTTGGAGATGGAGGGATCTCACGAGCCTCAGCCGCCTTGACTCCACCACGGCCAAGATGGCCATGCTAAGGATCCTTAGTACTTGGCCTATCTCAATGTGCTGGAGAAGTGCAAGAGAAAAAGACATTGAATTTAGCTAGAAAAGGGTAGAGTAATCTGTCAATGGAGGGTATTATTACGTTATAGCAGTCCATATAAATACAAAGAAGTATTTGTTGATATTCAATAATTGGGTGACAAAATGACAGTACGTTACACTAAGCTCTTGTTATACAAGAAATTACGCCACATAAGAGCCAGACCATATTGGGACACAAAAGCAAAATGTGCATCTAAACAAAAGCTACAAACAGCTTAAGTGTTGAAGAAAGACCAAATAAGGATTATCCAGCCGCTGTGTTTTACAATCATAAGAAGAGGTTTCGTTTTTCTCTTTCATCAACAACACTTGCTGAATTGTCCACTGTAGTTAGTTTTTTAGTTTTTTTTTTTTAAAAAAACATTATTATAATATAATTAATAATAAAAAGATACTCATAAAAGTATAGTATTTCAAACCAAAAGATATATCTTGAACTGCAAAAGTATGATTTTTTTAAAATGATTTTTAACTGGTCAAGTTTAAATTGCCCTCACCTGCTGGTCCTTTGGTTACGTCAACCAAATTAGTAGAAAGTGAGTTGTGATAGCTCTAATGGTAGTGACATCTCTAAAAATATAAAGAAAAAACTGAAAATGGAAGTACAAGTTACAGGCCTTTGAGGACATTTTACCTTATTGATTTGTTTAGTGATCTTAATTTGGTTAAATCTTTTAAGTTGACGATGGAAGACATTTTCTTTTCCTGTTTTAAATTTCGACAAAATGATCTTTTATTTGAAAATTGAGCTGAAGCACACAAGATCAAGGTAGAAATAGTGCATATTGATTACTTTTCGATCTTATCTTTGAAAAATAACTATGACCATTGAGTTTCAAATTCCACAATTCCATAACTTTATCCTGAGTTTCCTATATAATTTCAAACTATATAAAAACTACTATTTTTAAAATATGGAAGCTAAAAAGTGGTTATTTGAGAATTTTATCCCAAGACCGAGTAGGGTGGGGCCATGGGGAAGGCAAAGGCATTGGTCCAGGTCTAGGCCCAAACTAGCGAATTCAAAAATGGTGAAGCTTGGACTGGACCCACTTAGGGCCTGGCCCACCCAGTCGCCTTAACTAGGAGTCCAGATCACTAATGGGCCTCCCAAAACGACAAAACCAACCCGGCCCATATAAGTAACTGCTGCTACAGTTCGTTCTCAAAGCAAAATTCACCTTCCATATATACGGGGGAACAAAATATTTTTAGCTAAAGCTTATCTTGATTTGTTTGTGTCTTTTCCGGGGAACAAAATGAACTGTTATCCCAAATACATGGCCTGTTCATTAACAATTGGATCAGGAAAACATGTTTGTCTCTTGCGAAAAGTCAACAAATATTCAAAAAAAAAAGAAAAGTCAAATTTTGAACTGCAGCAGTACAATATCGTTAATAAGGAATTGTTCATATGGTAAATATTTTTCATGACAAGATTTTTAAAAAAGGTAAAGAAATAAACAATGGCACAATGTCAGCAATTTCTTATTTTTTATCTTGGAAGTGCAATGAATTGAAAATCATTGCTTGTTGAATTTCACAAGATGAATCCAGGTCCATCTCATTTGTGCTAATTTCTATCTATTTTGACAGTGGAAGTATTTAGTTCCTGGTGAACATTTTTATACTCGTACAATGAAGCACATACAAGGTAATACACAAAGTTCACAGCTCCTAAAACACAAATCACCCAGAAAACATTATCCAACCTACCATTATCTATATTATCCGGCAACCATCCTGTCACTCTTTGAACCAAATCCATCACCCCATTCCCTAGATAAAACGCCGCCCCCACAAACACCGCGACCACCGCGGTAGACGTGCTTTTCAACGACCCTGGAAATTCTTGGTAATAAAATCCAACGTATCCTGGAGAATGAAAAGCTAGCCCAATGCCGGTAATAGCAAGCTGTGGTGCCAGCCAGAAGACTGACATTGGCACCACAAGACCAGTTTGGTGGTGGGATTTTGCCAATTTTAACCTTTTTGACTCGACCAGGGCGGAAAAGGCCAGGCTGATGACTGTCAGCACGTGTCCTATCCCAACCCGTTGGAGCGGTGTCAGAGAAGCACGGATGCGTCTTGTCAACAAGGGGAATAGGACTCGATCCGTGAAGGTAATTGTTATGCATGTGGAGATCAACGTGAATACTATGACAGAACCAGCTGGGATTTTGAAATTGGATCCTAAATGCCGGTCCATTTTCAGGGCCTGGAGGATTGCTAAACTGGCTTGTATGACCAGTGGGGTGCATAGAAGCAATCCAGTAGTCCATATTGGGAAAAGCTTTATCAAAATTTTGAGATCTTCAACTTGTTGCACCGTACATAATTTCCAAGGCTCAGCAATGACGCTGTCCGTGTCCTTTGTCTTATCTCCTTCCGTGACCAAAGCTGCACGGTTCAGCAACCTATTAAAACAGAGAACCCTGTTCATTTTTCATCGTGAGGAAGTCATTCCACTCATAAATTTTGATTAGCGAGACGGAGTCAGAAATTCCAATAAAGGAATTCAAAATAAAGCAAAAATCCTAAACTAAGGATTCAAATCAGTGACTTAAAGCAATACCTTTGCTGCTACATGAGTTTTCCCTAAAGTCGAGGAAATTCAACAATTTATAAATATGAAGTTTTCTTTTACCTATTTGCATAGTACTATAATTTTTCGACAGAGGAATTCAATTGGGACCCTTTTAAGGAGCATGTATAGCTTTTCCCCTGTTACTAATAGATATATATACTTGAGCCATTTTTTAGTAGTGAAGGAAGAGTGTTGTTACCTGAAGAATTTGCTAGGATTTGTAAGGTCAGTTCTTGTTGAACTGCCCTGTTGTTTCATGCCATGGTAATAATTTTCACCACCTAAACACAATGGTTCTCTATGCTTCCTAATAGCAGCAACAACGACCCGCACCAAACTCATGAAAGGGCTTTCTTGTTGTGCCTCAGTATGGCGATAGAAACGGCGGCCAGACAAGAAAATAGCCAATCCAAGGATGTTGAAGGCGACACATATGGCGAACCCCAATACCCAACTAACGTTGTCCTCAATATACAAAAGCACAGTGCTACCAACAACATTGGAGGTGTAGAGCGCGAAAGTATACCAGTTGAAGAAAATCGCTTGATGATTTGGCTTATGGAATTGGTTCGCTCCCATTGATCCGATGGTGAAACGTGTTCCTCCGTTTCCCAAATATGCTAAGGCTAAAGCTGCATATAAGATTGTAAGATGGAATGTTGATGCATTTCTGCATTCATTGGAACCATCAAGGCATTTTGGAGGTCTCAATTTTTCAGTGGCTGCTGTGAAAGTGAGAAGCAACACTCCCTACAAGCCAATTTTAAAAAAAACAAAACAAAACAGTGTATGGTAACATTAGATTAGTTTAATTTCTATGCACAATCAGGGCATCTAAAGATAAGTACAAGTAGAAAAATAAAGCAAACAACAAGATGAGTTAATAATCCATTAACGTATTTTCTTTCAGTAACACGTCTGAGCTGAAGCTAATGTTTTTCCTTTGCACCTATTGAAGGAACTACGTTTACAAAGTTTGGTTAGAATATGACGGGTTAAACTATTTAGTTCAAATTTATCCCAACTCATCTGAACATAACTAACATTCAGACGAGTTAATACTCCCTTAATATATTAACTTGATTTATTTTTAATTTCTTCAAATTCGAGACTAAGATTTAGTCTCCACAAGAAAGAGAAATATAATTGTGGTAGCTAGCTAGTACTAATTTGTCATACTGAAGGAATCATTTTTCTGTTGAATTTTGTGTCAGATTTTGGTTTGTAACAAATTGCTCTACTCCATATATACACACATCAACATGGATATTTGTGCTAGCTAAAAATAGGGTCATGTAGGGTAATCAAAGATGGAAAACTCTGTTGGAAAGCATTAAGTGAGAACAAAAAAAAAAAAAAAAACTCTTGTAGTTACACAGCAATAGCCTAAAAAACAGCAAAAAGATGAGGTATGAATCAGAGAAAACTATGATGAGGTGGCCGACCCTGAGGGAAAAGAGACTACTGCCGTCTCTCTAAAACTGCCATTTGGAACGTTGAGTTCTTATCTCAAATATATAAGTGCATATGAAATAAATTTTTTTTAGCTTAAAAATATTAGCGAAGCCTCATCTTATTCAATTTTGTCTGTGTCTTAGCCGCAACAGACCGTTGAGATGCGATTCCGCTCGTCATGTTTATTCTTTATACAGATATTTGAGGACAGCGATCAATTCTGTCGTGTAGTAGAAGGTATAAAAATAATATTAAATAAAATATATTAATAATATTAATATTATTATGTTCAAATTAATATTAATTATATAAATTTAAATTTCATTTATTTATTTATAAAAATATCTTTAAAAAAAATAGAAAGGATGCGAAAAAAATTATTCTTTAAAACTTATTATATTATTGATATTATGATTTTTCATGTATTAATTATACATGATATAATATTAAAATTTTTATATATAATATAATATCAAATAGAATGTATAAAATTAATGTTATTTATTAGTTATATATAAATTGAAAAAATATATCAAATAAGAAATTAGTAATGTACAACGCATTAGCATGCATTATATTTTCTAATGCCATCCTACCAAACAATCCATTAGAGATCGTTTCGTATACAAAATGAAAATATTAATTTCAAAATAAAATACATAATTATTTATCTTTTATACTAAAATAATGTGATTAATTGTTTTATATAAAAGATATCAAACTCAGCTAATTTATAAGATATTTCAATTAAGAATGTTTTATCTACTTCATTCCGCATACCAAATAACACATAATAAAAAATTAACTGCATTACAAATTGAATAAAAGGCTAGAGACGTTATTATTGATTTTTTAACAAAATTTCAGCTTATTAATACGTAACAGATCCGCTAATATTCATGCAGGTAAGAAACTAACAAATATCTGATAAAATTAATTGAACTCTATACTGACAGACTTAAATATCACAATTATTAAAAAAATATTAGATAAACAAAATTTTGATCAAAAAAACTCTAAACTGATATACGTACAAAGACTTCATGCTTGTGCCATCATAAATTTCATGAAAATAATTTTTTATAACTACTTATAAATTAAAAAAAATGACTTTCCTAAATTTGTGTAAAAATGACTGTTCTAATCTAATTAAGAGATTTTTCGGTAATCATTCGGCCAAAGACCCAAAGGAAATTCAAGAAAAAAAAAATCAAATATGTAAAGCTTACTCTGGTCCATAAAGAATGGTTGTAAAATTGAAAAAACCAATATAGCTAGGCAGATAAAATTAAAGCCAACTTCTATATATAAACAACTATCCTAACAATATAATGATCATATAATTGCTTTTTCCCCCCATGAAATGACATCTTTCAAATCAGGCAAAAGGACAAGGAAAACAAATTAAAGCTACCACACAACAAGTCACAAAATTCTTTTTAAACAAATATATTAAAATATTTTTAATTTTGTAATTTTAAATTCAAAAGTTAAATTAAATAATTATCATAAATTTTAAAGGAAAACTTTTTTGAAAACAATATACCAAACAAAATTGAACAAAAAAGTAATAATAGTAAATTTTTTTTATTTAATTAATAATTTTTTATCTGCTTTTGCAATTTAGGCTGGCCACTTTTTCATTTGTGACATATTTTTTGTTTCGTATTGCCCAAGCACCCTACTCATGTTAAAGACTTGGGCGTGACAATTTAAGATGGACACAACCCGTTAAAAATTAACGGAAAATGAAAATTGTCTAAATTTTTCTTCACGTTTAAAATTAAATATTTAATATATAAATAATTTAACATTGAGCTTAATATGTCAAAAGCTAATTCAAGAAATTATTTAGATATCGCTCCTCACACTCAAAACTAAACATTCATGCATGAATAATTTAATTTAAAAATTCTACATTAAAAATAAAAGTTTCCAAAAATTAGACATCTAATATGTGAACACTTAATACAAAGACTCTAAAAATTAATATGTAATGGTCTTGTTGGGATACCATATAAAAAAAATATTAAGCTTAAGTTAGACTCTAAAAACTAACTCTAAAAACAAAAAATTGCTCATGTCATAATAAGAAGGCGGGCGAATTTATAGTAATTATAGAAAATATGAATTCGTGATTTTTTCGTAAAATTAAATATTTTATATATATATTTTTTAAAATTAATATAATATTATATATTGATATTTATTCTGCAAAGACTAAATTGTACGCTTAATTGAAGGCTGAGCTATTTTCAAATTCTCAATTAATATTTTTTTCTTTTTTCTTGGGGCATTTGCATACTAAAAGTTCTAAATTCGTTATTACAACCTGATCACCCGATTAAGGAGTTTCACAAATAAGAGTAATACGCATTCTATTCTCGAGAAATGAAAGGACACATGATGAATTTGACAAAAGAAAAGAAAAAAAGTGAAGTGGAAAGAAAATGAAAGAGAAGTGAGTAATTTAATTACCAGCAAAGAGATGAAAGAAGAAATCCAGATGACGGAGAAACAGCCCAGAAAAGAATCGGCAATTACGGCCCCCAAAATTGGGAAAATAGTGCTGCACCCATTCGCCATGTTGTACACTTTAGCAGCACTCACGCTATTCATGTTGAATTCCTCTATTAAATACACTATCAAGTTGTTGTTCCATCCTGCTGCTGCCACTGATAATCCTGTCATGCTCCCTATTCAATTTTTAACATTGTTACGATTTTCACTAAGAAAATTTAAAAATTATTTTAATCTCATATGTACACTATAATTTCCGCTCCGTCTCTAGTTGTTAGACTTAATTAGAAAAGAAATATTTATAGCTTTAAAAGAAGAAGATCGAAGGAAGAAAGAGAACCTATGATGAAGGGAAAGGAAATCCAACCGCCATTGTTATTGGTGGAAGAAGAGGGGACATGATGATTTGGTGCTCCTTCATCAACAAACTGGACTGATTTCTCCATTTCTGCATTAATTAACTCACCTACCTATTTATCTTCTCTTTTAGTTTCTCAAGGACGACTGATATATATATACACACACATACACACACACACCCTTTTTAAAAAAAGTTTATTTGGGTTCGGATATATGTAGTAAAACTTATAACTTCTGTTTCCAACGTTTTGGGTAAACTTGTAAGTTAGAATACAGAGTCTTATCAGTATTTCCCTTTGGATGCATACGACAAGAGGTGCTACTAGTAATTTATTTGTTTTGAGTCCGTAAAAATATTTATTTATTTGAGTTTGACTTGACATGAATTTAATAAAATAATTTTTTTATTTTAAATTTTATAATATTAAATTAAAATATATAAATTATATCAAAATATATTTTAATTTTATGATCATAGATATATTACGTGAAAATTTAAATGTTAAATAAAAAGATAAATATTTTTTTGAATTAGATTAAAAATAAAAATAATATAATTTCTTTTATATATTTAAATCGATGAAAATAATTTTTATAAAGATTGTTTATATTTCTTTTGTGTGTTATTTTTTAATACTCTCTTATAAAAAGAATAGGTTTATATAGATGGTCACTCAATTGCTCACTTTATTATATTAAAGTCATTACGCTATACATGTTATATTGTATTTGGTAGAAAATAACTTGTAAACAGGATATAATATTGAGCGAACCCGTGATACTTAAAATAAATGGAAAGTGATCAAGAGAGCTTGTTTGACTCAAAGGTATGTTCTTTAAGATTAGACCTTGACTTGTTACTAATTGCAAAATAATCGTTATAAGAAAAAAAAGAAAGGAACTTGTGACTCAAAGACAGAGAAGAATTCGTGTTCCGATGACATAGTGAAACGATATAAAGGTAAATATGTCAGATATATTCATACAAATATTCTGCGAACAATAGAGGAATATTTGTTGGCATAGCTAATGATATTTCCACGTTGAGTTCATTGGGCATGGTATTATTTTAGGACTCAAGTGAAGCTTTTCTATTGGTTGAAAGTATTACCTCGATTTCTTATAAATAGAAGTTTCAAAATACTTATAAAAGATTGGATTCTAAACAATACTAAAGCAATTTATTGATATTTTTGCGCTCCAAACTTTCTATATTTCACTAAGTCTCTATTTTTTAGTATTGGTACACGGAAAATGTCTTCAAATATGAGACCAACAACACTAAAGTGTCACCAAATAGAGTGCAACCGCATTTCACCGGAGTTTTACTGCTTCTATTAACTTTCTTTATTTCTTTTATTATTTTTATTTATTGAACAAATACATTTTAATCGTTAGTAATCAACTTAATGAGTTAAATCAAGATACAGGTTCCTGATCTCGTAAAAAATTTATTTATATCATTTATTCCGTAAATATATGTGATACTTAGATAAAGTCAAATTACTTTGATTACAAAAGAAATGTTCAACGACTTTGTGAATGATATGTTTGTTATGAAAATTAATTTTTTGTGAAATTTGAGTAAAATTAAGTGATTTTTATATTATAAAAATAATTTAATAATTTTAACATAATAAAATAAAAATTAAATTACCAAATGCAAAAGTAAGAGAAATGATTTTTATTCTTTGATAAATATTTTTTAGTTTTATAACTTTTTTTTTATAAGAGGTATTTATTTTACATATAAAAGATATGCAAAAATCATTTTCTTCTATTTAAATTATATAAGATAAAAAATATCATATTTTCTCTGAAAAGAAAAAAAATCAAACTCCGTGTAAGTAAGTTCTTATAACAAAAATAATATTTATAATAGACTAAGAAACTTAAACCTACCGTAAACATAAGTTAATTTTTTAATTTATATCCCGTTCGTTTATATTTTTTCTATTTTCTATTACTTAATAAGATAAAATTTACATATTTTTTAAGAAAAAAATTAATAAAAATAATTTAATATATAATCCTATTAATTAAAACATACTTTTTAAAAATATACAACAAACATTCTTTTCATATTTTAGAGTGAATTAAATATTAAAGATGAAGTTTAAAAAAGATAATTATTTTTTAAAAAAATTAATAATTATTTTAAAATAAATATTTTTAAATATACTTGCCAAGTAAATAGGAAGTAGGAACGGATGGAGTAATTCAGAGAATACGCTTCCCAAGACTAAATTCTTGTTGGCCTTTGCTTGGTAAAGATAATTTTTAATTTCTATTTTTCATAAATAATTTTTAATTTTACTTTTAATCAATAAAATCAAATAGGTATGTACCCTCTTTGCTCCATAAAGTCCACCATCCTTTTGTTGAAACGTTTTTTCGTTCTCTTAAAATGGCATAAAATCACCAGTGGCACATTCTTTTTTTCTTCCACCAGTTGCAAATTAAGAGGATACACATTATAATGGCACATTTTATCGGATGGACAGCACTTGATATAACATTTGCATGCTATCGATGACAAGATGGTCCAATACAGTCAACTAACCTATATTAAAAAGATAAATTTAAAATTTAAATTCATAATTATTTTTATAATTATTTTAAATTAATATAAATAATTAATTTAATATTTATAAATAATTAATAATAATTTTTATTATATATAAATTATTAAATTCTCATAAACTCGAAAACAACAGTTTATGCTCTAAATTCGCCCCGAAACGTTTTGTCGTTCTCATATATGGGATAAACTCACCACTCACTAATTTCCTATTGCGGTATGTGTGTATATAATGCGACATGTTATCTGATCTGACACTTAGCACTATTCTTTTCAGCCCAAAGCAATGATCCATGAATTGAATCTGCTGTATATAGCAATGACCCGTTCGGCTTTTTCTACATTTCTAAAAATAAAAATAAAATTAATTTTTTTTTAGTTGGCCAATTGAAGAAGAATTTCACCTGCTTACCATAACAGTCTGTAGTCTTTTATTAGTGTATATTAAATGCAAAAAGCTTGTTTGGGCTTTTAGCCAATTTGATCAAATTTTTCAAATCAATTTATTTTGAGAAGTATTTTTTTTTAAAAGTGTTTATCAAAAAAGTATTTTTGGTGAGAAACAGTTTTTGTTTGGCCAATAAATTTTAAAAACACTTTTGAGCAGCAATTAGTGTTTAGCCAAACTTTTGAAAAGTGCTTCTAAGTGTATTTTTCACAAAAGTATTTTTCAAATAAGTGCTTTTGCAGATAAGCTACTTTTTTAACTTCTTAAAAGCAGTTTCTACTACTCCTTAAAAACACTTATTTTTTCTAAAAAACTTGGCCGAACACCTCTTTTTTTTTTGAAATAAGTGCTTTTTAGAAGAAAAAAAAAACACTTTTTGGCCTCCTAGAAGTTAGGCCAAACAGGCTAGATTCATTGGAGCACTCTGCATTTTAAATGAAGTCTTAACGTTGAAACTCTTATTTTCTGTTTTATCCTTAATTAACGAAGAATGCATAGTATTTTATAGAAAATTAGATAATCAATCTATTTTTATTAAATAAAGAGAACTTAAGTAAATTATAACATGTATTTATTGTTTTCTTAATTAGCATGAAAAGAGTTAACACGATAATTAGAATAGGACGAAAGAAAGTATTTCATCCATTAACTAAAAGAATTCTGCACTTTTAATCCACTCATTAATATAAATTTATATACCGAAGGAATTTTTAATTGTCAAGCTATGTGATTGTTCATCTTGCTAATATTCTCTCTTCATATTTCAAAATCAATTGAATTTGCAAAATAGGGGCTTATATTACAAAGATGAGTCAAATGATCGGTCATTCGTAAGAGTGGCATCGTTCTTTAAACGTTATCGCAATTATTACACGAGCTAAATCAGCAATGTAGCTATAGTTTGGTTGTTGTGGACTTTTCTAGCCATCAGGAAAATGACAAAACCAACAAAGTTTGTTGCTACACATATAAATAGCCCACATACACTGACATTGTCTTCTATATATAGAAATAAAGTACAGCTCTATGCGCTTTACCCACTTAAAATTTTCAATCCAGTTAATTGCTATTAGGTTTTCTTTTTTTAGGAAAGATTCCTTCTATCTGTAGCCTTCTAATTTAGTCGAATAATTTCTTTCTGACAAAGTGTCTGCTTAAATAAAAAGCAACCCTTCTTTCGGCTGAGGCCTGAAAAATTCATCTGAAATTATTCACATGGCCTCAGGTGCGAAACTTATGGATTCATACAATGCACTACTTGGGCTTTTTGTTGGTAAATTGCACCAACTTGAACAAATTCCACATGATTATTTTCGAAATATGCGTACGCATCGCGCAAGTGATGAACTTGTTTGGGGAATTGTTTTTTCATTATATACTTCATTCGCCTCGTATTACTAATTCATATTATTAAAATATTTATCTAAATTTATTTATTAAAATTGCAATAAAATTAATTATTATTTTTTGCCTATTTTGTCTCTAATCTTGGCATTGGTAGATATGTTACATAAACAGAGTGTATTAAAAAAGAATTAAAGGATAAATTAGTAAATATATGTTTTTTATTTAAAATTTTGTAAGGGTTGTGTGAAGAAATAAGTAGACAAGTAATATGAGACAGAGAGAGTATCACTTTATTACGAGCCTTCTAGACCTTACTATAGACAATAAAGCAACAATCATAGTATTTTATTTAAAATATAATGGGTGTTACAATCTCTGAGAACTTACTGATTCTTCTTTTAAAGATATAAGTTCAAAGGCTTTTGAGCTTGATCTCGAATCTGGTGGATTTGATCTTGACTTGTACTTGAATTCAAGGGCTTAGCTTGCAGCTTGATCTTGAATCTTGTGGTCATGATTTTGACTTGTGCTTGAATACAAGGGCTTGAAGCTTGTTTTTGAATCTTCATCTTGATCTCCTAAACTTATAGACAAATACTTGAGTACTTAAATTCTTGTAGCTTCGAAACTTGTAGAGAATTTTGAGATCCCTATTTATAGTTGTAGGATGGAAGAATTTTGATAAGGACAAACTTTTCTTGACCAATCAAATCTAAGTTGACATGACAATATTTGATTAGTCGAAACATGTCACTTGTACACATGGCGGAATTTCATTGGCCTCTGATTTGACCAGGCAGAGTCCGACACTGAAAGGATAAAAAATAATTTAAAACTTTCGAAACGGACAAAGAAATTTCAATTTAACCAAAAAGGTCATTTCTGTTATACCCCGTAAAATTCCCGGCACCTAGATGGCCTATTCGCGCGTTGGTTAAGAATATTTAAAAGCCATACGTGCTAGAGAAAGGCCCGGGAAAAGATCGGACAAGCGCCAAGTCGGCGCGTTGCAAAGCAAAATGCAACTGATAAATCGCATTCCAAAAATGCGAATTATAAATCGCATTCCAGGAATGAAACTTATAAGTCGCATTCCAGGAATGCGACTTATAGGTCCCAATTATATATAAGCCTCCAACTTTGGTTTTTGCTCCATTTCACTTGTAATTTCCAGTAAACAACAGAAAACAGAGAGGGCGAAGTGATTTGAGGGATTTTCTTCCGATTACACCGTCAAATGCGGTCCAAACTCAAATTAATCTCAGGTACCGAGGTATTTAGCAGCAGAGAGCATTCCTCCGGATTTTGTTTCGCGAAATATGGCCGACGAATTGTCGAGCTACCGGGATAAGGTAAGTGGAATTGCTCCAAACTAGTGTCTATGTGCTCCTAGCTGTAAAGTGAATACTTCTCCCTTCTGGACCTTTGAAAAATAGCAAGTTTTCGATCGTCTTTCGATGAGCCTAAGTTTAGGCTATAATTATATCGAAAGTGATGTTTTCTTTCAGAATAGAGTTGTATTTAGTACTAATTGACATATATATGAATGCAGTTGGGAGAAATAGCTGGAGTACTGACTGAGCCTCGTCCGACAGTCGAATAACTCAAGGTTAAGGTATGTGAAGTTGTTCTTCGGCAAGTTAGTAAGCCTTAGCTTAGTAAATCGTAGTAAACTCCGTATTTGAAACTCTCGGAGTTGAATGTTGAGAATTAAGTAAGTCTAATTGATTCTGAGTTGTGTTGCCGTATCGTATTCAGTCCGAAAGTTAGTAAAGCATGCGTCCAAGGGCGAGTTAGCATTCCAAATTCAATATAGCTTATTGTATGATTAGCAAGCATGTTGTAGAATAAAAAGATACAAATTTTCAGAATAAAGGCAGTAAAGTAAAATCAGATAGACAAACAGTTTTGTGGCTACAGATTAGCCATCCAGACAGATAGTATCCCGGCTACAGATTAGCCAAACAGTTAAATAAAGATTTCAGAATCAGTATAATCAGTAAAGAATCAGTAGAACACAGAAAGAGGTCAGAATAAGAAATTAGATTTCAGATTGTCTTTTTCAGTTATACATGCTTGCTATTTATATGTGCTATTTGTTTGTTGAGACTTGATGTGGCGTGAGGGCACCTTATTGAGCGTCCTCGCCGCCCCTGGGTTGGTAATCGTGTCGCCCACTGAGCGGGTGGGTTTACGTCACTCCAAGGAGTGGCAAGCCGTCCCCAGCTTGGACGAAGGTGGGATGCAGCTTTCCCCACAGCAGTCTGATCAGCATTACAGGTGCAACTCCGGTTTCAGATAGCCCTGTTGAGTTTTGTGTCCAGGGAACCAGACCCTATCTGTTACTGTCTGTACATTCAGTTATTATAGGTGTAGCTCCGGTTTCAGATAGCCCTGTTGAGTTTTGTGTCCAGAGAACTAGACCCTATCTGTTACTGTCTACACAGGAGTCCTCCGGACCCAGACACGGTTGCTTATATCGGAGGTTATGGCCCGATCCGAAGACCCAGGGGGCCGGTAGAGGAGCTCCGAAGTGAGCAGATGAGTGGAGTGACTTATTTTTGGCTGGTTTTGACCCGGGTAGGGGTATATAGATTGTTTGCTTGCTTGACACCATCCGGCTTATGGGGGTTGGTATTGGCTCTTGCTTGCTACTTGTATATCTATTTATGTGCTATACACTAGTTACTAGACAGCAGGCCGTCGCGTTTACAGGTACGCCTCCGCCTTATCAGTACAGGAAGCATGATTCAGTTCTTATCAGTTTCCTCAGATACAGTTATCTCCTGTCATACAGTTTTGCTAGATATGCTATCTATATTCAGTTGTTTCAGTTATATTGTTTCAGTTGCTTTGCATACTCAGTACCAGTGGTACTGACGCCCAGTGGGGCGCTGCATTACTTGCCTGCAGGTACCCATAGACGAGGAGGCGATCCCTCGTGATCCTAGCCAGCGCAGAGTCATCAACTCCTGTCATCCGGAGCTTGATATTTCAGAGGTTTATATCATTTCATTTTTTTTATACAGTACGGGTAGGTCGAGGCCCTGTCCCGACCATCTTATCAGTATTCCTAGAGGCTTGCAATCTGTATATATTTCCCTGTGGTCAGTTGAGCCGGTCGTGTGAGGCCGTGCAGTTTGTTATAGCTGTTTAGCATTTCAGTTTATGTTGGCCGTGTGAGGCCTGAGTTTGACAGTAGTGGTGACCTTGCCGGTCACGTAGCCTTACAGTAGTCTCGTGTTGAGTTACAGATAATTAGACAGCATGGTGGCTTTGTCGGCCCGCATAGGCTCCCTTATATTGAGATGTTTCTGGTTAACTGTTGTTACAGGTGCAGGTGGCTATAGACCCAGTTGGCCGGAGGCTGTGTTTACAGCCGTTATATAGCTCTTTGTTTCCAGAAATCCGAGTTAGAGCCAGCCAGGCACCAGATGTGCTCAGGCTCAGTAGTCTAGCAGTTCAGGTCCTAGTAGGGCACCAGGTGCCAGTCATACCCCCCAAGGCGGGGCGTGACAATTTCGTTGAACCTCTAAGGAGGTTCATGATTATTAAATATAAAAAAATATTTGATATACCTTGTTGGACTTCAACGAAATTGTCTTTAAATTTTATTTTTTTAAAATTATATCAAATCTCGTTGGACTTCCAACGAGGTTCTCATTAAATTCAATATATATATGTATATATATACACACACATACATACATATATAGCATACCTCGTCGGAAGACCAACGAGATTTTCATTTTTTGTTCCACCAAACTAGTAATGAGATTTAAAATGGCAAGGGAAAATTTAATATTGCATGAAATAAGAAGGGAGCATATCTATTATTTATAATAATAAAGTGGGATGAGGTATTTGAGTTTCAACTATCAAAACAAAATGATTAAAAGAGAAATTGGAAAACTCAAAAAGACAAAACTACAAAAGATAATTAATTTAAAAGAAAAAGCATATTTAGAGAGAGAGAAAATTGGAAATTGTGGATATAGTGAAGAGAACTGGTGAAGGAACTAGCGAAGAGAAATGAAAAATGAAAACCTCGTTGGTCTTCCCAGAGGTATGCTATATATGTGTGTGTGTGTTTTATTTAGTTAAAAAAATTAAAGATAATCTTGTTACAACGAGGTATAGGAAATATATATTTATTTATTTAATTATTATGAATCTCGTTGGAGGTTTAACGAAATAACCTTTTTGGTTAAATCACAATCCTTCTGTTTATTTTGAAACTTTTAAATTATTTTTTTACTCTTTCGGTGCTGAACTCTGACTAGGTATGTTGTGTCATTTTGACATGTGGCATGATCCTATTGACTCTTTTATTTGACTTGGCATGACATACCATTTGACACGTGACACAAATTTTGCCCTTTAGGATAGAATGACATCTTGGACTCAATAAAGTCGATGCATCATTTGTAGCTCAATTCAATTGATTAGCCCAATAAAATTGAACCATTAAATTCATATTTATTGACCTTAAATAATTAACCTAATTATATTAATCCATAATATTTATTTGAATTTATATGTATTGAATTTAATATAATTTGAATTTCTTGTGAATTTAAATTTAATAAAATTTCATTAATTATCCGCACCGAATTTGCGGTTTAAAAAAATGGTAAAATTAGCTCATAAAAACACAACATGTTAATTTGTCTAAAATTAATTAACATACATTTTTTTAACTAAGTTCATTTTGATTCAAATGAGCCGTTTGAGCTAAATATATAATTTAAATTGATCTGTTGAAAATTCTATCAAAATATTTGTAAGGAGATTTTTTTTGATATATCAGATATAGCCATAGTGAGAAAAAATTATTAGGTGATTAAAATAAATTTTAAAAAATAAAAATAAAAATAAAAATTTGATAAGAGTAGGAGGAGTCTGCTGTGTCTATTGCTTAACTAATTAGTGACGCATTTATTTTAATTTTGTCACTATTAAAAAATTATCATTTTTCCATTGATTTTTTTTTTATTAAATTTAATTTTAAGCCATCACCAAAGGTGGTTATCCTTTGATTTTGGGGGGTTAAGCTTGGACCCCTACCATGTATACAGCTGAATAACAATTACAAAAGTGAGGGGGACATGGACCTTACCTCTAAGCAAAAAGAAAGATTGGTAGAACAATCTTTCTAGGAAGAGATGAGCCTATACATGATCTCTTTCTATCTAAAAATTGAGACATTAACTTACAAAAAAATTAGCCTTGTCATATCTTATTCTAATACCAGGCAGTTGGATTTTATCAAGTTGAAAGGGACCCTTTACTTCTTTAGGAAGTTGTTGAAAAGAGTAATAGAAGGTCCTATTTCCACTTGATGCTGCTAATTTAGCGAAGAAGTCTGCCACCTAATTAGCCTCTCTGTAACAATGATGAATTTGAATTCCTTTATCGTTAATGCTATGGAGAATATCTGATATGGTCCTATTGAGCTTGAGGTTGCCAGTACTCTTATTCTTGATCATGTCTACTATAATCTTTGAGTCTAACTCCAGGTCCACATTGGTGATATTATGATTGTCGCACCATTCAACTCCATACTTGACAGCCATGGCTTCAGCTTGATTGTTGCTATGACACTGAACAGGAATGGAGAAAGTCATAATTAAATTTCCGGTATCGTTTCTCACCACCCCTCCAATGCCTGATCTTGTGTTAGCGCCCATAAAACTTTCATCAATGCTAAGCTTGAATCTTCCCTGTAGAGGTTTAGTCCATTGCACCTGTTTCCAATAACAACAGGTCTGAGTCTTTCCACTGTTTGACAGATCTGTGCCCAACTCCCACTGATTTTACAAGATGGAAAGGCAGTACTAAGAGCAACTGAGACGTTCCATTAGATTTGAATCTCCATCTTCCTTGTATAGAATTTTCTTTGATCACTATATTTTCATGAAGTCCAGCTTTTCCAAATCTCCCAGTTGATGCAAACGGGTACAATTTGAAGAATGAATTTGTGAACATTGTTATAGTCCCTCATGTTTCTCCATGTCCTCAAAATCCTCATTGGTGACCATAGTTGATGTGTAATTCCTAGCGGAGCTCCAGAGTATTTCCAAACCTGTCTAGATGCATCACCCTCAACAAAGACATGCTTAAGAGTTTCATTAATAGGTGCAGCAGAACAAAAACAAGTAGGAATCCTACTATTATTACCATAAACACTAATAATATCATAAAAAGTAGCCTTTTGAGAAGTAATCTCCAAGATAAAAAGAAAATTTTAAAAGGTATAGATTTATGCCATACCTGACTTACCTCCTCATTTTTTTCTTTGGATTGTCTAATCATGTTCCAAGCAGCAACATTGGAGTATTGGCCATCTTGAGTAAGACACATTGCAACATCATGAAGGTTATTATTCCCAACTTTGATATTGCTAATTTGTTGGATAGTGTGCTCTGGGAAGAAGTTTCTGAGTTTATCAAGGTCCCAATTGTTCATATTAAGGAAATCCTTAACTTTAGCCTTTGGATTGACGACCTGATCCGGATAAAAATTGGCTAAGGCACCTTTATTGGACCAATTGTCCCACCACAGAGAGCATTCACCCGCATTGATTTGCCAACAAATATTGTGTTCAGCTTTATCTCTAGCAGCCTCAGATATTTTCATGCTTGTGAATTACCTGAGCACCATTTCTTAGTAGTGGGATGGGATCTGCTATAGTATTTAGCTCTTAAAAAATCACCCCATAAGGAAATTTGAGTTCTAAATCTCCACCACCTCTTGATGGCAAGGGTGTTGGCAATATCACTCATATTCCTGATGCCTATGCCTTCTTCATCCTTGGGAAGACACAACCTTTTCCAGGATCTCCAATGTTGCTTAGCTTTGTCACCTGTTGAACCCCAAAAAAACCTGGCACAATATTTTTCCAATAACTCAATAGTGCCCTTAGGAGGGTTGATTGTTGTAAGAGTTTATGTAGGTAGAGACTGCAGAATACTTTTAATGAGGACAATTTTCCCCCATATGTGAGCATCTTACCCTGCCAACCATTCAGTCTTTTAACCATCTTAGTCAACATATTATCAAAATAATATATTTACTTTTTTCTAGTATAGATAGGGCAACCCAAGTAAGTAAAAGGAAAAGACTTATCAATAAAGCCAGTACACTGTCTCAACCTGTTGATCCTATAGGCACAAGTTTTAGGGCCAGTTAAGAAGAAACTCTTCTCCTGATTCACTCTTTGCCCAGAAGATCTCTCATACCTCTTGATTTGCTTCATGATAAGTCTCACAGTCTTACTATTACCACTGCTAAAGATGACTATGTCATCAACATAGGCCAAATGATTTATGATGGGGCCTCTTTTATTTATAGAGAAAGGAATAAAGTTGTTGTCAATCAGCAAGTTATTCAGGTTTCTAGACAGAACCTCAGCAGCTAAAATAAACAGAGAAGGAGAAAGAGGATCACCTTGTTTGAGTCCTTGGGATGAAGAGAAAAAGCCATTTCTGAAACCATTTATAAGGATGGAATACCACACATTGTTTATAATCCTTCTAACAAAATTAATCCAGTTCGAAGAGAAACCAAATCTTACCAAGACTTCTTCAAGAAAAGACCATGATAATCTGTCGTAAGCATTGGCCATATCAAGTTTTAAAATCATGTTGCCACCATTGTTAGTATGAGAGTTATGGACAATTTCTTGTGCTAACATCACATTTTCTGTGATTAGTCTTCTAAAAATGAACCCACTTTGGTTAAGAGAAATGAGCTTGGTGAGAAGAGGATTAAGTCTTCTGGACATAATTTTAGAAATAATTTTATTGGTGTAATTACTAAGACTGATAGGCCTTAGTTCATTAAAAAAAGTAGGATTATCAATTTTAGGAATAAGGACTAAGCAAATGTGGGTATAGAACTTGGTAAGATTTTTTCCCTGAAAAAATTCAACAACAAAGTTAATGCTCCAACAAGTTCGAAAAAACTTACCTGTGTAGCCATAAGGCCAGTAGCACTATCAGTGGGAAACTGTTTCCCACCATGCATTTTCGCGGTGAACAAGTTCGGTGGGAAATGAGTGAGAAAATCATGCGTTATAACACAAATTTTCTATTGATTTGCGGTAGAAAAAATCTCTATTTCTAGTAGTGTGTCCATTTATTAACTCAGTCTAATCCAATTAATGCAACAGATCAATTGTTCAATAAGTACTCTCTCCGTTTCAAAATATGTGGTGTTTTAGCCGTTTGATTTTGTTCCAAAATAAGTGAGGTTTTACATAATCAAAAAAATATTAATGATGTTCTTTCAATTTTATCCTTATTTAAATGGAGAGAGTTTTACATAATCAAGAAAATATTAAAGAGTTATATATTTCTCAAGATATTTATTAGGGGTAAATGAGTAAAAATATATTTTTCTTTTTAGGAATAAATAGTTTTCTTAGGGGTATGTCCAAATTGAAAGCACCTCTTATTTTAAAACGGAAGAAGTATTTACCTTGCAGAAGGAAAATAATGAATTCCAGATGCCTGCCAGACTATGAACTCAGGAGCCAGAAAATTTGAAGTCAGGAGACAAATGAAAAATGCATAATTACATCGATCTGGTCAAATGATTATGAATTTAATTTATACTAGAAATTCTGTGATTAATTAATGGAACAATATCAGAATGCAAGTAGAAAAGAACAGTAATACCCAAACTTAAATTGATGTTTACAAACATCCAAATAGGTGTTAAATGAGTGCTTTGTTGGGATTTAACATTACGGTGAAGTGTGAATTGAAAAATAGTAAAAAATAAAATGAAGGAAAAGAAATATTCATAAAGTTTAGTTTTGATTTCGATCAAATGATCTGATTAATATATTTTTTTAGATTAAATTTAATTATTATTTTTATTATTTACTTTTTAATTTTTAATTTTTTAGTGCAAAATTTTAATTAAAAATTCGTGGACGTTGCCTTAAAGAACAGGCATGTCCGCACTTGTTGAAATTTCGAGAATTTCGTCTCAGTTTTTTACCAATAAAAATTAATACATATTTTCTTTCTCTTCTGCATTCTCTTCATCGTTCATCGGAGTTATGTAACTTTCACTGCTTCTATTACATAAATGTTTTTCTGATTTATTCTGGGAGGAAGTCAGGGACGGATTCTAGGTGTCTGGAGGGGCGATAAAAAATTACACTATATATATAAGGTATCTTAAAATATTTTCATGAACATATATAGATTTTGAATCTCTTAAATACAAACTAGAGATTGACTTAATGGTTTCGAACCCCTTTACCCTTTGTTTGGATGGTGGTTAACGATGGTATAGTATGGTATCGTTACTAAGAGTACCATATTTGTTTTGATGGTTACTTAAAATATATGGTTTGATTCCATGGTTAGTTAACTATGAAAAGCCTCACTTTATTAAACTACCAATTTGGTGTAATCCCATTGTTCCCTAATTTTTCTTTTCAATTATGCCCATACTTAATATTACATGATCCTATTCATTTTGTATCGTACAAGAAAGGAATTCCATTTGTGTATGTGCTCCCGATAAAAAGAAATAAGCTACTCTATTCCATATTTTACCCATTTATCTTATATTATTTAACTCCACCCAAAAATCCTAGTCTTCTGGGTTCAACTCTCTTCTGCGTTCAGTCTTCTCTTTTTCTAGGTTTGATTTCTTAAACTTCATACAAGTATGCTTGCTTTTTTGTTAAAATCTGTGTATATTTATTTTGACCTGTTTCATTTTTTATTAATTTTATTAGAATTTGTATGAATTTAACAATGTAATATATTTATAAGGCATAATTTGTGACAAATTAGTAAAAAAAAATTATGTTAAATTATTTTATTAGTAATTATTAATAAATTTAACATATATAATAATTTAGGGTATTTTAGTAAACTTACCAATTAAGATACAATATGATACTGTCAAAATAAATATGTTATTAAATAGTAGCAAACGATACAATCTATCCAAACATTGTATTTACATTACAATATAGTATAATACTATACAATACAGTACCATACGTTATAAAAGCATGAGTAACCACAACCCAAACCAAGTGTTAATGAGTGAAGGAGTTGTAGCTCCTTAAGAACACACAAGTAACTTGTGGATTCCAAATATTTTTCTACTTTTCTGTTTCAAAATTTATTTAGTTTCTTGATTATAAAACAAAAACTGATTTCTTGAAGAATGGTTTGAAACTGAAGTAGTAAGTTTAGTTCTTATAGATCATATATACATGATTTAGTTATAGAATTTTTTCAATGTAAATAATACTAATGCTTTCCATTTTTTTTGACCAGTGAATCACTCATCAGAAGTAGAACCATTGTGATCCACTTCCTTCATGTTTTGATACTTGTAAAACCAAGAACATGTTACATAGAAACCAAAGTTTAGTACTCCTCCAACACCCAATATCCAGTACACATTGTCCAGCCTTCCATTATTTATGTTACCTGGTAACCATTTAGTTGTCATTCTAACAGCATCAATTAGAGCAGTGGTCAAGTAAAATGAGACTCCTACAATCACCAAAATCATCGATGTCGCCATGTTCTTTAAGCTTGCTGGAAATTCTTGGTAGTAAAACACGACTTGTCCCGGATAATGAAATGCTTCCGCAATGCCAACAAGTGCTAATTGTGGCACAAGCCATAACACTGACATGGGTACAATATTATTGGAACCTTGATAGGATTTTGCTACCTTTAGCCTCTTTGACTCGACTAAGGCTGAGACGCCCATGCTCAGAAAACTGAGCACGTGTCCAACCCCAATTCTCTGGAGTGGAGTAAGTGATTTGCCAGTCAAATTCCTCCACGTGGGAAAAAGAAAGTTGTCAAACAGAGCTAGGAACAGGGCAGTAGAGATTACGACGAAGACGAGTATAGAACCAGCTGGGATTTGGAAATTGGGTCCTATGTGGCGGTCCATTGCTAAGGCTTGAAGGACTGACAAACTTGCTTGTACGCCAATTGTTGTGCCAAGAAAAAGGCTACTTGACCAAAGTGGTAAGATTCTAATTAACGTTTTGAAATCTTCTACTTCTTGTACTGAACAAAGTCTCCATCGGTTAGCTGTTGAGCCATCTGGTTTAACATCACCTTCACTTATAACGGCGGCACGGTTCAAGAACCTGCATCATATATATAAGGAACTTTAGCTATTCCTGGCATATGCATTATTAGTAATGACTATGTATTCAATCACGAATAGTCCAAACGTACTCCCTTGACCATCTTAACCTAGTAGTATATCTAACAAAAAGAGATGGTGAAATGAGTAGCAGAATTCCAACTGGCAAAATTATTGTCCTCATGTGTTCAAATATGTAAAACAAAGATAATGAATAAATATTCGAGACCACATAATTCACTATGTGTCTTTAAAGAATTTAATCTCCTCACTGTACTCGAGGTTCTTGGATTACTTCCTCCCAAAATAAAACGGATATACCTGTGTAGCAGTACCTCAAACACTAATAACTACGTCGAATTCTAAGAGCAGTAACAAATCATACAATAGACTCGATTTTGTTTGTTCGAAAATATGCAGAATGATCGAAAAATCTCTATAAAAAATGAAGGCAAAAGACCTTTATTTATAGCCAAATAGGTGTGAAGACATCTATTCAGTTGGTATCTGTTTGAAATGATAACTGTTGGGAAAGAAACTTTTCAGCTTTCTCTTCCCTCTAATTTATTTTTCCTCCATTTTCCAATTCATATCCAACCCTTAACTCCAACAAAAATCTGGTATAACTCGATTCAGCTCCTCACCCCAACCCTTAACTCCAACAAAAATCTGGTATAACTCGATTCAGCTCCTCACCTGTGTTATTAGGTCGTGCAGAATTCCAACAGAAGTAAACACCGAGAGAGGTAGCGGAGGGTTTATGTCACAATATTAATTAGACAAACCTGAAGGTTGTTGAAGGCGCAACAGCTATCGCTTTGGGTGCCACGTGGCTACGTCGGTGGTAGAAATTCTCACTAGTCATGGATGCGAGCGGCAATTTTCTTTTCCTAATAGTTGCAACCACAACACGAGCCAAGTTGGTGAACGGACTCCCTTCTGGCTTAGAATTGATGTAAAATCGGGTCCCCAATAGGAAAATGGCTGAACCAAGTACATTAGCTGCAACACATATGAAAAATCCAACTTTCCAACTCACGTTATCTTCAACGTATACAATAGCTGTGGACGCTACTACAGAAGAACCAAAAAGGAAAAAGAAGAACCAATTGAAGAAAATCCCTTGATCTTTTGGTTTATTAAATTGGTTGGCTCCCATTGTTGCAAGGGTTGATCGAAGACCACCACTCCCTAGAGTTGTGATAAATATGGCTGCATAGAGTACTGCATATTGAATTCTTGGTGTTGGGCTGCATGAGCTTGAACCAACTTCACAGGGTTTAGGCCTCAAAGAATCAAGTGTCGTTGTTAAAGCTAAAAGGATTGTGCCCTATATATACGTAAATAATCCACATAAATGAGTATTAGTATCTAGACTCGTTACATTAGGCTACTTTTATTTGATTAAATTATTAGTATTTTTAACACGCTCCTAATTAAGTGCAGCCTTAATTCTTTTCATTAGCCAAGCATATGTAAATTCTTTTTAAAAATATACGGGCGTAAGAGTGGAAATCTGCTTTGATATCATGTTAAAATATGTCTATCTCATTTGAAAATTTTAAGTTGCTAGAGAGATCATTTTTTTATATTCTTTCTATTCTAATTTATTTGTCCGATTTTGATTTGACACGGAGTTTAAGAAAGTAATTAAAGAAAACTTTTAAATCTTGTGTTCTTAAATTAAAGAAATATAGAATGTACCAAAATATCTTTTAATTTTATGGTCTTATATATGACATATGTAAAGTTGAAATTAAAAAATTCAAAAAAGAAAAAGAAAAAATATATTCTCTTTTAAACGGCCAAAAAAAAAGACAAATAAATTAACCGGAGGGAGTACATATTAAATTCTTATCCTCAACGCATATTATTTGTTTTTAAAAAATTTTTATACGTTATTTAAAAAATACATTTAATAATACTCTATCATAAGAATATTTATCTAAATTACCTTTATTTTGTTAAAGGTAAGCTGCCGGTTATTTTGGCGTAGTCCCTGGATAGAACTTCTATTTTGGAAAAAATAATTCTATCGTTCTTTTTTCTTAATTCACCCTTACTGTTTAATGAACTAAAACATTTAATAAGAGACAAATAAAATTTTTAAAAGACAGATAAGACATGAATTTGATGGAGTATATTCTAATGTATTAACCAATATATCTGATTAGGTGAAGCCATAAAATAGGTTATACCAATAAAGAGATGAGGGATGAAATCCAGATGATAGAGTAGCAACCAAGAAAAGAGTCGGCAATAATTGCAGCAAGGACAGTAAATAAGCTACCAGCACCATTAACCAAGTTTGATATTTGAGCAGCATCGATACTCTCAAACTCAAATTCCTTTATCAGATACACAATTAGGTTGTTTGTCCAACCTCCAAATGCTAGGGTCAAGCCTACTGCTGTCCCTGTTTAAATCATGGAAATAATTTAGGTCATGTTAACATATTAACATGCGCGCATTTCACATCTATAGATCGATCAACAATAATAACATATTCAGTAAAATTTTAAAATCTAAAAAAGATGAGCGTACGCAAATTTTATCCATATATTTGTGGGGTAGAAAGATCCATCCATGGATCGATCACTTCATTAAATATAATACAAATACGTATAATCAGTCGTACGTCCAATCATGCGTTAGTACCTCTCATCTATATTAGTTATCGCTCTTCTTTTAAAGTTTTTTAATAACCTTAATTATAAGAATATCTTTTTCTAAATGAAGTACAGTTATTTCTCTGTCTTATAATACTCTAGTGAATTAGTGAATCAACCGATTTCAAGAAAAGATTTCTCTGTCTGGTGCAGTAATTACTAAAGGTTAAATATGTACAATTAACCTTCCCTATTTTGCATTAGACTTTGAAGTATATATGAAGGAAATTAAATCAGCTATTTTTGTACATTATCCAGCAACTTGAAATTGAGGTGCAAAACTGGGTATAAAGGCACTATTAAAAAATCACTATTTTTTCTTTAAAATTTTTCACTCAAAAATATTAAGTGACTATTTCTACTTATATAAGTGAAAAAAGAAAAAATAATAATGTTTTCACATAGAAAAATCATGATATTTTCCACTATGAAAATCTGTTTTCCACCATGTGTTTTTCCAGTGAACTGTTTTAGTGGGAAATGAATAGGAAAATCGTGTTTTATAACACAAATTTTCCATTGATTTGCGGTGGAAATATCTCTATTTCTAGTAGTGAGATAATACATGACGCACACTTTGCGCGTGTATTTATATATAGAAAGAGAGAGAGAGTGAGGGGAGACCTGTGATGAAGGGGAAGGTGATCCATCCTCCAGTACTTGTTGACAACTGTGCCTTGCCTTCACCGGACGATATTAATGGGGGAGCTTCCATGGCTAAATAAAATACCTTTTTGAGGTATCAGCGCAATAGAATTTATTCTTTAACATATGAGTAGTTCATTTGTTCGGAAATCCAGAACTAATATATTCTGTAAACCGAACACCAAACAACGAGGTCAACAACTAAAGTAGGTCTCCATGAAAAACCACATTTTTTGTTGACTGTTAGGATTCAGTCATTCTCGTTGTTAAGCATGCTTTCCTGGGCCCTCAAGGTCTTACTGTAAATCTTAAACAAGTATACGTATATATGGTATATTTATCAGAATGACTAAGGACAACCAATCTTTTCTTGAAATCGGTTGAAGACTTCCACGTCGGATGAAAAAGAGATCTATTATCTCCTCGTATGAATTTGGGCAATTTTTTTGAATTAATTTTTGGGATTAAATTGAGCTTAGGACTGGCCAGCGGGAGGGAACGTTCCGGCCCTACCCGATACCGACCTGGCACTGAGTCGTGGTACCGGTTCGAGTCCGGGTTCCAGTAGGCCCGTGGGACTAGGGGGTCGGGATATTTTATCGATAGGCCCGACTCGGTACCGGACCAGCTTGTCCCGGTTCGTCCGGTTAATTTTTTAATTTTTTTTTAAAATTATAGCCGTAGCCAACCGTTGGTGTGGGGCCCCCAACAACTATTTCAACCACCAACCGCCCCCAACACCCCGTAACCCTCCCCTCTTCCACTCCCCCCCCCCCTCCTTAAATTATTTTTAAACCCCAAACTTTTAAAAATTAACTTAATAACTATAAATACCCCCACCCCTTAACAATTCCTTCACATTCTATTCTCTATTCTTTACTACTCTCTCAATTCTCATTCTCCAATTGTCTAATTTATTTTAATTTTTATTAATATCAACGTAACTATCACGTTTGGCGATATTCAAATTGCCTACATCAATTTTTGACTATTGGTTATAATCGTCTGCTTTTATGCAGATGTTTAGTACATTCGTTCCATACTTCCTTCTCTTAATTTATTTAATTTTCACATTTAATTTTTATCTCCTATTTATTTAAATTTGCTTGTGTTATGTTTATTTAGTCATACATTATATTATGAATTCTGGGGTAAAATTCTAGAAAAGGAAAGGGTATTGTATCCAAGTTTTCAAAAGCGTTGGGTTTCTACTATAAAAAGTATAGATTCTTGTTCTAAAAAAATTGTTAGTTCTTCTCAATCAATGCCTAGAGTTGGAATGAATATGGAAGAATTATGCAAATTGGTAATACTCCTATTAATATTAATTCGGATACTCTAATAGATAATGAAATTTTAGAAAAACGTTATGATAATTTATTAGATGAAGAAGTGGAATTAGATGATACACCTACTAGTGCGGCTATCGAAGCTCCAATTCAGGATAATTATCAGTCTTTCAACTTCCCCCTGTACCTCCTACTAGAGGTAAGACGAAGGTTGAACGTCCCAAAACTTTCGTTGCTTGGCAATTTATGCATCAAAATGAGAAAAAAATACTAGCTATTTGTAATAAATGTAAAAAAGTATTTAAGCATTAATATGATGAAAACGGAGGTGGGACAGGGGGGTTTAAGTTGACATTTATTACAATGTTGTAAACTTAAATATATGGCAGCTAAAGAAACCTCCAAACCCAACGCTTCTAGTTCTGCCCTTGTTGTATCGGAAGAGGGTTCCAACATGGTTCAGAGCCATTAGACCCTTTAAACCCAAGGAGATATGATAGAGATAGAGATCGTGAAAATATCGCTAAAATGGTTATGGTATGTGATTTGTCTTGTAGATTTTCCTCTCATCCCATATTTATTACGTATATTCAATAAACTTATAATCCTTCTTTTCAAGGTTTTTCAAGAAACATGGTTAAACGAAATATTTTTGAATTTCAAGCTAAACATTGTCATTATCTTCGCTGCTTATTTAGCTATTTAGATGGTAGAGAATCTGTGATATCTGGTATGGGTCGTAGTGTCAATGATGTTGATTATTTAACTGTTACTGTATACTGGGTTGTTCATAACTGGAATTACAAAAAAGAATCATAGGTTATAAAGTTTGTGAGCAGAGAAAAACAGTTTTGTAAATAACAGGTACTATACTTGAAATTTTGAACTTTTACGGTCTTTGTGACAAAGTAATGAGTATTACATTAGATAATGCTTCTGCAAATACTAGTATTGTTAATTGCTAAGAGCTACATTATGTCCAATTGATAATGATATTTTTCATATTAGATGTGCAGCTCGTGTGTTTAATTTGGTTATAAGAGATGACATTAAATTATTTGATACTAGGTGTACTAAAATTGAATATGCATGTTTTGGATTTTTCAAATGAACAAAAGTTTCAGAATTCGTGAATGTAAAGTTTTAGAATATATGAACTTCCATATAGGAAAATTTCAAGACATGTTAAAACTAGGTGGAATGCGTTATATGAATTGTTAGAAGTTGCCTATATTTATAAAAGACCTATCACTATGACCTATAATGTTCATAATTTTGATCCAAAATAAAAATGTAATTATGATGACTGCGACGAAGTAAATGAACTTAATAAATTTTTGAAATTATTTTATCAAGCAATAAAATTATTTTCTGGCATGCATTTTCCATTTGTTTGTGAAATTTTAATAAGAATGTGTGTTGTTACTTCTAAATTTGCTGAATATAAAGAAAATGAAAAGTTTGCACCGATTGTTGAGACAATGCTTGTAAAATTTTTAAAACTATTTTTTTCTATTCATCAAATTTATTTAACTGCTATTATTTTTAAACCAGAATATAAAGAAAGAGGTGCAAAAAGAGTGATTCAAAAATTTTACGAAAATTTATGAATTCAAAATCATGGAATTCCAAATATGAAAAATTAGAAAAGTAGTGTTAAAAGTACATTATGTCCAATTAATAATGCTATTTTTCATATTAGATGTGCAGCTCATGTATTTAATTTGGTTACAAAAGATGAAATTAAATTATTTGATACTAGGTGTATTAAAATTAAATATGCATGTTTTTGAATTTTTCAAATGAATAAAAGTTCTAGAATTCATGAATATAAAGAAATTTGTAGAATATGTGAACATCCATATAGGAAAATTTCAAGACATGTTAAAACTAAGTGGAATTCGTTATATGAAATATTAGAAATTGCATATATTTATAGAAGACCTATCACTATGACCTACAATGCTCTTAATTCTGATCCAGAATGAAAATTTAATTATGATGATTGGGACGAAATAAATGAACTTAATAAATTTTTGAAATGATTTTATCAAGCAATAAAAATATTTTTCTGGCGTGTATTTTCCAATTATTTGTGAAATTTTTATAAGTGTGTGTTGTTACATCTAAATTTGTTGAATATAAAAAAATGAAAAGTTTGCACCGCCTGTTGAGGCCATGCTTGTAAAAATTTTAATAATATTTTTTTCTATTCATCAAATTTATTTAACTGCTATTATTTTTAAACCAGAATATAAAGAAAGAGGTGCTAAAAGAGTGATTCAAAAAATTTATGAAAATTTATGAATCCAAGATCATGAATTCAAAGTATGGAAAATTTAGAAAAATAATGTTAAAAGTGCATGCTAGAATGATGTATGACATCTATTGTCATATAACAACTAATAATATACATGCTCCTCAATCTTGTAGGATTCGCGTAGATACTACCTATTGGTTTGGAAGATATTATTGATCTTGATTTATCTGACAGTTATGGTTTTGATGAATATCTTAGTCAGGTACGAAAAGTATTACAAATGCTGACGGCATCCCACATATTTTGGATTGTGGAGGACTCATGGCAGCATATTTTCAATCCTTAGCATGATGGTGCGCGACATGCTAGCTATTCAAGCATCGTCCATCGCTTTAGAGGCCTCTTTCATTGCGGAAAAATTTCAATTTGGAGACCATCGATATTCATTAGTAGAAGACAACTTAGAGGTATCGGCTTTATTCAGAGATCGGATCAACGTGAAGCGGAGAAATCAGGGGTACAGAAGTTAACTTCCCAACAAGAAGCCTTTTTAGATGCAGCAATCAACAGTTATGATGACATAGAAGCACAAGACCGACAACAATCTATGCCAATGCCGGAAAATGTTTCGGTTCAAATCATAGAAGAGAAAGAAATTTCATAGGACTGTACAAGTATTAGTATTATATTCAAGGCCTAGTTCAAACAGAACCCTCCTAGAAGGTGGTTGCGTATATTAGATATTTTACTAATATTTGTAAATTGTAATACAAATTTGTATCATTATATTTTATCTAAAAGCTTTTAGCCTTAATTTTCAATTTCATTATCTATTTTGTTATATTTAAATTATTTAATATAAGTCTTTTAATCTATTTAAAAAAAACTTTAATTACAAATTTACAAGTTCATAAATTACAAATTACAAACTAACTATAGAATTTAATTTACAAAAATTTTAACAAATTTATAAATTTAAATAAATAGTTACTTCAAATTTTAAATTTCAAACTTAAACAAACTTTAGCCTTAAATTCTTTGTTCAAATTTCAAATTTAAAGTCTCTAACGGTAAGACTTAAAAGTATAAGACCATAAAACTTTAAAAGGAATTTAAATTTTAAAATTATAACTTGCAATTATAATTTTTTTAAAAAAAAAATATTTTCCGTCCCATTTGACCGATTTATTCCGCCCCGTCCGTTTTATAGTGGGACAGAATGAGACTAGCGGTCCATCCTGAGTTGTCTCGGTCCGGCAGCCCGTCGTGTCCCGTCCAGTTTCTTCCCATTGACTCGTTCTAATTGAGCTCAAAATTCATTTCTTTATATAATATCAGAGCATGACCATTTCATTTAATATATACTGATGTTTGACCCTATATAAATTACACTCACTCATTAGATATTCAGTTCTTAGCGTGAGGTGGGATGCTATCAAACACCACCAAGTTTGACCTTTTTTTCTTGATTCTGAAAGCAGGAAGTCGCCACCTGTCTAAGTTAATTAAGCAGCCCTCTAACTTTGTCTAGGTCCTGATCCAAATTGAATAAATATAGGTACATTATATATTCAACTATGAGCAGCTCGTGGATTCCAATTTATCTGCTATATGATTTCCTTTTTGGTGAAAATACCATGTCAGTCCACAATGCAAGTTACTTGATTTCTTTCACCGTTTCTAACCTAATAGGCAACTGAATTTTGGTGATGTCATCTAAATGGTAGGTAGACGGCGAATATGTCACGTTCGGAGCTAGAGTCAGTTTCACCAATAATAAGGTAATGCGTGCCCCTTACTGTAACAACATTTCAGACCAGTGATAGTGCCAAATTATTAGGTCCTGGTCCCATAGTTAGTAAATATGCCATCAGTACCTTGCCCATGTTATCCCTGACAATACCTCCATCTCCAGAAATATCATTTCCTGCAGCTCCCATCATTGTTTATTTATTTTGATAAACAATAATGAGTGCTTAGCTAACAATTGTGGTTGATCTTTCACACAAAGGGGACGCAAATAATTTACAAATTGTCCTCCTAACAATTGCCTGCTGAACTGCTTCTATAATCAATTGAGAGATATAGAAATTAATTAAGGTAACTGACGAGAATATTGTTATAGAGTAGTTCTTAAGATTAAAAAAACACAATTTGATTTATTGTCTATTTCTGTAATTGACAAAATGTTACTTTAATTTGAACATATAGCTAATTTAGCATCTGAAAATCATGTAATGATGTGTGTGGTATATCACATTTAGTTTCAACTAAATAATATATAATGTACATATAAGATCTTTCACAAATAGCAGGTGTTATTTTGTCTCCTCCTCACTAATTAGGTTTAAATGTTAAAAAATAAAAATAAATAACCCTCTTAATTTAATGTTGATTTTTAGTTTTTTGAGAAGTTGATACGGCCACTAGACATTGTCTAGAATCTTAGATAAAAATCTGACGATGCTTGTAGCGGTGTATCATATATATAGGAATAAATAAGCATGTAATCGTACCACTTTTGGAACATGATTTAGTGGAAACAACTAAATCCAAAATACTATTTACCTTTTGTAATGCAATATAAGATTACAAGGACCCAGGGAAGTCGAGGGATCGTGATCAGGAAAAATACTTCACTTTTATATTAAATTAAATAATTTAATTATAAGTGTCACCAATAAAAGTTTATACACGTGAGAAAGATATTTACATACATTTATTTGATGTAAATATGAGATACAACCTACATTGAGTTGTTTCCAAACGACCAATATGATCTCGAGTTGAATGGCGAAATTAGAAATTTTATTAAAAATATTTTTATTCTTGCAAAATTACAAGTACGAATAAATGATCTTGTCAGTACTTTTCAGAAGTAGAGCCATTGTGATTGATCACTTCCTTCACGTTTTGATACTTGTAAAACCAAGAACATGTTACATAGAAACCAAAGTTTAGTACTCCTCCAACACCCAATATCCAGTACACATTGTCCAGCCTTCCATTATTTATGTTACCTGGTAACCATGTACTTGTCCTTCTAACAACATCAATTAGAGCAGTTGCCAAGTAAAATGCTATGCCAACAAGCACCGAAATCATCGCGGTTGCCATGTTCTTTAAGGTTGTTGGGAATTCTTGGTAATACAATGATACTTGTCCCGGATAATGAAATGCCTCCGCAATACCAACAAGTGCTAATTGTGGGACAAGCCATAAAACTGACATAGGCACAATATTATTGGAACCTTGATCGGATTTTGCTACATTTAGCCTCTTTGACTCGACTAAGGCTGAGACACCCATACTCAGAAAATTGAGCACGTGTCCGACCCCAATTCTCTGGAGTGGAGTAAGTGATTTACCAGTCAAATTCCTCCAGGTGGGAAAGAGAAATTTGTCGAACAGAGCTAGGAACAGGGCAGTAGAGATTAGGACAAAGACGAGTATAGAACCAGCTGGGATTTGGAAATTGGGTCCTATGTGGCGGTCCATTGCTAAAGCTTGAAGGACTGACAAACTTGCTTGTACACCAATTGTTGTGCCAAGAAAAAAGCTACTTGACCAAAGTGGTAAGATTCTAATTAACGTTTTGAAATCTTCGACTTCTTGTACTGAACAAAGTGTCCATCGGTTAGTTGTTGAACCATCTGGTTTAACATCACCTTCACTTAAAATGGCGGCACGGTTCAAGAACCTGCATCATATATAAGCAACTTCAATAGTACTCTACAAAAGTATGAGATATGCGTAAGCTGACTGGACATCATTATTATCACACAAAAGTTACTCTATGAAAGGAAGTGCACTTGTGGCACAACAATTTTTTTTTTTTTGGAGATAATTTATACTTTCAAGTCAAAGTGTATTCCATAACCAATTGATGTAGATCTAATAAGTAGACAAAAATGTGTGTCCTAACAATGTAAGCCTTTTAAAAGAGATATATCATTCACAATTCAATAGCTTAAATCTGTAATAAAAAAACCAAGCACACAAATCAATATGCTATCAAAGTAGGCAAAGCTCCAAATTTTGGTCTCGAGTACTAGCTATCAAGAAAATATATAATTTATTCACAAATCAATAGCTTAAATCTATAATATAAAACCAAGCGTACGATTCAATATGCTATCAAAATAGGCAAAGTTTCAAATTTTGGTCTCATGTGTAAGTGTTATCTATCAACCAAAAAAAAAAAAAAATTTATCTGTTTGAACCAAATAAATCAACTTGCCCGTGACGTGTGAGCCTGTCTCGTCCAGAAATTGATAAACAATAAAATATTTCAATCTCCATTAGCTTAGAGATAATATCGGGCCATAAAAGGAAAAAGGTGCACCATATTACTGTCGAAACAGTCGACTAATAAAATCTTTAAAGATTTGAAGAGACAAACATAAAGATATGCTGACACCTTCACAACAGCACCACCAAAAACTTTAATCATGCCACGACCATTTGGTCCCTTCATTTTATTTGTGCTAATCTGGCATATCTAAAAGTATTTTTAAAAAAAAATTAAAATCTTATGCTTTTATATGCATGAAAGGAAATTTTAACTGTCCGACTTTAAAGTAGGGAGATCCTATGTCATTTTTTCTACACAAAAGAAAAACACACACACATATATAGTCTTACCTACGCATAGTGAGGTTCGGTCAAACACGAGCTTGGATTCGGTGTATACCCAAGCTCTAAGGTAAAACAATGATACTCATTTTATTTTAATTTATTTATTTAATTTTAATGTGATATCGATTTTAAAAAAGTAAACAATTCAAATTTTGTGGTGTTAAGTTAAAGATATAACAATGTATCAAACTATTTTTTAATTTTGTGATTTTAAACATGTCATATTAAAAGTTAGAATTAAACCATCATAAAAAAAGTGAAAGAAATATTTTTTTAAAACGGAGTAAAAAAGAAAGATAGACAAATAAATTGATACGGAGGGAGTACTAATTAACACCAAAGGCAATCATGAGATGGATAGATGTATTACCTGAATGTCTTCGAAGGTACAACGGCTAATGCTTTGGGTACAACGTAACTATGTCCGTGGTAGAAATCGTCACCAGTCGATGGAAGTGGAACTTTTCTTTTCCTAATACTTGCAACAACAACGCGAGCCAAACTAGTGAACGGACTCCCTTGTGGCTTAAATTTGGTGTAAAATCTGCTTCCCATAAGGAAAATGACTAAAGCAACAAAATTGGCCGCAACACAAATGAAAAATCCAGCTTTCCAGCTCACGTTATCTTCAACATAGACAATAGCTGTGGTTGCTATTACAGAAGCAGAATACCAAAAGAAGAAGAACCAGTTGAAGAAAATCCCCTGATCCTTTGGCTTATCAGCTAGTTGGTCGGCACCAATTGTTGGTAGGGTCGATCGGGTACCGCCACTCCCTAGAGTCGCCAGAATTATGGCTGCATAGAGTACTACATATTGAACTCTTGGTGTTGGGCTGCATGAGCTTGAACCAACTTCACAGGGTTTAGGCCTCAAAGAATCAAGTGTCGCTGTTAAAGCTAAAAGGATTGTGCCCTACAAGTAGAAACCGCAATAATACAAGTACTGTTAGGAATGTGCAATATGTTAACTCTATCTTTGTCTCAATTTATGTGATATTATTTGATTTGACGTAAAATTTGAGAAAAAAGAAACTTTCAAAATTTTATGAAGGGTTAAAGGGGAATTTTAAAATAAATTTATTTTCAGTTATCGAAATGTGACATTTTCTTTGGAACAGACTAAAAAAGAAAAGTACCTCGTATAAATTGAATAAAAGGAGTATAACCCTCCGTTCATATATATTACTCCTCTGTGTTTTTAAGTTATTAAATCCTTAGGAGTACATTAGGCTTAGTTGATCAAAGGTACTAGCTAATTGACAAGCATCAAGTATTGACAAAAGAGTTTGATTCTATAAATATAATATAATTACGTGATTGAAGATAAGTGTTGAATTTGACAATAACTAATTTATCTGTTTATTAAAGAGAAAGTACTTCTAATAATTATAAGCACTTTTCAAAATCATTTTCTTATTAGTGAAATGGTTGATATGGCGTCACAAAGCTAATTCGGAAAAAAACAAAATTAGAAGTATTTTTATAGCAAAAAGAATGAATATCAGAAATGGAATAGAGAGAGTTAGCAGTTTAAATTATTTTGGAAAGAGTTCCTTCGAGGAGTTAAAAAAAGTGTTAGGAATGAAATTTTTTAAAAATAGAAAATATGCTAAAGAATCAAAAACACATCTAAATATTCCATTTTTTAAAGTTTTGTACTTAAACTATAGGTATTCACTACATTCATCTAAACTATCATCACGCGTTTATCGAAACAGACCTCAACTCTTTGTTGTCTCCTTTTTCTATCTGCACGGTGATGATATTTCAGGTAAGAAAAGAAAACAACTGGTAGTTGAAGTGTGTTTTAATAAATATTTGATAATAATTCGTGTAGAAAAAATAAATAACTAATATAGATCAGATAGAAAATTCGAAAAATCAAAATATTTTAGGTATATTTTTTATCATTAACTTATTTAAAAAATTAGTCAAATATCTTTTTTGTTAACTGAAGGTATATATAAATAAGTCAAAGAAAATGTTTATAAGCTGGTTTAACCAGCAAAGCAATATAAACTTACTCAAACTTCCTCTAAGAAAGGCATATAAATTTAACTTGGTCAAACTAAAGTAGGTACTAATAAAATAGTGGTACTTACCAATAGTGAGATGATGGATGAAATCCAAATGGTAGAGTAGCAACCAAGAAAAGAGTCAGCAATAATTGCAGCAAGGACAGGAATTAAGCTACCAGCACCATTAACCAAGTTTGATATTTGAGCAGCATCAATGCTCTCCACATCAAATTCCTTTATCAGATACACAATTAGGTTGCTTGTCCAACCTCCAAATGCTAGGGTCAAGCCCACTGAGCTCGCTGTTTTATTTTATCATACAATTAACTTCAAAATTGAGTAATGGATTTATCGTATTTTTTAGGCAGATAATTTGCTATAACTTGTTAAGTTACACTCATCACGTAACAAATAATTACATTATTATCCGTGTCAATAAAAACATATAGAAACGAAGTTCAAGTCTATTCCGGAAAGAAAAGAGAGGAGACGAGAGACCTATGATGAAGGGGAAGGTGATCCAGCCTCCAGTGCTTCTCGAAAATTGCGCCTCCGATGGAGCTTCCATGGTTGAAAAAACAGTACAAAGGATAAATAATATAACTTCACAACTTTTGGGAGAACACTTATATATGGGTGATGCTATGTCCACAATTTGACCACAACACACATTATATGTATATGTATATATGATCAGCCCAAAAAATATCTGTAAATATGGACCTTATTGTGAGACTTTGGAAAGTGAAGTTTCATAAAAAGGACGAAAACCTAACAATGAGCACAAAGATATAAAGTAAGAAACCCATGCGTTTAGTGGCTTTTTTTTTCCATGCGCTTAGTTGACTTTCAGGAAATAATTGCTGTACTATTTCCTCAATTTCAATTTTTTTTTTTACCACATTCTTAATTTCTAAAGTTAAATCTCTTAATTTTGATATAAATCTAAATATAAAATCTTTAATTTTATATAAAATATCATTTATATATTTAAAAATTATATTATTTTGACTCGTGTGAACTTGGATGGAGGGAGTAATTTTTGATATAAATTCTACATATGTATGGTGTACATTTGCCACCAACGATAAGGATAACACATTGTCTTGTTCATACAGTATTTAGCAAAATGGAAAGAAATTGCCCAAAAAAAAAATTGTCGCATTGATAATTTTTTTAATTTTAACTTTTCACATGATATGTTTAATATAATAAAATTAAAAAATATTTTGATATATTTTTACATATATTTAATTTAAAATCATAAAATTTAAAAAATTTCATTACCCTTTTGAACTTTATGTTAAATCAAAAATAAATTAATTAATTAAAACGGATAATTAGTATAACTTCACCTACTTGGTACGTATGTTTCTAATGGCTTTAATTGCAACAGTTCATTTGATTTGATATGTCTTCTGGTGTATATACCTGACAGCTTCTTCCCTTTAATATTCGAAGTCGTAATTAGCTTTCTGATAAATTAATTCAACCGAGCACATCAATTAAAGATCTTGTTTATCAAATAATTTTTTTGATTAAAAAAATAATAATTTGATAAGTTAAGAAAATCTCATTAAAAATAAAATTCATATTGTAACAAGTAGCATCAATCTGTTAAAGACATTTTTCTCACAGACATCTTTTTTCTTTACTACATGATCATAATTAGACTCTCACTTTCAAAATCGATATCCCGATCACGTAAGTCAATATTTTAAGAATGAAAAAAAAATCTTTTGCTGGCAAAATTACTAAATGTTTTTTTTCCTAATTGACCAACTTCAAATTAAGAAACTGGGACTACACAAATATATTAATTTCATTATTTATCTGACCGAATCAATCAGTTCAGATGTAATTATTGGTATATATCATCGTTTTAACATAATAAAATATTCTTAATATCTAATACCACAAATTAAATCACTCAAGAAAGAAACGAAAGAAATAATTTTCTAGCCTTTATAAAATCTTTTTAAAGTTTTTTTACAAAGAGCTTTTCATTTATATGTATAGAAGATCATTATTTTTACGGTTAAAGGATTTAAAAATGCTATTGTTCCTCTATTCAAGTTATAAAAAATGCAAAAAATCTTATTTCCTAATTAAAAAAAGAATCTGCTAACCTGTGCTCTATAATTATTATGATTATCTATTCTTTTGTTATTAATTGTTTCTTGGGGTGTGTTATATTTACAATATTATTAGTTAGTTGATTGACTATCTTAACTTTTACTTTATTATTAGTGAGAGTTTGATTCCTCGTCCCCTTTTCCGCCACGGTGTAGTAACAAAATTTTCTTAAAAGTGTATTATATTTAAGCATTTTTCTAGTTAGTAACCATCATTAATATTAACTCTGAACCAAGTTCAAAGGCTAGGGTCCCATCCCACGTTGAATTTTATGTTTCAAATACTTAGGTATTTGATTTTAATCATAATGAGAAGAGACTTTCGGAGATCTGAATTACACTTAGAACTAAGTGGTTAATCCGATGATATGTCATATCATTGAGCACTGGTAGACATCAAAATTCACATCAGAGCTTCATTGTGCAAATGAAGGAGCCTCTGCCTTATCAGATGACTGGTGAATCTGCAACTTCTGCGCAAGAGATCTGTATCTCAATAAATAATCAAGACGTCATGCGGAAGTTAATAACTATAAAATTTTAACAGCGGTAAATCAGACAAAGAAAAGTATATAATATGTGCGGTGGCGGATCTTGGATTTAAAGATAGTGGGTGCTCACATCCTTTCACATAAAGTTGTTAGCAGTCACGTATTATAAATATATAACTACTCGAATACATCAATAAGAAAAAGTAAATGATAAAACAATGGTTAATGTTATCATCACCAAAAATAACTTTTAATCACAACTCACAATAATCTATTAGTAATATTATTATAACAAAAAAGAAATTTCTAATCTTAAGTCATTACCGTGCTTGACAACTTTTCATATCTTGAAAACAAGAAGGCTACTAATATTTTTATAATTTAGTTAGACAAAAATATGAAAAGTGGAAAAACAAGAAAGCTAAAATAAGCAAAAGGTCAGCAATGAAAAGATATAAAAAGAAGAGTAAAAAAATGTATATATAAAGAAATTTCAATTTGCCTTCTTTTAATGAAAAAGACATGTTTTGATAAAGATTCGAATTCTCGCTGGGGCAAATCAGCACACAAAATTTCAACTACAGAACCAAAGCACCAATTAGACTTCTTAATTTGTGGGTGCTCGCGAATATTTTATATCAATTTTCTAATATTTTCTATACACATATACAACGTTTTCGTCGGGGTCAATGGGTGCTCGAGCACCCGGCACGGTATATGTGAGTCCGCCCATGGCATGAATATGTGTTAGGTCAATTGACCTACATATAAAAACTACTAATATAAGAATATTCTAAAGCTATTTAGAGAATAAATCTCCCCCTAAACAAAACACTCTAAACGACTATATTGTGGATACTATTGTGTTTTTATATGAGAAGAAAAAGATGTTTTATTTACATTCTCCTCCAAGAAAAAAAATAGCTCTAAAAGACCTATTGTGCCTAGAAAATCTTTTTGAATTTGAATCCAAATAAGATAGGAAATTGTTTGAGAATCAATAAGTGAAGTACCAAGCTCAAGAAATTAAGGTTCTCTTTTGCCAGGGAGGAGGAGCCTGTTCATCCATCAACTGATTTTCAATCATCACATTGTTACATTGAGCAAAGTGTTAATTGTCATTCTAGCGGACATGATCTTTTAAATAGGCGGAGCTATCAACTTGATAGGTTTTATTTAGTTTGCTTCTCTGCATCTTTTATTGAGTCTATGGATCCCGCAATTTTGCCAATTGGTAAAGGGAGGGCTCAAAATGAACTCAACATCTCTAACTTAGACATGTATGTCTCCAAGTTTTCTTCCGCAATTAAGTGCTTTTGAAAATGAGGCAGGACTTCAATTACTGATGCAAAGATCTCCATCTCTGCATCAGAATCAGAGATTTGTTGATGTGAGGGACAATTTTTCTCCATTTAATGATTATAGAATCTCTTCCAGGATTGTTGATCAAACTATGGCTAACAATCTATTAACATTTTCACAACTCAGTCTTCCTCAGAGTAGGAACTCTGTCATGTCAAATGGCCACTGGGATGGGTGGAATTGTGTTCAGAGTGGCAGAACTCCTCCAAAATGAATGGCTGGGATTTAACAAGTTCTTCACTGGATATGACGAGTCAGGAGATTTACAAATAATAGATAATTTGGAATAGAATTAGAGGTTTGTTAGGCTGAGATAGGGGATGTCATATGCTACTACCATATTTTCTTGAGATTCTCCATATTATAATGCTAAATGGCATGGAAAATTAATTCAGAAAACATCATATTGCGAGAAAACATGACAGACTGGTATTCTGGAAGGCGAACGCGATTCAGGACGGTCTGATTGAAGCTGCTTTCAGATTACTGAAGGATCAAGCACTTTAGAACAGGGTTATCCAGAAATCAACCGGTTACTTCTCTACTGAGTCTATTAACTTTTCTTCGGTACTGGTAAGTATACGAGGATAAAAAAAACTTTCTAATATCATAAATGTAGTAAGATGGCAGAACCACCAACTCTGCAGTGGGCTTTCCGAATCATGACCTAGATCTTTATTATGAATTTTCCTACGCATGCTGTATCATTCCTGATCTTGGCTTGAGAAAGTTATAATTGATTTAGTTTTGCCTTAGATATGTCATGAAATCGTCCACAAGGGGGTAGCCTATCTATTAAAGGGCTGGTTGACAACCCTAGCAGAGGCGATGCGAGTTAAATTCTTCCCTTCTTTCTAAACCATGGTGGGTGAGCATTGTTACCCGATATATGTGTTGGTGGAAAAGTAGCAGGTGCTTGGTGGTTTGGTTAAGGCATGCGCAAACTACGTTGTTCCTTAAAAACAAAAGATAATGTGTGAAATCTTGTCAGTCTAAGTTTGCTTGGTTAGCTATGATGATTGCTTAGACAATCAGTTAATAAATATATAAGAAATCTAGCAGTTTCATTGAACCAGTAGGGTATCATTTGCTTAGAAGTCATTTGTTGGACGATCTTCCATATGCCGATTCCCATTATGAAATAATCTTGTAAATATCTGATCATCATAAGTATAATAGTAACCAAGCGGACCTAATTATTTGATAAGCTCGAGAGAGATAGTTCCCTCTGTTTCCCTTCCTCTTTTGCTCACGTGGTTGCCCGAAACTGTTTTATATGTATATATTTATGTCTGGAAAGTTATTTCTGTTTGATTACTCATAAAAAATAAAAAATAAAAAGAAGATGAAGTTATTCCTGCTTGATTGTCTTTTCATGTTCTGCTCCTTGATCGTTGAGTCATTAGCCCAAGCTAAACTGTTAGGAGTGGTTGGTTTTCACGAATTGTCAAAGTTGATCTATGTTTTGTTAATAAGGTATGCTTCCGTGTTGAAAGATTGTCTGAAGTTTGAACGTTGTCTTATTGGCAGCAATAACAATTACTCATCAATACTAGTTGGTATCGGTTATATAAATTCTCTGTTTACTTCTTTTTATCCTAGTGTATTTCACTACAGTACTGGGTTTCCAGAAACTAGATGTTCTACAAATTTCACACTTTCTCAAATGCTGGGATTTATTTTTCTAGGGAAGTAAATAAGACTATGTGCGCTTACCAGCTTGGCCAAGGTTTGAACTCAAACTAGTTCTGTAGTTTATCCATCTTTTGCTTTCATTGGTTGTTCTTTGCTAAAGTTGTATGGATCCTTAGAGACTATAGGTCTCTTGAGACTATTCCTCTTATCTAAAATAATCCGTCTATTCAAAACGTAACATATATTGACCCATTTGAAAGCCTATTTAAGACAATCAAACAAATATTGAAAACTTATTATTTCGAGTACCAAAATTCTTGAAGCAGGCAGACAAATTTGAAAAAAAAAAAAAAGGGAGACTCCTCAATTTCGAGCCTTTTCGTCATCAAATGGGGTGTCTGAATTAGTACCACAAGTTTTAATGTTTCTTTAATACTTAAAGCCATTGAACTATTCGAAGGGCGACCGACCACAAAAGCAGAAAGCCTAATCCTCAGTAGTACCTAGGAGTGGCAAACACGAAGGGTCAAAACTAGATTAAATAAAAATTAATAAAACATTTAACTCGTTTATATTTAATATAAATTAAGAAATACGTCAACAGACTGATAATAATTATATTATTCATGATTTTAGAAATAGTCGGGTGAAAACATAAGAAAAAAAATTAATCTAAGCTTAGACTTTCGAAAAATAAGAACTCATGAAAAATAACAAACAACAAATGGATATTGATAGTATGGACATCTATATTATCCATCTAGATAGATATTTTTTAGTGAATAGTGAATAATATCTGATTCATTTTTAAAGAATCAATTATCAAAGTAATAGTTAATGGGTCGGATTGGATGATTACTTATTTTTTAAAACCATTTTACCAGCCCTAGTTGTACCAAATCTGAGTCAAGACCGACAGAAGTGTGCTAAAGTGCCAATGGGTATGAATTAGAGCAATTAAATCCAACTTGACTTTAGGTCCCCACAATATTCAATCATTAATGGAGACACTAGTGGTGGAGGGAAGAATAGAATTTCGCACCAATGTAACATTACGGTAAGCAATGAAAACACAAACGTATATTATTGCCATTCTGCAAGGGGAGTTTGAATCCTTACCCTCTTCAGATCCTGAAGCAGTTCTAAAAATATCCAATCCACAAATATGTAATTGACTTGACATTTAATTCTTATAAAAGAAATCAATGACTATGTTTTCTCCTAGTTACTAGTTACAGAGGAAAACATGTTATGGAGGTGGTATGCGGGGGCTGATCTGGTAAAAGCACTGCGATGCATTTGTTGAAGGTGTCAATCCAGATGCCGAAGAAGTGATAGAAGCAGCAGATGGAATGAAGAATCCTGATGATGCTGCAGTGCAGAACATTGTCAATGGAGTTGCATCAACCTGACTGGGGATTTGCAATGCCCAGTTTGGAGGTTGTGATGAACCTATATCCTTTCTCTTGTCATATGTTCTTCCCTGCGAAATGATTTTAATTACTAAGATGAAGCTTTAACTGTGGTAATATGCTATTTTAACATCCTCCAACCTTCATAAACCTCCAAGGATATAAAGAGAAAACCAAAGAAAAAGTCTTCATCATTAAGTTTTATACATCTAGTCTTGTAACAAAGTCTAGTTATTAACCTGCATGAGAATCAACTCTTTTGTTCCATCTCTATACTACTTTCTAATATTACCAATTATGTCCCAATTAATTCTATTGATCTCCCTCTTCCATTTATCTTATCTATGGGAGAAAAGCAAAACGAAGTCAAAATATATAAAAATCAAGAAAGACAACTGTGAGAGGTGGAAGACAGGACGAAGCAAGCAAAAGGCTTTTCTTCTTCCCCTGTTCTCTTTCCATAATTTTTCTTTTTATATTTAGCTTATCATGAATCTTAGTTATATTAACAGAGAGGGGGGTTTTGGAAGGTCAAACTAAGGATGCATTCAATTTAAGAAGTGGCACAAAAGGGCACAACAGAAGCATTGAAATTTGAATTAAGATAGAGCGCCCTCATCGATCTGTCATCTTTGTTTACCTTTACTTTTAGATAACAGCTTGCAGTGAAAAACTAGCTATGATCCCACACGAGAAGATGCACCCAACGAATAACATAGCCATTATTATCCAATAAATGACCGAGTACAGAACATTGTTAAGTTAAAGACAAATTTTGTCATGGGACATATAAGTTCTCTTGTTGCTTGGCTTAGTCACCACAGCCAGTATACTATCACTGATTCTCAGCCCCACAAAACAACCAGAAGTAAAAAGGTGAAATGTTTCATACAAAACAAATGATCCCAGCACTAGAGCGAAATTGTGGGGGCATGAATGTGGCTATTTTGGCAACATGCAACAGAACCAGAAGTATAAAGGTAAAATGTTTCATACAAACAACTGAGAGATGCAAATTTGACCATAAGTGAGGAAAACAAAACTAAAAGAAGATAAATGGGAGTTCCATCACTGTATTTGGCCCAAACTTTTGGCTAAAGGTAGAGTTGGTATCTTACCTCGTAGCTGGGAGAGAAATTAGAATAGATTCCAGTCCACAATTGAGCATGTTGTGACGTCACTGATAGTCCCTTGAGATGTGAACTTCCAACAATTACTGGACCAGGTTTATCCATCTGTAGTTAAAGAGCATAAATAAATTACTACAATCTAAAAAAAATAAAGATTAAAGATGCTCATGAAAATGTTTCATCACAATCATGAATGAACGGGAAAAGCCATTTGTATTAACAAAAGGAGATTATATTACTACCAATAATTTATACCCGGATTTGTATTTACTGCAATAGATTCTCTTGCATATGAACTATGAAAGAAATGAAAATAGAAGACTAACATAAAAGAGAACATTTTAATCCAATTGAATCTGCACGAACAGAAGCATATAAGCTCTTCTGCTAATACCTTTGGTTTTGTTGCATCTTGCATATCATAAGGATGATAGCGAGAACCTCCCAACCTGTCATTTTCCTTTGAAGAAGAGGTGGATATCCTCAAGTTCAGATCAAGATCATGCTGGCTACCTGCATCATAGGCATCGCAAATGAGATAGACCAGATATAGATAATGCCTGTTGCTTTGAATTAGTGACAACAGTTTGGAAATGAGTAAGAACTTTTGAGCAAACCTTCACACTGAGTTTCAGACATTGTTTCCCCTTCATATGCACTTGGCTCAAAGTTGGTAACAGCCTCCCTTCCACTAGTTTTAATTGCCGCTTTATCATAAGCCCTAATTTGCAGAAAAATAAAGAGGGAGATACTGGTTGGATGACACATGATTGAAGTTGAAAATTTAGGATAACATCATTATCAGAGAGAGGGTAATTCAAGATCATTAAGACCTTGCAGCTTCTACTTCACTGTCGAATAGCCCAAGATATATATACCTGCAATATAAGCAGTGCAATCCTCACTATGAATACTGTAGTACCAATGGTTTCTTCTTCAAATACGCATGTTAAACAGATTTATATCCCATTTTGGACCAACTATTATCCTAAGCTGTAATCTACTTCTACAAGAATTTTAATGAGTTCGTTCCTTACTTTTTCCCGAGGAACTGCCCCATCCGAGCCTCCCATCTGCCACATTTATGTAGTGTCACTCCTCTGAATTTGGAGGTCCCTCTTGAGAAACCATTGCTATGGCGTCGCAGCAAGTGCACAAATTCTTCTTTACCGAGGTTTTTCATCTGTGTTAATTTAAAAAGAAAAATGTCCAAACAGTTCAGAATATGATTCATATATTTGATGTCAATTAAAACAGAAACAATTATGAGCCCAGAGAACATGGTCTAGACAAGGGCTCAATAGTGACCTTAACATATTTGGGCAAATTGAATCTTCGAATTTCTAACCTGTTTCATATCCTCCTCGTAATCACTTAAACTAAAATTGATATCAGCATCAACACCCCTGAACTTAATTGCAGCTCTGTCATAAGCTCTATACAATGGAGAAGAAAATTAATACAATCAAATCAGGGAAGAGAATGGAGAAGAAAATTGATACAATCAAATCAAGGAAGATTTGATTTGGGAAATAACGTAAAATTGAAAAATCTGACAAAATGTATATTTGGGAACTCGATGACTTTTACTTTACCTTGCTGCTGTATGAGCAGTATCAAAACCACCTAATAAAAAGCAACAGCAGAAACCAATCAAAAATTACCAAAAATAGAAGAAAAGTATAGACATAACTTTAGCACCAAAATCTACAGAAACAACCAAATTAACCAAACTGTATAATTAAAATAGCAATATCCATACCCAAATATACTTGTTTCCCACAGTCCCTGCATCCAATAGTAATTATATTAACAGATGATTTATCATTTTGCCAATAAATGTCAAAAAATTTACAGCTGGAGAACTAACCATATGTGTGATTCCCATCTACCAGTTCGTCTGTAAAAAGTGACGCCCCTGTACTGTGAACTTCTTGACCTTGGCCCTCTCCTACTCTTCTTCAATTGCTGTTTCGCTTGCTCGGGTTGTTGTGGTTGTAGTATTCCCACATCTCCAAAACCGATAGAACTGGACCGATGGGAGGAGAGAATGACCCGATCGGCCTGTTTCCCGTTCAACTCACCGTCATCAACCGGAAACAACTGCCGAGTGACGAACCGGGACTGAATAACTTTCTTATTCTCTCCGTACCCTTCCTCATTATCGTTGTTGCTGCTCCTGCTAGTTTCAGCTCCTCCACCTTTGAGGATGCAGCTCCTCCACCTTTGAGGATGCCGAAATTGAAAGCGAACAACTCACCGGCGCGTGTGGGACACGAGTCCCCGTCGCCGGCACTTGTTGTAGCCTCCGCATTTCGTAAGGATGAATTGGACGTCCCTGATTCATCAACTACAGAACCTTCCGGAAGCTCATTGAAGATTACGCCTACATTGAGATCCAACGTCATTCTCTTCACCTCCAATTACACAATCACAGAACTATACTGTATTTATATATACAACTTCTCAGTTAAACAAAACGATTCTGCAAACAGCTTGTACTTAACATTCTTAATTAACCGTCAATCAAAAACGCTTTGCTTCAGCTAACAATGAAAAACGCAAAAACAGAAATCATACGAACTGTGATTTCCATTATATAAAGGATTAAGTGTCTAGTTTCGAAAAATTCAACAGAAAAGCTGATCAAAGAAGAGTAAATTGTTGATCATGTGAGGATTCAACGGAGATAAATTTCATTTACTTAATATAACTATTAGAAGTATATAGAGGAAGCGTTAGGCCGGTAGGGGTAGGGGTAGAGGGTAGGAGGTAGGGGTGGGTGAAGAAGAAAGATGGGACGTGTGAGGCAACTTTTATGTGAGTTGTGTGATTTGTGAGGGTACTTTTGGTTCCTATTATTTTGGGGAAGACTATGGTTTATATGGAAAAATTACAATATCTTTTTTTTTACCATTTCTAGTATCTCTTGCTTTTACCAAAAACAGAAAGGGGCCCCCCCGTCCTCTCCGGCCGGTCCCAGGCTTTTTCATTTTGTTGTCTATTCTGCGTGTATGTCTTTTTTAATCTTCGCGATATTCATATTTTTATTAAGATTTTAATTAATTTTAAATTTTTTAAAGAAATTTTACTTTTGGTGAATAGACGCTTCTTATTAGAAGAAATTTTATATTTAGACTTTAAGATTTTTAATTAAAAATAAATAGTAATTATTATTTTATCACAATCTTTAATAATCTCTCTATGCAAAGGCGAAACTACATGGAGCTCAGAGGGTTCATTTGAACTCTCTTGTCGAAAAATTATATTATATATATACAATTAAAATTTTATTTTATATATGTATATATATTATTAATCCCCCTTAGCACAAGTCAAAGATTTAGTTCAGCAGTAAAGGGGTTCATACTTTCACTTCATGTGCGCGAATTTGAATCTGATTAACCTTGATATTTTTGAACTCTCTTGATAAAAATTCTGACTCCGTTACTACCTCTAGCCTCTAAGTATATCATTTGTGTTTGTTTTTTCTTTTATTTTCTTTGAGATTAATAACTGGAGACTAAAATAAAATTAGTTTATAAAGGTTCCTTTGACCATGTGGATAATCAAAAGCATAACAACTAATTAATGATGTGGCGAAAGATCACCAAGCCTTTACGTGATCACAAGGTTTAGATAGATATATTAACTAATGACGTTATATATTACACTAATGACCCAATTAGAATTAAAACATTATAACCATCAGATCCCCTTTTGGAAACTCAAAAATCAAGCAAGGACCTTTTGTGCAAATTAAGAAGCATTGGGTTCTCCATTTATTAATATATTATTGTTAATGGGGTCTTTGTTCTTGTAAATGGCTTACGATAATGGATTCCTTGATGGGTCCGAATGAATAGTCTCCTTGAATTTGTCCACTTTGTGCCTTTGGACCTTCAAATTCTGGACTCGAGTATCATGTGTGCGCGTATATTTTTATTTTAATTAAAAATTTAAATTATATACACAAATAATATATTAAATTTTTTTTTTAATAGCTATCAGTTATTGTAGTTTGACTTTAACATAATGGTCTGAAAAATCTATTCATTATCAGTACGCATGATTTATACTTTTCCGTTTTAATTTACTTTTTTTTAAAATATTTTTTGATAATTTTTTAATTTTAATTTTTCGCATGATACGTTAAGATCGCAAGATTAAAGGATATTTTAGTATATTTTACTTATTTTTAATTTAAGGTCATGAAATTTAAATTTTTCTTTATATTCTTTTAATTTATATCAAATTAAAATCAGATAAACAAATTGAAATTGAAAAAGTAATGTTAAGTTTTCGGATTCTTTTCTTAATTTTACGCTTATTTACAGTGTGATACTGTCATGTGAAACCATCCCTTTTAGCTTGCCGATTTTATGCAGAATAAATTGTTTAGCAATTAGCCCCATTTCATAAAGATTATTTATAATACTTTATTCGGAGAAAACCAAATTATACTAAATGATATTACAGTCTTCAAATTATAATTTGAACTCTAATATTTAAATTCGTTTCTACCAAATACGTACATACACACAAGCTGTAGAGGGGGTAAAGAAGAAGACAGATAAGTTGTGAACCTGTACACTGTTGGTATTTATTTAATTATATTGATGGCTCAATTGCAGATATATCTTCTTTTCTAAAATTAAATACTCCTTTTATTTCAATATTTCATATAACAAATTTAAGATATAAGATAAAATATTATTTTAGTATATTATGTATTTTTTAAATTTAATATAACAAAATTTTAAAAGGATAATTTAAATATAGTGTCTGGTTAAATTAAGAAAAATCAAAATCAAGAAATATCAATGGCGGTTCCTTTTATGGAGAGAGCAGGCGGGTGTATTTTGTAAAAAAAAAAAAAAAATTTCTTTAAAAAAATAAATTATTTAAAAAATTAAAAATATAATTTTTTAATAAAAATTAAAAAAAATAAATTTCTCATTCCACACTAATTATCTAATAACTACCCTCCAACTGAAAAAAAAAAAAAATACCCTCCAACAAACCCCACTACAGTCCTACTCAAATTGTACCCATCCCCGGCTGTGCCACCACCCCTATTCCTAGCCTGTCATGGCCAACTCTCTTTCGTTTTAATTTATTTGATTAATTTTAATTTAATATAAAATTTTTAAAAAAATAAAAAATTTAAAAATATTATGATTTAAACTCCAAACATGTCAAATTGTATCAGAAATTTTTAATTTTATAATTTTAAATATGTTATATGAAAACTTAAAATTAAAAGTTGCCAACAAAAATTTTAAATGGATTTAAAATATAAAATCAATTAATTAAAATGAAAAAGAATATTTTATATATATATAACTTTTATTTATTTATTAAATATTAAAATATTTTTAATGAAAAAACATCTTTCGTCGTAGGAAACACACTCGTCATTTCCCTTCATTGCCTAACATGGAGTGACAGTGTTACCCATGCATGTGAGATACTATTAAAGATGGGAAGTGTTGGATAGGTAGCTAGCTCTCTTCATTAAGCACGAGTCTTATTTCACACCCTTATCAAAAGAAACTAATATTTCCTAGGACCACAAGCTACCACGTTTCTCGACATTGAAAGTACATAAACATGTGGGGCCCCCTCCCGAATTTTCAGTGTCCCCCGGATATCTTACACCAATAACTTAATTTACGTATAACCTATTCCATTCCTTCTCTTCAGAAAAATCATCAACTCGATCTGAAAGATCTCCAACGATAAAATTAGGGAGGACAACGGGGCGACTGCGGTGCGAGTTGTTCAACTCTCGTCATCACGCTTACATGTTAAATTTCTCATTTTCAACCTCATTACACTGCACTTATTCCGTCACATCACCATTTTTAAATAAAATATATTTTTTGTTTTTAATATAGTTGTTATATGTTTTTCTAAAAATTTTTGAGAGTAAAATTAATTAATTTTTATAGTTAAATTAAATTTATTATAAAATTTGAATATTAAAATATTATATGAAAAGTATTATAAGTTGTAATATTTTTATATTAATATTATAATAATATAGTTAATGTAGTTTATAAGTGGAGTCTAAAGAAGATAGAGTTCACACAGATCTTATTTTATTTTGTAAGAGGTAAAGAGGTTATTTTTTAAAAAAAATATATTTTGAAATATTAATTAAAATTTATATAATTTGATTAGTATTGCCTTCGTTTCAAAATAACTGGTGGTTTTAGCTCCTACACACCCCTTAAGAAAACTACTCATCCTAGTAAGAAAAATATATTTTTCCCACTTACCCCTAATAAATATCTTTGAAAAGATGTTACTCTCTAATATTTTCTTGATTACGTAAAACTCTCTCTATTTAAAAAATGGTAAAAGTGGAAAGATATCATTAGTGTCTTTTTTATTATATAAAACACCACTTATTTTTAAACAAAATCAAAATGCTAAAACACCACTTATTTTGAAATGAAGGGAGTAGTGTTTTTAGGTTGAGCACACCCTTTAAGAAAAATACTTATTTTAGAAAGTAAAAAATACCTTACCCAATTACCCTTAAAAAATATCTTGAAAAAGATGTAACTCTTTAGTACTCCCTCCATTTCAAAATAAGTGATGCTTTTAGCTCATGCACACCTCTTAAGAAAACTACTCATTCCTAGAAAAAAAATGTATGTTTACCCACTTACCCCTAATAAATATCTTGAAAAAGATGTAACTCTTTAATATTTTACTGATTATGTAAAACTCTATCCATTTAAATAAGGGTAAATTGGAAGAACATCATTAATGCTTTTTTATTATGTAAAACACTACTTATTTTAAAACGGAGGGAGTATTTTCTTGATTATGCAAAACTATCTCTATTTAAATAAGGATAAAATTGAAAGAACATCATTAATATCTTTTTGATTATGTAAAACATCACTTATTTTAAAATAAAACCAAAAGGCTAAAACATCACTTAGGTCTGTTTGAAAAGTCACCTAATAATTGAATTTGAGTGTAATTGGGTTACACGGTTTGGCCTATTTGTTTGACCAGATAATTATATATTAGCATAGAATTAGATATAATTGAAAGGGAGCAATTACACTCTCCAAGTTTCAAAGATAAGGTGAGAATTACACGTAATTGCATAATATAATTATAAGAACACTTTTTAGTCTCTTTGTTTTTATTTTTAATTTTAATTTATGTTTTATTTCAATGATTTTAAATAAGGGTAAAATTTTTATAGTTTGATTAGTATTTTGAAATAGGAGGAGCAAATTTACTCCAGCTATTTTACTCTGTGAAAATATTAGTAAAACAAAAATTAATTCCAGGTCTTGGGATTAACGTCCCACTGCATATATAATAGGTATATGTCTCCCGCTTTCATGTTGACTTGTCTTCACCTTTTCCTCTCCTTTAAATTTAGATGCATTTCTGTCCATATCTCTAGCTATTCCAATATAATTGTGAAAAGTGGAAAACAAAACAAGGTGGGGAGGAAAATAGATTCGTATTTCATGGAGGAGAAATACAACTTTATGATTATTAATGAGAAATATGATATATCAAATATTTGACCTTCACAAAAAACAAATGTTTCGGAATTTCAATGTGGTACTTATTGTTTGGCTCTACCTTTTTTTTCCCCGTCCAGAAATTACTAATCTGTTAAATAGATTGAAAGATGCTGTTTCTAGAATCTTTTCTTCTGAGTTATAATATATTATATATATATTGGTAGAAAGATGCCGGGTTTTTTGGTCAAATTATTAATTTCTAGATAAAAAAATATAATTTTACCTATTTATTTTTAATAAATATCTTGAAAAAAATGTAACTTTTTAATATTTTCTTGATTAGGTAAAACTTTCTCCGCTATTGAAAGAACATCAGTAATGTCTTCTTGATTATGTAAAACACCACTTATTTTGAAATAAAATCAAAAGATCAAAACACCACTTATTTTGAAAAGGAGGGAGTGATTTATTACTTATTTTGGGAGATAGCGGGTATCCCATGAAATTAGTCTAGGTGCGTATAAACTGATCCGAACACTACGATTATTAAAAAAGAAATAAACTTCTGAAATATGTAATTTAAAATAAATTTTAAATATTTTGTGTTGCTATAAATTATTGCATTAAGAATAAAAAAGAAATTTTAATGTTAAATTTCTTTTAATTATGAAAAAAAATCTTTCTTTTCAGATAAATTAAAAAATATATATCATATAAATTGAGACGGAAGTAGAATATAAGTTTCATCTTGAACTAATCTAACAACTTTCTCATGACACTGGTCTTTGATCATGAAATAATCAGTCTTTTTTTATTGAATAATTAAAGAAGAGTGGTTTTACATTATCCAATATCTGGATCATTATAAGATTTATATATGTACACTAAATAAATACTTAGCTGTTGGATAAGAAGCAATAATTATTTAATATATCAATAATTATCACAAACCTTACATACTCGAGCCTTTTAAGAAATATTATCCTACTAGAATAATATATATGCCATGAAAATTCAGATACCATATCTCTCTTTGGATTTGAACCTTTCTCTTTTTTCAAAAAAAGAAAAAAAGAAAGAGGAAAAAGTTATAAACACTGGTAATTAAGTGCATTAACATGTATTAATAATATATGAATTAGATTATGAGTGAATTTATATATATTTTATGTATATATTAGTTTTGCAGGATATAATTATATATTTTATTTTTTATTTGATGTAAAATAATATATAAATTTTTTCATAATTAATATATATATTAATTATATAAAATTTTAAATTAACTAAATATTAAATTAATTTTATATATAAATAACTTTCTTCCTAATTAACTACTAAATAATTTATTCTCAACTCAGCTGCCAAATGACTCCTGATTAGGGTTGGGCATTCGATTTTTCGGTTCGATTTTTTTAAATTTCGATTCAGTTTTTTGATTTTCAGTTTTTCATTTAGTGTATCGAACACCGAACCAACTAATTCTGTCGGTTGATTTTTTTCAAATGCGGTTCGATATGGTTCGGTTTTTCTAATTCATTTTTTTCGGTTATGGGCCTAATTAATGGGCTATTTTTTTACTTACAAAATGAGTTACTTTTTTTAATTAAAAATGAGTTGTTTTATCTTTTTAAATTCAAAATAAATTATTTTAAGTTTGAATTCTAAAGTTTAATTCAACTTAGCTTAATTTTAACTTTTTAAATAAAGAAAATAGCGGGATCAATTGATTTACATTTAGTAATACATACATAACATTTGAATTTTTGATAATAATTTTTCTCATATGCTTAATATCCTTATAGCAAAACCAATAAAAAATTAAGGGTCTTTTAAGATTTCAATAATCTATGGTCCTTAATTTCTCGTTAAATAAATATTATATATTTTATTTTTCTTTCAAAGCATATTAATAATAGTAAGAATTTTCTTAACATGCTAAAACTATTATAAAACTTGTTATTCGTAAAAAAAGAACTTAAACAATTGTGTCAATTATATAAATAATTCTCTAAATGGGCTTTAAAATTTGGATTGGGTGTCGTATTTTTATTTTTTTGAAATTAAGTTATAATTTTTTTAAAAAAAAATATATATATATATAAAATTTCGGTTAAACTAAAAAACCAAAATACCGAAATTTTAAAATCGAAAACCAAACCGAATAACTAAAATTAAGAAAAAAAAAAATGAAACCAAACTAAAAACCTAAAAATCAAAACTAAAAAATCGAATTAATTCAATTTAGTCCGTTTTTTCGATTTTTCAATGTTTATGCCCCACCCTACTCCTGACCCCTAAGGTTAGAAAATGAGCCGTATTTGGCTTTAAGGTATTAATGGTCATTAATACTATGAACAATTGATATTGAAAGTAGCAATAAACATGACAGGAGATGACAAAATGTTCAAAATTTATTGACCGTCATTGAAAAATAGTCTCTTTATTTTATAAAAATAAAAACAAAATTTATATGAATTTTTTATTTTTTCAATGTTATTTATGAAATTATATTAAATTTATTATTATTATAATTCCTTCAAACAATTCATGTTCGTTCTGATATTGCACTTGTTAGGATATATTTATCATGAAGGGAAAAAAAAATCTTTTTTCCTCTCTAGAATTAATAATGTAGAAATTTTCCATTAAAATCATAATTTAATGTATCAGTATGTACATATCAACACATGTCTATTGTCCTCTGCCTAACCTCCTCTAAAATCAAAATAAATAGTAATTAATTATGTAGGGCTAGAGTTCACATCAATTTATTGAGTGGTAAAAATAGACCATGATTTCTGTTGTGACATTTCCTATTTATTATGGTACTCCTTTTTTTTAAAAAAAAAAAATACAAATAATCTTTCCCACCTTTTATTTGACTTTTATTTTCCCAAATCCTGCAAGTTCAAACCCTCTAGCTAGGGTTCTATATATTCCCACGAGTTTCGTACTAGCTTTTGATATGATTACATCGTATCGCTATATCTTTATATGATATTTTATTTACCGTGAAATATTACTAAATTTTTTAAATTTACAATTTGCTTTTTAAGAAATTATTCGTCCGATACCTTGTGCATGTTTCCCGTGGCGGAGACAATCTAGCAGTATTAGAAAATATAAATTTATATATAAAAGTACACTAAAATTACAACAAATAGTATGTATGAACACAAAGAGAACCTATAGAACTTAAATTGTGGATCGATTTCTGCATCTTATTCGGTTCCACCTCTGCCTGTCTCAAATGTGTATGTTTAGCTAATTAATTTTAAAACATGTTTGTAAATATTAGAATAACTATTTGTGTTTGGCCAATGTTCCAAAAATATTTATTGAGGAAAAAAGTACTCCCGTCGTTTTAATTCATTTGTCTTGCCGTCTTTTTTAGTCTGCTTAAAGAAAATGTCTCTTTCCCTTTTAATAACTTTATAGTTCTAACTTTCCACATGGCATGTTTAAATCACAAAAATAAGAACATTTGGTACATTCTACATATCTAGTTTAAGATCAGTAGATTCAAAAGTCTTTTTTCTAAATTTTTTGTCAAGTTAAAATCAGACAAATAAATTAAAACGGAGGAAAAACAATACTTTTTTTTTAGCTTTTAAAAAATAATTTCTACTATTACTCAAAAAAATTTATTTTTCTTTCTAAAAACTTAAAATCAAATACTTTACTTTTTAAACATAAACACTTTTAATTTCTCAGAAATTTAGCGCGTTCCCTCCCCCTTCACATCTTATCACCATATGACCTAATTATAATATATGTATCTCTTTTTTTTTTCTGAATTTTTTTCTTGTGCTAAACTTTTTATTTTATTGTACCTATTAAACACAGGACATATATACATTGGGTAGCCTACTATGTAAAAATTAATAAGGTACCTAACCTCTTTATTTTCCAGGGCCAGAAAGTTTGTGTGCTGTCTCATTATTATAACATAATTATAACTAGACGTTCCCCACAAGAAAAGCAACTAGTAACTATCTTTTTTGGTTCTCCAGACCATATATTAATTAGTTATCAACCTGGCCTCCATAAAAAAAATAAAAAATTAAGATAAAAATCTATTATGTGTCCCTAGCAAATCTGTTTGTGACCCAAACTTTTGTCTTCTCGTAACTATGCTAGATTAATGTAATAGTAATAATGATGATGCAGCAACCTTGATCATAATAAGAGTAAAGAATAACAAATTTAACAATTAAAGTAATACTAATCAGTCAGATCATAGTTACGATAATTATTATTTAAAAAAGAAAAAAAGCAATAATTTTTCTTATGACCTTTTCTTTTCATAGTAATAATACTCTATTCTTTCATACTATTTGTCCGTTTCCACCCAATCAATATTCCAAATCTAGCTAAACTTCAACAGCCCTAAGGCCCTACACTTATTACTCCATCCATCTTATTCAATTTATTTGGCATGATTACTAGTACGAAAATTAAATAAATTAGTATTTGATGTAGAATAATTATAAATTATAATAATTAATAATTTAAAAAATTTTAAAAAAATATTATTTAACTATTTAAATAATAATTAAGATTTAAGACCAGTAAACGGAACAAGTAATATCTTTAATTTTATTCTAATTTATATGGCATATTTCTTTATCCATTACAAAAATATTTTTATTATAAATAATTAAATTAAATATCTAAAATTAATTTAATTATAAATTTTTATTTTATAATTATTTAAATATTTAAGTTTTGAAGTTAATTTTTTTAAATTTTTTTGTGTCCAATTAAAATATCGGCATAAGTTGGACGGAGGAGGAGGAGGGGACTAAATACACCCACGAGCTTCACACCAACTGTTGGCTATTACTTGTGACTACCGGCTGCAACCGATTGAGAGTAGAGCTTACCGTCATCACTTCGGGGTTAATTTAAAAATAAATTATTTTAAAACTGTTATAAAATAATAAAGAAAGAATAAGAATATTATAGAGAAAGAGAGAATGAGAGAAGTTCTTATTTCTCTTGATGTGATGAAATACAATGAAGGAGAATCCATTTATTTATAGGGACAATTCCTCTTAACTTTTCTCCAAAAGATAGACTTTCACTATAATATAAATACATGTATCCACTACAATACAAATACATTTATAGACATTCGCTATAATACAAATATGTTTATAACACTCCTCCTTGAATGTCTATTTGATAGATAATGTGCCTCGTTAAAACCTTACTAAAAATAACCCAGTGGGAAAAAATCTAGTGAAGGAAAAAAAGTACACATATCTAATAATATGCATTTTGGCTACCTCATTAAAAATCTTACAAGGAAAACCTAGTGGGACAAAATCTCGTAAGAAAAAAAGAGTACAACGCGTATTAACTCCCCCTAATGAGAACATCCTTGAATCTTTGCATCCCGATCTTCTGCACCATCTTCTTGAAAGTTGCAGTTGGTAGAGATTTGGTGAATAAATCAGCCACATAGTCACTTGAACGAATCTGTTGCACATTGATATCACCATTCTTTTGGAGCTCATGTGTGTAGAAAAGCTTTGGCGAGATGTGCTTCGTTCTATCTCCTTTTATCAATCCTCCCTTTAGTTGTGTTATGCGTGCTGCATTATTTCATACAAAATTGTGAGTACTTTGTCAAATTTCAAACTACATTTTTCTCTAATGAGATGTATCATGAACCTCAACCACACACATTCTCAGCTTGCTTCATGAATAGCTATTATCTCAGCATGATTTGATGAAATAGCTACGAGAGACTGTTGTGTAGATCTCCAAGATATGGCAGTACCTCCACATATGAACACGTAGCCGGTTTGAGACCGAGCTTTGTGTGGGTCAGATAAATACCCAGCATCAGCATAATCAATAAGATCGGGACTACAATTGTTAGAATAATATAAGCTCATACCGATAGTTTTTTTTAGATACGCGCATTATGTGTTTGATCCCAATTCAATGTCCATAGTAGGAGCAGACTATATCTTCAGGACCAAGAATTTCCTCGTTCTTTTAAATCCGTCAATTTTCATATATCCTTCAGTCTCTCTCGACATGAAAATAATTTCATTATGCGCATATCAAGTTTTTCATATATTGCCAGACTTATGAGGAACCTCAAAATAATTGCATCCACCACAAGAGGACCTATCCATATAATAATGTCAGAATTTACGAAAAATTTTTATGCCACAAGAATCCATTTATATCCACTGGTATTATACTTGAATTGCGTATTTTTAATTGGCCAATCATTTATTTGTCTATACTTTTTGACATATTTGAATTCAAGATCCTCGTCAATATTTATAATATTGAGCGCTACATTATATCAAAGGTATCAGTGACGATCATTTTGATATCAGTTCCAACGTGACATAACTTATTGAGATCTCTTCATTTTTCATTATTTTCAGGTACCTGAACCTTTGCCAAGGTTTTATGAAGTGTTATGTCGTGGTACTTTCTTAGTGAAAGCACTTGCCTCATCATTATGACTATATTAATCATTTGCTCCTCTCATTTTTCAAGGAGTTCTATATTTGGAACCGTTTGGTCTATCACGCTTCAGGCGTCTCATATACCCTATCTTTCAAGGACCTTTCATTGGAGCATTTGAAACTGAATTATAAAATAGAGTTAGCAAATATATCTGGTAATTGATTTGCAATATAAGTGAATTATTTATTGAACTTTAAGTTCACTTTTTTTTCCGAGGATCTAGATAATTCATCCTACACTCATTTTTCAGCTGCTAATCACTTTTCCCCCTAATATTAGAAAAACTAAACATTTATACCCCAAGCTCATTTGGGGACCCATCTTTGTGCGTTGTGGTGGAGCAACTGAATCATATATCGCACATTCAAATTTTTAGATGGAATTATTTGGTTCTTGACCCTGAACCAATTGTAGGGGAACCTTGTTGGCTTGATGCATTCAAGTCTTGCTACATGTTAAATAAATATATCTTATACTAAATTTTATTTGGGAGTTTTATTCTCATAACCAATGATTTAACTATAATTGGAGGTATACAATTTTTGCTAAACCAACATAAATATGAATCAGCATTATCAACATGATTTTATAATTTTGAACTATGCTCTTAATTTAATCATTCGAGCAACAACCTTACAAAAATCACTTGCAAGTTGATATCAAACACATGTGACCATACCATAGATGCATCTATTAGCAAACGGTTCACATGGTAGGTGAATGGGCACATATTCACCCTTTTATAAGTTCCACAATTTCAGGGAATATAATTTCAATCTTGGCTGATCAAGATCATTCTATTACGAGAACAAGCAACACAAAAGAATTCTTGAAGAATCTTTTATTTCTTCAACATATAGCCACGTGAATTCTCAATTATTTTTGTATCACATTTGTACCGAGATGACTAACCAGTTATGCCAACTTATTTCAGTAAACTTCTAGTTTACTTTCGTATGTGATTTCATCATCATACCCATATTTATGTACTACAATAAAAAAAAACGGCGAGTAATCTTTTACATAAATATTTACAACCCGCTTCAATTGTACTAGTATGAAGATATAAGATCTTCCCATAATTTATAGTCTCAAAATTTTTTCTTCAATTGTCCTTGAAACTTATATGTTTCCTTTTGAGACTTACTACAATAATTTAATTCCTTCAGGTAGTAATACATTAGCTCTTCCGGAGCTCTCAATTAGTTTTTGTGTACTACCACATATTCAATCATATCAACATCATTAATAGTTTCTCCACATAGTTTCAATTTTGAAACAATTTTGAATGTTGATGAGCTATACTCATGAACAGACTTATAGTCTTGATGGATCCAATCGTATCGTGCCTTTGGGTGTATGACCATCTTCAGGTGGTCATACTTTTCTTTTAGGCTATTCCACAAAACAAGTGGATCCTTAATCGTGAGATATTCAATTTTAAGAATTTCTTCAAGATGATGACGCAAGAATATCATAGCCTTAGCACGATCTTGATTTGATGCTTTGTTTTCACTTTTAATGGTGTCTCCAAGACCCATTACATCCATATGGATTTCAGCATCCAATACCCATAAAAAGTAGTTCTTGCCCGAACTTTGAAGGGCAACGAAATCAAGTTTCATAAGGTTAGCCATATTAAAAGAAAGAAAAAAATAATACCTTGGCCTTCAAATTTTGAGACAGTAGAGTCGTAGAGCAACAGTATCATCAAAGGAATATCACTCTTGTGGTTAAGTAATACATCTTTCGAAAAGAATTTTTTAATTTTTCTTACCTCAGATCTTTCAAAGTGAGTGCTCAAGGCAGAAACTCGTGCTGATAACGTGTTATAAAATAATAAAAAAAGAATAAGAATATTATAGAGAAAGAGAGAAGGAGAGAAGTTCTTATTTCTCTTGATGGGATGAAATACAATGAAGGAGAATCCATCTATTTATAGGGACAATTCCTCCTAACTTTTCTCCAAAAGATAGATTTCCACTATAATATAAACACATGTATCCACTACAATACAAATACCTTTATAGACATTCACTATAATACAAATATGTTAATAACAGAAATTAGTTATTTTAAATTATTAATTTATTGTTAATACGAGATAAAAAATAATTCAAGGATAAGTTATTCTGAAATTGTTATTTTATCCTTAATATAAAATAAAAATAACAAGATAATTTTGAGATAAATTATTCTGAGATTTTATCCCATTAAGCATATATAAATTCATCTAAAAATTAATCTCGGGATTGTTTATCCTTTATTCCTTATATGAAACGAACCTTAGAGTCGGTTTAAATAGACTTTAAAATTATTTTTAAGTTCTTTGTAATTTTTTTAACATAGGGGTGGGCGTTTGGGCCATCGGATTGGATATGAGAATTTCAGTTTGGATATTCGATTTTCAGATTAAGAAAAGTACAATCAAAATTCAATCCAAATAAGTTCAGATTGAGTTGAATTTTTAAAGTTTGGTTTGGATTTTTGAATTTTCGATTTTGACTTTTGAGCTTTCTAGGTAGATCATAACAAGTAACAATCTCAATTCACCTAATACTTTGCTCTTTGAAATTTATAACTTTCTGCAATTAACAAGAATTGAGGTGACACTACCTCCCATGCCATTTATTAAACTTTACTTACTCGTAAAATATTTTATATTTTTATATTTAATTAATATAAAATCTCATATTGATTTAATATTATGATGGGTCGTAGATATTAATCTATTGGATCATGAAAATTGGCCTTATTAGTATTGAACACATATGGTACGCGTAATTGAGTAGGGTTAAATATAAGGTATAAAAAATTTGAATTTTTGGATATCCAAAAATTCATAATACTAAATCCAATATCCAATCCAAAATCTGTAGTTTTTAAAAATGAAATTCAAAATCCAAAAATTCAACCCAAAGATCCAAAAAATTTGAATTTCGATTTGAATTTCGGATCGGCCCAAACTATACCCACCTCTATTTTGAAGTGTTTGATAAATTTTAGAGTAATTTTTAAATTAAATACTTCTAAGTAAATAATAATAAATAGAGATTTCCCAATTTATTATTCTTGATTTATTTTAGCTTAATAATATTTATTTGTTTAATTAATTTATTAACTTTTAAATTAATCTATTAACTTTTTTATTATAAATAATTATTTTAGCATTCGAAATTTGAAAGGTACTTAAATTCAATGACGACTTCTTACTCTCTTCAACAAATGCTACTATCTTCATTAGTCCACCCTAAACTTCCAATCAATATCTGCCACGTATTCTCTTCTTATCCGAGTATATTTTATGTCGAATTTTCTAATGTAACTTATTGGGTTATAACATAAAAAATCACATATAAAATACGATAAAATTATCAACTATGCACCTATATTATACGGGGGATCTATGACCCCATGAACATATTATTTATTTACCGTAGTTACTAATTAACTAGTAAAGAAAAATATTAATTGATATGCGGCATGTATAAATATGTGTTTATTCAAAATTTAAAAAGAAAAGTTTTGATATATTTTTTATTTGATTCTTTCGTATTTGAGTAATCGGACTCTCATCTTCTTTAAAACTCTATGTTCTTCTTATTTCACTGTTACGATTTTTATCTTTTCTTTTACTTTTTTTTTTCTGAATTATCACTTGATCAAGTTATCAATTTTCATTAGCCATTTGTGTGCTCAAAATTAGTTCTTTATTTGCGGTTGCAATTAATTGGAACAGTAAAAGAAGAAGGACGGAGGGTTTTAAATTAAATGGGGACGATGGCCCGGTCGTTTAGGTTTGAAAAAATCAAATTAAAAAAAGATATAATTAATAAGACTCTCTTTTTTTTAGGTTTGAATAAGTGTGTGTCGCATGTTGCGCGTTAATTTATTTATCAGTACATACGCATGTCGATACAACTCTTTCACGCGTTTCAGCTAATACCTACTTAATACAATCAATATCTACGCCCTGCTTATCATAAATACGAAAACTATAGCTACATTCGTAATTACGCTCCAAAATTACTATAGTTATTTATAAAATTTTCTTCCAAAAAAGAAAATCATATACAGTGCACATAAATTAAACCCTCTTTTTAATAGGTTCCACGTCATCAACAACATATGTTAGTTTCACGCTGAATCCAACAGCAAGGGCTTAGTGAGATATTTCTCAAGAACAATGCTTTATTCCCCGCTTCCAATCTTCATAAATACTATGGAGTAATAAAATGTCTATTAAATACTTAAAATTTTAATTTTGGAAAAAAAAGAAAAAGATTGTTCATTTTCTCTAGTGTCAATCATGTGAATAAGTTAATTATTTTGATATGTGTACCTCCTTTAGTTACATGTGTTACCTTAATAAGTAGTAAATTTTGAATATGTTTCAGTTGAGGCTAATGAATATAATAAATGAGATAACATATTTTATGTAGTTAATTTAATTATTTAATAAATACTTAAAAATACGCACAAAAAAAATTTAAAAATTTAATAAAAATATTTTATCAAATATATAAATATGCAATTAAAACAGCCATAATTTAAATATTCATTTAAGACAAATTTAAGCGCGTGAATTCATACCCCTATCAGTTTCTAGTTTTACTGCATTAACTCATCCATTATTTTTTAGTCATTCATCTCAAAGAAGGTGTCCGTTTCATTTAATATTTATTTTATTCTACTTAAAGATTTTTTTAAAAATAAATTTCCGTAAGTTGCAGGGCACTTTATTTTTGGTTTCATCGGGGAATATAACTTTGGTGGGAGCCAAAGGTAGCTAATTATTTAAAAGTTTGGTGAAACCTAGACACCCACTTGCTACTACAGGAAATATATATCACATCTTATTTAAATATGGGAGAAAAAATTATTAATATCTAAACCTATATATCCACTTGCCTCTAAACAAAAATGAAATTAAGAATTTTGAGTTTTTAGAAAAATAACTTATTGAGGTTTAAATAAAATAAAGCTATCAAATTTTATCAAATCAGTAAGTTGCAATGTGACTCTGCGCCTGCCTCAAAAGGAAAGATAATCATCATTTGTACATCGGAGAAAAACTAAAATATGTACAAATGTAGAATAATGTCCACTCCACGGCTTACAATGTCACATTTTAAAACAAATAATTATTGATGGGATGTACAATTATTTGTATTCTTTTGTAGTACTTGCATCGAATATCTTTTAATAGTCAGAAAAAGAAAGAATTTCGAGGAGATTAAGATGCCAAATCTATAAGATTATAGAATAAAGGAGGATACTGGCACACCAATTCATCATAGTGAAATCAGAAACATACACCCAAATATTATTATATTCCTTTCAATTTAACTATCTTATTTTTCTTTTAAATTTTATATTAAAAATATTGCTTTTATATTTCATAATTTTTTAATTTTAATATCTTATATAACATATTTAAGATTATAAAATTTAAAAGATATTTTAAGTTATCGCACATATTTTATAATTTAAAAATCACAAAATTTAAGTGATCCCTTTATATTTTTCTCAGACTTCATATCTAGTTAAATTAAGACTGTTAAATTGAAACCGGAAGGGTATTAATTTTAGACTCAATGTATTCTAAAAGTTAAAGAGGTTCACTTAACAGTAAATTTTTTCTTTCTTTCCTTCTATTTCTTATGTTTATGATCACACATCAAACTTGATAATTTTACCTATTTTTTTTTATAAATCGAACGTTCATTTGAACAAATCACTAAAGTAAAACTTGATCCTGTGTCCATATGAACATGGAAAAAAAAAAGAAGGAAGGAAGAGGGAAAGAAATCTTAAAAGTGAGTCAATATTTAGATTCACCTTTTTATTCTCAGATTTGTTTAATTAATCAAACACATACTCTACTTTTATATTATCTTCAATAGCTGCTGAGATCAAAGGAAGACAGTTGACAGGTTATTTTCTTTAGTTTATTGGAATTATATTAATTCAAATTCAAAAGCTAGATCTTTTCTTTCCACTTGGAGAAACAAATGATTTGGAATCTTTGAGGACAGAGTGCATGTTAAGGTATTCTTGTTCCAACATCCAAGGTTTAGGTTCTGACTATATATTGTTAACAAATAATATTGTTTAATTACCTTAATATATATATATTCAATAGTTACAAGTAAACCTTAATACTAGGTCGATTGTCACATGCCATGCCAGTGTGGTCCTAGATTAACTGGTAATATAATTATATAAACTTGTCTCTTATTAATTGACAATGAAGCAATCTAATCAACAGCTAAGCACTTTATCCTTAGAGAGACATGAAGAATCTAATAATATAATCAATTTGGACAAATTAAAACAGTTGATAGACTAAACACTCAAATTACTTCGTTTTATTTTAGGATTTTATTTACATATGTTGATAGTACAATTTTATTTTAATTTATTGTATCAACTATCAAGTACTTTATTATCTTGATTATAATTCGATTTATTATTGAAAGATACGCACGATATATCCTAAAAAATAGTCAAGATCTTACTTTTGCTTGTAGCAATTATGTAATGCTAATTAATCCATTTTTGTTACTTGACCAGCCATCAGGAGAAGCAAATACAACGTATTGCCAACTTGCTAATGAGAAAATATTAACCTTATATCTTATTTTATGTGGCATATTTTTAATTTTTTTTTTAGTCTCTTCAAAACTACTTAATCTTTAACGTTTCCATTGTACTCTTAATGATTTAATTTGTTGGGATCCTAAACATCACTCATTTAAATTTTAAAATGACAAGACATGTGAAATTATCACCTAACACCTATTTCTTTTAAGAAAAATTAAAAAAAATAAGTATGTAAATTTTGAAAGAATTTCAGAAATATGCAAAACATATATGTGAAATGTGATTCACACGTGGTCTTTAAATAGCATTTTAGAAATTAAGCCCAAAGAAGTTATATAAGCCCAACTACTTGGGCCACAGACCCAAACCAACAATGATCCATTATATTAGCCCAACTTCTTGGGCCATAGGCCCAGACCAATATTGATCCAGTTCAGCCGTTCCATGAAGTTGTGAAAATGTACCAGTATAAAAATATGCAAGTTCCAATTCAACAATCACATATCAGGTGGCATGAAATGAAAGTTGAAACCCTTCAAGTCTTTTGTTTAGTTTTAAAATATATAGGTTGTATTGAAAAGATTATGTGATTTATGTCTAATTTTACATTGATAAGATTATGGAGGACTCTGGTTGCCCTAAATAATTACATTATTTTTTCGGAATGATATATTAGAGAACTGAATTTCATCAGAACTTTAAAGTTAAGTATGCTTGGTTGTTTGGGTGAGAGCAGTATTAGGATGGGTAACTCTTCGGACAGTCGTCGTATTACATTTCTTTTTTCTCTTTTTCTGAGTCGAGGATCTATTAAGGATAATTCTTCTACCTCAATAAAAGTAGAAATAGAATTTGCATATATTCTATCCTTTTCAAATCTCACTTGTACGAATATACTGAATATATTATTGTTATCGATTATTACTGAACCCACTATGGAGGGTCCAAAGTAGTAACTTATAGTTCAGACTGTCTTAATGATACATGAGTTCATGATTGATGTGAAAATGATGAAAAAGATACTTTTCTTTCTTTTTACTTGATAGATATGCTAAAAAAATTTGTTTCAAAAGAATTGTCAATTTAGAAACTCAAAAAATAATGATAATTCTTTTTTCAACTCTACCTTTAGTACTTAAGTCACTCTAAAATATGGAAAAAAAAATTATTGTTGTATGTTTTCAAAAAGTATGTGTCAATTAATAAAGTTATATTAATCAAGTTATAACCCATATTAATTTTTTTTTAAAAATATGTAAACCTTATTTTATCAAGTTAAAACGAGCCGGGAAAGAGTAAAATTCTAGATCTAATATAAATACAAAACCATCACGAGAGATAGTCTAGACCATTGTTAGATTTAACCGACTGGCTATCAACTTGGAATAAAAAAAGGTCGTGATGCTTGACCAGATAGTACAAAATACATTATTGCATATATAAAAATGTAATTCAAACTTTTGACTAATGGGTAAGATATACAATGTTTTCATATTTCTTTGACCAATAATGGCTTGAGATGATTAGCATGAAAGAGGTGTTACATAATTTAAAATTGTTAGAGTATTGATTTTAATGAGGGACAAATTCATGCAGAGAATCGATCCGTTGTTATGGTTCTCCGGAAAGGATCAGGTTGGCTGAGTGGCGGGAGTCCATGTACAGTTGTCAAGTGTACTGTCTCTGCACAGCTTTACAGGTCTGTAACAGTATAACAGCAGAGGTGCAGCTTTGTGCCAGCGGGTCAACTGTACTAGACCAATGAAAATGCTCCTAGGTTCTTAGAGTGTCGTATACATATTCTTGAAGTGTCACTTTATTCAATATATTCGCTATATTTGCTTTTGTCTTTTACTTATACAAATATATTTACTAAAAAATTTCGACGAACCAATGTCACGAGATACCTCGTGAACTCGGCTAAATTCGCTCCCTTAGCCAATAACCTACTTAGTGATCTGGTCAATTTATTGTGTTGATTATTAGTATTTTACACAAACATTTGTCTTCTCAAGTTACTTCCACTACCAAAAGTTCCTTTTTGTTGGTCGACTTGCTTTACAATCAAATTCATTTTATAACCGTACGGAAAGATTTGTCTTTCGAAATCAATCCTATCTATTATTGTAAATGTAGTAGTTAATTAGTGGGACAAATATAATTATTAGTTATATGTGATTTTGAATAATATATATATAAATCAATTTAATTATATAAATATATTATTTTAAGGGTCAATCAATCCTGAACTCAAATAGAAGTGAAATCGAAATAATCGAACAAAAAAAAATGCTCAATTCATTTCAGTTAAAAAAGAAATTAAAAAAAAAATTGAATCAAAATTTAGTTCTATTGAATTTTACTACAATCAAAGACTCAATTAATAAGTAATTCATATATTTATACAGTAATCACACAAAACAAGTATACGCATGTATTAGTAAGAACATTTATGTAAAATTAAACTCTTAATTAAATATTCTCAAATCTCCATATCATTTTCTTTTACATCTCTTTCTATTCTTCTAAGGCCAAGAAGTTGTTCTAACCCAACGAAATAACGAGCTTTCACTGATTGTGTCTATTTTGAAGTAATTTTCACTTTTTATTTCTAAAATTTATAGTTTTTAATTTTTATTTTGATTTTTCATTTAATGAAAATTTATAGCTCAAAATATTTTTAATGATTACCTAAATTCACCGGGCAAAGTTAATTTCACAATGCAGAACTTTCTAGATAAAGTTTGCCTCGTGGCATGATTTCTATAGTATTTGATTTGCAAGACAAGACTTTTAGAGAATCTGTACCTTAATGAATAACTTCGCCACTGAATTTACGACCTGTGGCATAACTTATGTCACTAAACTGATGATTTGGGCATAACTTGTACCACTGGACTTATGCATTAAGCTTAATTTCTTTTGTCTTTGAGATATAACTTGTGTCACTACACTTGTGCCATGAGGTGTAACTTATGCCTTGGGCGTAATTTCTTTTGTCTTGTAGCATAATTTATGTCATTGAAGGCATAATTTGTGTTTTGAACATAACTTGTGCTACTAAAAACAGAATTTGTCCTTAAGCTCAATTTCTTTTGCCTTCGGCGATAACTTGTGTGACTGCACTTATGCGGTTATGCCTCGAGCATAACTTGTGCTACTGAACTTATGTTTGAGGCGTACTTTAACTGAACTCATGCCTTAATTGCGAATTTTCTTTTGCCTTATGATTATTATTTTTTTTCTGTTAAGGCATTTTTTTATTATTCTCTTATTACTTAAAGCCTCAGAGGCTAAAACTTACGACCAATGATTTTGAAGGATAAAAAATAAAAAGACCCCGTAATAAGAATATTTATATAAATGACCCTGAAATAATCTCTTGACAAGAAAGCTTTTACCAAAATGGGCCCCAAATTAGCATATACACCTAGTGGGTATAACTTTTAGTGACGGAATCAAAATTTCTATATATATATATATATAATTTAACTTAATTTTTTAATAAAAAAAATTCGAATAAACCTCGAATACAAAAAGAATTGAACCCTTAGATCAGCCAGGTTGAACCAAATATAACGAGAATGAAATCCCATATGCATTTTCTGAGAAAGTTAGTAGTGCTACTTTATAATTATTTCTTAAGGGCCTGTAGAAGGAATTTTATATATTATTCTCAAAGACAAAGGGGTTCAACCATAATAATGTCGGTCCTTCACCTTTTTGGTTCTATATAAACACTCCCTCTCTCTTTGTTGAGTCTTCATATTGATTTCTCATCTACTATTTTAATTTGTTTTCCTTCTATTCTCTATCACATTTCAATTTAATGGGGACTTGTTCTCCAACTAACACTAAGAGACAGATAATGAGCTTTCCTCCAAGAAGGGGCAAAATTAAGGCTCAAATATTTGAGAGTTTGGGGGAGACAATATGGTCAATGTCATCAAAAGCAGGGGAAATTCTGGTTAAAATCAAGAATAGGAAGCAGCAGAAAATTGCCAAGAAAAACTCTGGCTCCAAAAGTCCATCAACTTCATACATTTGTGTTGTAATCTAGCAACTGTGATGAGTAATTCTTGAAGCTGAGAAAACCTTTAGATTTATTAACAAACGATGGATACATACTTAATAATGATGATCCATGTAGCGGACTCTAACTTAATAAATATCGGTGCATAGTTATTGTTATCATTCGACGTTCATATAATTACAACCTATGTGAGAAAAAATTTGTGCACTAATTACATTAATTAGTCCGTTTAGTGCAATAATCCAGACTAATGCTCAGAGCAATTATCTGGGCCCTGATGCATAGCACCAAGATTCTAGATGATATATGTTGTTGCTCTTTAATTTGACTTGGACTGACGCACCAAGTCGTCTACCATGAAAACTACCTTAATCTTTAATTAGAGAAAGATACAGATTGTCATGAATATATAATTCGAAATAGTATAAACTCAAAATTATAGTTTTTGCATATAAATGATTAATTAGAGGCAGTTTAATAAATAAATTTAAAAAATTCGATATAGTAATTTATTGTCGTCATTATGATTAGAGAGAATCTGATTTGAGTTCTTCAATGAATATGAAATTACTTATAAGCTTTGAGAGTTATATTGCTGCTTTAAACTCTGAAAACAGTTATTAATATTTGTATTAAAATAAAATACTTATATTATAATATTTAGATATGATTTTTTCTCAAATTTTATATAAACGCGAGATACTTCGTGCACCACGCTATTCTTTAATTCTATATTCAATCATTGTGAATTTTTTATCACATGAAAGAGAAAAAGTATACAATTATCCGATTCAAAAAATGAACAAATCTCAAGCTTTCCAATCAAATGACAATTTTTATGGACCGACTATAACTTGTTTGCATAGTGGTTGACAAAAAAATCTTTGAAAATTAAACCATATGCACTTGTATTTATCCAAATTCTCAACAAATATCAATTTCTTTTTCTGTTCTATCATACATTATTTCCATGGTTTGTTTCTAATATTTTTGTTACATAGCTTCCATGAGTGTGACTGGATTTGGACGGATTCATTAATGGTCACCATGACTATATTAAAAAATATATAAATATTCAACTCTTTGAATTTTAGAAATTCTGGTTTATAAATTATTGTACTTTTTGGGAAATTAACTGATCCAGACTTTTCCTATGAATCAATAAACAATTCAGTAGAAGAATTACCGTTCCACACTGAATCAAGTCAACTTCCACTTCAGCTAGCAAGTCGCCACCCATCCGATTCCGACACCTCACTACTGTGGCCCCTACATGCAGCCCCACTTATACTCCCTTCGCTTTTAGTACGGACTGTCTTTATTTCGATGTGATTTTTAAATTTTTATTTTTTAAATTAATAGTCTTTTAACTTTTATATTTATAACTTATTTAATGAAAATTTTATATCTAAAATATTCTTAACTATGACTTAATTTTGTTAGGCAAATTTTTTTACAAAATATTTGCTTAGAAGCATAAATTTAGTGTTATTTAATTTTTAAGGCATACATCTATTCTTAATTTTGAAAAGCAAAAAAAATCGTTCGGCACAGGTTACCCATAGAAAGCACAAGCTAATTCTATTGAACTTATACCACAGACACAAGTTCGTGTTGCTAAACTTCTGCCCCTAGACACAAGTTCATGCTGCTAAACTTATGCCCCAAAACACAAATTGGTGCTGCTGAACTTCTGCCTCCTAGGCACAAGTTCATGTTGTTGAATTTATGCCCCAAGGCACAATTTCATATTGTTGGACTTTGCTGCTAGACTTCTGGCCTTAGGCACAAGTTCATGCTGCTAAAACTTATTCCCTAAGGCATAAATTCATGTTGTTGAACTTTTTTCCCAGGGACAAGTTCATACTGCTGAGCTTCTGCCCCCTAAGCACAAGTTTATGCTGCTGAATTTATTCCTTAAGACTTAAATTCATGTTGCTGAACTTATATCCTGAGACATAAACTGTGTGAACTTGCCCTGAGTCATAATTTGTGTCAAAAACTTATGCCTTGCAATTTTTTGGGGGGCTATTGAGGATATTTTATCATCTTTTTGTCACTTAAAGTATTAAAGGGTAATAATTAGAGATCATTCCAAAATAAAAGCATTTGTGTGAATGACCCTTCCTTTCACTTTTACTTGACTACTATACTAAAAAATACATTTTAACTTTTAGCATATCAAGAGAAAGATATACTAGTTTTTTTTCATAATTTACCTCAATATCGATTACTCTCCCAATCATTTCTCAAGACTTTAGACTAAATATCAACTAACATTATCAAAAATTGAATCATAATCGAGGCCAAAACCGACAGACTAGATCGATTTTTTAAAGAAAACTGAATGAGTGTACATTGTCGGTTTGGCCTGGGATAGATTCCAGAAAATTGATGGACATGGTTGGTTAAATCAAAAAATACCCGACTCAATCCTTAGTTTCAACAAATTAGAAAAATGATATACAATTAAGAAAGAAAAAAAAAACAAACGGACTGGGTCAACATTTAAGAAATATACATTAAAAAATGTTACTTAGAATTGAAACTAGATATTTATTATGACATTGGATTTTACCACTTGACTACACATGTTCTTTGATGAAATATTTTTATCATTTTATTTATGCTCTTCACCGCAATTTTGCACCTCAAAAATCCCGACTCAATCCTCAGTTTCAACAAATTAGAAAAATGATATACAATTAAGAAAGAAAAAAAAAACGGACTGGGTCAACATTTAAGAAATATACATTAAAAAATGTTACTTAGAATTGAAACCAGATATTTATTATGACATTGGATTTTACCACTTGACTACACATGTTCTTTGATGAAATATTTTTATCATTTTATTTATGCTCTTCACCGCAATTTTGCACCTCAAAAATCAGAGTTTCTCAATTTTCATTAAAAAAAATATCAAGAGACAACGTCGATCTTTTTATCTTAGAAAATAAAAAATCTATTTTAGAGTTTTCGCGTATATTTACAATATTAAGGATAAATATTGTAAGAGCAATATAAAAATATAAATAAAGTTTCTCAAGTGCATAGGGCTATGAAATCTTTATCCTAACATTTTTAGACATAATTATCAAAGAAACTATTTGTAACATCATTTCCTATTAGAGTTGTTTTTATTATTGATATATTACAGACAAAATGACTACAATATGAAAACATGATAGCATAAAGTATAAATATCATTATATTAATAAAAATATTATCCATAAAAAAAATTAAAATAATAAAAATCAAATTTAACGCCCGAAATTTACTTTTTTATGCCCGGGACTCATGTCCCAAATTCTGAGGCTTACACTTTATGGATATGCCTTTTATTTGCGCCAAATGCGTTTTTGATACACCCTGTCCCGGAACTTACCCCAAAAATGCCTTTAAAAATACTAATTTGGACTTTGCACGCTTGTTAAAAAATAATGATTTACATGCATATATTATCATAGTTTATATTAATTGATGCCTAGTCTTACATTTGAGAAATAATTTGAAAAATAAGTAATTAATATTAAGAGTAAATCATGAAAAAAAATGCTCTTTTATAAACTAAAAGTGACAAGTAAAAATAAATATATATTTTAATATAATAGATAAGTAAAAATAAATAAAATGATCAAAAGAATATATCTTGATTTTAATAAGGACAACAACTAAAATGCACCGGAAGGATATTGTATCAATTACTCCCTCCATTTTAAAATAAATGATGTTTTAATTAGTTTTTTTATTTTATTTCAAAATAAGTGGTGTTTTACATAATTAAGAAGACATTTGTCACGCCCCACCTTGGGGGGTATGACTGGCACCTGGTGCCCCTACTGGGACCTGAACTGCTAGACTACTGAGCCTGAGCACATCTGGTGCCTGGCTGACTCTAACTCGAATTTCTGGAAACAAAGGGCTATATAACGGCTGTAAACACAGCCTCCGGCCAACTGGGCCTATAGCCACCTGTACCTGTAACAACAGCTAACCAGAAAAATCTCAATATAAGGGAGCCTATGCGGGCCGACAAGGCCACCATGCTGTCTAATTATCTGTAACTCAACACGAGACTACTGTAAGGCTACGTGACCGGCAAGGTCACCACTACTGTCAAATTCAGGCCTCACACGACCAACATAAACTGAAATGCTAAACAGCTATAACAAACTGTACGGCCTCACACGACCGGCTCAACTGACCACAGGGAAATATATACAGACTGCAAGCCTCTAGGAATACTGATAAGATGGTCGGGACAGGGCTCCGGCCTACCCATACTGTACAACAAAAGGAAATGATATAAACATCTGAAGTATCAAGCTCCAGATGACAGGAGTTGATGACTCTGCGCTGGCTAGGATCACGAGGGATCGCCTCCTCGTCTATGAGTACCTGCAGGCAAGTAACGCAGCGCCCCACCGGACGTCAGTACCACTGGTACCGAGTATGCAAAGAAACTGAAACAATACAACTGAATACAGATATCATAACTAACAAGTCTGTGAGCAGAAGATAACTGAATCTGAAGAGCTGATAGGAACTAGATCACACCTTTCTGCACTGATAGGCAGGAGCGTGTCTGTAGCCACGGCGGCCTACTGTCTATAATCTAGTATATATATAAAACACATAAATACATATATATTTAGCAAACAAGAGTCGATACCAACCCCCATAAGCCGGACGGCGCCAAACAAGCAAACAATCTATATACCCCTACCCGGGTCAAAACCAGCCAAAAATAAGTCACTCCACTCATCTGCTCACTACGGAGCTCCTCTATCGGCCCCCTGGGTCTCCGGTTCGGGCCATGGCCTCCGATATAAGCAACCGTGTCTGGGTCCGGAGGACTCCTGTGTAGACAGTAACAGATAGGGTCTGGATCCCTGGACACAAAACTCAACAGGGCTATCTGAAACCGGAGCTACACCTATAATAACTGAATGTACAGACAGTAACAGATAGGGTCTGGTTCCCTGAACACAAAACTCAACAGGGCTATCTGAAACCGGAGCTGCACCTGTAATGCTGATCAGACTGCTATGGGGAAAGCTTCATCCCATCTTCGTCCAAGCTAGGGACGACATGCCACTCCTTGGAGTGACGTAAACCCACCCGCTTAGTGGGCGACACGGTTACCAACCCAGGGGCGGCAAGGACGCTCAATAAGGTACCCTCACGCCACATCAAGTCTGAACAAACAAATAGCACATATAAATAGCAAGCATGTATAGCTGAAAAATGACTATCTGAAATCTGATTTCTTATTCTGATCTCTTTCTGTATTATACTGATTCTTTACTGATTATACTGATTCTGAAATTTTTATTTAACTGTTTGGCTAATCTGTAGCCGGGATACTATCTGTCTGAATGGCTACTCTATAGCCATAAAATTGTCTGTCTATCTGATTTTACTTTACTGGCTTTATTCTGAAAATCTGTATCTTTTTATTCTACAACATGCTTGCTAATCATACAATAAGCTATACTGAATCTGGAATGCTAACTCGCCCTTTGGCGCATGCTTTACTAACTTTCGGACTGAATACGATACGGCAACACAACTCAGAATCTATTAGACTTACTTAATTCTCAACATTCAACTCCGAGAGTTTCAAATACGGAGTTTACTATGACTTACCAAGCTAAGGCTTACTAACTTACCGAAGAACAACTTCACATACCTTAACCTCGAGTTATTCGACTGTCGGACGAGGCTCGGTCAGTACTCCAGCTATTTCTCCTAACTGCATTCATATATATGTCAATTAGTACTACATACAACACTATTCTGAAAGAAAACATCACTTTCGATATAATTATAGCCTAAACTTAGGCTTATCGAAAGACGGTCGAAAACTTGCTATTTTTCAATGGTCCAGAAGGGAGAAGTATTCACTTTACAGCTAGGAGCACATAGACACTAGTTTGGAGCAATTCCACTTACCTTATCCCGGTAGCTCGACGATTCGTCGGCCGTATTTCGCGAAACAAAATCCGTAGGAATGCTCCCTGCTGCTAAATACCTCGGTACCAGAGGTTAATTTGAGTTTGGACCGCATTTGACAGCGTAATCGGAAGGAAATCCCTCAAATCACTTCGCCCTCTCTGTTTTCTGTTGTTTACTGGAAATTACAAGTGAAATGGAGCAAAAACTGAAGTTGGAGGCTTATATATAATTGGGACCTATAAGTCGCATTCCCTTATAAGTTGCATTCCTGAAATGCGATTTATAAGTTGCATTCCTGGAATGCGATTTATCAGTCGCATTTTGCTTTGCGACGCGCCGACTTGACACTTGTCCGATCTTTTCCCGGGCCTTTCTCTAGCACGTATGGCTTTTAAATATGCTTAACCAACGCGCGAATAGGCCATCTAGGTGCCGAAAATTTTACGGGGTATAACAACATTAATGATGTTTTTCTAATTTTGTTCTTATTTAAGTGGAGAAAATTTTATATAATCAAAGTAATATTAAAGAATTATATCTTTTTAAAAATATTTATTAAAATAAGTAAGTAAAAATATATATTTTTAATTTAAAAATAAATAATTTTCAAATTAAAAGTATCACTTATTTAAAAAAAAAATATTACGTAACTTGTCTAGTCGTCTACTGTCTCATAAATAAAAGCAGCGTTTTCATATGGTATCGTTTCTCCTTTTCTAATATGGTTATAATTGTATTAGCTAAATAATTTTGTGTTACAATATTTGATGCATGAACGTTACTCCCTCTGTTTCATATTATTTATTTATTTTATTAAAAATATTTTTTAAAATTATTAATTAATTTATAAAAATTAAAATAAAATTAATTAATTTTATAAAAATTAATAATATGAAGTTTCCAAAAAGTTCTTTCATTATTGTTCTTGATAGTAATAAATAAGAGATATAAATAAACTTATATTTTTTTTAATTTATAACTTTTTAAGAAATATATAAAAAAGTGAATAAATAATATGAGATGGAAGGGGTAATGAATTTAAAAATTACTCTCTTTATTATAAAATAAATAGTGTATTTAGTTTAAATATGTCTCTTAAGAAAATTATTTATTCCTAGAAAGTGAAATGTATTTTTACTTTTAATAAATATCTTTAATATTTTCTTGATTATGTAAAACTCTCTCCATGTAAATAAGGGCAAAATTGAAAAAGCATCATTAATTATTTCTTGATTAGGTAAAACAATACTTATTTTGAAATGAAATCAAACTAAAATACTACTCCCTCCCCCTGTTCCATTTTAATTGCTAGGTATACTAAAAATGATTGTTTCAAAATACTTACTAGTTTCAAAATTCAAGAGATAATTAAACATGTTTTTTCAATTCTACCCTTAGTATTTAAAGTCATTTTAAAATATGAAAAGAATTATGGTTGCATGTTTTTAAAAAGTTAATAAAGTTATATTAATCAAATTATCATCCTATTAATTTTTTTTAATGAATATATAAATCTTATCCTAACAATTAAAATAAACTAAAAAAATATTTATTTTAAAAAAAGTAACGCGTTATCTTTTGTAATTACGCAAAACCAACTTGTTGCGACGTCTCTACATCAATACACCCAGAATAACGATAGCATCGACTTTAGCTGTGTGATTGTGAGTTGGGACTTTGAGGGATACTTCAACACTCAACGACAACTACATATTCCACCGACTCGGAGACGAATTTATAGTTTAATTATGTGTTACATATAATTTTTTCATAAAATTAAATACTTTATATATATATACATATTAAAATCAATATATTACTATTTGCTGACATATATATTACATGAAGGTTAAATAATGTACTTAGTTAAATGTTAAGTTAAATATTTAAGGGATTGAGGATTAATTCTTACTTTATATGTTTTTTTGTTTTTTTTAATGATATACACATATTTTAGAAATTTTATATTTATTTTTACCTCGAAAAAAAAGTATAGTAATAAAGCAAGTCATGCTCAATAATGTAAGTCCTTGAAGGATATTTAGAGACTCATAAAAGACAACTTAGTTATGGAAGTAATATTCTTATGGATTGTTTCGTAGCTGGTTTTAAAATGAGCTATGTATATATTAGATTTTATTTAAGTAATATTACATTTGAGAGTTAATACTCAAATGTAAAATTAATACGCATCTAATTTGCAATTTTAAAATTTATATAATTAATATGTATAAGTTATGTAAAAACTTACGTATTATTTCATTCTAAGGTAAAAATAGGACAACTAATACACAATAAAAAAACAAAATCTGTACTAGTGACTAGCAACTTGCAAGAAGTCACTTTTTTTCCTTAGCGTTCTTGTTTTCTTCTTGCGTTGGCCTTTTAATTTACTACGCCAAAGAGTTTGGATGGACCAACTTAATGACGTAGGCAGATAGTGGTGGGTATAGTCTGGGTCAATTCGAAATTTAAATTTTTTGAATTTTTGAATTATGGAATGAATTTCAGATTTTATTTTTAAATTTATGTATTTTGTATTGGATATTAAATTTAGTATTATGAATTTTTGGATATTCGAAAATTCAAAAAAAATTTACCTTATATTTAACACTTACTCAATTACTCACATCATACGTGTTTAATAAGTTCAATTTTCAAGATCCATTGATTAATACCTACGTCCTATCATAATATCAAATCAATATGAAATTTTCTATTAATCAAATATAAAATATTAAATATTTCATGAATAAGTAAAGTACAATACAGGACATGAGCGGTAGAATCATCTCAATTCTTATTAATTGTAGAAAGTTATAAATTTCAGGAAACTATTAAGTGGATTGAGATTGTTAGTTATTATGGTCTACCTAAAAATTCAAAAGTCAAAATAAAAAATCCGCAAAATTCAAACCGGTTAATTCAAAACCGAACTTAAAAAATCCGATCCAATCTAAACTTATTTGAATTATACTTTTTTAAATTCGAAAACTGAATATCTAAATCAAAATTTTCATATCCATTCCGATAGCCCGAACGTTTATTCCGGTATGTAGATGGAAAATGAGCCTCTTTTTAATGTTTTAATTTCTATATATATTTAGAACAGACAGACAAGGAAAGAAGAGAAATTCATGACTCCCCCAATTCTGTGCACTTACATATTTAACATCCTCTCTCCTACTTTGCACGAGGCTTGACTTTTTTTGTGTTTCTTGTATTACTACTCTCTCTCCAATTTATTCTATTTATTTTTATATATTTAATTTAAAATTTTAAGAATAATTTATTATCTATTTTTTAATTTATTTTTATTATTAATATTTTTAAATATTAAACTTATTATATTATTTTATTTAGTATTTTTTTAAAAATATATCAAATCAACCGAGTAATAGATAAGTAAAAATGAATTTAGAAAATTAAAAATATAGAGTCAACGTTGAATATTTGCAGAAATTTCCGAGGTTCGGTGAATGCTTCGGAAGTTCTCAAAGCTAGAAAAGGACATGCTGCTGTCAAAGTAATAGTTGACTCTGTTGTTTTGTATTTAAAGAGCTTCAAGATTCAAATTACTTAACCACTCCATTCCCCTGCTCGAACCAAACTACTCCAACTTCAAGCCCCGATTTCTTCAAAAAATCGGCACGAATGGAAATTCAGCCGCCGAACGAAAAGAACAGACGGAAAATAAGACTCCCGCCGAGACGAGGAGAAGTTAAAGCCGCGATTTTCAAGAAAATGTTGAAATCAGTAGCTTCGGTTGTCATAATAATGATCGGCGATTTTGGGAAGAAAATGGAAAGAGATGGAAATTGCCTTGGTCCGAAACTCATTAGCCCAGCTGAAGCTATAGCCTAAAAATGTTGATTCTTCTTCTAGTAATAAACAGAGCTTACTATGGAAACTCTTTTTTCTTATCACACGAATTTAGTTCAATGTATTTTATTTTTGTTAAATAGTGTTTTTTTTGTTTTTTTTTGCTATGCAGTGTAGATTTATAAATTCATAATGTTGTACCTTTTCTTTTTAAAAAAAATTAGAACAGTGAAAGGAAAAGTGGGGTAAGATATTATAAAGTAGGGAATTAAACTCTCGTTAATAAAATAAAAAATTTAAATAATCATGTACTAAAATTAATTTAATATTTTCAAATAAATTTCGAAGCTTCTAAAACTATTGATCAACCCTTCCTCTAGCTAGTTTCATAATGTTGTGCTACCACTTGTCTGTTTCATTTCTGTTCTGTTAGCAAGAAATAAAATATTTTTTTTTCTTTCATTTCTTTCTCTATTTCTTTTACACCGATTAACTGATATAACTGATATAGTAGTATAATTTTGACCTTCTAAAAATTTGACAAAAAAAAAAAAAACTTATATAAATTGTCCGAATTCGTCAGTTCAATGTTCAGAAATTAAAATAATTTATTTTTGGACTATATAATTGTAACATAATATTATGGTTTGTAGACTATAGTAACTTTATATAACTTTATATGTGTTATTTATTTCAAAGAAAATAGAATATCTTTGTCGGAATTTACACTGGAGTTTAAATGCATTGACCGAGATTTTTAATCTTCTTTTATTCCAAAGAGAGCAAAAACTTTAAAAAAAAATAATTTAGGGGTTAGCGTTATTAGTGTGAGTTGACTTAAGCAGTATTCTTCTTACTAAACAAAAAGATTTATTAAAAGAAGAAGTAAATTCATCACTGAACGAGGAAGAAAAGGCAAAAAAAATCTATACAAAATAGAAAGTAAATTAAAAAACGTTAATAAAATTATCAGATCAAGAAAAAAACTGCGGAAGAACAGCTAAAATGATACAGATAGACAATTGAATCAATAGGAGTATAGATCCTTAAAAAAAAAGTATGGATCTCCTTTAGGTACTCTTTAGGATTTAATCCATGCTTGCCTGTAACTATCCCAGAGCCATTTACCCTTTTGATTGAGGTGTAATTTTCCAAAGAAACTTCCTTCGACTTTAATTTAGTCGCATTTTGTGCTGAAACATAAAATGTCCGGTGGGGACGGTGAGCCTTGTAGTCCGTGGCTCGTGGCAGCATAGCACATCACCATGAGATGACTAGGCTTTGCTTGATCTCTTCGGTCAAAACATTTGACACCAAGCTAATCATACAATTTCAATTAATATTTATATATTTTTATTTGGGAAAAAGCTCAAATATGTTATTAAACTTTTAAAAATGGTTCAGCTATGTCATCTGTTAATAGTTGAGTTTATATATGCCATTGTCGTGATACATTTGATTCATTCGTGCCACTAATTGTTAACAGAAACCCTACTACTACCAAATTTTGTCACGTGGCATTATCTAAGCCCTTCATTATTTACCAGGCCCCATCCTTTTTACGAGTGACATATGTGAGCCATTTCTAAAAGTTCAGTGACATATTTGAGTCTTTTCCCAATGATCTCTTATCACACCGCAACCACTATTAACACCCCAAATTTCACCATAAAAAATATATACTCTTAATTCTCATATTCACATGTACTTTCACGTTCATCTATACCTCATTAGTATACTCTTTTAAACCCATTTTTTTAATATGAAATAAATGTTAGGTCATTTTTCAAGCCATCATCACACTCCAACCATTGTAATACCCTAAATTTCACCATAAAAACACACACATACTCTTAATTCAAGGACTCATATGTATTTTTCATACGCAACTACACTTTCACTAGTGTACTAATTCTTTTAAACCCATCTTTTTTTTTTTTTTTGTTTAGCAAATTTTATGTACTCTTTAAATCTTTGTAAAAAGTCTTAAAATACGTAAAAATTGTGAATGATATACTATAAGATTAGATTCATAATCCAATTAAATAAGAGAGTATAGATTTTTACATAAACTAATAATATTATTAGTATAAAGGGAAAAATTTTCCTTATAAATTTGTTATATATAAAATTATAAATATATTACATTAAATTAGAAAAGATGGAGGTTTATTTATGAATATGATTCTAAAAGATTGAATGTCGTGCATCAAGATAAACAGAAAAATAATATTACCCAAGAGAGTCATCTATTATAAGAGATTGAGAAAAAACTCAAAAATATCCCTGAACTTTCAGAAATGGCTCACATATGCCACTCGTAAAAAGGGTGGGGCTTGGTAAGTAATGAAGGCTTAGATAATGTCACGTGGCAAAATCTGATAGTAGTAGGGTTCCGTTAATAATTAGTGGCACGAATGAACTAAATGTGTCACGACAATGGCATAAATAAGCCCAACTATTAAGGATGGCATGACTGAGCCATTTTTAAAAGTTCGATGGCATATTTGAATTTTTTTTCCTATTTATTTTAATTTATGAGATATATATCTTTTTTAGTCAATTTTTAAAAGAACAATAAAGTTTTAAAATGATAAATATTTAATGAAGTTATTGATATTTTACTGCATAGTGGATCCCATTTATTTGATAAAATGTCCATAAGAATATAATGTTAAGAAATGGATCTTAACATTGGTGGTTAATAAGATGGGTGATGTCTTTATATAGACTTGAGCAATCCTCCCCTCATAAGCTAAGCTTTTGGGGTTGAGTTATGCCCAAGATTCATTTCCTTACATGATATCAGAGAAGGACCCATCTCACCCAATGTTGGGATCCCAAATTAAATTGTCCACGCACCGGATGTCCAACCCTGAGTATGAGGTGGGGTGTCAAAGAATGAAAAGTCCTACATTGGTGGTTAATTAGATGTGTGGTTTTTTTATATGGACTTGGTTAATGCTCTCCTCATAAGCTAGCTTTTAGAGTTTAGTTAGGCTCAAAATCCATTTTTTTATATTTTTTATTTAAAATTTATTTATTTTAAAATATTATTAAAAAAAATCATATTTTTTAATTTTTATGTTCAATAAAATTATATCATATAAATTGAAACAACGATAATAACTAAAAAATAATCAAAAGCACCATACTAAATACAACAAATAGCATTTTATTCCCTTCCTCATCTCTTCTTTATTTTGCTTCTTTTAAATTCCATTTAATTTTCAAATAAAATTAAAGACTTCAAAAAAGTGACAATTTAATAATTATTTGTGATCCATATTTTGTTAACGAATTCATAATTTTCCTCTTTTACTATCTATAGATTAATGAGTAAATTTCATAAATAGTATCCATTTGAAAACTAATTATCATTAGAAGCTATAATTTGTATAATTATAATTTATAGCAATAATTTTTAAGGCTAAAAAAATAAAGCATCTCTCCCCTTTCTCCAGAATCTCTCTTGCCACCCTTCCTTCCCCCTCCCCCCCCCCCCCTCTCGATCTTTTTCTCTCTTTTTCTCTCTCCCCTTCTCGTTGTTCTACGTCTCTCTCTTTCTCTCTCACTTTTGCTCTTTTTTCTCTGTTGCCCCTCCCTTTCTCTCTCTCTCTTTCTCTGTCTCTATTTTTCTCTCTCCCTCTCTGTATACTGTTATTTTAATTGCATCTTTTTCTTTATATTATATATATATTTTTGGAAAGTATCAAACAACTTTATTTATATCGTATTCATAGGTGCATTAGTTGTATTGATGAATACTTGTCGTATCTAATTGAACTTATATTCAATCATTCTTGTATCACTTGTATTTATTCGCTCTTGTATCACTTATATTCATTCATTCTACTTATATCCATATGCGCATTTATGTTGTATCAACGAATACAGTCTACATATATTCAAAAGATACAAAAAGCGATGAATATTTATTGCAGCGATTAATACAGATTGTATCGACGAATACAATTTACGTGTATACAATAAAACAACCAAAAGCTCTAATTGAGCTTGTATTCATTCACTTGTATTCAATACAGATTGTATCGACGAATATAGTTTACATATATACATAAAAACAACTAAAAGTTCTAATTGAGTTTGTATTCATGTACTCTTGTATCACTTGTGTTGATTCACTCTTGTATCACATCTATTCTTTATTCTACTTGTATACTTGGAATTTGTATCTTTTTTTATTTTTTATTTTTTATGCTTATCAGTATGTTTAATTTTATTATGTACCAATGTATCATGAAAGAAGGAGGTAGAGAGATAAAAAGGAAACAAAGAGAAAAAGATACAGAGAGAGAAGGAGGAAAGAGGGAGGCGAGGGAGAGCGAGGGAGAGAGAGGAGAGATGCGAGCGAGAGAGAGGGAGAAAGAGGAGAGAGACGAGAGCGATTTATAAAATTGGAGAGAAATGCTATCAATGTAATTTTTTAAAAAAATTTTTTTACTGAGAGTAACCATATAAAAAATATTTGCTATGCTATGTAATTTTGTGTAAATTAATTATGTGATATCAAATTAACTTCACCATCACACTGTCACTACCAAATCGTCTTGCCCACACCCTCTTAAAATTAAATTAACAAAAATCAGAGTTACTCACCCCTCCAGACTAGCCTCATTCATCCCTTAACTCTATCTACATAACTTTAAAAAATAAAATCTAATAGAGAAATAGAAAGAAAGTGAAAATTTACGCGAGTAGAAAGATTATATATTGTATATATATAATATATCAATTACTATCTTATATTGCTGCTACCTTAATAAAAGTTAATAAGCTGCTCAAGCAATTAGCGATATTTCTGCTTTAGCAGCTTAAAGCTCAACGTGATTATTTTTTCATATAAAGATAATTTTCATTTGATATTTTTTATATTTCGTTTTTTTGATATTATTATATTTTAAAAATTATGTTTGTATTTTTTTCATTTTAAATAAAATTAACATGATAATATATAAATTTTTAAAAGATGTGAGATTCATTAACGGACTATCTTATAAGGAGCAATACATAACAGCTCAGCGTGATTGTTTATCAATATAAGAATAATTTTTGATATTTTTTATATTTCGTGTTTTAGTGTTGGTGTACTTTAAGAATTTATATTTATGCTATTTTCATTTTAGATTAAAAAACATGGCAATATGTAAATTTTTAAAAAATGTGAGGTTTATTAACGAAAAAAAATAAAAATTTTATAATGAATAGGATACTTTGGTGTTATTGCGCTTTAATAATTTATGTTTATACTATTTTTACATTAGATTTAAAAAATCGGGTAAGCGAATTTTTAAAAAATGTAAAACCTATTAATGAAGAATTTTTTAAAAAATTATATAGAAAAAAGTGTAGGTTGCCAAAAATAAAAATATTGTATATTTGAAGAGTAAAGGGAGAAGCATTAAAAATAAAAATTAAATAAGCAAGTAATATTTAGAGAGAAAGGAAAGAAGTAAATATATTAACTGCCTTTATAATTTAAAATTTGAAGTTTACAGGTAAAAAAAAGTATAATAAAAAAATTTGAAATAAAAAATTTTAAAAATTATTATAATACAATTTTTATTGATTATGATAAAAATATTTAAATTTTTATTACATACATATAATATAAAACTTAAAGTGAATTAAAATGCTTTATAGCTTTGAAAGATGATAAAGAAAATTATAGTAACAACTGTATTAGTAATTTAAATAATTAATTATATTAAAACTAAAATCGCTGCGATTTTTCGTCTAGTATATGTTATAAGTTGTATATACATTATATATATACTTTATATTTATATGTGTTAAATATAGTGTAATTATATTTTTCATACAAAATACGTTATATTTTTATATGTATCGTCGTAACCACTGTAATTCTCCGCGCTTATTTTTCTGTATGTATATATGTATGTATATTAATTATACATATATTATATAAGTATAGTCAAATCTCGTTATAGTGATAATATTTGTCTTAAAATTTAATTGATGTTATAGTGCAATGTTGTTATATATGTATATAGACATTTGACATTTAGATCTTATTTAGCTACTATAAATAAGAGTACGCAAAAATCTAATTTAATAATTTTGGGTATCGAGAAGAAGAAATATATTTGTTAACAAATTTAACCAAAAAAATAAAAATAGAAAGAGTATGAACCTAAAAGAAACAAACACTAATAGCTTTTTCTTATGAACGTATGAACATAACTGTTGGACGCTATTTTAATATAATTTTTTTCTTTTACTAACAAATGATATTAATGATGATTATCATAAATATTTTATACATAATATATTTCTTATAAAATATTATTACACAATATTTGAGTACGATTGTTATAGATGGATAATTTTATGAAAAGTATATCATTATACTCAACGCCGCAATGTCACTGCTGTTATAGATAGAATGTTGTTATAGAGAAGTAGAATATAACATAAAAAATCGATCGAGAAAAAAATCAAGGCGTTATAGTGAAATAATCCATGTGTTTCATTTTAATTGTTGGAATAAGATTTGCAGACCCATTAAGAAAAAATTAATAGAGATAATAATTTGACTAATATACCCTATTAGTTTTTTCGGAAACATATAATAATAATTTTTTCACATTATAGAATGATTTTAAATACTAATGGTATAATTGAAAAAATATAATCAATTATTTCTTAAATTTTAAAACTAGCAAATATTTTAAAATAATTATTTTTAATATATCTAATAATTAAAATAATACAGAAGAAATGTAATTATAATAAATAACCATTATAAGGATGTTTGACTATATTATTCACTAACTACACGGTGCATAAATGGAGCACGGGGAAGAGAGAATCGGCGGATTTGTCACGGAATTTTTGCTCTTCTTTGAGGAAAACATCGCGGTAGCATTTGGAGCAGTAATTTTGGGTGGCGAGGCTACCGAGGAAGTCACAATTGCCCGTTTTAAAATAAATAGTATTTTTAATACTTACATATTTTTTAATAAAATTATTTTTTTTAAAAAAAATATTTTTATTTAATTATCTCTAATAAATAATTTGAAAAAAATGTAACTCTTTAATATTTTGTTAATTATGTAAAACTATCTCTTTTAAATAAAGGCAAAGTTGAAAGAAGATCATTAATATCTTCTTGATTATGTAAAACACCACTTATCTTAATTACATTACTCCGTCCATTTCAAAATAAAGTGGTACTTTTAGCTTATGCACACCCTTTAAGAAAACTATTTATTCTTAAAAAGAAAAATATATTTTTACTCACTTACCCTTAACAAATATTTTGAAAAAGATGTAACTCTTTAATGTCTTCTTGATTATGTAAAACGTCACTTATCTTAGAATAAAATCAAAAGACTAAAACACCATTTATTTTGAAACGGAGGAAATAGCACATAACCGGTGGCCGTCTTCCGACGACTGTCATGCTCTTCCGGCATAGCTTTAGCTTTTAATTACTCATAAGAATTTTACGCCATGAAAAGCAGATTTCATTTTCTGATGAAAATAAATTTTGAATTTTGTGCAACGCAAAAGAAGAGGGTATAAAGAAATGAAAGAAAAATGAAAAAATGGTGAAAGGGGAGGTGGGATTTGAGGATTGCAGGTGGATGAAGAATCTTCAAAGTGAGAAGACGAGAAGAGAAGGAGATGCACGAGAGAAAGAAAGCGCAGCCCTGCAAGGGTGGGACTTTTAAGATTTGGTTATAAATTTATCCATGTTTCAGGCTTAAAGTGTATGACAGGTCAAATAATGTAAAGTTTGGCTGTTTAAATTTGAGGCCACCATTGAATCGAAAAGAATAACTAGACAAGACTATTTTTTAAGTTGTTGCACGAATTATTTTTATTTTTGGGTAGTATTTAAATTTTTGTTTTTAAATTTAATGATCTTTAATTTTGTCGTTGTGGCTCATTTAATGAAAATTTATGGACTAAATTATTCTTATCTATTTAGATCTAATTCGCTTGCATAAATTTAGAGAATTTTTGCCTTTAAATTTTATAGGAATTAAGTTTTGCGACATAATTAGTGCAGTAATTTTCAGACTTTGTTGTAGTGTTCAAAATTAAAGTTATGTCTGTTGGGGCATATGTCGTTTATCATTTTAGAGAGAAAAAGATTGCTAGTTAATGTGAGATGCTAGAATATATGTGTGGGTTCGTATGTTATGTTTTTTTTTTCCGGAAATACATTATGTCCTTTTGGCTTACGAAGTTACTTGTTATACCTTTTACGACATAACTTGTGGGATATTGTCATTCCGGTATACTGTGAGATATTATGACACAAATATATAAACTTATGTCACATAAAAGTTGTTTGTTATTTTGGCGTTAGGGGTATAACTTGTTATGCCTTTCATGATATAACTTGTGGATATTATAATACGAAAATATAAATCTGTGTCCCACAAAAAGTTATTTATTATTTTGTTGTCAGGGATATTTTTGTTTACTTTTTGGTTATTTAAAGTGTTGAAGGGCAAAATTTAAAGACCGCAAATTTATGAGACAAAATTAAAACACCACCCAAAAAGTAGGACATTTGTATCCGTCTCGAAGTCGTGTTTCCCCTTTACACACTCCTTAAGAAATCGTTAAGAAAATATTAATTAAGAAGCGTTTTGACTTTCTTATTCCGTTATGCCCGATAATATAATCTCTTCATTGAACTTTTACTCTATTTATGTGTCATCACTCCATAATTGAGGTGCTTGTAATTTCAAGAACAATTAATATTAATAGTAAAATACAAAAAAAATTAATTAATTTTATCTTGAATGAACTTCTAAAGTGCCAAATAATTTGATAATACTATTTTTCAAATTTGCTTAATTTATTTAATTTTGAGCGACTCAAACCATTTTGGCCTGTTTAATTTAATGGGTTGATTTTTAAGTTAAATATATAATCTAAATTGACTCATAAAATTTTCTTATCACAATATTATAATACTTTATTTTTTTTATTAGCTATCGTCATAATTATACAAAATTAATTATTCTATTTGGTACTTATAAGAAAAGGAAAAAGAATTAAAATTAATAAAAATTGAGCAAGTTGAATTACAAATTCATGTATTATCTAATTGGACCTAACTTCTTCATCTGTTAATCATGTGAAAGCCTACAATCACCAACTAAAAAGATAGTTTACACAGGAATTAAAATGGTTTCTAACGACGACGTCTGCATGCACGCTCAGGATTGAACAAATAGAGTGTTATTTTAGCTGTTGTATCTATAATTGTATTGAAAAATCGGGTTCTTCAGGTATTAATTAAGATGTAAATTATGGAATAAAAGAACATAAGGAATTTGACTGTACGTGAAATTTGTTTGCTGAATAGAGTAAAAAATCATGACCTACTTCGATAGGATTTGCCTCCAAATCTCCACTATACTCGAGCAGATTTTGAAGTTATATCTCAACAATCAAAGGGACTAATTAATAAACTCCAATACTTTGCACTTCAACAGTTAACCCAATTATAACTGACTCTTTTTAGACTACACTCTTCCTAATAAAAATTAAAAATAAAAAAGCAAAGCTCAACTCTTCGTCACCCATTTATTACAAATTTTCTATGAAAGCAAATAGGTTACAAATTAAAACAATGACTTAAACCTAGCCAAGAACTAAAATAGCTGCTTCCTCTAAAATAAGTTATTTCATTGATCTGTTGAATCACTCTCTCACAATGACAATTATTTGTCAAGAATAAGACTCACTCTGCACAGACAATGTAAGCTCAATAGCATCAATGTAGTGTTTTTATATAGGAATGGTAATGTCTGCAATTGCCTTAGACTGTTTGCTTCAAATCCCATCAAAACTTGAGCGAGGAATGTTATCCTATTTGGACTTGCAATCTGCTTTATTGCGTCTGATCAACAATCCTTTGCAAAGGACCTGATTCTTTTCCTGTGTTCGTAAAACTTCTTCAACATAGTTCCTCGAATAGACATGTTAAGAACTTAATTCTTCTATAGTTGTTTGTCAATCATATACATCACCAATTTCTAATTGAGACTTGCTAATGACGTAATTCTTCTAAAAATGTTTTTTAATCATCAAACCAATTTAACTTCAACTCAATATAAAACGTTAATAGCGTGACACAAGAATTCAAGACTGCAAACCACAATAATAAAGCCTCACTATGATAATATGTTTTAAAAAAAATAGGTATTAAACCTAACTAATCACAAAATTTAGCTAAGGAGAATAAAATTGCCTAATACAATATAACTAGACCATGAGTCAATGACCTATTCCAGACTTAAACATAAAAACCTTTCTAGAATGTGAAAGATGGAAGTCAGCTTTACAAGCTTTTTGGTGACTTGTTAATATGTTTTTCAACTAAATGGACCTTTTCAAATATAATCTTGAACCTTCCAACACAATGAACCTTTTCTACTCAATTCAACAATATGATTTTCATTTCTGTGGATCACTGTCTTGTCACCAACAATATATATATATATACATATATATATGAACCTTTAGATAATGAACCTTTAGAATTTGGACCTTTTCCATTCGGTTTAACACGTTATTTTTCTCAATTCAACAGTATAGTTTTCCATCTCTATGAACCTTCCTTCCTTCTTTTTCCAACCCAACGAACCTTTTTTCAAAATTAATACTCCTGCAATTTCAATTTTTTTTTTAGTTCGTTTAGAAAATATATTTTTAAAATTATTTAATAATTTTAATTTTTTATATAATATATTTAAAATTATAAAATTAAAAAATATTTTAATACATTTTATATATCTTTAATTTATGATCATAAAATTAATTTTTTTAATATTAAATTAAAATTAAATAAATAAATTGAAATAAAAGCAGTAATAAACTAACATGTGTCAGCTTTTGTACAGTAGTGAAGTTGACCTTTTCAGTGTCCACTTTAAGCAATCCAAGAAGCTAGATATGTCATTCTTCTTCATCCACTCCACAACCTTGGGAACCAAGTAATTCGAATTTGCAATTTGGTCCTTCTTTGAACTGCTATAAAAGGTGCCCTCCCTTTAGCGCATTCCTTCAAATCAGACTCATAAAGTTTAATTACTCATTCTTACTCATTTCCAATACTCTCTAGTCTCCAACTCTAAAAACTCTGTTTTACTCTGTTCATCACAAGATCTTTCTTTCCTTTTCTTGAGAACCAAAAAGCCTGTAAATGAATAAATTGGGGACCAAGTCGTCAGACCAGAAGCAGTGGCTTCCTCCTAGAAGGGGACAAGTCAAGATGAAGATTTTGAAGTCTATGGTGAAATCAGCTGTTGAATTGGCTTCCGTGGGAGGCCGATCAGGGAGGAAGAATAGTAGAAGGGGAGGGTCCTCGTCACCATCAATGGTAACCCCAGGAGAAACTCCTAGTGGATACGATTCTGGTGCTGATTCTGACAGGTAGTCGACTTTACACAGATGATGATTTGAGTTCAAATATTGCTAACTGGGGGGACCGGATTATCTGCAATTATTCGCAAGTGGGAATTTCATGTTGCTCCTGTTTTGTCTGTCCCCCATCTGAAAATACTTCTTTATCGATCCCATCTTCCGGATCAACAGTGGGTTTTCACTTGCCTCGTGACGACATAAAACCCAGCTACTGGTTGGAGATGGAGGTGTCTTCATTTGAAAATTAATAGCCGAAGCTGCCCGATTTGCTGTGATGTAATTCAGTGTTGTTTCGTTTTCAATTTCTGTGTGTAAGCTACACAAGTGAAAAAGATGGCGCCTTTATTTGTATAATAATATGCTCCGCTGTTAATAAAATAAATAAAAATGTCTTCAAGTGGATGGAATACCTCAAATTGATTCATAATATCCCATTTCAATTAAATTACTCATTTTCCCTTTTAAATTCGAACCCAACCCACTAAATTAAATAAACTCAAATCAAATTAAATCTCAAAACTCATCTTTTTCATCTCCTCCGTCGAAACAACATGCTATTACTATTTAGTATTTCCTACCACTAATAGTAATATAACATAATAATTTATCAAACTAACATTTTAAATTCCATCCCCGATATGGGATGGAGGACGTACGTTCAAAATAGGAAGATCTAATGCCGCATACATTCGAGATTAAGATAGAAATATTACATAATAGACTCAAACAATCAATAATAACTCTATCTGACCTCCAATATGCACATATGGTGGGAGGCCTTCTTCAAGGGTTCCCATGTATCAGCAATATCAGTGGATATAATAGATGTTACTTGGTGAAGATCAACAATTCTCCTCTGCACAAGCTCCATGCCGATATGCAAAATTCCATCACCAATTGCATACGTAGAACAACAGAAACTATGAGGAGAAATGTTCACTTTTTACTTTAATCAATTCTACAATTGTCACTGTCTTGTTGGTTGCACTGTCCATATCAGATTTTGAGTTTATTTAATTTAGTAGATTGGGTTTGGGTTTAAAAGAAAAACGGGTAATTTAATTAACATCGGATATTTTGAATTATTTTGGGGCATTTTATCTAATTGAGGGGCATTTTTGTTTGTTTTGTTACCAGCGGGGGTATATTTGGCCCCATAGTATAACTAAGGGTAAAGTTAGCTAATAGATGAAAGCATAGGGGTATTTTTAACCCTTTTCCCTATAATTAAAATAAGGAACCAACTTTTGTTTATTTGGAATTGATGATTTTGGTAAATACTGGTGTTAGAATACGCATCTCACGCGTGTTTTTCATATTAATTAATTTTTTTTAAAAATAGCATAAATAATATTTAAAAGACGTGTTTGTATAACTATATAAGAATTTAGAAAGAAAATTATAGATTTTAAATTGATAAATAATTATGTATAAGAGTTTGATCCAATTTAGTAGTTCTTTTTTGGAAAAATGGTTCAAAACACTCTAACTTTGCCGGAAATTGCTGTTACATACTTCAACTTTGCGGGGGTCCTATGACCCTCTTGAACTATTTTAAAGTGGAATATATTCACCCTTTAAAAGTAACACCCACATTTGTGTTAAATGTTAAAAAACACACGCTGACACGTGTTTTTTTTTTTGTTTTTTTTATTTTCTTTTTCTACTTTCTTCTTATTCTTTTTCATTTTTTTTAAAAAAAAAATCTTTTTTCTCGTTTTTTGCTCTTACTTTTCCTTCATGTTCTTATCCTTTCTTTCATGACTTCTTTTTCTTTCTCTCTCTTTTTTCTTCTATTTTATCTTTTATCTTTTTTTAAAAAAATTCTTTCTTGTAAGGTTAAATAAATAGAAATATTTTTAAGGTAATCAGGTAGAAAGAAAGAAGCATTAATGGTGGTCCAAATTTTTTTTCGATAAAGGCTTCAATTTTTTATTGTAGCATCTGTTTTTAACAATTGTTATGGTTGGAGAAGTTTTTTTTAATTGAGTTATATACTTTACTAATTGGAGTATTATCGGAGATCTTTATTACTATCTATATTATTTTTTGGTGATGGATTTTCGAAAATCTATGTCATGCCATGACTTTAATGGTGTAGGGGATGTTGAAGAATGGGTGAATTTCATGGTGATGACTTTTGATGGTGGTGGAGGAGGTATTGGTGGCTTTAAGGTGGTGAGAGAGAGATAAAAGGAAAAACAGAAAAGAAGATATTTTTTTTTAAAAAAAAAATAGAAATATAACTCCTCACTCTCTCAATAAGATTGCATTACACTTTCTCTGCCATATAAGTATATAAGGGTGCATATAATCCATTTTAAAATAGTTCAGGAGGGTCATAGGACCCTCGCAAAGTTGGAGTGTGTAACAACAATTTCGGACAAAGTTAGAGTGTGTTTTGAACTCTTTTCCCTTCTTTTTTTCTGTTTGTTCTAACTTATTTCAATGAACAAAAATTGTAGAAATAACATTTGTTTGAAGGTAAAAAAAATCATTCTCTTTTATACGGACACTTAAATGCATGCATTATATGTATATTTCATGTTAGTTATCACAAATTTTTTATTACTACATTTTTAACATATTATTATTTAATATGAATATTAACATTACGAAAGCGCACTGTAACACAAAGTTGCATAATAGAATAGAACATATAGTGTAAGTTATTCATTTAAATAGTCAGCACTTATGAAATCAGATTGTGAGTATTATTGACTTAAATGTTCGACCGAATTAAAAGAAATGAGGAGGAACCTTTTTATAGTAGAAAAGTCAATAGGGATTAAGGAAGCAATAGGACCTAATCGTAATCAAAGGGAAAATTTCCCTTAATTATCAAAGCCAAAACGGCTGATCCTACTTTCCATAATAAACAAATAATAAATCACTGTTAAAGGAATTAGTCAATCACCAAATATATTTGTCATCAATACATTCCTATCAAAGAAATTTCATCTTTAATTAGCAAATGCCGAAATTATATGAAATATTTATTATAAATTAAAAATAATAAAAATAAATTAAATAGGTTAAATCGAATCAGCACTTACTCTAAATATTATTTTTTAACCAATAAAATCAAATAATCTTTCTTCCATAATTACAGATACTGAACAGATTGGAGGAATCAATTAAGAAACTTTACCATAAATTAATCATCAATTCAAGCTGTCACGTAAAAATTTAGGCTAAGAATATCAAATTTACATAAATAGACCAACATTAATCTTTCACATTAATTCAAGATAAGAGAAGCAGAAATCCCAATATTTTACTCAAATCATATTCAATCAAGCATAAGATTGATAAATTAAAATTAATGCTATTAAATCATTTGAGCGAACTAAGATAATCAGTCAAGCCAATATATGATGCAGTTATTCCTGCAATCAGCCATAACATGAACAGGCAAGCATAGGGAGGGTAACAGTAAAGAACAGAAAGAAAAGAACAGCACATATAGTTATATATATTACACATATATTATATTATATATATCTATATGCATATATATGTATCACATATATATATATATATCATATACAAATGGAATAGAAAACAGTACATTATATATCCATCATGTATAAATGAACAGAAAAGTAGAGCAGCTTATATAGTTATATATATATATATATATATATATATTATATGTTATTATATATATATTATTATATATATTTATACATTCACATATATATATACATAGATATATTATATTATATATTATATTTATCATATACATATATATATAATAATAAATAATAAATAAAAAATAATAATAATAATAAATAATAAAGAAAAATAATTTACGGACAGATCATAGATGTTATACCCCGTAGAATTCCCGGCACTTAGACGACCTACTCGCACGTTGGTTAAGCATATTTGAAAGCCATACGTGCTAGGGAAAGGCCCGGGAAAAGATCAGACGAGAAACCTGTCGAACCATCGCGGGAGGAGCCGAGGCAGAGGCCCTCCGCGATGGCAGCGTGTCACGGAGGGGAGGCCTCCGCGATGGCTACGTGCCACGTTGCCCAGGTCCAGGCCCAAGTATAAAAGCCTCCACTTCAGCCCAAATCAGATTATACTTCTAAAAATATCCAGAACACGCTGCAACCAGAGAAAAACGTAAGAAAATTAAATATTTTCGTCCGATTACGCTGCCAAACGCTGCCCAAACCCAAATTAATCCTAGATACCAAGGTATTTAGCAGCAGAGAGCATTTCTACAGAATTAGTTTCGCGAAATACGGCCGACGAATCGGCGAGCCGCCGAACTAAAGTAAGTAGAATTGCTCCAGATTTATGTCTATGTGTTCCTAGCTGAGAAGTGAATAATTCTCCCTTCTGGGCCGCTGGAAAATAGCGAGTTTTTGACCGTCTTTCGATAAGCCTGAGTTTAGGCTATAAATTAAATCGAAAGTAACGTCGCTCTTTACAATAATGTTGTATTTAGTATTGATTGACGTATTTATGAATGCAGTTGGGAGAAAATAGTTGAAGTACCGGCCGAGCCTCGTCCGACGGACGAATAGTCGAAGATAAGGTATGTAAAGTTAGTTTCTTTCGGCAAGTTAAGTAATATCAGTATAGCGTAATAAATTACGGACCAGTAGAATGTTCAGAAGTCGAGTATTGCGCTATTATGAATGTTGATATAGATTTTAACGCAAGTGTTAGAGATTGCCCAGTATACTCAGTATGTATTGTGATATGCCGTGTTGAGATATGGTTGTATTCAGTTGAAACCCTGTACAGTAATGCAATACCCGTAAAGCACTTCAGAAATAGAATAGCAGGCTAAAATGAAATTCAGAAAGCATGTCAGGATTAGTAAATCCTGTTACTATAGAAAGTTAGTATACAGCGTAGTCTAGCAGAGAGATTATATTTGTACATACGTATATAGTACTTCCAGCCTCAGCATGTATTAAGTATGTACTTATTTCTATCATTAGCTCAGCATATAGTGTATACAGAGACTTAGTAAACAGCAGAATTTTCAGCAGAAACGTTACCTTATAGCATTTGCTCAGTACAGCCCGACATGAGACTATGTTCATATTTATACATCTTTACCTGCCTCAGCACGTATTAAATACGTATAGATTGCTATCAGTAGCCCAGCATGTAATATATATGATACTTTATCCCTATTAGCCTCAGCCTGTGAGATACCCAGACAGTATTACCAGTTGAGACCGTTGTATTGTTTGGGGTTGGATTACCTAGCATCCATGACCGCCCAGGGTTAATAGTTGTATCGACTCGTCCGCCAGAGGACGAGGATACGTCACTCTACGGAGTGGCATGCCGTCCCGCCAGGGGACGAAGATGGGATGCCAGTTTTTCCCCATAGTTGTGCCTTGATCGGCCCTTACACACCCCAGTCGAGCGGATACGCCCGGGTGCAGATTCAGGAGTCCTCCGGACTCAGATGCAGTTATAGTCAGGGGCTCAGCGAGCCCAAGTGCATACCCAGGGGACCGGCAGGATGCTTGCAGCCAGTGTAGGAGATGGGTTGACCGGGGTAGGGGTATAGATTCTGTGTTGATTGTACCTCCCGGCTTATGGGGGCCGGGTAAGGTTGTGTATGCCATGCTATGTTATGTATGTTATGCTACATTACAGTAAATACGAGCAGATTAGTAGTAGAATGATACGTCTCCAGGTATCATTCCTACTTCCTTCAGTATGTTTAAGAACAGGTACGATCTACACCATCAGACAGTTATCTACTCCTTCTTATTTCAGTTTTGACAGTTATGTTATTGATTGCAGATATCCCTTCAGTTCTTATAGATTCAGTTATCTCCCACTATTCAGGATTTTTAGCTATATTACTTGTATTCATCTGTATTCAGTTTGCTTTACATACTCAGTACCAGCGGTACTGACGCCCAGTGGGGCGCTGCATTACTTGCCTGCAGGTACCCATAGACGCGCAGGCGATACCACGTGATCCCCATCAGCGGTCGAATATTCAGCTCCTGTCAATCGGAGGCTGAATTTCTAGAGGTGTAGTTCAGTTCCTTTTGTTGTACAGTACGGGTAGGTCGGGGCCCTGTCCCGATCATTTCTATTATCCTTCTTAGAGGCTTGCAGTCTGTTTATATTCTCTGTGGTCAGATAAGCCGGTCGTGTGAGGCCGTGCAGTTGTATAGTTGCCTTTACTCTTCTTTCTTTTGTAATGGCCGTGTGGGGCCATAGTTTACCAGTAGTGGTGACCTTGCCGGTCACGTAGCTTTTCAGTATGTTATGCTTGAGTTGCAGATAACTAGACAGCATGGTGGCCTTGTCGGCCCGCATAGGTTCCCCTGAATTACCTTGTTTCTGGTCAGCTGTAATACAGGTACAGAAGGCTATTGGCCAAGGGGCCGGAGGCTGTATTTACAGCCGTTATATAGCCCTTTGTTTCCAGAAATTTGAGTTAGAGCCAGCCAGGCGCCAGATGCGCCTAGGCTTAGCAGTTCAGCAGGTCAGATCCTAGTAGGGCACCAGGTGCCAGTCATACCCCCCAAGGTGGGGCGTGACAATAGATCTGTCCGATCCATCGGTCGGGGGGAAATATGGTGAGTTTCCCAGTAGCTGGGTTTGGTTCTGGAGGTTCGCCGGAGGTTGCATGTGGTCGCAGGGAAGAGGGAGATGGAGGTCGGAAGAGGGAGGTTGCCGGCAGTGATATTGCTACTGCCGTCGCCGGTGTTAGTGGAGGTCTAGGCAGTTAAGGCGAAGGAAGAAGAACGACGGGCGAGGGTTCAGAGCTAACGCCGTTTCCGGCGAGAGGAAGAGAGGAGAGGGTGGTCTGGCGGTTGTGAGGTCGCGACAGTGAGGGGGGAAAGAAAAAATGAAAAATATTTTTAGGGTTTGGGGTGTAGGGGGAATATAAAAGGAAAAAATGTGGGTTTAATCTAGACCATAGGATTAAAATATAATGGACGGCTAGGATTGATTCTAGAATAATTGGGTCACCGGACGGGTCGCGGGTCGGTCAGTGGGTAGGTATAAATTGAAATTGAATTTAAATAATATCCAAATTGAATTAAAAGTGGCTAAAATTGAAATGAATTGAATAGAAAGTGGCTGAAATTGAAATGAAATTGGTTGAAATTGAATAGGAAATGGCTATAATTTAAATAAGTTGAATGAAATTGTGTTTAGCTGCTATTAAATTAATAAATATACTACACTTTTAAATAATTTAATAAATAGATAATAAATAGTTTAAATTATAAGAAAATCATATAAATGTTATTATTAATAAATAAATTCTAAATTTAAGTATACTTATGTAAACATCATATAATTAAATTACTATATTTATAAATAATTTAACGACTAGAAAATAAAATTAAGTTATCAAATATTATAAAAATCAAATTATTTACAGAAATAATTTATAAATTCGAGTAATATTATTAGTCAAATAAATTTATAAAATTTAGTAAAATTAGGTAAATAATTTATTAAGTAAAGAATATATTTCAAAATAAGGGCGCATATTAAAACGAAATACATTATGTACGATATAATTATTTAACATCAAAACTTAAAATTAATATAAATCATATATATATATATAACTTGAAATGATTTTCGCAATGTTATGATAATAAATTACTTTATAAATACAAAAGTAAGTAGAAATTTTGCGTTAAATAAATAAATAAATATATACATATATAAGCAGCATATTAAGGCGCAGGTCGGTCAAAATTGGGTGTCAACAACGATTTCAGTTCAATTTTTTTTCGCTCTTAATCTATGTGTTTAGTCAGATACCTTTACATAAATTAAAACGGAGAAAATTGTGTAGTCGATTAATTAAAACAACTTAAAATATGTTGTTTTTCTATATTTTCTTCTTCTTTTTTTTTTGATTTTATATATATATATATATATATTAATTTTTATTATTATTTTCCTTTTTTTCCCGAAGAAGTAGAGTAGGAGGATGAGGGGGAGGGAGAGGAGGAAGAGGAAGAAGAAGAAGAAGAAGAAGAAGAAGAAAAAGTTCAACACATTAATATATAATAGAATTACATTCTTTAATTTATTCTCTCATACCTTGAGTTGAATAATTGTGATGGATAATTAGTTATTTTAATAAATAAAGGATTGATATAAATTCACAGAATTGTAATTGATTTTAAAATCTTAAATGTTAGGACTTTTAAATAATTTAAATAAGAAAATATTTAAGAAGTACAATTTTAGTCAAGTTTAAAATATTAAATATTAAGAGTTGTTACCTTTTACAAATAAGTAAAGATTTAATAGTTACTCCCTTCATTCCATTTTAATTGTTAGGATGAGATTTGCATACCTATTAAGAAAAAATTAATAGGAATGATAATTTGACGAATATAACTCTATTAATTTTTTAGAAACATACAATACTAATTCTTTTCACATTTTAGAATGACTTTAAGTACTAAAGATAGAATTGAGAAAATATAATCAATTATCTCTTGAATTTTGAAACTAGCAAGTATTTTGAAATAACTATTTTTAGTATACCTAATAATTAAAATGAAACGAAGGAAGTATAACTTTAATTAATTTCAAAGTCCTGAATAACAGTGTAGTAATTAAATGACAATCACTGAAGAAAAATAGTAAATGACGATTTGTCTATTATAAAGTCTTTTAATGAATGACAAAAAACTGAATCAATACTTTTAATTGCTTTCATACTTTTAATATAGTATAGACAAAAGGAGTTTCTTCTCTCCCCCCCCCCCCCCCCCCCCTCCCTCCCTTTTTTTTTGGTTTAGTTGAGCATGGTTTTTATGTATTATTACCTCATTAAATTAATCAATCCGTAAGTTTTACCTCCTTTTATTCTTTTGGACCAAAAAAATATATATACAAATTATGGTGCACGTGAACTTATGGATAAAATTAAATATATTATGTATATATTTTTAAAAATTTATATAATATTATATGATACATTCAAGCTACAGGAAAGCTAAATAATGTATTTGGTTGATGATTGAATTATTTATCTTAAGTGTATATATATATAAAGTACGGGGAAGAAGGATAGGAAGCAAAAAAAATAATTACAATTGCAATATTATTAATGAAGATGCAATAAATTAGACGGTAGGGCCGACTATATATTAAATAATGTAATAATTAAAAGATAGTTAGTGCAACAATTAAAAGTAGATGGCTATGCCAACCATACATAATAAAGAAAAGGACAAGTTAGAAAAATAATAAAAGTAAGGTTAGAAAATTGAGCTTTGATATAAATATAAATATCAAATCTATCTATCTATCTATCTATCTATCTTGTCAATAGACATGCCGCCGTTTTGGGTTGTTCCCGTGCAAAAAGCTTGATGTGTTGGGTTTTCGTGTCTATCGGGACTTTCTTTGGCCTTGCAACGTCGGCATCGGCAACAGCGCACGACATCTAATGCTGGGCGTCTGGGGCTGGTGTTTGGCATGCGCTGCCGGAGCATTTGTACGTACGACGCATGAGTGGTGTTCGGCTTGTGCAGTTAGGTTGGATCCCTGCTTGAGCAGCGACGTCCTAACCCGCATGCCATCTTAGTCATGGGGCGAGCGCAAATTAGGCTTTGCTCGAAGTTGGTTTTCTGTGTTGCCTACCTAATACCCAGGCATTATCATGTACAATCGGTTGCCTTTCGCCCCTCGCACGTTGTGTGCGGGCCGAACCAAAAGCCGTTCTTGTGTCCCACGTCTTCCTCGCTTTGTCGTGCGATGTCGTGGTCCATGAGTAGCAGCTCGGACCCTCGGATTCGGTAAACGCAATGGGCATGGGGTCTTCATTGCCTCCTATCTGCCCAAATGATGCTTGTCCCGAATGACGACTGCGCTCGTCTTGGAACTGGCCGTGCCCTTCTGGGCCGATCAGAGCTCATGCGATGCTGGCGTCAGTGAGGAATGCTGCCTGGTTGATCCTGCCAGTAGTCATATGCTTGTCTCAAAGATTAAGCCATGCATGTGTAAGTATTAACAAATTCAGACTGTGAAACTGCAAATGACTCATTAAATCAGTTATAGTTTGTTTGATGGTATCTACTACTCGGATAACCGTAGTAATTCTAGAGCTAATACGTGCAACAAACCCCGATTTCTGGAAGGGATGCATTTATTAGATAAAAGATCGATGCGGGCTTTGCCCGTTGCTGCGATGATTCATGATAACTCGACGGATCGCACGGCCATTGTGCTGGCGACGCATCATTCAAATTATATATATATATATATATATATATATCCTAGATTCGCCTGTATTTTTAATAAATATTTTTAGATTTTATGCTCTATTTGCTTTTCTTAGATTGAATTACATTAATAGCCTGTTTGGCCAAGTTTCAGGGAGGCCAAAAATATTTTTTTTTAAAAAAAATACTTATTTTTAAAAAATGAGGTGTTTGGCCAAGCTTTTGAGAAAAAATAAGTGCTTTTAGGGAGCAGAAGCTGTTTTTCAGAAGCTAAAAAAAGTAGCATCTTCTCAAAGGCACTTATTTGAAAAGCACTTTTGTGAAAAATATACTTAGAAGCACTTTTTAAAAGTTTGGCCAAACACTAATTGTTACTCAAAAGTGCTTTTTAAATTTATTGGCGAAACACAAACTACTTCTCACTGAAAGTACTTTTTAATAAACATTTTTGATAAAACAATTCTAAAAATAAGTTGATTTGAGAATGTCGGCCAAACAGGCTATAAATATACTATTGTATACTCTATTTGTTTCAAGTTGTACGGCACTCCTTTTATTTGGAACGTTTTAAGATTTGTTCTCGACACCATTTCCTTTCTATTTCTTTAAAATGAAATTAAAATTATTTTAAGTTATTCACATTTAGACTCATGATTTGATATTTTTCCCCTATAATTTTAACTGTCAATTATTTATAAAAAAAAATAAAAATCATGTGTTAACAATTTTTCAACCGTCACAAGTATGACAACATGAGTCAAGTGAATAAACATTTATGTTCAATCAAAGTCGTCGTATGAATTGAAATGAGGAAGGTTAGTGTAATGTGGCCATATTTTCACTATATTAAAAAGTATTGTTGGGGATATTAATTTATAATATGCATGTGCTTAGTAGAATTTTTTTGGCAGAATCTTTTTTTTTAAGTTACAGTTTGGTTCATGTAAAAGAGATTATTTTTGATTATTTAAAAAAAAAAATTACTCAACTTGAAGTTTTAAGATTTGTTTTTATAAAAGGAGGTTGCTTTTTCTCGAAACACGCCAACAAAAATTTCAATGCTCATCATCTCTTGTCTTCATTAGAGTATGTTATAAGACAAAACACTCGCGAACCTTTCTTTGAAATGATCTTGTGATCTTGTAAGGTTGGTTATAAGATATTTGGGGTTAGAATACTTATTCTAGATTTATACTTTTTATTGTACTTTTGTTGAAATAGTAAAATTATTCTTCGTCTATAAATTAAATTATATTGATCGAATCATATTAAATTTATATATTTTTTAGTTGCTTTAATTACAATTATGATCAACTTATTATTATTTTTTATTATTATCATTATAATATTATTTGATTAAATTTCACGATGCACAAATTTTCAATCCTAACGATTAGCAATTAGTAACTTGAATTTTGAACGAGCTTGGACAGATTTGATTGTCTATTCTGTTTAGTAATGCATCACCTTATTCGTCCGAATCAAATATTATATGTTTACACATAAACAAAAATAAAATAATTAAAATTTTTCATAACTAATATTTATGTGTCTATCTTTTTATAATGAAGATATTTGTAATTTTTTAAAGTAATCTTTTTACGAGTAAAATGAGAAAAAAAATCATATGTAGCTTTTAAAATAATAGTTAATTTAAGATAACGATTTTTAGAAAGCATAACAGATAATTTGAAATGAAAGGAGTATTTCCTCCGTTCATTTTTACTTGTCCAGGATACTAAAAGTAGATGTCCAATTTTACTTGTTAACTATATTAAAAATATATGTCCAATTTTACTTGTCCAGTTTAAAAAATCAAGAGATAGTTTATCATGTAGTTCCTAATTTACGATTATTATTAACTATCGTCTCTCGAAATGTATTTCCAATGTATTAAATTTATAATATTTAAAGGGTGATTTAGTAAAATTATTATTTTATTTACTGTTTCTTAAAAGACATGCTAAGTCAACATTGGACAAATAAAAATTAACAGAGAGAATATTTAGTTATATGATATGATTTTTCCTTTTATATACTCTAGGGCTTCGTATTGATTGGTTCGCTTCGGTTTTGAAAGTTATCGGTATTGCTTATCGGTTATCGATTTGTAGACATACTAAATCGTTAAAGAACTGTTAAGATATCGGTTAATCGGTTATTGATCGTTATCGGTTTGGTTATCGGGTTAACTGGTAAGATCTCATATGAAAAATCTCATCAATCATAAGTATGTTTAGCTAGAAAAAAATGGGTGAAAAGAAAAAAAAACATATAGAACTAACTCAACTAAAACAATCAACTTTAATTTAAATTAAAACACCATCCCCTTCACTTTTCATCGACACATATTTCATCTTCTTGTTTGGATACTTCATATATTGAAGGCTAAAATTATATTTAATAAATTATTATCGGGTTATCAGTTAATCCGTTAAAAAATATGGTCAAACCGATAACTGAATCAATAATCCAATAACTTGGGATAGTAAACCGATAATCAAATCGTTAAACCAATAACCAAAATCATTAATCCAATAACTCAATTATCGGTTCGGGTTATTGGTTTAACCGTTAATTTGCACAACCCTAATATTCTCCCTCCAATTTAAAATAAATAAAATTTTAAAATATAATACACTTTTTAAAGAAATTTAATTAGTTGTATTAATTAAAAATAAATTATTTGATAATGTTATTCTTTTTGCTTTTCCAAACTTTTTAAAGAAGTGAAAATAAGTAGCGTTAGAAATTTGAAAAACCAAATAAAGAGAGGGGCAACTTTGGAAAAAATTTAATTGATATTCTTTGGACATGAGGGAATATATTATTTCGCAACAGCCAATACTGAACGTCCATTTTCCTCTTCATCAACCGCTCACATTCACGATCCGCGTGAGCAACAATTAACCAATCAAATAACAGAATCAAAACCCTATATAAGCCTCACTTCCCCTAATACTCTTCCTCAACATTCACGCATTCTCTTCATCAAAATTTCTATTCATCTTTCTGTATCAGCTCTCTATAATGGCACCAAAGGCAGAGAAAAAGCCAGCTGAGAAAAAAGCAGTAGCTACAGAGGAGAAAGCTCCGGCAGAGAAGAAGCCAAAAGCCGGCAAGAAGCTTCCGAAGGATGCCGGAGCAGCAGGCGCCGATAAGAAGAAGAAGAAGGCAAAGAAGAGTGTTGAGACCTACAAGATTTACATCTTCAAGGTGCTGAAACAGGTGCATCCAGATATTGGTATTTCAAGCAAGGCAATGGGTATAATGAACAGTTTCATTAATGATATATTTGAGAAGCTTGCTCAGGAATCTTCTAGATTGGCTAGGTACAACAAGAAGCCTACTATTACTTCTAGGGAAATTCAAACTGCTGTTAGACTTGTTTTGCCAGGTGAATTGGCTAAGCACGCTGTTTCTGAAGGGACTAAGGCTGTTACTAAGTTCACTAGCTCTTAATTTCAATTTGAGGGTCTTTTGGGTTTTGGGTCAATGTAAAGGATGTTGATTTATTTTGTATTTGTAATTGACCTTAGAAAGATGACTGCAAAATGAATGAAAGTTTTATCTCTATTGAAATATTCTGCGTTGGATCCGATTTTGTTTCGTTATATTCCTGCCAAAATATTGGTGTTCTGTGTTTCTTCATTCGAAATTTGTAAGCAGAGCACGATTGTGGTATATACTTGAAAAATCATATCAATTTTTTCAGCTCAAAGCATGTTGTTTTATTAAGAACAGTTGAACTTGTTTAAATATGCTTATAATTTAGGACTTTTAATTTATCATTTTTGCCTTAATTTTATTATTTAACTTAAAAATAAGTGTTTAAAAATATTTTTTTTAAAATTCAATCAAATACTATAAAAATATTAAAAAGTTATCTTGATTTAAAAATATTTAAAGTAAATTTAAATACACTTAAAATACATAAATTCAAATCAACTTTAAATGTACAACAGTTATATTTGTAGATCATTGTTTCCTCTACCTTCAAGTCATTCTTTTCATTTTCTATGTTTCATTAACTTTTGCTTACAAATGTTTTATGTTAATGACAAGTGTTTAAGTTTGTCGATTGTTATTTGTACATAAAACACCAATTACCATAATCAGCCAAATTTTTAAGGTGATGTTAATAAACTAACGGAAGGTTTAGGAAAGAACATAAGCGCACCACTTTGTATAAATAAATGTGTGTGGACTATTAGTGTTCATTAGGAAAAAAATAGGACAATTTGAGCTTAAATTAAAAGATAGTGGACTATTTTGAGCTTTTCTTCCTGCAGCAGCCAGTGTAACAATCCAATAAACCAGTCGGGTTTTACTGTTGAAAAGATTCAGGGCAAACGCCGAAAAGCCGGGGTAGGAGCATCTTCTCAAGGACTCGAGCTTTCGATCGATCGAAGAGAAGATGAGAGTTCTCCAGATCTTAACAAGAAAGCTTTCTTCTTCGCAGATTCGAAGCAAATCTCCTTCATATTCAACTTTCTCGTCTCGTCAACTTCACTCCCCCTCCAATCCGTACTTAATTTCTTCCCTATCTCTTACTGTATGTATTTTTGCGATAAGTTTATGAGAATTTACAATCTATTTGATGCAGAGCGTCATTTGGCATTGCGTTCGACATTGACGGTGTTTTGCTCCGCGGCAGCAGGCCTATCGGCGACTCTCCTCGAGCTCTCAAACGCCTCTATGATGATTCCGGTACTAGCACATTTGGTTTATCTTTTGTTCTTATTTATTTTTCTAATAGAAATTTTATTGATATTCGTGAATATTTAATGTTTGTCACAAGAGGAAACGAAAATGAAATTAAGAATCTTAGAAGCTAGATTGCCCTGAACAATGTGAAATGGAGTTATGAACAATATATATCCTCCATTACATTTTGGTATAAAAAATTTAACAAACCTTTTTTTAACTGACGTGGCAAGCCACACTTATTCCTCCACCCAAGCAAGCCAACCAGGACTAATAACTTTTAAACTTGTTGTTGATCCAACGCGTGACCTGACCCTCTACTAATACTATCCATTGTTGCTGATTCATTAAATAACCTATGACCCGATCTGCCAGTTAATACATCAAACACACCGGCATACAACCCACAAATGAAACAAGAATTCTCATCAAGAAACATCCCAAGCAACATTCTTCTTATATATCATCCAAGCCATCCAAGCACAAATAATGCTTATAAACAACAGTATGCATGTGCCTGTGCCCCTTTCATTTCCTCCTCACTTCATGGTAACGACTATGTAAAAAACTCAACCAAAACTATATCAAGATCTGGGCAGGAAATATGTAAAAAACTATACCAAAGCTATATCAAAATCTGGGCAGCAACTATGTAAAAAGCTCAATCAATGCCAGATCAAAATTAAGACAACAACTATGCAAAAAACTGAAAAACAATAACCTGGAAATAGTGTTGCACATTAACTTAATACCAACTTCATAACTTGATACCATCAACATGCCAAAACAAACATAAGCATTCCTTGTTTTGCATCTACCAAAATCAAGACAAAATAAACACAAACATTCATTGTTTTGCATCTACCAACTTCAACCAAAAGTAAATAAAAGCATTCAATGCATAGCACTAGTCACAACATATTAAATTTGGGATTTCCCATTAGCCTTCCTAGCCTTCAACTTTCCCAACTTCTTCTCTCTTTCCCTTTCCAATTGGTTGTTAGTGACAACTTTTTTTCCTTTCCAATTGAGCTTAGTGGGTGAGTAAGGCAAGTTCGTAGGCTCACTCACTCCTCTATGATCACCTTTGAAAGAGATCATTCTACTTGCAGATTGTATTTTTCGAATCTGCCTCATCTCAAACCTTGTTAACTCTTCAGAAGTTGTATTGAGGCTTTAAAACTGGATCACTTTCAAGTTCTCTAGCAGGACCATATGGTTCATATTGTCTCTGTGGCAGATCAGGTCTAAGCATGACATGATAGTCTCCTTCTTGAGTTGGTTGAGGGGCTGAACTATTAACATCAAACACTTCTTCATCTTGTTCTACTTCTTCAGTTCTGTCCCTCTTCCTCTTCAGACCTGAAGTACTTCCTTTCTTACCAGCCCGAAATATAAAGAAGTCATTAAAAGGGATCACTTGAACATTATATAGCTAACTTTAAATAGAACAAGTTGCTACCTTGCAAGTCCGTGCATTGTGCGCCGCACTTGCTACATGTCATTTAGTTCCTTTTCTTGAGTGAGACCACTCTCCTGCTCTTTTCATTGCTGCATTCTTTTCTCTATCTCTTTTAATTTTTGGTCTTCCAACTGTTTTCACAAGATCAAGTGGGTCCATGGCATGTTCTGGCAATATTTGCCAGAAATTTTCACCTCTCATAGGCAACAATTTGGCCCTGTATGTTTTAAGATAGGTTTCTTTAGTGTACCGCCAACTTATTTCATCCTTAGGTTCAATGTTTTTGTACTACAATGCCTTGATGGCACGGGGGCATGGAATGCCAGTCAACTGTCAAGACCTAAATAGAAAAGCAATAATTTAGTTCATCTGAATATTACATAGTCAATGTTAAGTAATAATCGAAGTTAATATATTTACCTGCAAGTGCATTTCTTCTCCACTATATTCACTGTGTGTCTATCGTCACTCTCAGACACTTCATACCCAAGGTTCCCATTAAAATCAACATTGCATAAGTTGGCAATGTTATTGTAGGCAATGAACAATTCCATGCACTTATGACTGTACTTGTAATGAATATGCCATGTTTTTACCTCTTGTTCCTTCTTTCTCAACCTGATCATTATTTTGAGTCTAATTCCTTCAAGCATATTCAAGATACGCTTGCCTTTTGGTTCCAAGATCCAAGAGTTGAATGACTCAGTGAAATTGTTTTCTACCATCTGATTTTTACATACAGTATCAAGATATGCCCTGCACCACTTTTTTGGTGGAAATTAAACCAAATCTTGGACAGCATCCTTTGACAATGCACCAAGAGCATTCAATTGGTCCGTAAAATCTTCTTCATAAGTACTCCAAGCAGCCCACCAAAGAAGTTTCTTCATCTCTCTTGTCCTAAATCTCTTCATCCAATTGGCCTCAATATGTCTTACACAATACTTGTAAATAATTAAAAGGTGATGGTTAGTTAACCAAAAAAAAAGATAACATCTAAATCATCTTAATAGTACCTATGATTTGATAACAGAGGACATTTCTCACTGCATTCAATAATTACTGTACATGTCAAATCAATTAATAATTATTTAAAAAAATAAAGTTGCATGTAAATAAATTACAAAAACACAAAGTATTATTTACCTTCTGCATGTCAGACATAAATGTGATGCTATCACCATTCTTCAGATTCAGTGACTTCTCCAATAACTATAAGAACCATGTCCATGTCCTAGTGGTCTCCTTATCTACTACAACCCATACCAATGGATAGAATGAGTTCTGACAGTCTTGTGCCATAGCCAACAAGACTTGCCCCTTGCAATGACCCTTTAAAAAAGTTCCATCAAGTCCAATGAATGGTCTCAATCCTTCTTTCCATCCATCTTCAATGCATTAAAGCATATGTACATTCTAAGAAATTTCTTTTTACCTTGTTCCGTTCCATCTTTTGATAAATTGATCACCACATCAGTACCAGGATTAGTCATCCTAATCTCATTTGCATAAGCCTCCAATCTGTTGTATTCATCCAAAAAACTGCCTTGCATTTTCTGAAGGGCCAGAATTGTTGCAGGGGGATTTTGATATAGCTTTGATTGAGTTTTTTACATAGGTGCTGCAATGAAGTGAGGAGGAAGTGAAAGGGGCACATACATGCTGTTGTTATATAAACATTATTTGTGCTTGGATGATATATAAGAACAATGTTGCTTGGGATGTTTCTTGATGAGAATTCTTGTTTCATTTGTGTGTTGGCTGCATGTGTTTTTGATGTATTAGCTGGCGGGTTGGGTCATCGGTTATTTAATGGATCAACAACAATGGATAGTATTAGTAGAGGGTCGGGTCACGGGTATTATAAATGGATCAGCAACAAGTTTAAAAGTTATTAGTCCTAGTTGGTTTGCTTAGGTGGAGGAATAAGTCCCACGTGGCTTGCCACGTCAGTTAAAAAACAGCGTTGTTAACTTTTAGGGGCATTTGTGGTCTTATACTCGAACGGCGAGGGTATTTTTAATACCAAAATGTAACAGAGGATATATGTGGTTCATTTCGCATAGTTTGGGGTCAACTTTGGCCCTTTTCCCATCTATTTATGTGTATAATGTAAAATTTGTACCGGATGTGGTAAAATAAAGAAATATAAAGGATAAAGGTTCAATTTTTAAAGCTCCTTTAGAAGAAATCTTAATAATTTTTATGATCTTATATTGCCTCAGGGTTGATGCAAGAGGAAATGAGAATGATATTCCAGCAACACTCTGTCCACTCATTCATTTTTTTTCCTTTTTTCATTTATTACTCCTGAACTTAATCGTTGGTGTATTTGTCATGATAGGAAATGCTTGAAGAAAGTACATTTCTTGGTAAAAATCATTTTTCCATGATTGGTTCCCCCAAAAGGGGGAAAGAGATATGCACTGAAGTAATTTCTCTATACAAAATATTCAAAATCACATGCTGTAATAATATTTGGACGTAATCAACATAATACTCTCAAAGTCTCAATCCAAACACACTCCTTTTACTCTTTTGATATCAGACCAAAATCACTAACCTTACACCTTGTTCTCTACGATATGATCACCATATGTTGACCTTTTGACTCAAGTAAACACTGGGAGAAAAAGTTCAGAAAATGATTACCGACAAAAAGTACTTCTTACTGAACCATTTTCCATTATATCGAACACACCCTACATTGACCTGTTGAATTCTCTACTTACGTCGAAAGCATGGAAAATAATTACCTCATAATGTTTTCTGTAGTATATAAAGTTGTCCTCTCCTTTGTTATGTTGTAGCATTACCATTTAAAGACTGTTGATTCATACTTTTACGGGTTTGGAGATCTTTTTAGGCACTTTCTGTTGGTAACCATGATTAGGGAGGTTAACTTTTAGTAACTTTTTGTTTGTGAAGGTACTCTGAAGGTTCCCTACGTATTCTTGACCAATGGTGAGTAGTTGATGCAACTTGTTCTTGTCCAACATCCATTTGGTGGCACTGCAACTGGTTTTTGTGCTTCAATTCTTTAGTTACTTAAAGTAACAGTTCCGTAAATGCAATTATCTAAGTTATATGTTGCAAGTTCTGAATAGGATGGATCATGTTATTTGAAGATATCTATCTCAACACATTAACATGCCAGTAGGTGTTCTGCTCTGATAACGTGTTGTGCTATCTTATATATGATTCCTAAGTGTTGCCTGAGGTTGAACATTTCCTGACGTAATATGAAAGCAGAAGAGAACTTCTCAGTTGTCAGAGGCATGGAACTGGGGTATATAAACATTTAGTGGCCTGTAACGTTAGCTGGGGTTTCACTGACCTATTTTTTCCACACCTTCATGCTTAACAGTAATATGTGGGTGGTAAGAGTCGTCGTTGAATTGAGATATGTTAGTTTGGTAGAAGGGAACTTCTAGGTGGTTGAAGTTGATACAAAATATCCTTTAAATCATTGATGATTCATAGGATATCAGTTCTTTCCCCAATGAAAATATTTTTGGCAGTTCTTTCACATAGTAGAATCACAGTAAATATTCATCCATCCTAGATGAGTTCTCCTATCTAAGTAATTTACTTTTCCTTCTGTGTCTCATTGAGACAACCTTATTGTAACCTACTATTCTGAAATTTGGAGTAGTAGGCATGCATTTTGAGAGCCTATTACTTATCAGAAGAAAGGATCTTAATGTGGTCTTTTATACTCAATAGGAGGTGGTGTTCCTGAATCTAAAAGAGCAAAGGAGTTGGGCAGATTGTTGGATGCTAATATCCTACCTTTACAGGTATGCAGCTTTCGACTTTTGAGAGACATAGTGGTGAAGCTTTTTCTGATTATCCAAAATTATTGTTGTCTTTATCATAATCTGCTCTTTTTCTTCAACACTTGGATCTTTCTGCAAGTTGGTAGTCCTATGATGTGCTAAAGCCTCTCGTATATTTTGTTTACTTCAATGGATCTGCAGGTTATACAGGGGCATTCACCATTCAAACAGTTGATGAGAAGGTAATCTTTTGTTTGTTAGATCTCATACCCCACTCTCCCCGTTCAAATATAATAAAAAACATTTAGTAGAAGAAAACAAAGATAGCTATTTCCTTTGTGCAGGTGTACTTATATAAAAATGTAATGCAAAGGATGTGCCTTCTTCTGAACAGAAATTAATAGCAATAAACTTTGGAAGCACCTAAAAAGCACGTCACGTGATTACCAGTATGCCAACACCACATATTTTAAAAAGTAGGACATAACTTAGTTGATAGAAGTAAAAGCAGGTCTTTAATAAATTGTTCACTTATGAAACATCAAATATAACTACAGTTTAAAACATGATTTTCTTATTTGAAAAAAGAAAGAAAAAGAAAAGCTTAACAAATAGTTATCCATGTAATGAGTCTTCTGGACCTGTCTCTGGAAGTGCATGTAAAATTTTCTCCTGTCCCAAGTAGGATGTCCAGAAATGTTTTGGTATGAACGTTCAATTTGAAATGAAGAAATAATGCCTTGAGCAGAAGATATTGATCTCATTTATTATGATTTTATGAATCAATTTTAATGACTTGCTAAAACTAATAGTGCTGAAGTTCCTTTTGTGTGTCTACTGAGTGTTTGTCAGTGCATCGTGTATGAGAATAGAGAAGTGATACAGACCCAACAACCAAACTTAAGAGCCCAGAGTGTAAGCTTGGGGATCAACCTATGTACTATAGATTTGCAGGATGGCACAACAGGGTTACAAGGGAAATATCTGCTGGAACTAAAGCTGTTTACGTTAACTAGAAATCAAGTTTGAAAGATCAAAAGTTGCTTTGGTTGGATTTAACTTGTTAAATCCGTATTAACAGATTTGAGAATGAGCTTGTTGTTGCTGTTGGAAAAGGAGAACCGGCTGAAGTGATGTCTGAATATGGTTTTAAGTAAGTGTACTGGTTTTGCACTTTGTGGATGTAGCCTGTAGGTTGAGAGTGCATTCTTCAAATACTTAACAATTTCAACAGTGATACTACTATGCTTTAAATTTCAGAAATGTTCTCTCCATAGATGAGTATGCATCTTATTTTGACAACATTGACCCATTGGCACAATACAAAAAATGGACAGACAAGCAGGATTGTAATCAGAATAGCAAGCCTAAGCATATAGCTTTGAGCAATGATCCGTGTTCACAGAGAGTGCAGGCAGTCTTTGTTGTTAGTGATTCTGTTGATTGGAGCAGGGACATCCAGGTATTCTTCTTTATATCTAATAGGCTTAAGCTTGTATTTTACCTGGCAGATTAGCGCTAAAATTATATGTAAAGAAACAGCGATGGATTGACACTTCCATGGTATATCTGTTTCTTCATGCTTTCTCTTTTTCTCGTCTCCTTTTTCTTTTCTTTTTTAGGTTTGGGGTGGGGGTTAGGAGTAGGCTTGTTGATGAATTTTCTCATGTAAGATACATATTTTATTTTGGCTGATAGAGGGATCAAATGGTATATAGTTCAATTGTTCGTAGCTTGAGGATTAAAAGCATGACTCGTGCTTTCCGATTGGCGGTTTTTGCATTAATTGCTGCTTCATTGCATGGTGTTCCTCGTCTTGTACCTTTGAATCCAGAAGCACTTTACATATAACTTGGAGCTAGTTGGATTTATGTTTCAACTAATTCAACCAGATGCTAAGTATATTTGGCTCATGGATTTCTTTTAAGGAATTAGTGATTTGCAGATACAAGTTGTCAACCAGATGTATCCTTCAATATTTGGCCAATAAATATTTGAAGTTTTGCAATTCTAACTAGAGAATTCAATTTTAGGTTCTTTGTGACATTCTAAGGACTGGAGGGCTGCCAGGAAAAGAGATTGCACACCAGCCGCCACTCTTTTTTGCAAATGACGACCTTGCCTATCAGGTTTTTTAATGCTAAATAAATAGATCTGATTGTCCTTTCTTTTCTCAACATATTCATAGAGAATGTAACCTTTTCTATCTAACTTTTGACTCTAGGCCCTGTTTCCATCTGAACGACTTGGCATGGGTGCTTTCAGAATTGCAGTAGAATCCGTCTTCAATGCGTGAGGCTCATTTCCAAATATCTTGAGACGTGATATGATATTTGACAATTGAGAAAGTAGCTTGGATATAGTTTCATTATTGCTCTGATTATAGATTAGCATAAATCTTAATATTACTTGAAATATATGTAAGATGGATATAGAGATGATGTAAAACAAACTGCACCTTGCTGTAATGCACTTCTGAGACCATTTTTTGTTACAGTATCCACCCTGCTCCTCTGAAGTATACGTCATATGGGAAACCAAATCCTTTTGTATTTAAAAATGCGGAGACGGTACTAATGCAAGTTCTACAATCATGCCACAATAACCATCAGGTTGATGGTAGAAAGCAATTCTTCAAAACCTTATATATGATTGGTGATAATCCCTCTGTTGATATCAAAGGAGCTCGACAGGTTTGTTCTATGACTTATTTAAGCTACCATTCAGCTATTTCATACCTTGAACTACGTATGAGTCTAAATCTTACCTTTTAGGCTGGAATTCCTTGGTTCTCTATTTTGACAAGGACTGGTGTCTTCAAGGAGAAAGAAAATCATGAAGATTTTCCAGCAGATCTGGTGCGCAAATTATATCTTTGACCTTTTAAGTGCATCTACTTTTTCTTTATACAATAATGCATAACTGCTTTCTCTTTAATTTCCTCCACAATCACCCAATCGACTTGGAAAAGTAGTTTGTAAAGGTAATAAGTGGATAGATGGTATCCACTCACATATTAACAGCATGGTCCATTTCTGGACCGCCATTAAGCAAATATAACGATGTTCACTAAGGACACAGTGCTCAAACATGATCTTCATTTGGTGCAGGTTGTTGACACTGTGGAAGAAGCAGTGGACTACATTTTGAGCAAGGAGTGTATCTCATGATGCACATCTGGTAAAAGTCTAACCATGTTTTTACCTTATACATGTTAATTTGACTAATTCCCATGAGGAGATTTGGTGGACCTCCTAGCTTTGAAGATCAACATTTATATGCCTCTTTTTGATGTGCAAAAAAGACCCAAAAACTTGTTCTTATTGCAATAAAGCATTGATTAGAGTTCTGCAACCGTTGAAGAAACAAGTGCCGCAAACCTGATTCTTAAACCTGAGAGGAAAGTACATGAACATTTTTGCATGTCACTCCCAGTTGGATCCTTATCTGTTGTAAACTTTAATTTGTTTCAAAATATTTGGCGTTTTAAGGGAAGTCATTTGTTACTTTTTCCACATATGCTTTTACTTTTATGATTAATGGAGTGTTAATTAAGTGAGACATCTACATTAAGAGGGAAGTTCAAACACATACTTTTATGATTATAACTTCTAAATATTTATTTACAAGGTTTGTTTAGAACTACAAACAACATGGACTGATCGGAATAAGAACATATTCACTATGGTGAGATCAAATTTCATTGACCAGGATTAAAAAAGGTTCTCAAGTGGTTGGTATCAGCAAGATATTTTGAAACTCTTTACGTTTTGTATTTCGGGTATTTTCGACTTGTCTTGAAAATAGATCTGTAGGCTGTTGATACGGCAAGCATGCAAATATATTTTGGACTTAACCTCAAAAGTTAATTCATGAGGGGAGAGAATTGTTCAAATACATGAGGTGTCCAAATTCTTCTTATCCTACCGATGTGGGGCTTAACAGAGCATTATCTCATTCAAGGCTATTCAACCAATATATCCTCATATCGGTAGGTTTGAAGATCTTTTTCATAAGCTTCGCATTTGCTATATTTGAATAGTAATTGATTGTTGACATATGTCTTGATGCATATGTTTGGATTTTGCATTTAGAAGATTGATATTAGTTGTGAATCACTTTCATAATAAAGACACTCCATATAGTTGCAACTTGCAACCATTTTCTCTATAAAATGTTTGACTAATGTCCAGTAGCTTTGCTAACATTTGAAAAAATATTTAAGGATCACCCTCGTTTCAGTCTTGATCACAACTGTCTAATCTTGATTAAGAATTTGTAAACTCTACGCAACTCTACGTGCACTTTTATTTGTCACTTCATTAGCAGTTAACATCAGTATTAGCACTAATCAAATTTCTTTCTTTAATATGTGAAAGTGTTGATAAATTAACAAAACGAAACGTTTTCTCCTAATTCAACTACCATTTGTATATTTTCTTGAGTGTCTCCCTCAAAAATGTTACTCCTGTTATTAAATAAAACTCACACCGAAAGCAAAGCAAATATATAGAGAGATTGATGTATTATTTCACTTCGAACGTATATACAAACACATTGATTTGACTTCTTATTTATAGAAGAAAAGAAAGTTGTGGCAAATTGCCTACTTGAACTACTTACAAATGATCTGTTTGATTGCAAATTTGAAAAAGCTGCTAAAAGATCGGCCTTCTCAAATTAGTTACACTGCCTATTGAATTGCAAGTTTTTTCAGAAAAGTATATACTTAAATGGACATCTACACTTTTAGTTGGTTTTGCTTTACGTTCATTTTGTTTTCTATTTCTTCTTATGGGTCTTGAATCATGTTATGATATTTTAAAAGAAAGTCTCATCTCTGATATTTGAAAATTTAAAAATTATTAGGAAAAAATGTGATATGAATGAGTCTGCATAAATAGCATTAATATGTTTTTACATTTTTATATTTTATTTGACTTGCAAAACATAAGTTAAATAAATATGCACACGATTATTGGTTTGTTGTATTTTGTATGCATTAGGCGCATATAATTTTTTTTTTTTGGGAGAATCGTATTGGTTTTGATTAGTTAATCTACTAATAATTAAATAACATTTCAGAAATGTGAATTATATGATTTTAGAAATATGATATTTACGATTCCAGAATAATTTATAAATCATGTTTTTTTTTTCTTGTGAGGTTGAAATAAAAGGTAAGAAGTAGAGATATAGTTATTGGGCAAAAATCCTGCGTATCAGAAATGTAACTTATTGAAAGATGATTTATATAAAACAAAAAAATTCATAAAAATTTTTTGGTTTAAGTTTTTCAAAAATCACCTGTCAAATTCACAAGTCAATTTTACAATATTTGGTTCTTAACATCTTTATCCATATGAAAAGATCCGAATGAATTGTACGTTCCAGGCAGAAGTGGCAAATTGGCGGATAAAGATGAATCGAGTTAATAAATTCGTCTAAAATTAAAATGCAGTTTAAAATATAACTCGTTTAATTTTTATGAAGTTTTAGCTGCTTTATTTTTTTTTAAAATTTTTAGTACCTAATATTTCTTTTTAAAAATTATAATTATACATAATATATTCAATAAAAAAAATTAAAAATATTTTAATAATATTTTTCATGAATCAAATTGAATTAGACATAGTGCAAATTTTGATAGAGTGTTAATTTTGCCATCTCTGATTTTAGGTTTTATATATGTGTGTGTATAGAGGAAAAAAATTATAAGATGAAAAATTAACCTTCTTATCAATAAAATAAAAATTTATATAAATAATTAATTAATTGAGTTAATAAATTTTTTTCTTGTATTAACTTATTTTATACTCTTAGATATTTGGATTTGGTTGATCAACAGACTGAGACTATACCCAGAGACGTAATGGGATTGAATGTTTATCTCTTTCTTGGAAGAATATTTAATTTTACACCTGGGCGGCGGCTGGCTTTTTTATATTAATATGGTAATGGTAATGGTAATGTACAAGTCTTTTTCCAGACAAAATAGAAAATGAACAAGTACAGTTGGTAGAGAACATTACATTTTTTTTTTTAAAAGAAAAAAATTTATGAGGACAAAACAAATTACTAGAAAAGAATTTAAAAAAAAAAAGGCATACGTTTGAAGATAAATCATAAAATGAAGTAAGACAAGTTTTGTGGTTTGATTTGGTAGTAAACTATAAAATAAAATTTGGTTTATTACAAGTACATTTTGTAATGATCAAGTTTAATTTGTTTTTTTTTTTTCGACTAGACGAATAATTTTAATTCTGACATATTGGTTGGGTTTATCTTAATTAGTTGTTTCTGGTGAACTAATGTTATTCTATGCTAACTTCTTACTCTTTTTTCCCTCTTTGGGGGTTCCCTAGCTTTTAGTGGATGGAATTAAGGGTGTTAAATAGGGTCTAAGAATGATGGTTAGTTCAATTCATTCAATATTTTGTAAGCTAGATATAAGATGATTTTATATTGGATTAATTTTAGTCCAATTTAATATAATTTATTTTTAATAATCTTCAATTTAGTTTAATTCCAGCCCAATTTTAACTTATATTTAAAATTAACGTTAATTTATATTTACTATTGGAAATTTACTTTTACCTTTTTATTTTTTATTTTATCACTGAGGGCTTTGGTCTTGAATTGTGGTCAGGTTGGATCTCAAATGGGATAGGCCGTTGCACATTTTTAAAAAACTGACATCAGAAGATTGGAAAAATGCAAATAGATTTTCCGAGTCGATTTTTTTAAAACAATAACAACTTTTAGTGATCTGTTTTCTTAGCGTTAAAAAATAGAAAAAATGCAGAATGATCTCTTGTGATTGATTTTTTCAAAAAATATATTGATTTTTTCAAAAAATATATTGATTTTTTTTGTTAAAATCAACCTCCGAAGGTCGCTTTTGGCAAAAAAAATTAAAAGTTTAACCTCGAAAGTTTTTTTTTTCACGAAAATATAAATTTAAAGAGAGTAAAAATCAACCTCCTGAAGTTAGTTTTTGTCATTCTTTTAGTGGTGTCGGTTGGGGTTGGTGTCTCGATTCCTGGATCGAATCTCTATTATCATGTTTCGAGTTCCGGTTGAGGCTCAATTCTCAAGTCTTAGATCAGGGTTAGGTCGAGGTTAGATCTTAAGTCTCGGGTTAAGGACAAATTCGGAGCTCAGGCCTAGAGTTAAGGTTGAACCGAGTTAAGATCGGAGGTAAAGACTAAGGGAAGAGTGAACCTAAGTAAAAGGTGGGGCAAAAGGGAAGGTGGACCAATTAAGTCAAATTAGCGGATCATGATCCATTTTATTTAGCTCAATCTATTTCAATCAAAATAGCTATTTATTAATTCAGTCATTTTAACTTCCTCAATTTCGATTCAAGCAGCACATTTAACAACCTTAAATGAAAAAAAGGAAAGAAATGAACAACGCCATTTATTTGATGCTACTGTTATAACAAATACCGAAAAAAATATCTTTTTTCTAAAAGTACATGGTATATGTTACAATAATATATACTTCAAAGAACACTTGGAATAACATGGACATGTTTGATTTAGTTATGAATTAAATCTCTCAAATGTAATCACATTATTTAGTTTAGAGTGTTCACTACTATAGTTTATTTAGTTTCTTAGAAGAGGAACATGTCATGTGTGTTCTAATCCCTTTTTCATTTGTTTATTTTACTTTCTCTTTTAGTTTATTTAAAAAAAAAATTTTGATAATTTTTTAATTCTAATTTTTTACATAATATGTGATCATAAAATTAAAGATGCATTTTGATCTCTTACCTTTTACAAGTTGAATAGAGGAAAATGACATTTTTAGATATCTTATATATAAAAATGATGTTCTTTTATGTGTAAAAATGAAGATATCTTGTAAAAGGACCATAAAACTAAAAAGTATTTGTAAAAGAACTAGACAATTATTTTTCCCTTTAATTTAAGGCCACAAGATTAAAAAGTCATCTGTACTTTCTTAAAATTTGTATGGATTAACTTATTTTAAGTGATTTTCAGTTAAAATAGATTTTATGCACTTTCATAATATTTAAGTAAAATAAAAAAAATGCTTTTAAATATAAAATTTAAATTAAAAATAATAAGTTATAAATTATAAGCCCATTTAAACAGATTTTTAAACTCAATGAAAAAATCTAGCTATCTATGCTATATATATATATATATATATATCATTTTTAAAGCAACTATCCACAATTCATTTTTGCACTCTCTTTGGTGTGTGTGTATATATATATTTGCGAACTCATAATTTTAAAATTTTAGTAAAAATTTAAAATAAAAATTTTAAAGATTTAACTCAATAAATTTAAATTTTTGATCTGTCTCTAGATATGTGTTACTCCTATTACAAAATTTTCTCATGTTCCATTGGAATACTGATAAATCGTAGTTGAATCTTTTATTTTTTTTTCAATCTTCTGCCCAAAAAATAAATCACCTTTTAAGAATAACTTGAACCAAACACTTGCAAATTTGTTTTCCTTTTCTTTTGCAAACAAATGGTATACCCGAGTTTGCGTTGCCTTAGATGTTAGGTGTGTATTCGATAATTTTTCATGGATCGGTTGATCAAAATTTTTAATAAATATTTTTTTGAAAAAAATAAATTTTTTAAATATGAGAAAAACAATTTGTCTAGTGAAAGTAGGAAAAACAAATTACACAAATATATTTTTGTTATTTCAAGAATAAGCTGGACCAACCAGCTGTACCCTTTTACGTTATAAGTAGGAAAGAGAGGTGCATGATCTCGCGAATTACTTCTGTATAAATTCAGAAATTATATGTAAGAACCATAGCATTTCGCGATTCATTGGTAAATTAATTTTGATTCTCTATTAATCAATAATGTGGAACTATTAACATGGTTAAAACAAACTGTTTGAAGTCGAGACGCAGCATGGTACTCTTTCTACCGCTATGTTAATATAGAGGCGGTTTCAAAATAAATATTTTATTGATATTGAATACTTATATTAATAAAATTCATCATGCAACACATCTTATTTTCATCCGTATCTCTATTACCTCCCATCCTCCATCACTCCACACTCCTACTCCAAACCCACCTCCTATAATATTTATCTAAATTATATACGCATATTTTTTTAAAAAATAATTTTTATATTTAAATTTAAATAAATAAAGAATATATATATTTTTTAAAAGATATTTTTCATCGTATCGACCACACCTAATGTCTCGACACAGTTTTAAGTTTACATTTTAAAAAAGAATGTTGCTTACTTCAACTTCAACATTCATGGGAAAAAACTTGAATTTTGTTCCTTTCCGTGATATTCAGCAAAAGGTACAGAAAATACGTACTGTTATAGGTTTTGGTCAAAACTTAATCTACAATTAATAAACAACTTAGTCACTGACAGGTTTCAATATTAATCTTTAAATAAATATATAATTAATTCGCTATAATATTTAAAATTAACTTTATAGGGTAAAAAAGAGTTTGCGCTGCTAATACATACTCAAAACGTTTTCATTTTATGTGATAATTTTTTTTTATTAGTTGGTTTGAGAAAACAATATTTGCTTCTATTTTTGAAATAATTAAAATTTTAATTTTTAACCCCCAAATTTAATTATTTTAATTAGATTAAATGATCTATCAAATTAATCAAAATCTTTTAGTTTATGACCGCTTCTTTATGACGAGTATTTATTTAAAAATAGTCTGAACATCAATTCAATCTCAAAAAATAAAAAAAAATACAAGTGAGGATATTTTCTCAATCTTTTATATTTAGTGATATAATTTTTAAATATAAGAATATCATAACAAGTTTTATTCTATACTTACATCTTTATTTTTTTTAAAATTGTGTCACGTTAGTAGCTATTTATAGTGGAGAGTCAGCTATGACGACGAGATATGTTGATGTAAAAAAAAAAAAAAATCAAGGTAGTATTACGTGGCATTTAACCTGAGGATCAACTGTACCAGAAAAAAATGATTACACATTTGCACCACAAACACAAAAACTCAAATAAAAGACTATCTTGTTTTTCAATTAAAGAGGAAATAAACGTTACAGAAAAGGTTAAGCTATGTGTTCTCTCTCTCCATTTTTCTCTTCTTTCTCTCTTTTAAGGCAAAACTGAGAGTTTTGCAACTCTTAAATCATTATTATTATTATTACTCCATTTCCCATTTCCCTTTTGGGTTCTTTTTTATTTCTTTTTGAAAGAAGAAGAAGAGAGAAAAAGAGTTAGTGAGAAAGTTTTTAGGTAGAGACATATATATTAATCAGTGTTGTGACTTATTGATAGTTAAAGAAGAAATTAAAGTCATGGGCTGTTTCACTTGTTCTGGAGATGGAGATACATCAGTGAAGAAACCACAGAAAAAGATATCTCAAACCAGTAATCATCATTACAAAAGGGTTGATCAGACACAGCCTGCTAAACAAGGTATGAGATTTATTTACACGTGATTTGATTGAGATTTTCGTTTGTTACGTGTGATTTTGTGAAACGGAGGGCTTTTGGAATTTGGAAAGATTGTTGCTTCTTTTTGTACATTTGGAAAATTTCAATCTGGGGTTGTTGGAATCTGATCAAAATGTTGAATTTTCCCAAACCATTTTTTGTTTTTGTGTCCTGTTTAATGGATATTCGGTGGGGTTCATCTGATTGTGGCATGCATCCACGGTTTGGTTAATCTTTTTGGATATAGTTAATGGTTTGATGAAAGATTTTACAGTTCTTTTCCATGAATGTTTTTTTCGCATATTAAGGCCATTTTGCATGAAAATCCTTAAGAGAATTTTCCATAAATACCAGAGATACCCTATTGCCATTTGAATTTCTTTTCACGTTTGCAAATGGTGTCGCCATTTATTTGTGTGGCTCTCTCTATGCCTATTTCTTTCTTTCTTGTTTACAGGGGTTTGCAACTTTTGATATATTTTTGAGATGCTCATGGAAGGAATTTAAAGTTTTTTTCCCCTTATAACAAGGTTGAATTTTCTGATTCAGGGTATTGTCTAGTCTAGCCGATTGACAGCAATTTGAGAACATCATTTCTTGGTTCTTTGGACTTTTCTCTGTATATGTTTTGATTTTTTGAGAAATTTTGGTCCTTTCTGTATATGAATCTTTTTTAGCTTCTTTGTGTACTACATATTTGGGAATCTTGCTGGAATCAGTATTTTGGCCGTTTACTATCCATGTGCTCTTTCATTTCTTTTTCTCCTTCCTTCAGATGAGGCCTCCTTCATTTAAACCCCCATCTTTTTGGTGCCTCTTGTTTTTTCTTGATCCGTAGATATGCCAGTGGCTAGTCCATTTAAAGTTGTGAAGAATGAAGAGGCTAAAATTGCAAACCGATCTCCGTCTAGGAAAGATGGGGGTAATAGTAACATCCCTCCCTCAGATGGAAAAACAGGTGGTGCTAAGGCACAGAGGTTTAAATTCGATCAATTAGTAGCTGCAACAGAAGATTTCAAGGAAGATTACTTCTTGGGAGAAGGAGGTTTTGGCAAAGTATATAAAGGTCATTTGGTGGATACTGGTGAGGTCAGCTCGACTCCATTCTCTTTATACTTATCATTCTTCCTTAAAGTCTTCAATAAACAACAGGATTATTTGAATCTCTCTCCTCCTTTTATGAATTTATATCACCTTCAATCCTTGCAGGATCATTTAGAGTAAGTGAGTGGTTTAACATTAGGAATAATTGGTGGTCTGAGTCTGTTTTTCTTTTATATTCTTTTCTAATGCAGATTGTAGCGATCAAACAACTCGATCCAAATGGATGTCAAGGAGTTAGGGAATTTGTTGTTGAAGTACAGACACTAAGTAAGGCTGACCATCCTAATCTTGTTAAACTAATCGGTTGTTGTGCTGAGGGAGATCAGAGGCTATTGGTCTATGAGTACATGGCTCTTGGTTCATTGGAAGACCATTTGTTTGGTATGTTATAATTGTCTACTTCTCATGTTACTTACTTCCAATCTTAGCCTCCTCCATCCTGATAAACATGCCTATTTCTTTTGACTCTTTGTGATGAGTCCATTTGCTTTGATTCTTTCAATGTGTGCAGACCCCTGGCCAAATCAAAAAACTCTTGATTGGAACATTAGAATGAAGATAGCTGCAGGTGCTGCAAGAGGCCTGGAATATTTACATGAAAAGATGAAACCTCCTATAATTTATCGTGATCTGAAATGCTCCAATATTCTGCTTGGTGAGGGGTACAACCCCAAGCTATCTGATTTTGGCTTGGCTAAAGTGGGTCCTAGTGGAGACAAGACCCATGTTTCCACCAGAGTGATGGGCACATATGGATACTGTGCGCCAGATTATGCTAAGACTGGCCAACTAACATTCAAGTCAGATATCTACAGCTTTGGAGTTGTTCTTCTGGAGATAATCACAGGCAGGAGAGCGATTGACTATACAAAATCTACCGCCGAGCAAAACCTGGTTTCTTGGGTAAGTTTCCTTCATCTCTTATTGTTGCCATGTGATAATACTTTTGTGGTTATGGTGTGGTAAGACCTGATTTTTCTTTGCCTCCTAGCTACTGAATTTAACCATCTTTCTCATTTCTACATCTAAGTGGATCCAAGAAATTGGTGTCACTAAACTACTTCCAATCATTAACTTTTTGGACAAATCTTTCGGTCATTGTTTATCGGAATGGAGGTTGTCTATGGTTTAAGACGATGAGATAAGAGGCTCTTAACCTTTCAAAATGCAGTTTTAAGAGGAAGAGATAACAGGCTCTTAAACTTTAAATATACAGTTTTCTGTTCTTTTCCTCGTAAAGAGAAGTCTAGTATTTAAGCTCAGAGGGATATAGGGGTGGGCCCATTATCCACCGAGTTCCGGACTTGCGTGGCAGCCCTCAGGGATTTCTCCGTTATGGGAAGAAAATTGCAGTTTTCTGCTTGGGAGATCGACATGCATTTCCCGGAATCATGTTTCCTTTTTGGTACATTTATGGTGTCATATGTACTGTTTGGATAGTGGCCTAGGATTTTGATGTCCTGCTTTCTGCACTGTCCAAAATGCCTCTATTTGTATAACTAGCAATGATTTGGTTAAGGGACTGCAACCACAGTGTCAGAATTCAGTGCTTACCAAATTCTTTTGCATGCAGATATCAACCTTTTACCTTGTTTACTTCCGCTGCTTTTTCTTTTGCTTTTTGTTTCATCCATGGGTTCAATCAGATGGTACTGCCATACTTTTCCTTGAACGGCATCTTGGCCTATGCATACTAGTCACAGTGATGTGCAGGTGCTTCTTGTCAGGGTTCTGATAAGTGATTTGAGAAATACAGTTTAACACAGACTTGTTAAGAATAAACATAAAAGTGTATTTCAGAAGGTATGAGCTAATGTTGCCCACTAGTTCTTGGGTCATGATTGTCATGTTAATACATCGTGTTTCTCTGTCTGATATGCATTTTGCTTCTGTACCATTGAATATATAATCAGTAGGTCTTTGAAGCCATCTGATTTGACTGCTACATTATGGTTGCCATGAAAGAGGTAGCAAAAGAGTCTGCAACGTACACAATGAATCTTGTTATCTTTCATCAGTTAATTTATGATAGTGCGGTTTACATGGCATTGTTTAACTGGGTTTTTCTTTTGAAAGTAGATGGTGTTTACGGATAATAACTCGATTCCACTTGGAACTCAACCATGAATAAGAAAATCCCACTTGAACAATGCCATGGACTTGCCAAGACACCTAAAAGATCATCATAAATTTCATAGTTGAGTTTCTTTCATGGTAAACATTGCACATAGATGGATAGCCAGGTGATAAGCACACAATGCTGACAAATCTGCCATGAGGGGGTCATATTCTTCAAAAAAGCTAGAGCGCTTAATATGAGTGCTCAGAATTCAGAAGTAGTTGATCATTTCTGTAGAAACTTGTAACAGTACACAGTTCCAATTTGAACTAGACTACTAGCTTTAAGGGCTAGGTATCTGTTGATTTAGTGCAAACATGCATATTCCTATCTGGCCCACTTTTGGACCTAGCAACAGCAGAGAAATAGCTGAACTAGTGCCAGTTGCAGCAATTTAATTTTGTTTTTTCAGATGATCAAGTGGCCAAATTGGTTTTTTCAAATTATTATGCTGCTGTCTACATGTTTGCAAATCGAATTTATGCTTTGTCTCCTGATAGAAGAAACTGCTTACGAATTCCTTTGTCAACATTATGACACCTTTTCTAGATTTGAGATTAGTCAGGAGTGGACTAAGACAGCCATATTGAACTTGCATAAATGTTATTGAATTGTGTTACCACCTCGGTCTTTGTCTACTCTAATACCATGTGAAGATATGTGCCTACCTCATCTAAAAGCTTAAGCTATTTAGAGACGATATACTTTCATCTACTTAATTATATATTCAGCAAATGCCACTATGTCTTTTGCAGGCAAGACCATTGTTCAAAGACAGGAAGAAATTCTACAAGATGGCAGATCCAGCACTTGATGGTCACTATCCAATTAGGAGCTTATACCAAGCTCTTGCAATTGCTGCAATGTGTGTCCAGGAGCTACCTAATATGCGCCCTCCAATTGTTGATATCGTCACTGCTTTGAACTACCTTGCGTCTTTAAACTATGACCCTGAAATCGAGCCTCCTATCCGGAAGTCATACAAAAGTCAATCTCCTCAGAAATCTATAAACGATGAGAAAGCTGGTAATGGATATGCAAATGATACAACAGAGCTTGAGGACTAAAATAAGAACTGAAACACACACAAATATAAGTTGCTGTCAACTTTTATGTGTCACATATGTAAATTACAGGTGCAGCTTAAAAATTATACATTGGATATAATAAAAAAGAAAAAAAACAAGGGGCCTCCTTTGCTATCTGGTGCAAATGCAAGATTCAGTGCATGATATATATCCACACACACACACACATATATAAATGTAAAAATTCTACGCTTCAAATGATATATTGAGAAAAAAGAGAACAGAATAGAAGCGTCAGCAAGAACTGATATAAGCCAATATACATATTTTCTAGTAACTAGTCCAGTGCTGTTTGAAAGCGTATGTAAAGGAGAAGCCCTTTTGCCAAACCTAATGGAAGAAAAAACCAGACACAATGAAATGGATTCAAAGATATACCTTCTGAATCATTAACTTTTTAACTACAATTTTGAATATTATCATATGTTACTTTCCCAATTTAATACCCTTATTTCCAAAAACAAAAAAATTACTGTGAAATTGGGCAATTTCACTGGACAGAAGGAGGGAAAGTTTTGGTAACAATTTGCTTCTTGCGAATTGGGAAGTTGCAGCAACGACTTGCAACGCTACAAGCCTTCTGATTGGCTGAACGGGTGGCCTCTCTTTCTATAAATAGAGAGCCTTTGCTCTCCCTTTTCATCACATCCAAGAAGAATTCAAGAATTCAGTGTGAGAAAGAAAGTAGTCTGTGAAGGGAAAATAGAATGCGCTAGCTGTATTGTTTTGAGGTGTGGAAAAATTAAAATGAGGATTATTTTTTTTAGTGTGTAGTGTTCTTTGAAATATTTTATTCGAGATTATCATTGTAAAATTCCTTGTTACAGTGAATTGCTTTGCTCAACTTGGACCCGTGGTTTTTACCCTTAAAGGTTTTCCACGATAAAAATCTTTCTGTCCTTGTTGTTGTATTAAGTTTTGTTGATTACCGAATTTCGATGCTATATTATTATTCTTGTTACCGCAAAATTATTGGGTTTATTCCAACAGATCTCACATAAATTTATAGAAAATAGGCAGAAAAATCCTATTTTCTGCTGGCTAAGCTAATGAAGGAAGAAATTTATGAAACATTACCATAACAGATGATGAGAATTGGACTCCTGATTCAGGAGTTATGAGTTTCTTATTAGTTCCTTTTGAGATCTCCATAGATATGAGTTTGCCCCACTGACATGGTGAGCAACAACTTTGGATTTTTGAACAGTGAGACATGAGACAAGGAATTGGAAGAATAATTATGCTCGAAGACTTAAAAGTCATTCTTCCTTTTCTGTATTTCTTTTGTTCCTTTTCAGTTCCTAAGGATTATAATTTTTTCTATTGATAAGATTGCAAAGTCACTTGAAAACACATATATTTATCAGAAAGATGCTGCCTATGTATAGGAGCCGTAAACTAGCTTTTTGGCATTTGCTCAATGATTAACTATCATCAAAAGTTGAAGTTTTTATGATTTTCATGAATAGGATACAGCAATAATAACATTAGTAAAAAATGTTTCTTCCTGCTGTCCATAAATTTTTACCTTTCCTCGAGGGGAAGGCGGGGTGTAGGAGGTGGAGAAAAGTTTAAAAGGGCTTTAAGTTCCAATAGTGTTTTCGAGAGCTTCGATAGGAATTTAACTATTCATGCGGTTAACATAGCTTTGCAGTGAAAAGAAAGAAATATCTATATATGTTGGTTAAATTTGTATTGCATTTACTAGCCAGTAGGCACTATTAGTCTAGACTCTAGTGTGGACTTATAAGGTCTCTCTGGTAGGAGAATTCCATTTCTGCAAAATTACTATGAATCTTGTGTTTCTCAACTTTTGAATAGAGATTTTTCCTATCCTAATCAAGTGCTATTGATACAAAAAGGAAAAAAGAAAAACAGAAGGAAGCAAAAAACTAAAGCCTCCATCCAACAGCTACATTTGACTAGTTTCGCCTGCTGTGCATCTGCCTACCGAAATGTACAAATAGGAGTTGTTTGATGGTAGAACTTTACAACAATCCCTTCTTGCTGCCTGCAAAACAGAATAGTATATATATATATATCCACTTAGTAATAGTCCTTTTCAGATCAATCTTCAGAAATTGAGTTGTTTGACAAATTTACCGTCTGCCAACGGTTATTATCTGGCTTTTTCAACACGACAATTGCATTGATACTCTCTGGTGATTCAATTTTCCATCTGCAATAAGGGTACGACTCTCTGTAACGATGGTAAACTCCAACGATTTGATTCTTGCTTCGATCATATTTGGCTGCGCTTATGTAGTACACGAAAGGCTTCTGGCACGGGTGCTTTGTCACGGGCCTAGTGTTGAATGCATAGGCTGTGTAATCAGCTCTTTTGTACCAGTTAAGAAATGTTCTTGTTGGCATTTCTAGTTCCCTGGGAGAGATATTACCCCTCGTAATCTGAACCACGTAGCCCCAGGACACTGAAATTGACCAGTACTTCTGCTTGTCGTAGCAGATTGACTGCTGCATTATGCTGGCAGTGTCGTATTTCATCGATTCAAAAAGGCGTCGCAGTCCTTCAACTCTGCTCATCTTTGGGATTATAGGATCCACTACATCAAGATGGTGAATTGATACTAGAGGTGTTACAGGATGTGCTCCCAATAGGCCTAGCAAGTTCCCATACACATCATACTATACTACCACAAAGAAAAAATCATCAAAATCCAGTCAGTAGTACTTTTAATTGATGACAACACAGTCAAAATGATAATAGTGGTAACAATTTTCATGGCTCTTGGACTAAATATTCTATGTGACCGCGGATTTAATTTAGTTTACTAACTAATCTCATTTTTAATGGCCGGTTACCTGATGAAATCCAGGTTCTCGTGTAAGGGGGACGCCGAGTTCAGCCATGCAAGCTTGAATTCTGTCATCACTACCATATAATCCGGGATATCGCTGAATGCAACGATCTTGAATTTTCTCCAACTCTTTTGCCAATGGATAACTAATAGCAAATCCACCTCCACCATAAGCCATGGCATAGGAGAAAAAAATGTTCTGAATATGACTTTCTGAAGAACTCCCAATGTAATAATACTGGTTATGATCATATTTAGAAAGCACTCTAACAACATTGTCCACATTAAACACCGTGTCATCATCTCCCATTACGAACCATCTCACATCTTTAGGATCCAACCTTATTGTCTCAGACACAACCCTGGAAATCCTCAGAGCCGATCTGTTCCCCTGTCGATTCGTGTACAAGAAATTAGTTGTGTTCTCAGAAATTCGAATTTCAGGCAGACCTTCATTTTTCTTGATTGTAACATTTTGATCTAACCAAACGACACCTCTCATTTCCCCCGGTCTCCACCATAACTTGATGTACTCTTTTCTTTTATCCCACAAGTTGGTAGACGCGGCTATTCCGAATACAATGTGTTTGAGCCCTGTTTCAGGCTCCTCTGTATTTTCTTGAAGAGCAAGGGAAGTTGAGTTTTTGGAGTTATGAGAAGGTTGAGTTGGAGGGAATTTTGTGGAAAATGATTGTTTTGTGGATAAGTCTGAGGAAGAAGGCAAAGAATTGGTACATTTAGGGGAATCTTTATTGAGAATTAGATTGAAAGAGTAAAGAAGATAGATGATTAGCAAAATGATGAATAGCCAAGTTACAGTTTTGCGAAGTCTGCTGAGGCCAAATGCCTGTCTCTGAGAAGACGCAGAAGTCATTATTAGTATTAGTACTAGTATTACTGTTATGGATACAACGATGAGTCATTAAGTTTGTTTGTTTCTTTTTCGAGTTTCAAAGTGTTATGATGGTGAATGCCATGTTCTCAGTACTTGAGATGAATTGCGGTAGAGTAGGAGGAAGAAAGAAAGTGAGTGATGGAGAAGGAGGTTGGATTGAGAGGAAAAGAGGGATTTTCTCAAGTTTGTTTGATAAGAATTGTCCTATGTTTTAGTATGCACCACACCTGTCATAAAATTAGTTTATGAAAATCATAGTTTGCTTACTTTGTTTAAGTTTGCTGGCCGATTATTGGTTCGCTTGTTCATTACGCTAGCCTATTTCTGTCCGGATCCATTTCAGCCCATTAAAATTTGAGTTGATATTTTGCTCAGATTGATTCATAAAAAGTTTTGTCAAAATATTTTTAAAAAGATATTTTATTTTATTTGATATGTTATATTTAGTCGTAATAAAGAAAAATAATTATTTTATAAGATACTAAAAGATTATAAAAGAACAAAAAAAGCAATTAAAACTCAATAAACATTTGTTGGGTTGAATTATGACTGACATTTTAGGAATGTCAACTTATTAATCTATTTCACAATTAGGTTATTTAAAAAATAATTATAAATAAATTTTTATGATAAATATGAAAGGCGACGTGATAAAAATGTTAATATGCCTTAAATGTAATTAAAAGATCGTTTCTACTGGCTTATTAAATTCATTCAAGTGTGTCCTGTTAGCTGTTGTCTGGATTGTATTTTCCATAATGTATTCATCAGTGCTCAACATATAGGTACACTTTGCTAAAATGACAATTGTCTCATCGATTAATCTCAATTTAAGCATTAATAACATATAGAATTTTGGTAAATTCATAGCCTGTTTAGTCAAGTTTTTATAAGGTCGAAAGTGCTTATTTTTTTAAAAAATGCTTATTTAAGGAAAAAGAAGAAGAAGAGGTGTTTGATCAAGTTTTTGAAAGAATGTTTATAGGGAGTAGCAAAAACTGATTTTCAAAAGCTAAAAAGAGTAGTTTCTCCCCAAAACTACTTTTTGAGAAAATTACACGCACAAACACTTTTTAAAAGTTTGGTCAAACACTAATTGCTGTCCAAAAGTGCCTTTTAAATTTATTGGCTAAACATAAACTGTTTCTTACCAAAAATACTTTTTTAATAAGTATTTTTAAAAAAATATACCTCTCAAAATAAACTGATTTTAGAAGTTTAACCAAATTGGTTATTAGTATAAGAATGGTTGTGTTGGCAATTTAAGAAAAGGAAAAACAATATAATAGCAAGAAAGAAGGCAATTTAGTATTTACTGAGCCGAATTTGTTTGCATTAAAATTAAAATATTTAACTCTGAATGCACGTCCTAATAAATAAAATATTATTTTTAAATTTGAGCACTAAATAATTAAGATTATTTATTTTTCAATATTTGAATATGCATAATTTATTTATTTATAAATATAATAAATATATATTTTAAATAAAAAATAATTAAATATTTAAATATATGTGTCTGTGTGCATGTGTATATTTAATAAACTAAAATCATTATTTGATTTTTAAAAATAAAATATTTATATTTGTTAGTGATGGTGGGGGTGATAGTTGGTTCTAGTGGTTAGTAATGGTGGTGATAATGAAAGTGGTTGGTGTTATAGTGACTGGAGCTAATATAACAATTAATATTAGTGGTGGTGATTGTGATAGTGGAGTTTATTGCGACAACAATGATGATAATAGATATAATTATACTGAAGGAGGTGGTAAGTATGATAATGATTGACAATATTGATTGACAATGATGAGGTTGTTAGTGGTGACTGTGATGTCAGAGGTGGTTGGCGACGATGATGATGCTTGTGATGATAAAAGTGGTTAGTGGTTGTGGTTGTGGACGGAGTATTGGCAAAAATTATCCACACATAAAAATACATTTTAATAATATTAAGACTTTGTTCAAAATCTTAATTATTAAGACATATTAAGACCAAATAAATACTTAAATTTTAATATAAATAAATACACTTAATAATTCAAGATCTGAATCATTCAGATTCACACATTCACTGAGTGCATGCAACTAAGGCCTTAGTTAACATTCGTTTTCAAATTATAAGATAGTAGTAGCAATTAAGGGTGTTTCATTGTTGGTTAGACTTGTTACATATCAGTAATGCAATGTTTAATTTTTCATGTACTAGTTATTTCATCTTTTATTATGTGTAAAATAATATATAATGGACTGATCGCTTATCCATGTTTTTGTTTTGCGGAATTGTATAATTGGTAACCGAATAACGTACTTGGTGTGCTATACATATATATATATATATAAAAGTTTCTAAAAATGAGGGTCAATACCGACGAATAGTGTCGGTTTTTTTAGCAAAACCGACGTCAAACCGACGCACTTATCGCCATCGAAATTTGGTTTATCAAAATCGTAAAACCGACGGACAGGGTCGGTTAAAACTAAGGAACACCAGTATGACGGTTTTAAAAAATTATAAATTAATTTTAAAAAATTTTAAAAAAAATAGAGGGACGGGATCAGTTTATTCGTTGGTTTTTCAAAAATATATATAAAAAATATAGCTACTTAGAATCGAACTCAAGTAGACAATTCTACCACTTGACTGTGCATGCTCTTTGATGAAATATTTCCTTTGTTTTTATTTATATTGTTCAATTGTAATTTTGTACTTTAAAAATTGACCAAATCCCTCGATTTTTTTAATTTTTTTTTAAAAAAAAATTTCGCAGATTTTTGCTCGAAAAAAATCGACAGACAACTTACCCTATTAGTCGTTTTTAAAAAAAATAAAAATAAAAATAAAAAACGACGAACTGAATAGATTTTTCCTCAGTTTTTAGATCGACTTTGTCCGTCGATTTTTGTTCCCTCAATTTTAATGATATTTTTAGTAGTGATTTTTTTATTACATAAATAATCACTTGCTAATCAACAACAACCCCTTGAAAAGTTTTTATTGTAATATTTAAGTTTAACTTAATATTAATAAAATATATAAACGTATTTGAAAATTTTTCTGGACACTTAATGTTATAGCGTTAATATCTATAATATCAATGATATTATGTTTACAGAAAAATACCTAATTTTAATTACTAAAAGTATAGAAATGAATAGAATTCCCCCATTAATTGATCGTCAATTTGATGTATATTAAATTATGAGTGACTTATAAGATAAACACAAAATCAAAGAGTAAATATATATACCTAATATTTAATTAGGCTAAAAAAGCGGGGTAATATTTTCCATTTTGGAATATTTGATAAGATTCAGACTTTAATATAAAATACTAAACTAAATAGTAAATCTATATACATATCAATTAGGTTAAAAGACGGGGGGAGTGATAGTTTCTCTTTTGATATACTTAATAAAATTCAATAATTATACAAATATACTATTTAGTATATAAAAGAGAATTCTAATACACTAAAGTATAAATAAATGACATAGTAACATATATGAAAGTTAGTTACCCATATAAAGAAATACGAAGAAAAAATGATACATTAATAGTTAAAACAACTGAATACATTAAAATGAGGTCCGGTAAATTAAGTATATAAAACAATTGATATATTGTCGTGCATGAAAATTAACTGCTCATATAAAAAATATTTAAAAATAAAAATATGTTAATAGTTAACTTCATTCATTAAATTGAGTTATAAATGCATTATAAATACAAAATAAATTATATGTTATATATTATAAATATAAACAAATTATATATGAAAATGCATTCATTATGAACTCAATACAACAATTCATTGGAGCAATGTCAAGAAATTTGAATATATTCCAGTAACATTTAAGAATATAAAATGACATTGTATTTGGGAAAAAAAATTGAATTAAAAGAGAAATCTCAAGAAATAATGAAGAAAGAGAAAGTTTAATTTTTTTAGGAATTTTGCATAATCCCATTAGATTTAAAACTAAGGATAGACACGCCACTAATATATACAAATCATATATTAAATCGTTTTTCTCTATTTATACTCTTTTAAAAACATGAAAATTTCAAAAATGTTAATTAAATTTTTTTATCCGTAAAATTTTTTATAATAAACAAAATTGTTATTATTATTTTTTCTCAAATAATTATTATTTAATTATTATTTTAATATTTAATACTTTTCTCTTCTTATCCTTCACAAGTATCTTCCATTTTGAATACAATTATAATTGTAATCACTAATTAATTAATATTTTAGGTGAAAGGAAAAAAGTTGCCGTATATTTTCCCTTTTTGTTGGCTAAGTTTTTCTTTATTTGGGTTTAGAATCTTTTACGCTTTTTTAAATTTTGGGCTATAACTCTTTACTGTCATGTAAAAAATTAATTATCTTTTTTATTGTTAAAAAATAAATTCATAATGTATGTGATTCGCAGATAAATGAGTATAGTATTGATTGTCAAGATACATCGTGGAGTTAACAACAAACTGAATGTTTAAAGATAATTTTTACAATTTAAAGGTTTTAGGTTAAGTAGGACTATAATAGAATACTTGAAATGTAAATTTAGTGACATGACACATGAAATGGATGTGAAAGTAAAGATCGACGCACAAATTGTATGTAAGAGAGGAAGTTTCAATTTTCAAATATCTTGAACGTATAATCTACGAAAATGATTCAAATTATTATTTTTTCACATTAGTGATAAATAGGAAAAAAAATTTGTCACAAAAAAATTAAAACTAAAAGGTAAGCGTAGTATTGTAAATCACAAGAGAAGTTGGTTCTATAATTAAAGTGAAACCTGAGGGAGTTGTATGAGATTATCCCTTATTCTTTTGTTTGATTTTTACTCTTAAAAATAAACTAACGACAAATTTTGTACAATTATATTATACGAATGAAACATAAAAATAAATCATTAAATTACGTTAGAGAGATCTTATACATTATTATACAACTTTTATTTTAAAAAGTCCATAAATGTTATTTGATTGTATCCGGTTAATTTTAATAGTTTATTTCTATTAATATATATTATGTATTCTAATATATATTTCTATTAATAAATGCACAGCTATTGCGCATACGCTAAACTACTTAGGCTAAAAAAATTTTTTATTTAGTTATATGTGATAAATAATCTAATATTATTAGTAAATAATTAATAAAATAAATATTAATAATGATTACCGCGTTATTTTTTCAATATATTTTGGTGTGATATGATTTACGAAATATGTTGGGAGTCCATTTGAATCGGACCATGGCCCAATAACGAATCCTTTTGGCGAGGGGTCATTCACACGAAATACTATTATTTGTAGTGGTTTATAATTTTTACTCTTCAAATATGAAATTTTTAATTTTTAATTTTTTAGCATTTTAAGTAAAAAATCATGGTAAAAAATATTTTTGGTATTAAAAAATATTTGCAATGTATATGTTAAGTATTACAAAACATAACTTACTCCTACGAACTTATGATGCAGATATATGTTAAGTTCTCTAAATCTTTGCAAGACAAAATAAAGGTTCTCTAAACTTTTACAAAAAATTTTATAAGACTTATGAGGCATAACTTATTCATATAAATTTATATTGATAGAGGCTAAGTTTTCTAAACTTTTTATCGGATAAGAAAAAAAAATTAAACGTTTGCAACAAAAAAAAAAATACTAAGCAAAATTCACAAGAAAATAATTGCAAGATATAAATTCTCTAAATCTTTGCCGCACAGGGGAAAGATTCTCTGAACTTTTACAGAAATACGAGCCTCTCCTCTGGGCTGTGGCCTTATTATTATTAACAGGAAAAGAATGATCGTGTCGTCATAGATAGTACTTATGTATTCGAGTGCACATACAGAGATGTTGTCCCTTAAACTAATTAGTTATGGCTGCACAGAAGCCTTTTCTTTTATAGAAAAGGAAAAAGGTATTTGCATATACTGACGATGGATTTATGATGGGTTTCATCATTGCCACTGATCATGAGGTTAATGCTTCCATAACTCTTAACGTAGTTTAAAAATCAACTATAAAAGACTCCTCTCTTATTTTACTCTGTTACTATTATTATTAATTACTTGCAAGTTGAAAATAATAATTCTCTTCAATTTTAATGATTGGAAGTTTTACAGTGTCATCTGTGGATCGCCTTACACTTTATTAATGCCGCTGTACTGAATCATCGTTATGCTCACTAATGGACACCTTCGACGGTTTGAATTTCAACTATTTAAATCTCAAATTATTAATTATATTTGTTTATTTGCACGGATATAACACAATTTTAATTTATCAAGGATAAAACTTTAAAATAAGAATTAAGAGATTATGAAAAAACAAGGATTAGAATATAGAGTTAGTTAGATATATAGTTAAGAGATGTCTCGCTTGCTCCTTCGTGCTAGTAGTCGTAGTATTTCTCTGGGATAAATAAGTAGTTTGGTACATTAAAACTCTCGCTATGCGTGGGTTCGAATAAGAGCCGGACCACAAGAGTTTATTTTACGCAGCGTTATCTTGTATTTCTGTACGGGCTATTTTCACGGCTTGAACCTGACCTCGTATTATTCCTTTGGAAATTTCTTGTTATTCCATTTATGTTAGTATTTAATATTTTTTGCGCTTTGATTATCGTAATTACGACCAGTCGTACCTCATCCAATCACTACCCCATAACCACCGTCATTCATCACCCCAAATCCATCTCCAACAGGGTTTCATCATGCATGCCACTGTCACTACTTGCTACTTTTTGGTTTTGAGTGTGCCTAAGACATTAAACAAGCCATTTTATTAACAACTCCTTGTAAATTAAGATTCTTTTTCTATTTTTATAAAGTAATGTGATAGTATTATTTTACTTGAATTTTATGTTTATTAGTTTCAAACAATAAATTATTTGCATTCAAATGCTTAGAAAATAAACAGCCTTGATTATTACTATTCAAATTTAAAGATAATATTTTAATAAATTATACAGTATTGCCAGCGTAATTTTTTATATTATTATGTCACTTAAATTAAAAAACTATAATTTTAAAAATAAGATTGATTACATATTATATATAATTAATAAAAGTAACCTGATTGAGTAAAAGAAATTCATGCTAATCATGTATATAACTTAAAACTTTTTGAATAATTAAATCAACATATTTAGATTAGGAGATCGATTTAATCTCAAATAGAATTTTTTTTTTAATTGTTTCATTTTAAGATGTATAGTACAGATACGGGTGATTTATTTATACCGCAGTAAACGTTTTACTGAACTGCAGCGCTGTGATGTGCCTGTTTCAATCAAAATTGGTCCTCCCTCGCCCCCCCCCCCCCCCCCCCCCTTTTATTTTTTTTTAAATTTTTACAATCTCAAGTTGTTTGGGCAACACTTGAATAGTGGTTGCATATTTACGATTGAGAGAGGCTTCACGAAGCTGTGCCTGCCAAATTCAGATTCTTTGAAGATGTACAAGGATGTCCTGCATGCATGCCACAACCTTGTGGTGGCAATTATTCGTCATACATCATCAATTGATATGATGATATCACTCGCAATGATTGATAAGTATTTAATTGAGCATGATATTAAAGTAAAAAAAATAATTAAAACTTGTGATTTAAATTGGAACAGAGAGGACAAGAGGGGTTACTCAGATGGTAAGTATTCTCCACCTTCAATTCTGAGTTTATGAGTTCGAGTCACAAGGAGAGCAAAAAGGGTGGGAGCTCTTAGGAAGGAGTTAAAAAACACAAATAATTTTTCGGCTTTATTTTTTATTTTTATTTTTAAACTTTTGTGGAATTTTATTGGGAGACACTATTCTAATAGAGGACAGACTTATGTCACAATCCGCTCTTCCTTTCATGAGCAAAGAATGCCGTTAGCAGTACGGACTTCTTTTTTTTTTTTGTTCAGGAATTTGATGTTCATAGATCATAGACATTTAACACAAGGCCGTATACCTGACTTAGCTTCACGGAATTTCATGATTTTCTAATTAAATAAGAAAGGAGTAGTAGTTATCAAGAAGAGCTTGTCTTGATGATTGATCTCTAAAATAATAATAATAATAAAATAACTTCAAGAATAATTATTTTCTGAGCTAAATGAGAAACCTGTTTCTTTCTTTCATCTAAGTTCTTGATTTGCATGAGTGCCATTGTGTATATTTTGTTTTCGTTAAGAAAGTTTTGTAAGAATAATAGTCTTTAGCTATTGCCGGTTGGCGGGGTAAAATTGTTAAGTTTGTGGACCTGACCCGGGGTGGCAGCGGGTGATAGACGAATCAAGAGGCCGTAGGCCGCGGTGAGTCCATCGCAAGACTCATCGGGCCTACCGGTTCATATGTCTTGCTCTGAATTTTCTAAAGTAATCTGTAAGTTACTTGCAAAATAACTTGGAGGGCATCCTAAGAAAACTCTAGGATTAGGGTTTTCATAGCCTATATAAACTTGATTGAGTTGGTTTATTTGTAATTCTTTTGTTGAAAAATAATAAGATTTGATCACTGTTGGTGGGTTTTCTTCCTCTTGAGGTCTCCCACATAAAATTGTATATTCTGTCTTTTCATTATTATTGATTCATTCATAGCAAAAATTTGATATTTTGCTTGTGATGTTCATTTATTCATGAGTTATATGTATTTTCAAGTTTTATTGGACCAACATAACTGTTGTGGAAATTTGAGCTATTTTCCACCAATAGCAACACTAATAATGGCTAACAATGATAAATAAGAAGCAGAAAAGAAAATAAAGAGAATACCAAGATTTGACGAGGTTCGGCCAATTATGCCTAAGTCCTCGGACACCACTACAAATATATTTCTCCGAGAAGATTACAAGAGAGAAAATAAACTAAGCCTCTAGAAGAGTTAGAAGGCTTCAAGTTTGGTGTGATAAAACCAAAAGGGGGAGGCTTCCTTTTATAGTCTAAGGTTGCCTCCCTATTTCTACTCATCTTCCAATGTGGGACTTTGAGCCAAAAAACAACAAATCTCCACCTTGGCAAAAAGTCCCAAAAGTTACAAAATCTTCTCTCACAACTATCTCTAGTAGTGTCTTCAAATGCACCTATGGTGCTACCCATCTGCAATCTTCACAATATTGATCAAATTCATACAATGTTGAAATTTGATCGATGTCACTATCTTGGTCATCATATCTGCAGGATTTTCAGCTGTCTGGATCTTCTGAAGTAGTATTTCACCTTCTTCCAGAATCTCCCTTACAAAGTGATATCGAACATCTATATGCTTCGTTCGTGCGTGATAGACTTGGTTCTTTGCTAAACAAATAGCACTCTGACTGTCACAATGCACCTTGACGTGCTTTTGACCAACTCCCAAATCCTTCAGCAACCCTTGAAGCCAAATAGCCTCCTTAACAGCTTCGGTAACAGCCATATACTCTGCCTCTGAAGTAGACAAAGCGACTGTTGACTGCAAAGTAGACTTCCAACTAACCGGTTCCTTTGTAAGTGTAAACACATAACCGGTAGTTGATCTTCGTTTGTCCAAATCACCGGCATAGTCGGAATCACAATATCCAACTACATATTGACCAATCTTTTTATCCTGCTCAAATAATAACCCAACATCCACGGTGTTCCGAATATACCGTAGAATCCATTTGACAGCTTGCCAATGTCCTTTACCAGGATCATGCATATACCTGCTCACAACCTAGTTGCATCTGACCCTTCATCATCAATAGTTGCAACTGCAGCTGTCCCAACAATTGTATTACCATCATAGTAATACAAATTATTCTTCCGGGTGCCTTTAAACATCACCAGAGCTCCAGAGACTATTTTCAAGACTCCATCTCGCATTATCACCGTCAATCCTTTGGATTCTAGGACTCCCAAAGAGATGAGATTCTTCTTCATGTCAGGTACATACCTGACCTCTGTCAAAACTCTAGTTGATCCATCATGATTCTTTAAGTTGACTGAACCAATTCCTATTGTTTCACAAAATGTGTCGTTGCCCATATAGACAACTCCACTGTCTATCTCTTTAAACTCAAAGAACCACTCTCGGATATGACAAATATGTTGGTTGCATGCTGAGTCAAACAACCACTTGTCAGATCGCCTTGTGGAGGTTGTAACAACCAGTGAAAGATATGAATCTTCATCACTGTATTCAGCAGCACATGACTCTGCAACAGCTTTGTGTTTTTCAACTTTGCCCTTATTTTTCAATTTCGGGCAATCTTTCTTCCAGTGCCCCTTCTCTCTACAAAAGGCACATTCATCTTTACTCGGTCTGCCTCTTGACTGAGATTTTCCTCTTCTTCCTTTCTTCTGGTTTTGTGGTCTGCCTCTAGCTACCAGTGCTTCTGCAACCACCTCTGCATGCTTGCTTTCCTCCCTGTCTTTTTTTCTCAATTCATAACTATATAGAGTACTACATACTTCATTGAGGGAAACTTGGTCTTTCCCATGAAGTAACATAGCTTCTATAAATTCATACTCTTCAGGAAGTGAAAACAGCAACATCAATGCCAGATCTCCATCTTTGAAAGTTTCATCAAGGTTCCTCAAATCAGCTACTGCCTTGTTAAAAGCAGTAATATGATCATTCATGGTGGTACCCGGTTGATAACTAAACCGGAATAACTTCTTCTTCATGAAGTGCTTATTGTGACCGCTCTTCTTCAAAAATTTCTCCTCCAATGCCTTCCATAGCTTACTTGTAGAAGTTTCCTTTGAGAATGAATATTTCTGCTCTCTGGAAAGGCATGAGCGAATAGTACCACACGCCAACCGATTGATGGTCTTCCATTCTTTTTCTTCAATTTCTTCTGGTTTCTCTTCTTCAATAGCAATGTCACCTTGCTGGAAAAGCGCGTCTAGAACTTCACCTTGCCACATCCCGAAATGACCCGTACCGTCAAAAATCTCCACAGCAAATCTCGTCAAAATTGACGACGAAGATGCTGTCGAAGTTGATGTAGTGGAAACTGTGGCTCTCGAAGTCTGCTCATTATTATCAGCCATTTTTGCTCTAAAGTGAAAAATTACCAGTAATAATTTAGCCAAAAAAAAAATGCACCAGGAAAATTCCCAGGAAAAACTGGAGGGGTCACAAGGTCCCACTTAAAAACCAGTTTTCTTAGACAGAACTTCCCTAGACATGCACTTAATTAGACAATATATTACTTAGCAATTTTAACACAAACTTACAAAAAATAATCTCAAGAAATTTTTTCTGATGTGGAGGATCAGTTAAAACCGCAACCACAGAGCATACTAAAATTTCAAGAGAGATCGTAACCAAAAGCTTTGATACCAATTGTTGTGGAAATTCGAGCTATTTTCCACCAATAGCAACACTAATAATGGCTAACAATGATAAATAAGAAGCAGAAAAGAAAATAAAGAGAATACCAAGATTTGACGAGGTTCGGCCAATTATGCCTAAGTCCTCGGACACCACTACAAATATATTTCTCCGAGAAGATTACAAGAGAGAAAATAAACTAAACCTCTAGAAGAGTTAGAAGGCTTCAAGTTTGGTGTGATAAAACCAAAAGGGGGAGGCTTCCTTTTATAGTCTAAGGTTGCCTCCCTATTTCTACTCATCTTCCAATGTGGGACTTTGAGCCAAAAAACAACAATAACTTGGTAGTACAATCAAACCTCTTGATAATAGTTTTCCTTATTTTAATATTCTTTTTTTGTTTTTACAGCGATTTACTGCCATAAAATTTTCTAAAAGGATTGGAACAGACTATCATGAGATAAAATATTTTTTTTTAAAGAGATCTTTTGTCTTTATCATAAAACATTTGTCATGTAAATCTTAATTTTTGATCATTGTTTAATTTTACTCATTTTTGATGTTATAAAAGAGGAGAATTATTTACATTCGCTAATTAAAAATTAAAGAAGCTAATATAATTAAAAATCAGTTTGATCCTTACAAGACGGAAACCTTTTATTTAAATGGAAAAGAAATATGTGCAAATTTTCAATGCAAATATTTTTAATTATCAAATTAAAACTACTAAGAATTTATTATTTTTCACTGATTTTCTACTGAAAAATGTTGAGTGACTATTCCCACTGATTATTAGTGGAAAAAAAATAGTATTTTCACATGAAAAAATTATGAAATTTCCACTATTTCAGTGGAAAACTATTTTCCACCATGCATTTTCCCAGTGAATAAATTCGATAGAAAATGAGTGAGAACATCATGTCTTATAACTTAAATTTTTCATTAATTTATTATGAAAAAATTCCTAGACTATATATATTGATGTTGTAATTTTTGGTCAAAAGTGGTGTATTAAAGATTTAAAATATCTTGTCAAAATGTGTACCTTATATATATATATATATATATATATATATATATATATATATATATATATATATATATATATATATATATATATATATATATATATATATATATATATATATATAATGGAAATACTCTCTCCGTTTTCTTTTATTTGATAAATATATTAAAAATATTTGTCTTAAAATAGTTGTTAATTTATACTCGAGAAATAATAGATCATTTTTTGCAACTGTACCTTTAGTACTTAAGTCACTCAAGAACGTGACAAAAATGATTATAGAGTTACATTAGTCAAATTGCAATCCCTATTAAATTTTTTCTTAAAGAACATGTAAACCTTATCCTGTCAGGTAAAAAAAAAAACAGAGGGGTACATGACTAGCAGCGAAAGTGAGAAAGTTAAATTAATTAAGTTTCTACTTGAGTAAGGTCATTATAATTACACAGAGATAATTTTACAAAGAGTGTGCTATTATATTCATTGAATGTTGTTGTTAAAAGCAAAAAAATGTTATAGAAAGGTAAAACATAATATAAAAATTGATTCGAAAGAGAACTTAATTATTACGACGAATAATTGTTATAAAGAGATAACATATAACATAAAAAATTAATTTTAATTTTTTTTTTAATTATTATAGCCAAATGATATTGTAGTAAGTCACTGTCAGAGAGGTCCAACTGTATCTATTACTATTAAATTGTTTACCAGTTCTGTAAGATGGCAAATCTTGCATGGTCATGTTTGTTCAATGGCATCAAACGCGTAATATTAATAAAGTCGGCAAACTATATAATTATGTCTCAAAAACTGTCCATAGTCTCATATCGTTAGACGGTGATCTTTTTATGTCTTGAAAAAATTTTATTTTTTGAATTAGATTTACAATTTAACTTTTAAAGAGATATAGAGGAAGATTTCATCCTCTTTAACTAGTGGCCTAACATTCATTTCTTTACGAAACGAAAAGATACTGCTATTATGATACTAATTTCTATAGAACAATATTATAATAATCCACAGGCTTTCAAAATTTGTCAATGGAGTTAGAGGAACAGAATGACATGTCCACCTTTATGTCTGAGAAGCATTTCTTGCTAAGACCAAACAAGGAGAAAGTATCTGTTAATGCATTTCAACTTTTGCATTAAAAATTACCTTAATTTTGCAAGAATCAGGCTACCATTCCAAAACTGTGAGTGGAGTATGTGGAGAGGACAATTAGTATGAAATATCACTTCTACAACTATTATATAACTTTTTTAGTATCACTGATAATATCATTCTTCTTATTTTTAACGGACCAAACATCAAAAATTTGAAGTAGAGCTTCTTCCTACCAAACACACCCTTAAACCTTTCCTTTATGGCAAAGTTGTTTTTGCTTTGGGCATTAATTCTGACGATAAATATTTCTGCATATAAGTAAAAACAAATTAGTGATATATTTTACTCCCATCGTTTCAAAATAAATGGTGTTTTGATTTTTTGATTTTGTTTTAAAATAAGTGGTGTTTTATATAATTAAGAAGACACTAATGATGTATTTTCAATTTTACCTTCTTATTTAAATGGATAGAGTTTTTACATAATAAAAAAAATATTAAAAATTTATATCTTTTTCAAAATATCTATTAAAAATAAATAAATAAAAATATAATTTTCTTTCTAAAAATGAATAATTTTATTAAATAAGCACACCATTTATTTTATAATAAAGAAAGTATACAATATCGTAAAAAACTTTATTACGTGGATCATATAATTGACATTAATTGTACTAGACTTCTTTTTATCTCATAATTTAGTGGACCTAATTCTTCCACATTTGGGTCCACGAACTTTGGATCCACTAAAATGTACAAATATGATGATCTTTCGTCTTAATTTTTGTTTTTTTTTAGAGTAACCTTAATGGCCCAACGTCTTAATTTTTGTTTTTTTTAGAGAGTAACCTTAATGGCCCAACGTCTTAATTGGACTGTCTGTTACCTGTGATCAGCTTTCAATGCAATCCTGCGCAATAATAATCTCTTTAAGAAGCAGCAGCCTCTTATGCAATACAAGTTCGAAAACAAGAAACCAACCATCTTTTGTCGGCCGAAACATTATTGAGGAAAGCATCACAACTAAAAACAAAAAGGGTACAAAAATCGAGGGTTGAAATCGACGGTTTTTTTGAGTTTTTAAAGAAAATAGAAGTTAAATTAACGGGTTGTGCATCATCAATTTAGCTTGAGTCGATTTTACGAAATCAACTGATAGATTCAGTTAAAATTAAGGGACAGTCGAGAAAGTTCCCAATACTAAAAACAATGCTAAAATCGAGAAAGGAAAATCATGAACTGAATAGGTCCCAAAGAACCGATAGGAAGCTGATCCAATACGTTGATCTTTATTTTTTAAAATTATTTTAAAAAAAATTGACGGAATCCCCCACCCCCGAATCCCCACTTTCCACCCCATTTCACTAAATATTTTTCGGCGTATCCCCTCTGTTTATTTTTACTTGTCTATTTTAAATTTTACATATTTTTTAAAAAATAATAATTAATATAAATATTTTATCATAATATTTATATTAATTGATATAGTCTTAGATCTTGAAAAATAATTTAAAGAATAATTAATTAATGTAAAGAATAAAATAGAAACAAATAATTATTTTTTAAATATTTTAAATTAATCTTAAACACTAAACAAATAAAAGTGAAAAAAAAAATCACTAAAACACACCTAAAAATTTGAATAGAGGGTCAAAAGGTAATTATGTCACCTAAGTTTTACTACTCTCTCGAGTTTGATTATGATATCTTTTAGGGTACCTCATTTAGATTTTTTTTTTTAACCTGAAAAAGATACATCATCATATCAGGTACAATTTCATATCAAATGGATGATAGCAACATCAGACGTCACATGGTATAATGTAGTAACATCTTCTCATGCCTAGCCCACAATTAATGCATGTAAAATTATTTCTTAGCACAGAATTAACTGAATTTTGTCCACTATCGTAATAAATTAAATTTTCTTTTTCAAATAACGACAAAATTCTAGGTAATAAAATCTGGATTACATCGATCCTTATATGTTTTGATCATATTCTTTTTTGCTTTGAAAAAAGAAGATTTTGGGTCTTTCAATCTTATGTCGTCGTATAGATTCAATCAAATTTAGTAGTTTTTATTCAAATCATATATATCTATTAAAATATTTATTAAATATGTATAAATATTAAGTTTATAATCCATGTATTAATACTTAATATGATCGTTTTAGAATTCAGAATCTATAAAATTAAAATTCTAACTTTACCTCTGCATATATTTAATGGATAAAGTTTAATAACATTATGTTGAAGAATGAAAAAAATCTCATATCGATGGTTAATGAGATGGGTGGTCTCCTTATATGGACTTGGACAATCCTTCCTTCATAAGCTGACTAGCTTTTGAGGTTAAGTTAGATTCAAGATTCATTTCTTTACATGGTATCAGAGCAGACTCATCTCACCCGATGTTGAGCCCTCAACTTAAATTGCCCACTCATCAGATGTCCAATCCCCTCATAAGCTAACTTTTGAAATTGAGTTAGGTTCTAGATCCATTGTGTTACGTATTACTATGATGAAAGATACTTTTACAACTTTAATTACTGTTCCATGAACTTTAAGTATTTAAAATTTAATACTTAACTTTAGATCGACCAATGAACACTTCGATACACATCTGATATTTTCTGTTAGGGTTCTTTTTAGAATATCACGATCTTATTTGGTTTCTTTTGGTTTTATGTCTGCCTTCTTAAGAAAAGAGAGGAGTGAGCCAAAAAAAAAAAATCAAATAATTGGCAGAGTATCTTGAGGATTTCTTTCATAATGTCGGAAAATATAATTAAGTAAATAAAAATATATTTATTTTAATAATTAAATTTTTTAAAATAAGATAATTATATTTTTTAATAATATATCAGAGGATACAAATAATTCTGGGGATATATGAGTTTTATCGCTATTCGCTATCAAATTTTTTTAAAGAATAATACCCATATAAAAACAATAATAAAATTCACGCGTAAGGAAATATATTAAAAATAAAATTATAATTTCTTTAATAATTTAATGTTTTAAATGAAATGATCAGACACACTAATGAAATACATGCAAGGACCATTGGGTTGTTATATTTTTCATAAATTTACATGAGAAATCATTAAGATAGAGCTGATCAGTGCTAGCTAGCTAGGACCATGTTTTCTTGAAACCCTCAGATGTGAAATCACTAAGATAGAGCTTGATAAGGATTGTCTTTTTTGCAAATATTTATATATAATATCAGAGGTGGGTGAGGGTAGAGATATGAGGTGATGGGGATAAAACTACGGGGTGGTGAAGATGCTCGAGGTGTGTTGGAGTGAGGTGAAAATGATAAAATCAATGTGAATTATCGCTTGTAAAATTTATTTGTTTTACTTTCATTAAAAAAATTATTTTCTTTATTTAAAAAAAAGATTATTTTTTTAAAAATTATTTTTTAAAATTTTAATCAATCAAATATTAAAAAAATTAAAATGCATCGCCATGTCAAACACATTCATAGTCGACACTTCATGTAATATAAAGAAAATCCTACGTATTTCCGGATACTAGATTCGCCGACGGAGACCATATATCATATATAGACATGTATAGTCATTTTCTTGTAAGGATTTGAGTGTTATATACTGCGATTTCACTGTATATATAGCAAGTTACACTATTATTCTAGTATTTTTGAAGTTATCATTTATTAAACTTGTTATGAAGAGTTATACTCCTCCGTTTTTTATTATTTGTCTTTTATATTAAAAATATATTTTTCTTTTTATTTGTCTATTTTAACAAAGCTAAGTGAGATTTATCTTTTTTAAATTATATAAACAAATAAACATAGTGTTATACTTACAATATATAATTATAATTTTTAAATATTATCAAATAGTAATAGTCACTTGCAAATTGGTCTCTCTCTCCTTTGTTCCTCTCTGACCTCCCTCCCCCCTCTCTTTTTCTCTCTCTCTTCTCTCTCCTCTATCTCTCTCTTCTCTCCCTCCTCCTCCTCCTCTCTCTCGCCAATCAACTCAATTAATTTATTGTGATACAAGTATATCTAATAAAATAAAAGTAATACATACACTGTATAGGATGAAAGACAAGCTTTAACGTGGACATGTGAGGTGAAGACACGTGTTACAAAAAAATAACACTTGCATCGAAGTTAATTACAAGATAGTGTACTATTAACATTTCGAAGGAGATAAAAAGTTAGAGTAAAATCAGACACAAATAAAATGATCCGGAGAAAAATGACACAAAGATAAGACAATTCAGAAATGATCATTTCAGAGTAAATGTTGTGTGTTACTCCACCCGCATTAAAAATTATTTATTGCTCATTAAATACAATTAATGTACAATAATTGTCAGACTTTAAGATTTTAATTGTATTGAGATGTATATAAAGGCCAACACATATACCGAAAAGGATCATCTGATAGTGGTGGAAAAATATATACTCTCAATTCTATGTTCACAACTTTCTATTAGTTTAAAGTTTTTTTCAAGTTGATCTTGTAACATTTCAAAGGTGTAATCTTGAGCTCACGTCGTCAGGCTAAATCTTTTATTATTTTTATTTATTTATTTATTTTTGCATAATTTATATTGTATTCATTAATTTGATCAAAGTTGACTTTGTATCCTTTTATTAGCCATGTTATAAATTCAATTGTATCTTATTATTTAAGGATAAACATACACTGATATACGTTTGTTGCTTGTTAATCTCTCTAAATGAATATTATATCTGAAAATACTTTTGGGTTATCTATGTATCCAACAAAATTGAGAAAGTATATGCAACAAAATTGAGTACTTTGTTAATCCTTCCAAACGAATGTTGTATCTGAAAATATTTTTTGGTTGTATCAAGAAATCTAGTGATTTTTGAAGTTGTAACTAGATTACATTTGGAGTATTTCTGGTTTATATCTAGGATCAAGATCTGAATTCATGATGATGACATATCTGAAAATATTTTTGGGTTGTATTCGTATATTCATCAAATTGAGAAAGTGTTTATAGAACTATATTGACCGAATAGATACAGTGTATCCAGCTAAATTAAGCAAAAAGTACAATAAATTATTATATCATTGATACATCTTGAATTATTGTATCATTGATACAACAAGAATTTTAGAAAGTTATATCAATGATACGACGCAAATTTCAGAGAGTTATATTAGTGATACAGTACGATTTACCGAAAGAATTTAAAAAAATAATACAACAAATTTCAAAACATTTGTTATAAATCATAATTATGCAAACTTTAACTATTTATGAAAATTTCTCATTTACCTTTTTATTTCAATATTGTCACGCCCCACCTTGGGAGGCATGACTGGCACCTGGTGCCCTACTAAGACCTGAAATGCTGAGTTGTCTGAGCCCAGGCACCTCTGGTGCGGGCTGACTCTAACTTTAGAATCAAGAAAACAACGGGCTATATAGAGGATGTAAATACAACCCCCGACAGACAAGGCCTATAGCCACCTGTGAAAATAAACAGCCAACCAGAGACAACAAACATAGAGAGTCCTATGCGGGTCGACAAGGCCACCATGATATCTAGTTATAACTGGAAAGTAGAATCAAATGCTAAACCAAGCTATGACCGACAAGGCCACCAATCAACAACTAAACAAGGTCCCACACGGCCAACACACATAGTCTAAAACACATATGGGCCCACACGGCCGATATCATCTAACCACAGGGAAGTAATGCAATCTGCAAGCCTCTAGGAGTAATAAGATGGTTGGGACAAGGCCTTGACCTACCCATACTGTACAAACAAAAGAAATAAACCTCTATCATACAGGCTCCAGAAGAAAGGAGCTGATGGCTCTGTACGGCTGACTGGAACTACGAGGGACCTGTTTCTCGTCTATCTGCACCTGTAGGCAAGTAATGCAGTGCCCCAGAATAGGGCGTCGGTACCACAGGTACCGAGTATGTAAAACAGTAAATTTAAATAACTGAAAGTAAGGAAATAGAGCCAACAATAACTGAAGTAAAGGAAACGGACTGAAAATGACTGAAGTAGTGAAATCAAGACTAAACATAACTGTAATAAGGAGTATAGGGGTCACAGCTGATGGTTGGAGCCCTGTTCCGACCATCAGTCAGTTTACTCTTTAGAGGCTTTGTGGACTTAGTGTGTACAATGTTATTCAGTTTGTGGCCTCGTCGGCTTATTGCTGCTTGGTTTAGCATACTAATTGCCTTAGTTGCATTTCAATTATTTACCCCGTATTGTTGAGACCTTATGGGTCCAGTTTATTCTTCAATTGATTGTGACATGTGGCCTAGATGGCCTAATTGTTACAATTATAGATATCATATAGCCGGCTTTTCGATCAATCATGAATCGAGTGTCAGTTGCGCCCTACCCCAGTTTTGGGGCGTGACAGAAACTTTTCTATGACATAATTCTGGCCAGAGACATTCTTAGTGATACCAAGATATTGAAAATTCATTTCATCCATTGTATCAATATGATATTTATTTTGACAGATATTTTTAAAACTCAATAAGTTTCTTTGAGATTTTGGAGAGAACATGACATTTTTTATAATAGGTTCGGTTCCCTTAGGCAAAATTATAATGACTCTTACTGAGCCTTCAATTAAAACAATATTACCAGAAATTGTAGTAATATTTATCTTCATAAGTAAATGAGAAAAATATTTGAAAAATATCTCTTTTCTTTTTGCGTGTGAGTTGTAGCAAAATCAATTAAACAAATGCCTTTAAAAATGGATCTTAACCCAAACTTACTTTGAGAGTTATCCATATCTTAATCTTCAAAATAATTTCTCGAGACAGTAGAGCGTTGTATTGATAACGTGTTATAAAATAATAAAACAAGAAGAAAACATTGTAGAGAAAGAGAGAAGAGAATTTTTTTTTTATTTCTCTTAACGGATGAACTACAATGAAAACCTCTTTATTTATTTGTTACTAACCCTAACTTTTTTACAAAAAATTAAATATTTACCGTAACATAAACAACATTTATAACAAAACATATACTTATTAAAGAGAGACAAAAGATAATTTAGTTTTAAATAATATTTTACTTAGATTTTTTTAAAAATATTTAATGAAGGAGTAGTAATTTTAAATAAATAAAAAAATCAAATCGAGTAAAAAAGAACGAATGAAGTATATTACATGCCATATTAAGGTGATGATATAAGCAATCTACGCAGCATCGTCAGCATAAATTATATGCATGTATATTATGACGTTGTCGTATTCAATTCATTCGTGTATTATATATTCTGATGATGTGTGTCCATGTGTTATTGGATTCTCACAAATGCATTCAATTTTCACCCCACCTATCGTACAAACCCTTCAATTATGTGTCTCCGCGGGCTGCTGTTCATTTCTTCATTTCAATTTATATGATGTATTTTAATTAAATATAAAATATAAAAAATATAAGTATATTTTTAAAATTTATATTTTAAAATAAATTATATATATTTGTATAATTATAAATTATCTCAATAAAAATAAAATAAATATTTTAATACTTCTTTAATTTTATTTTAATTGTTAGGATAAGATTTATAAACCTATTAAAAAAATTAATAAGAATGATAATTTAACTAATAATCTTATTAATTCTTTAAAAACATACAGTAATAATTCTTTTTATATTTTAGAATAATTTTAAGTACCCTAAATTAATAAGAATGATAATTTGACTAATAATTTTATTAATTCTTTAAAAATATAAAATAAAACTTCTTTTCACATTTTAAAATAATTTTAAATACTAATGATAGAACTAAAAAAAATATAATCAAATATCTCACCTACACGGTACGATGAGATATCAACCAACTTTATAGCATTATAGGACTCAGTTGACACGCATGATGACACAAATAAAAATATTTTATGATATTATTTTTTTATATTAATAATTAAATATGAAATAAATAATTTTGCATTTCATCTCTCATGAGATTGCTATTTAATTCCGCATACCTATAATGTTCAATAATAGTAGGGGTATTTAATTTTCATAATTATTTGTCTTAAAATTGATTCCCTTAGCTAACGCTGATAAATTATTTTACTTTTCAAGTGCTACATTATTCTTTGTGCTTGCTTACTTAGTCCAGATTTATAATTAATATTGCATATTATGAGTAATTTAAAATTCTCTTCTAATTCAAAAACTTTGATCGTCTCGTTTGAAATATCTTTCTCATCTTCGATTTATTTGATATACTTTTAACTCGTTCAAAAAAAATATTAATTATATTTTTATATTTAAAGATAATTTAATTTTAAATTTTTATATTTTATTTAATAAGTTAATTTACATAACAACATTATGTACGACTTATTTTAAATCATAAATTTTATTTAAAATCTTTTTTCTTCCGCAAAGTTTCTGCATAATTGGTGGGATAGCAAATACTACTTCCTTCGGTCTACTTCAGTTATCATACTAATTAAAAGTATAATTTTTATTTTAGAAAATCAAGATATAATTAATTATTGATTTTTATTTTTACCTTTACCAAAAAATATGGAGAGAGGTTAATATGGTGAAAAAGATAATAGTATTCTCTTTATATTAAATTATATCTGTTATTTTTTTTAAAAATAATTATCTCAAATTATTTGTTATTTTAGAAGTTCAAAGCAAAATTAATTAACTTTTTTTCATTTTACCCTAGTATAATTTTTCTTGAAGGCTACAAAGTCCTTTGATTATTGAGTAAATATTTAAGTTAGAAAAACTACAATTTAGATATAAAATAAGGTTAAAATAGTTAAAAAAAATTTCTAATTAATATTTTTTTAGGGGCATATAAAGTTAAAAAAGTGATGTAGAATTTGATACGAAGAGAGTATAGCATTGAAATTAAAACATAATAAGAATAATTAAATTAAATTAATTTTTAAAAAATATATACAACCTTTGTTCCATTTTAATACTAGGATAAAATTTGCACACCCATTAAGAAAAAAATAATAGGAATAATAATTTGACTAATATAACCCTATTATTTTTTTGAAAAGATATAATAATAATTATTTTCACATTTTAGAATGACTTTAAGTAAAAATATAATTAAATATCTTTTAAATTTTAAAATTAATAAATATTTTAAAATAATTATTTTAAATATATCTAGTAATTAGAGTGAAATGAACAGAGTACCTATCTAAAATTGATTGGAGGATCGATAGACTATTCAAAAGGTCATTGAATTTATTGATTTGCATGCTGTGATGACGCTCACTTCAGGTACGATGACCTCATGACTCCCCTTTTTCTGCCATTGATTACTGAGCATCATTTCCCTTTTTCTTTTTTTGAAAAGAAAACAAATTTTAACTTCAAGAAATATTAATTAATGTACTTATGCCTTTACATAAAAATTTATGGACTATATTTGGAGTCTAGGAGAGGCTAAAGACTCGAGTAATTAAACGCCTAAAAGATTACTAGCTCCTTTTTGGTCAAATTTTTGGATAGTTAAAAGTATTTTGTCGTAAAGTATTTATTTTAGGAAAAATATAAATATTTTATGTTATATTTTATTTTTATATAATAAAATTTTACTTATAACAGCAGTGATGTTTATTATAGCTGTATATTTTTTATAAAATTACCATCTATAATAGTCATTCTCAAATATATTGTAAAATAATATTCTATAAGAAATATATTATGTGTAAATAAATATCAAAATATTTATGATAATCATCATTAACGTCATGCACATAGTAAATTTCAAGTACGAATATCTAAAAAGTAAACATTATATTAAAATAGTATCCACCAATTATGATCGTAATTTCACGAGGAAAGACTTTGATTTTTTTTACATTCATACTCTTTCTATTTTTTGGTTAAAATGGTTAACAAATATATTCCTTCTTTTCGATACACAAAATCATTAAATTAGATATTTGCGTACTTTATTTATAACAGTCAAATGAGATATAAATATCAAATGTCAGTATATAGATATAATAGCACTTCACTGTAGCAGCTATAATATTTCCAAATAAATGCTGCAACCATAAAGATATGTGATTGTACTATTCTAATATTATTATGATACTAAAACTCATTTCCTATTGAGCATGTATCCCATTTTGAAATTGGCTTATTCAGCGACTTTTCAAATTGAATAGCTAAATATAAACTTCTAATTTTTTAGTATAAATAAAATTTTAAGAATTTGGTCAAACAGATTATACATTTGAGATTAAAAAAGATATTTTTTAATATAAACAAAATTTAAAAATTTGATCAAAGATTATATTTTTGAGATAAAGCTTAGTACAATTAGTCTATTTTTAGCATTTTGACTGGAATGACAAAGGAATGATGCAATACAAAATTCAGCTTAGATGTGATTGAATAACCTCAATGATTAATTAGGTAGTTAGACACAGAGTCGTTGTACCTTGATTTATGTTTTTACCTACTATTTCTGATGAAACAGTAATAACGGAATGTATTATTTGTATGAAACTTAAAAGGTGGTTTAATATATGTAGTACGGTGGTAACTGAATTATTATTTATATGTTGTACGATAACTAAATCCAATTCAGTGCATAACGTAATGAAAGCCAGTTATTTTTGTCTTTAAGTGACAGTAAAAAAAAAATTGCAAAAAAAAATTAATTAAATAATTATCTATTTAAAAAAATAAACAGTGAATTTAATGGACTATTACGTAAAAATCCTAATCTTTTCCCCTCTATTTATTTTTTATTTTTTAATTTTTTGAAAGGATTTGCAGTTAACAAATTAATACAACAACAGAAGTTATATATAATGAGCCGCCTCAAATGGCTGCTAAAAGGTGGCTTGGGGCAAAATATGCTCTGAAAAAGTTGAACAAAGCAGTAAATAATTTAGGAAAACATTAGGTGTGATTGAATAAGTACTAAAGTTCAGTAAGTGAAAGAATTATTGGCTGAACAATAATTAGAGTACTGGCTCCAATAATTGTTAAAAGTCGACTACAGGTAAAAGTTTACTGTAAACACTAAATGTGTAAAGGTAACTCGTTAAAAAAACAAGTGATTGACCAATCTCTTAATTAGCAACACCAAATAGTATCAAAAAAAAACTACACTGTTATGTATTTAACTCAGACCATTTTTAAGAGAAAAAAAATAAAAATAAAAAGGTCAAAATAAAAATACTAAGGGAGGTTATTATCAAGAAGAAAAAAAAACGGATCAATCATTTAAAGTTTATAGGTTCTGAAAGTTCACTTAAACTTAAACAAGATTCATTAGTGTGGCTAGACCAAAAAATTACTTTATTACTGGATTTCTAATAAATATTTCTTATATATTTAATAAATTTTTCAATATAAATATCGAATCTTCTCAAAAGTTAAAATTACTGAATTCTTAAAACTTACCCTCAATATGCTCGATCCACCCCTATCAAGGGTCGCTCCACCAAATTAAGACCAATTAATCCCTTGATTTAGGCCTAAAAAATTATCTTACATATAAAATAGGGAATTAACTTTTCATGTCTTGCTCTTATCGTGTGAGTACACTGCATAATCCACAGACCTACTACATCTTTAAGACTATAGATTAAATGAATTAGCTATATTTTTTACTAAAAAATTATTTTAAAAAATTAATTAGTAAAAAATAATTATCAAGTTAGCATCTCAAAACTTTTGTTGAATAAACTTCAAATAATAATACGTAACGAATTTTATTAAATAAATTTAAGACCTTTATTAAAATTTAGCTTTAGTCCATCTTTTTCACTTGAGCAGTCCATGCATTAGATTTCTTACAAACCAAGAAAGGCAAAAAGGAATATATAATTTTTTTATTTGGTGTACATTTACATCTCTATTTTCTTCTTTTAAAATAAATTAATTATACAATAATTTTATACTATTTGTTTACTTATTTATTTATAAATAATATATATTAATTTACAACAAATTACATATTTAATAATCAATAATTCATGTATTGTAATCTCTACATAACTAAAAACCTACATAATTAATGCCTACATAACTAATACCTGAATAACTAATCCCTGCATAAAGTAATACCTAAATATCCTCATAAATAATTCATGTATTACTAATACCTACGTAACTCTAACCTGTAACCAAACGGCTCCTTGGTTTATTACTATAATCAAGGTCGTCTACTTTAAGAGACAAGTTATGCGAGAACTAATAATGTATAGGTTAATAAAACACCGTTATAATATAGAATTAGTGTCATTTCAATTGTTTAGTCTATATATAATTAAAATATAATTAATGATAGTACTACTAAAACTCTTTTTGAATTAATTATTAACTATAATGCAGGGGCTAAAATTAGCAGTACAATTCTTAAAAGTTCAAAGTGACTCGACCGAGGTAATTTAGATTATAAGACAAGGACATGAGATTTTTTGTCAACTCTATTCTTTTTAGCAGACATAGCAAAATCTAATGACACTAGACTAATTTGAATTGTAATATTAATTATGTGATGGACAGTCACATGCAACACGGGGTCCAACATCCAAATTTGATGCTCGTTTAATTTTAAGTATGAATAAACATATTTTTCTAACCCAAAAAACAAACTTATTCTTCTTCCATTTTAAAATAAGCGGTGATTTTAGCTTGAATATATTCCTTAAGAAAATTATTCATTTCTAGAAAGAAAAATATATTTTTACCCACTTACCCCTAATAAATATGCTGAAAAAGATGCAACTCTTTAATATTTTCTTGATTATGTAAAATTATCTCCATTTAAATAAGGATAAAATTGAAATAATATCATTTATGTCTTCTTGATTATGTAAAGCACCACTTATTTTGAAACAAAATCAAAAGGTTAAAACACCACTTATTTTGAAACGGAGGGAGTCCATGTTATCAAACAATATATAACTTATATCGAATTTTATGCGGGTATTCATTTGAAAAAACTTACATAAATATACCCTTCGCACATCAAATTTTTTAATATGATCAGAATATACACTATCTATACATATTGGTTGTACATGTTATACATATACATATATATATATATATATATATATATATATATATATATATATATAGACACACTTTGGATGATAGTGGGAACAAACCTAGCCATTCAAGTCAAAACAATGAAGAATAACAGTGTCAGTGTCTTCTATATGGTTGGAATTGTACAAGAAAAGACCAGAAATTATGTTTTCGTCAATTACAAAGGACTTCTGTCATTTTAAATTGTTTATCTGAGTTTGACTATGCATAGAATTTAAGAAAGTGATTTTTTTTTTAATTTTCAGATCTTAAATTAAAATTATATAGAATATATAAAAATGTTATTTAATTTTGTGGTCTTAAACATGATCGAAATTTGAAACTAAAAAGTTATAAATAAAAAAAAATGGAAAAGGGTTAAAAATGCCCTTAACGTATCTAAAATGCTCTTCTTTCACCTATTGGTTCAAATTTACCCTTTCTTCCACCTATTTGAATAAAAAATGCTCTTAATATTAAATTTAAATCTAATACTATTCCCCTTTTCAACAGAAGTTAATATAAAATATATAATTTTTATAAATTAAAATCTAAAATTACCCCTCCTTAAAAAAAGTAAGACAGACAAAAGCTAAGGAGAAGGAAAAAGGGGCTGCACAGTGACTGGTTGTACGAATGTGAGGAAGCACCGGAAAAATTTCTCAATCTTTTATATTTTGTAAATAAGAAAAGATATATCTATAGTATTTGATAATCTTATTTAGTTATTGTGATTTGTGGGGTTGTGAATGCGTATTAATTATTAATATGAACAAGGAAAAAGGCCGTACCAAATGATATATAGGAAATTAAAGTAGTAATATTTAGTGAGTCCTACCAAAGGGGGTCCAAATGAAAAGAAACGCATGATTTGGTTCTGTGAAAAAAAGAGTAATTAATAATAGGGACAATATATATAGAAATGAACAACCAACCTAATTAAATGAGTTGCCCCAAAGTTGGATTGAATTCTTACTATCATGACACCAGCATGATTACTTATTTCAGTGTCTAGCACTTGCCCCTTTACTGCTTATCTATTTATAGTACTACTACTACATCATAGTCTCCCCCAGTAAACCAGACACAAAATTTTAATATTCTTCCAATTTAAACACCTAAAAAGGAAACAGTGTTTTTTCTTTCATTTATCAAATCAAGAAAGAAAAAAATGGCTCGAGCTAGGTGGAAACCAACTCCACAACAGCTGATGATCTTACAGGATATGTATAGAAAAGGGTTGACAAATCCAAATTCATGTCAAGTACAAATGATTACTTCACATCTTTCTATGTATGGAAAGATTCAGTGGAAAAATGTGTTTTATTGGTTCCAAAACCACAAAGCTAGAGACAGGCAAAAGATGAGAAAACAGAATATCTTTCAGAAAAACCCTCCTTCTTCTCCTCCTGCTTCTTCTTCTTCTTCTGCTGCTGCTGCTGCTGTGAATTATCAATTCTACCCAAACTCTCCAACTATATTTCTTCATCAGGTACATTAATGCTTTTAGACAGATCTAGCACGTGCATATGTATTTAAATAGTATTTCGTACTATATATAGTCGGCATGCACGTACATGCAAAACTAAATAACGTATATTTCCACATTCTTACAACAAGGGTGTGTGTGTTCAGGTGGAAAATATTTTCAAAGGAAATTTTTTTTCAAACTTTTTCATGTTTAGGAAAAAAAGTTTCTTCAAATGAGAAAAATGAGTAGTGGAAGTAGGGATAGCAGGTTCCATAAGTGATATTCCACACTTAATTAATGTGGCTTCCGTACTCTCCAACACACCTATCTTCACCATAACCCCTATTACCTATAATATTTGTCTAGATTATGTAAAAATATTTTTAGGATAATATTTTTTGCTAACATACCGAACACAAAAAAATAAGTAAAAAGACTCACTTATTTTTAAAAAAAAACATATTCCAAGAAAATATTTTCTATGGAGAATATTTTTCTTCGTACCAGACACACCCCAAATTAAGGTCTTCTTCATGCACTAGTTTTATCCCGAAAAAGATTCAAAATTTAAAATTTACGTGTTATTGTAATGATGTCAAGTCAGTATACAGTAACAATGATTTAGTTCACAATCAAAGATATTTAGTGGACGTAATATATATTTGTGGATCTATTTCTATTTTATCACTTAATCATAGTAAATTCATGTGGTTTAACTAGTGTAAATACCAGGGTGCTAGTTTTTCCTTCTAAAATATCTTATCTGAGCGGTTGCACTTTCCTGTTTTATAGTCTGTTTGGCCAAGCTTTTAGGAGGCTAAAAATGCTTCTTTTTTTATGACCTAGCTTAAATAAGTGCTTTTAGGGAATACCAGAAGTTATTTTTCAGAAGCTAAAAAAAAGTAGCTTCTCCCCAAACACACTTATTTGAAAAGCACTTTTGTGAAAAATACACTTAGAAGTACTTTTCAAAAGCTTGGCCAAACAATAATTATTGCTCAAAAACACTTTTCAAATTTATTGGTCAAACACAAGTTGCTTCTCACTAAAAGTATTTTTTTAATAAGCACTTATGAAAAAATTACTTCTCAAAATAAGCTGATTAAATATAGAAACATTTTTAACAAAAATAATTAAAGTTTATGATATAAAACATGTTATAGATAAATTAGTTATGTGGCTATACTATGAAGTGTAAAATAGGAAGTTCAAAGTCAAGTTAATTTTTTCTCCCAATATTAAAAAAAAATCATTCTCTTTGTTTTAGATAAACTAAAAAGGAAACTCTATGTAGTTTCTCATTGTAAGGGGGGAGAAAGTGTTATCATTTTAGTACTACCATAATATGAGCATTTATAGGTATATGAAGTGTGTGCGCGCACAAAATCATCTATTTTGAGTTCTATATTTATTCGAATAAAATGCTAAGCCAATTTCACCCGTCTTACCAAAAAGTCATATAAAATATTTTTCTGAACGTCGTCCTTTATGTAGGTTGAAGGAAGAGATGCATCACCTCAAATGATGAATAAATACCAGTGGGAGAATTGCATGATGAGGACCAACGGTGGAGATTGGATCATGATGATGAGAGACGAGGGTTCTTCTTCTTCTTCAACTATGGTCCAATATTGCAGAAAAAGACCTCTCAAAACATTACAACTTTTCCCTGTAGCGACGACTGGCTTCAAGGATTAATTAGAACCTAATTAATTATATTATTAGTGTTAATCTTCTCCATATCCCCTTTGCTTTAATTTTAAGTATATCCATCACTAATAATAATTAGCAAGTAGATCAGAGTAGGTACGTAGTTGTACTAAGTATATTATTTGAAGAGTCTACTTTAGACTCTTGTATTGTGCGTGGTAATGTATCTAATTTTCGCAATGAAATGAAATTCATTGTCCTTTTACAATTTGACTTGAAAAAAAAATTATTTTTTTAGATCTTTTATGTATAAAAATGAGTATAACTATAATATAAGAAAATAATCTTTTTTTAATCGCGGAATTTCCTAAAGGAAACTACAACACGTTTTCTCAATCAATATTGGACTTAACTTAACCCTCCCCAGACACTCAATTGGAACGTGGGTTTGAGGGACCAATATTGACAAACACAACAAAGGGACCAATGTATTTGGTTCTTCATTATAACCATGTGAATGATATGACGACCTTTGGGCCTCTCAAGAGATCACAACTTAATTAACGTGAAACTTAATAGTTTCTATAAATTTAAAGAGTTAATAGTTAAAAATATACTAAAGTTGTTGAGTCATTAATTTTGAGGTGTGTTTGATAAATAGTTGATGATAATTCAAATAGAAAAATCGCAAAATAATGATAGAGAGTGTTGTACATGTGCCATCAGATATTAGTCGAGATGTGTTTTAATAAATAATTGATGATAATTTATGTTGAGAACTCGTAAAAACATATATAATGTTTCGAATGTGTTTTTAACATTTACCTAAAACTTAAAATATAAAAGCAAGATTCTATCAATGAGTAAGGTTGCTCTAGTGGCATCAATCGACCGGCTCATGAGTGAAGCCTGAATATGTATGTGAAACCACTATATATACATATATCTAGAAATTTTCTTTGTGGAAATTGAAACGGGTGGATGAATTTAAACTAAATTCTTGACACAGCCTTCTTAGTGGTTTTGTCAGTGTGGGACTCCCGCAGTAAAATACACCTGCAATTTATATATTATACATTAAAACTTTGGGTTTTCTTTTCTTCTTTTTTTGGTTTGGGGGATAAGTTCTTCCTAAAGATTGGAATATGTTCTTTTCCAAAAAAAAATAAAAAATCATAATTGGGCCTTACCAATCCGAGAAGATGGATGGGCTGCTGCCAACCGAGAGAATACCTTTTTCCAATTTGGTCTTGCAAAATGTGTTCTTATCTGTTACAAATTAAAGTAAGTGTTATAAAGCAGGATTTAAGTTATATATATTGATTAAAACTGTAAACATCTTTTCAACCTATTATGGCAGGCAATGCCTATAATAGATTTAACTGAACAAGATACTTTTAATAGTGAATATATATATTTATGTATAAAAATTTAGTAAAATTGCAAAAAATAGGATATATATACCCGACTATCGGAGACAACATCAACTCCATTTTTAGCATGTTGTAGTGATTGTACCATTGCAATAAGTGCAGATCTAGCATCTCCTTCTTCATAAACACTAGTCAAATAGTTGTGCATTTCTATCATTTCCTGTATATATCAGTCTCAAATTATGTTTTAAGGTGAGGAAACTGATAGATTTAATTATGGGCAACTCATGTTATTGAAAATAAACTCACATTATGGTCATATTCAGCAATATCATCCATAACACCCTTGAACCAGTCAAACGATCCTTGTTCTCTTGTCACCCAATAGAAATATGCTCTGTGAGGACCTCTCTTATTACTTGATGATTCACCAAGTTGCTGATTCTGCAGTAATTGGATTTCGTTATGTTTTCATTTTCACATCGCTACTCATTCTTAATTAGTGTAAAGATATGACATTTGGGCCTAACTCAACCCCGAAAGCTAGCTCATGAGAGAAGGATTGTTCAAGTCCATATAAGCAAACCACCGGTCCATTTCCCAACCAATGTGGGACTCTAACCCACTCAAACACCTCCTTCACGCCCGGACCCGATTGGAGCGTGGACCAGGAGTCAAAGGAAATGGACCTGACTCTGATATCATGTAAAGATATGTCACCTGAGCCTAACTCAACCCCGAAAGCTAGCTCATAAGGGAAAAATTGCCCAAGTCCATATAAGCAAACCACCAGTCCATTCTCCAACCAATATAAGACTCTAACCCACTATAACAATTAGAAAAGGAGTTTATCTTCCGTACACAGATAGTATAGAAGAATTTTTATATCAAATCATCTAATAGATAACTAAAATGTAACTGTCTATAATAAGTAGGACTAGCAACCTTGAAATTGAAGTAGGCAGAGTGCTGCTATAGGTTAAAAGTATATTGTTATTTGTTAAACTATCCATGTATATAATTTATATCCTTAGAAAAATATTCTTTTGTGATTATGAACTTACAGATTGAGATTCATTGTTAAGAAGGTCCTTTAAAATGCTGATAAATGGTGTTGCTCCTATTCCCAAGCCAATCAGTAGAAGGATATCATATTTCTTGTAGTTCTGAGCTGGTGCACCATAAGGGCCTTTGATCGTGATCTTAGGAAATCTACATCGAAAAGATAAGAGAAATATAAGTACCATTTTATGGCTCATGAACATGAAAATCAGTAGACATATATAGAACATGGCAACGTACTCAGATTGAGACTGTTCAACATTTGAATATGCTTTAGTTTCCATTCTAACAAGACTTCCCTTCCTTGATTGTGCAGTTTGAGGCTCACAGGCCTGCTAAAGGAGAGCTTATTAAAATCAGAAAAAGCTAAAACTAAGTAGAAGAAAGAAAAATTGATCAGCTTTATGAGCCACAACTTAGTAAAACAGCCATATTGATCTGCCTCGCAACGCATTGTGAAGGAGTTTCACTTCTACAAACTGACTGTGTAATAATGAAAAATTGTTCACCTCTCAGATATGGCAAGTACCCTTCTATAGTAGGTTAAATTGTACTGATAGTATACAAATTTTATTACACAGTACTAAGGATATATCCTTTATGAAGCTCGTGACTGAAATGCAGAACTTCCTACTATCTATGATTGAGTTTCAAACCACTAATGGTATGGATGGATCACCAATTTGACGAATTTTCGTTAGTATTAGCTCGTTGGTTTTATAGAACTTATTAAATAACAAATGAAAGTGATCTGGAAACGCGAGTTTAGCAAATTTTATTACCTTTTCAAATCTGATTTTAAGCTCTGTAGTCCAGTCTCCCAATGTACGTATATGGATACTTAAATAATTGTCGTCTGGTGCTGAAGTGATTGAGAATGGATGCCTGTAAAATTTACCAAAGTTCCTTAGCGCAAATAGACGGCCAAATCTCTGTATGTGATCATTGCGTAGTTTGAGTTTCTTCAATTACCATTCAAAGGTTGATATATCTGGACATTTAACAAAAAGGTACATTCCACTCTTATACTTGAATCCTGGAGGTTTGCTCATGTATAATGCTAGTACATTCCCTGTATATGTGACAGCCTGCATTTTTTGAGCACCAAATGAAAGCTGAATTCAGCAAGTTTTTTGCAGTTTAAAAAAGTTGATGAATTGACATAAAACATGTTTGAAACTAAAACCTTTATCATATTGACATGGTAACTGTGCTCGTACACGATGAGAGTTCTTTCCGTAGCATATGCAAGTACTGGAACTGCAATATACATCCATGTCTGCAGAACAAAGATACTTCTAATTGCTCAATCATCAATAGTTTGATTAAAAAATTATCTTAAATGTCAGACAACATGATTGATGTGCATTTTTCAGTTAAATAAACTAGTTGAATTTCTTCTCTCACTGCAAAGTTGGGAAATGTCATAAGGTTTTTAAAATCCAAGCGGACATACCGTCTTTTTGTACCATTCTTTAGTAAGGTATATGAAGTAGCCGTGGAGAATCAAGAGGATGTAGACGAGGACCAGCAGATGATGTGCATACCAAAACGCGTTAAATCCTGCTAAATGATGGAAAGACCATGGCAATTTGATGACGTTCCTTCTGAATGAATGAGTAGCCAATGTGAAGGAGAAAAGCATGATAAGTGTCATCAGAATGCCTGTTACGCCTGGGATAGACGCCACCAGATCCATGTAACTCGGCTGGTGGTAGTCGAAGTTGCTTCCAAGAAATGTCATAAATTTACTCTGTGGACATGATGTTAGTTTCACAAAATTGCAGCTGGTATGGAAAAGTGTGTGAATAAACGTCGCTACAGCAATTCCCAAGGCAATTATCTTGTGGAAATTGATGTTATCATCAAAGGGAAATATTGAACCAAGGAAAGTTTCTCTGAGCTTAGTAAGAGTTCTTCTGCATACAGGAAAAAGAACCAGAGCCATGTTAAACTTAAGAGTCTCCCCTGCACCTTTAGCGATGCAAACGCAATAACCCATGACCTGAAATGCTGCTTTTCTTTTAAATTGTTGGAACTTCCAAGTGAAGAGTATCATGTTAATGCACAACCACAATGTTAGGACCCATATTCTTTTCCAGTTTTCTTGTATTTTCTCTGATGTTTTGTACAAGAATTTGCTGACTGGAGTCCTGTATTCTTTCGGGATCATGGTTTTGGCTAGTGTTTGGGATCTCTTCAGGGTTTTTTCCCCTTCTTCTGAACCCACCATCCCTCTTAGTAGAGCTTCAAGTTGCCACATCTGTTAAGTAGAAAATGAGAAATTAAAGAAGAAAGCTAACAATACAATCATCGATTTTAGTCTGACACCACGCAATGAAGCTCTTTCTCTAAAAGAATTTTCACAAAATTCATTTCTAATAAATTCTTATGGCTGAGCACGAGGAGATTAATCATGGTTGTAATGGAAAGTTGTTGGAAAGAACAACTTTTTTAGTGCCATCCTTACCTCAATATATCCCAAATGATCAGGGTCAAGCTCTTCCATGATTAAAGCTGCATATGTCCCTGCATGTTGCTTGAATTTCGACAATTTGTTTGCTGAGGCACTCATCACTAGAACCTTTTTCAGAGAAAACAATATATTAAGAATCGCGAAAATTGAAGGAGAGGAGAAGACAGTTTTCAAGAAAAGTTTTCTCACCTCCTTTACCTCTTCCTCTGATAGTTTCCCATCACCATTCTTGTCACACCTGAAAAATGACCATAATTTAGTCTTTCTTAAAGAGGAATTTTAGTATTACTAACCATTGATCTAATCTCTTACATGTCAAAGAAGATATGAAGCCTTGCATCAAGAGATTGAGTCGATATGTCTTCCCAAAATCCTCTCACTTCATCTATTGTTATACCATTTTCTGTGTTGATCTTCCTGCGCCTTGCCAACGTATCAAACAACTCTCCTGCAAATTCCTTGCTTTCTCCCATTCCTATAATGCAATATAAACAAATGTTACTTTCTGCTCTAACTGAAACTAAATATGAGAACTCCTGTTCCTACAAAAGTTGACAAAAATACCAATACAGGTTCCAAATTTCTCTCTGAAGAGCCTCCCATTAACTGCATTTTGATTGAATCGTTTTTCCACACTTCGCCAGGCATCTCCCTCCTTCCCTGTCATTGAAGATGTAATTAGGTAAATAAAAGTGTTCATCATTCAGACGAGACTATCAACATAATTTAATATGGTATCAGACGAAGATCCTGAGTTCAAGTCAAATGGCATTCCATTATCAAAAAGATTTTCCCATTCTTAGCCCATGAAAAAGAACTAGGCACGCACACGAGGGGACGTGTTGAAGACATAATTAAGTAAATAAACAAAACAGTTTTAACATTTTAGACCAGATGGTCGTACAATTCAATACCTGTGGTTGTTCTGTCAAGAAACCGCAAGCTCTTGAGCCCTCTAGAAGCTCCTGATTCCATCCTCCCCATTCTTGGTACAACGCCATTTCTTCGTCTTGAAATGCTGAAAGTTTTCTTGAAAGATTTTTGGTTTGCAGGTTCTAGTAAGGAGACTGCACCGTGCTTATTCTCATGGACATTGCTCGTACTATCTTTTTCAGCATTTTCAAGAATCCATTTCACTGAATTGTCTCTAGATAAATCCCCATTGTCAATGGGCACCATACTATGTGGAATGAAGAGCTGCCAAATGCTCTGTTTAACAAAATTTTGAGGAGAAAGAGAGGAGAGTTCGTTAAGTCAGCCCTGTTTTTTTGATGAAAAATACAACGTTTTTAAAAACCATAGTGTCTCCCACTAAAACAACAGCCAAAACGAAACATTTTATTCATTAGACAAAGTCTTATTTCTGTTGATCATTTATTTATGTTAATTTAATATATTTGGTAAAAACAGCCAGGGAGTAGTTGAATGATTGTTTAGTCACTGGTTTATACATAAGATACTGCAATTTGTTCACTATTCCTTAATGTGAATACAATATTTTAATTGTGGGAAGCTAGAGACAGATCATATGATTAAATTTGTTGAATATTCTTATCAAATGTCCCAATGTGTGCTTGGATCAGAAATTCCTGGGGAAGCCTGCATCTTTTAGACGTGGTTCTAATTCTTTAATTAATGCAACAACTAGTCACTTGGGATCCTTACTTGTAAGCACGTCGTCCTCCACCTGCTTTTTGTATTGTTATTTTTGGTAATCTCTTTCTTTTGAGTTTCTTCTGTTGAGCCGAAGTATCTATGGAAAATAACCCCTCTATATCTGAGATATGTGCATTTTAGCCTTTTTGAAATCCACTTTGTGGGATTATACTGAATAGGTTGTTATTGTTTTTCTTTTGAGTTTTGAAATTTTTTTAACAAAAAAAACATCAACCATTTTGATGCTAGAGCCGATACACAAAGTCAGCCTATTTTCATGGGGCCGCGAGAGCGGTACCAAATTGAAGTAAACTGTAAAATAGATATGATTTCAAAATAATAAAGGTAAAGGTTGATTCATCTATTAAATCAAAGTAAGCTGTAAAATAGATATGATCTCAAAATAATAGGGATACTAAAGGTTGATTCATCTATTAAAACTCGAGGAATCTTTTCCAAAGTTTAAACTGCACATCCAACAAGATCAAGGTCGGCTTATCTGTGCACATTAAGTTTGTAGGGATCTTGTTCCGAAGCAATCTTGAAGTATTTCCTTATCCGGATGGTTTCGCAAGACAACAGGATTTCGAGTGGAGTGTACCCGAGCAATATGATCATAGCTTTGTTGAAGTGTGTGTCCTATCTCATCTGAAAGCTTAAGTTATTAAAAAGATCACACTTGTATTTACTTAATTATATTCCCTCCGAACTTAAAACGAACTTAAGGGCTGGATATTTGCACCTGATCAACTTGCCAAGCAATTAACAAGTTAATCTCAGCTCATATCAGTTCATGGAAAGCTTAAAAGTATCAACGTAACATAGCAGATTCGATTACCTCTGGGCAAAAGAACTACTCTACCGATAGAATTTACCTGCACCGGATGTGTACTATTCATATTTTGATGAAATAATTACGTGGCATAGTAAAGTTAAATCATGTATTACTAAATATAGGTATAGTTTTGAAAATTACTAAACATAACTATATTTTGAGTTTGTATAAAATACCCTCCCTAAATTAAAACTGTTGTATTCTGGGTTTTGATGATCGACAAACTGGCAAGGAGACCAGGTCCGTAACATTGTAGTTCCTGGAAAGACCTGGTTCACTTGACCACCGGTTGGTGGAGCTACAGCAGAGCCATTGCAGTACAATTTTACTTGTCAAGTGGGATCTCTCCTAGGTTTTTGTCTTTCATATATATGCATAGAGATGACAAGCAAAACTCTAGTTTTTGCATTACACAAAAAAGTGATTTATTCTCTGCAGAAGTCGTTGGTGCTCTTGAAGATTAGCAACAAGGGACCTGCTCGTGATCAACTGAAGTTGTCTCCTAGTTCTTATTGTTTTTGGTTTTTGTAATTTGTTCTTTGAGTGTAAACCTACTCATCATTTGTGAAGTTTGTATAGGTGCCTTTTCAAAGTCTTCTTGTGTTCATTACAAAAGGTATAGTCAACTATAGGTACTTGGTTGTAGGACTAGAGTTAGTCGAAGTTATATCAGCTAGAGCCTTTTCAAACAGTTGATTGCAACTCTTGTAATATAAGATATTATAAACTCTAATTCCTAACTGTTCAATCTCCCAACCAGAAACAATGTCTTCCTAGTAACACTACTTGAAGACCAACTCTTCTCAATTCAGTTTATAACTCACTGAATTAAGAATACAACAATTACAGCTCAATGACCAACTCCTGATACAAGATTGGTAACTCTAGCCTATCACTTTACTAAGACCAAGTTCGTCAATTGAATTTCTTCACACTTCATGTTGCAAAAACCCACACTTTACAAATTTCCTTTTTTCTCTCTTTCTGAGTGCACAAGTTACTTTGAGAAGTCCCGCTTCTATATATGCACAACTCTTCAAAGAGTTCTTTTCTCTTTCAGTCTCTTTGTAGCAACAATCTTTGCCCGTCTTAGAGGTCTACTCCAAGTAGGAGTCCTTCTTCAAGTCTATCTCTTGGCTTCCTTTGTGTTTTAATCAAACTCAATTCTTACAAATCAGCACATGTACAACTCTTCAGAGAGTTGTTCTTCACTTCGAACTGCCCATCAAATCAAACTCTTCTTGACTTAGAGTTCTAATTCAAGTGAGACTCTTTCTTCGAGTCAAACTCTTTGCTTCTTTAGTGTTGTAGTAGAACTCCAACACTTCAATTTAGCACGTGTTTATTTTACTGAAATTGTGTGACGTGGCTTAATCATCTTTTGATACGTGCAGCTTATCTCTATTTGAATATTTACTGCTGCCATGTCAGCTTCTTTTGACAGTAAATTTTATGCTCCGTTGGAACGTTGACCTGTTTCATCGACTTTGCCAATCATCAAAACTACGTAGATCCCAACAGAATCATATTTGTAAAATTGAAATACAGTATATGAGATCGGGGTCATGAGATATATTATATGTATAGAATTTGGTGGTGATTGAGGTGATTTCTGGTGATGGATACAAGTGTATCTAATAAAATGTAAGTTTGATACATTAAAATATAGTGACATACAAGTGTGTACATACGATTGTATGATTCTTTTAACTTCAAATAGATCTTAATCATTGTCTTCTTCTTCTTTGTATGTATCTTCACTATATTTCATTGTATGTGAGAGAATATAATTTGTTAAGCTAGTACTATGCATACGTTGATAGAATGAAATTAAGTCAACAATTATAACCTATCGTGATTGTATCCATCGAGAATGTTAAACCGAAATTCAAGTGATACAAGTTGGTAACAATCAATACAAGTGATTTCGAAGTTGTAGTTAGAATGTAGATGTATGAATACAAGTAAAATTAGAGTGAGGGAATGCAATTGATACAAGTAATTTTTTTTCATAAAGTTGTAACACTAATGTAAAGCAAACAAATTGATACAAGCTACTGACAATTGATACAAGTGATTTTTTCATAAAGTTGTAACACTAATGCAAAGCAAACAAATACAAGCTATTAGTGAACTAATACAAGTTATTAGCGAACGGATACAGCCTATTAGTGAACTGATACAAGTTATTAGCGAACGAATACAGCCTAAACCAAAATAGTATCTACGAATAGTACTCTAGACTATAGCTATTTATGAAAGTTCCTTTTTATATTGGCATTAAATAAGTTGAAACATCTATTCTAGTTGTCCCTTTTGGGAAAATTATCACATATTAAAAGTTGTAAAAAGGAGGAAAAGAAAACTGAAGTAGTTAAGTTTGACCTCACGATGTCACGTTGAACCAAATCCTTTTCCAAGCCAATTCAAGTTAAAAACCATTTCAGAATATAAAAAATTTACCAGGTGAGAAGATTATAGAAACTCCATCACATCAAAAGAGACACACCTCAAAGCCACTCATGTACTATATTCTGTCATTGTCTCAGGAATCTCCCAATTATGTCTCCTACAAGAGGTCAAAACAAATGATACTCTTCCCAATCACTACAAATAATTAAAAGAATAGGATACACTAACATCAATTACATGTAGGAGAATTTTTTCCCTTTTTCTGCTTTCTCCTTTCTTGGATATGGTAACCCGCATTCAAACTCCCCAACTCAGAGAGCCTAGCAGTGGCTTCTCTTCCACTTTGCTCCCTTGATGACTTTAACCCCCAACTATCATTGGAGGTGGAGGGCCCTCCTTACCGCTAAGCCATCCCTCACTCGTCCATGAGATGAATTCGTATGTACAGCTTTTCTTCCATAATCCTATAATGTCTAATATCTATAGTCCTAATTAATAGTAGTGAGAGGAAGTCTTGCATCTCTCAGCGAATGAGCGTCCTCTGCAATATGTTTTACATCTCCATTTGCTTGCTTCAGTGGTTTTCCATCCCAAAATGATTTCAACAACTCCTCGAAAGGAGGAGTTTTGAGCTCTTCAATGGAACCAGCACTTGGTATACTGAAAGCTCTCTTTTTCGGTGTTGAGCAAGATGGTTGGTCAACCTAGTAAAAGTGACAGATTTGGAGAAAAGAAGTACATGAATATAATGTTGCAAGTACATGAATAATGTCATTCCCCAAAAAGAATAAACAGAGATTTCCTGTCATATGATGCGATGTCCTTACCATGTACTCTTGTGAAAGGCATTGTCCTGCATGATCTGTAATCTCAACAACCTTGTGGTAGTGTCCACTCTTCAATTCTCTCAGCTCTCCACAACAAGGAACAATCATGGAATCAAGGTTCCCACAAGCATCACGGTCAAGTTGTAATGAATCTGCAGAGTTTAATTTAGTTAATTGGATGATACCAAGCAGCCAGCGAAAGTCATTAATATGTGTAAAAAACTTGATAACATACTGTCAATGGAACAGAGAAGATTTTTGCTAGCAACATCTGTGTCTTCAAGAGTAGATGACACTCCAGACGAAAACTGTACTCGCAATGCTTCATTGGCATTCATTCCTTCACTGAGAAAATGTACAAGCTCACAGTAAATAACAAGTGAAAATTGGAAATATGAGACAAAATCCTTGTATAGCAAGTGAATCAACCGACCTAACAATTTTATCCATAAATGCAACATTTCTTTCCTCTAGACTGATCAAAGAGTGTTGAGCATTCGTCCATTGTTCAGCACCCAATTTTGCCTTTTGCAGACTGCGTAGTACATATTCAAATAAACAGAGAGACCAAGAAAACTTCAGACAGCCGAAAAGAACACATAAGTGATATGAGATATGCTAGGAGGACATACCAGTTCTGCAGCACCTCCTCCATTTCTTTCTTCGCCTTTTCCACAGAAGCAGTATCCTCAAGATAATGGCGTTCAGCCTCTTCCATATAATTGGTCCATTCGGCTTTGACTGAAGTAGTTGAATCTTGCATGGTTGACATCTCTTGTTTTAATCTGCTGGTTCGGTTGTAAGCACTTTCTCGGAGGTCATTGATTGCGGTTTGAACCTAGAGCAAAACCAAGTAAAATATCCAATTAGCTTTCACAGCCTAACATAGATAAAGAAATAAGTAAATGATTGTCCCTCCCAGATCCCCAATGCATTCTTCTTGTCACTTATAAATGGAGAATAACATTGTTCCGTCATTGAGTAGTAGGCAAGAAGGTAAAGGAAGGCCACACATTTATATAAAGAGCCAGTGTTGTTGTCACCCTGTTTTGTTGGTTTGACGAAAAGAAAATTCATCTTTTTTAGCCATATTCATAGATCAATGAAGTTTTATCTTCAACTGGTGAAGCAAATTATGATGCATGTGTTTATATGACGTATAAATGACCATACCAATTTTTTCTTCCTAGCATTTGATCCTTCAAGAAGTTCTGCCACTTTCTGCAAGATTTGCCTCTCCTCATTGGCAGCACATTCCTGTAAAAGGCAGACATCCATATAAAATGGGGCTAAAAAGCATATTGACCTTCATTAAATAAGAGAGATGCACATGATGACGACATCAATTACCTCAAACTTCTTTTCAAGTTCAGAAAACTTCTGGTCACTGACAGTCTGTGCATCTTCAACTATATCACCCAATTGGGAGACATGCATATCCAAAGTCTTAAAGAAGTTGCCAGTAATTTGAGAAAATGACCTTGATGTTGTGATTGTCCTGCAGTGAGCCTATCAAAGCATCGAAATTTTATCACACAAACTTGGGAAGGAAAAAAGAGGGATATACAGAGGGGAACTGAGGGGAGAAGGGGGAAGAGCTCACAACTAAAAACTACTGATACCTCACGTTGTTGTGCTGCAAATGCAATTAGTTTCTCCTCCTGGCTGTGAAGGCTCTTTTGAAGATCGTTAACCAAGGTATTGGCCTCAAAGGCAATCTCCTCAAAAAGCTACATTTCAAAAACAAAAAATAGAGATAAGCAGAAAAGAATTTCTCAAAGAATTAAAAAGGAGGGCATACCTCTCGGAGAGCAGATGAATGGTTTGAAACTTCAGTGTTTAAACGATCAAAAGTTGAGTGAGCATTGCCATCAAGCTCCCCAGCCAAACCATCTAAAGCTTTGATACCAGAACCAAACATGATCTTCAAATTGTCTAGGAGGCCTCGAAGCTCCTCCATAGCCTAAAGAAGTTCACCAAAACTCTTGCTGATCAACAGGAGTACGAAACTCAAAGTACATAGTTTTGAAAGTGTTTTACAGAATTGCTTCTGAAATTTCTTCAAAAGGATCTATAGAGGGTGATAATCACACCATTGTCTAGGCAATATTATCAAAAGTCAATGCTAAATTTAAGAAGTCAAGGATTCCAAGATCTTTGCACACATGACATCATGAAAAGCAATAAATTCTATAAGAGAAAATACAGAAGTATATTTTACGTCTTTTCCCAGAAACATTATAGAGTATCTTCTTTAACAGGTATACAAAGTCAAATATACCTCAATCTTGGTAGACACAAAGGACTGCATGTCTTCCTCCATGTGTTTGAGTTGTTGCTCTTGTTGTGTGGCTGAGGAAGCGACACTCTTATGCAAAACTTCAAGTTGTTGAGTCAATTGGGATTGGAACTTTTGGATGAGAACTTTGTTTCCATGTTCTATTTTGTCCTTGCGCTCTGAAATCAACCATTATCAGTTATAGTGGGTGCAAGAGCCTTTATTTTGAGAAAGAAAATCATTACAGATTCCGGTCTTAAAATCTGTTGACCTACCAATCTTTGCGAACAAGTTAGAGACATCTGATGCAGCATGTTCCAGCTCAGCTCGAAGTTCAAAGGCCTGCTCAACCAGTGATTTTTCTGGTAGAATATATACGTTTATATATCTCATAAACTTACGAAAGGTAAAATGATTCTAAAAACATATAGACTCCCATATTGTCTCCGCTGATGAATTTGGTAATTCTTTTAAGAGAAATATGATCCCCCACACCCAAAATTGTTTATAAGAAACACTTAAAAACCTTGCACTACCCCCTCCCCTCCGTAAAAACATATTCCTCCCCCAAAGCTGGTCCATAGAAAAAAGATGTAATTTCAGCCGAAAGCAATTGCAGATAGTAAATCAGAAGAGTGAGTCTGCCTTGACCATGTGGCTTACCAGACTTTAGAAGGTTCGTTATCAGAAATTCCTTTTCTCTAATTGTTGTAATTGCCAGCCTATGTTTCTCTTCAAGATCAGCCAAAGTATGCCGAGTTTCCTGAAGCTTTTTCTGAAAGACACAAAATTAAAGTTAATCTCCATGAGAAAGGAGTTCGACCACAAAAAATAGCTACTGAATTAGGTGGGATCCGAACTCCATATACCTCAGTCTTGTCAAGTTTGTCACTCAATTCAGTGGTCAACAACTGCTGAGAATCGTACAGTTCCTGAAGCTCCATAAGTTGCTGTTGCAGTAGGCAAAAATGTAACAAGTTATGAGTTCTGGATGATCAATAAGATCTAGCTGAGAAATTAATTAGTAGAATACCTTGTCTTTTGATTCTGAGTTAAGTTCCATCCGTTCTATCTTTTCAGACATTGCCTGAGAGAGGAGAAAAAACATATCGACCATACATAAGAAAAGATTACATGATAATTCAACCAATCAATGGATCAGTGAGCAGCCTAACCTTTTTATCTGCCTCCTCTTGGAGATACCGATCTCTTGGTATGTAGATACCATTCTTCTCTCTTGCAGCATACACCTCTGTTGGCATTAAAATGGAAATTTATGCAATCAAAACATAAATCTCAGAATTTAAGTAACTACCATCCAAGATAGAGATTCATGTAGAAAAAGGAGAAGAAAGCAGTATAAAAACCTTGCTTCAGCCTTTCAATCTCAGAATATAAATCCTTCATTAGTGCAGATTTCATCATCTTCTGGTTAATCTAAATAACAGCAAAAGAAAAGTTAAGGACGGTCGAACTAAAAATCTTTTGAGAATGCTTGGATTGACCAGAAAACTGACCTCTGGCTTATTTTTTATGTTTTTGGCACGATGAGCATAATCTAAGGTGCTGAGTGTCTCTTCCATAGAGTGAATGGAGGGTGATATTGTCGCAATTATGCATGTCTTTGTTTTCCCTCCCAATGAATCCCTCAACAACCTTGTTATTTTGCTCTCCCTAACAAAAAACAAATGTTTCGCAGGGTATGTAAACAGCTTCATACATATAATATTGTCTTGTATAAATATGGACTTTTTAAGCACCTATATGGGATATGACCAGAGTGCTCAACTAAAGCATTGATAACACGACCAAGTGTAAGCAAACTCTTGTTGATTTCCCCAGCTTCCCTTGCTCTGCCCTGCAAAAGAGAATCACGGCTTAATATAATGTGAACAGAAAAATACACAATCAAAGGAGGCAAAAGAACCAAAAAGAACTTGAGAACTCTCTTCCTGGATAAGTTGCCATGAAGAAGGTAAATTTGTGACATTGCTAAGCAACTTTTGCACACTCGTTTGTTTGGTTCTCTTTACTTCTTTTCCTTTTCTTACTGATAAAATTGATAAATGCAATGGCTAACGAATTACAGAATTTTAATGTCTCACCTCTCTTGCACCAGAACGTGAAATGTTTTCAGAACCCGCAAGGTCTACAAGATTCAGTTTGCCACATTTGATCATCTCTTCCCCTTCTGGAGTATATTCCTTGATGTGAATTGTTATAGAGAATATAGAATGAGAACGACTGCTCTGTTTGTTAAGAAGAGTTTCTGCTGTACGCCTTTTAGCGGAACCTTTCTCCAAGATATTATAAATTTCATTTGCAGATCTCACTAACTCCTCTTCCAGGCCTCTAACAAAAACTCCACCCTTACCATCTTCCATCAGAGCTAATGGTTTCTTGGATTTGTCATCTGTAAACTTTGTACATTCCTCTGGAGCTAAAAGATCGGATATTTCCTCGTTATACAGCTCCAAAAATGTTACTTTCACGCTATATTCAGCACTTTGAGCTTCCAATATGTCAAAGATTTGCTTAATAGCTCGTGGGATAACACCTGCATCACTTGGAAATTCCCCATTCTAAACGGGGTGAACTCTAATGTATTATTATACAGAAGAAAGTAGCATAAACAAATTCATCTCTAACAGTCACCAACCTTCTTTCTTCCCCCTCCCTCCATTGTATAAGTTTTCCCTGTTCCTGTCTGCCCATAAGCGAAAACGGTGCAATTATAGCCCTCTAGAACTTCAAATACAATAGGGCAGATTGCAGAATCATACAAGTCCTTTTGTTTGGACGTAGGACCAAAGACCTGGACAGCATTATCCAGCAGAATGTTAGTGTCAGCTCAAGAAACACCAGATATCTGATTCACAACCTTTACTTCCTTTTTCAGCAGTAACAGAACTCAGAAATATGAGCATTCAGTTTCAATCAATATAGCAAGCAAATATACCCAATCCCCAAACTAGTTGGAGTGAGTTAATGAAATACTCGTATCCATTCTGCTCTAAACGGGTAACGTGTCCGAGTTATCACACCAAATTATCTTTTTTAACTATTCACTCTATTCTTCTTTCTTTTTCCTTTTTCTTTTGGCCCATGTTCTTTTTTCCTATATCAATTTTAGAATCAATGCTATCAGATAAGGATAGATCAAATAAAAGAAATTCAGACCTTATCAAAGACAAATGTTTTGTCAATCTGCTTATTAGCTATGTTCTGCATAGCAGAAATTTCTCTTCTTCCCTCATTGCAGGAAATAACGGCTGGTGTATGCAGCCTCATCTCATCCTCACTCAATGGCCTGCATATTTCACAACCATCACAATGATTCCATCAAATACAATCAATTCAATTTAGTAACTTAAGCCAACAGAAGTTGCACTAAAACTCCAAAACGCACTGATTCTACTAACCTGCAACGCACAATAACCTGCACATTGACGCCTTTATCCTTGTCGTGCTTTCCACTCATATTCCCTTCCGCCAATCGCAGATCTCTAACCGCCTTTTCGCTAGACCTCGGTGTCTGTGAGGGTGACCGCGAAACATGTCCTCTTCTCTGTTGCTGAGATTGGGATGACTCCATTTCAAGAATGATCTCCTTATGTCCTCCAATCTCACAATCGTTTCGACCGATTCTCTGATTCAATTCGACTCGATTCCGAATCTGAGAACAAAAACTCGGTGTAGCAAAAAAGAAGCTTCCAACTCGAATACGCTGAAACAGTTTAAGGAAGGGTAGAATGTAGATTTTCACGCAAATGTCAAAGGAAAATACAAATGAAAATTCACCGTCAAATTGAAAACGACTGATCGATGCTAGAGATTCATCACTCAAATAACAAAATCATGAAAAAAAATCGATAAAAAGAAATCCGTCGATTTATGCATATATGCATTTATACTAACGATACAGAAGAATGACGAGGAAATGGCGTAGACTTACCGACGATCAAATCGCCTGCCTGCCTGCCGTTGAGAGATTCAACAATGTGAAGAACAACGGCGATGTTTTAGAGAGAGAAAAAAAAAAGAGAAGATTTTGGAGAGAGAATTTAGTGATTTCAAAAGAAATAGACTGATAAAATTTGGTGATTTTCTTTTCTTTTTCAGGTTATTATAAAAAATATAGAAGGAATTGAAAGAGAGAGGAGCTGTATGTAATATGCGCGTGATGTGAGATAAAGTTTGAAGAGAAAGCTCAGATTTTGGGGCTGTTAGCATTTGAAATTCATTTTTGACCGTTGTAACGTAAAACCAAAAAAAAAGAAATTTTTTAAACATAATAGAAGGATCTGGATATGAGAAAGGGCATTCTTTTGCTAATTACTCCATGAATGCGACAGAGATTGATTAAAAAGCGTACTCTCTCTATTTCAAAATAAGTGATACATTTATTTTTAGAAAGTAAAATATATTTTTACTCACTTACCTTTAATAAATATCTTTAAAAAAGATGTAACTCTTTAGTATTTTCTTGTTTACATAAAACTCTCTCCATTTAAATAAGGGTAAAATTATAACAACATCATTAATATCTTATTGATTATATAAAATATCACTTATTTTGAAACGGACTAGGATAAAACAACCTCAATTTCATGATAAGTAAGGTGAATCATTTATATTTTATTTACTTACCAATAAGTTAACGGTGGATGATTGAAATTTTTTCACCTCGAATATCGAATATTAGGTGGGAAACTCAAAATATATTTGTATTTATTCTTTTTTATTTCAAATACTTACTGTAGTAATTTACAGAATTTCCAAAACTATGAAATATCTAAATCTCTTGATCATTAGGCATATCTGTTGGAAAAATAAAGAGTTCATTAAGAATCCTAGAGTTACTTATGATCATAAATAAAGAAGAATTAAATGCTTACTCAAAATTAATCAAAGAAGGCAAAAAAAAAAAGTACATACCGATACTGACATTTGGAAAATTGATAATTGAGAGGCAAAAAGATATTTATAAATTTAATTAAAAAACGAAAAATGATTAGATGACGATAAATATATAAAATAAATTCGATAAAGAAGGTGAAAATGCTAAAATTGTGTTTATGAATTTGTGTGTTAACAATGTGAAAATAGTTACTAATACTCCACTTTACCAAATGGAGGACCTTTTTTTGTCTCTTTTTACTTTTAGGGATTGCTTTAAGGAAGAGACATGTCTGAAAAAATTTATCCACGCTTAATTTTATAGAAACATACTAATTTATCATAAGTAAGTGATAAATTAATTTAAGAATGTGTTTAACTATAATTTAGTGATAACAGTATAGGTAAGTTAAAGATATATGTCATTTATTTTTGGGTTGATATAAATATTGAATGTTGTCCATTTTTAGCTATAGAGAGAGAGAGCATGTCAATTCCTTATTAGTAAATTTGAGGATTACCTTAAAATTACGTGACAATGTTGGTAGGATTTGAATTCTTTTCTTTTATAGGCTTAATTTTGAATTCAAAAATTCTCTAAGTATTAAATCTTCAAGGTTTATTTGCCGAAAAAGAAAATTGCCGAAAAATTCTTTTAAATTTTTATTTTTTTTAAATAGTAATTGAAATAAGTTAGAACTATGAGAGATCATTTTTAAAGTGAGAAATAATAGAAAAAGTTACGGAGATTAGAACTCACATCTTCAATTAAAATTTGAAATACCTAACCAGTTAAGCTAAATAATCATTTACATCTAGGAGTATCACTTTAAATAATATATTCTCTATATTTGCTTTTACCTTTTAATTATTCATACATATTTAATAAAAAAATTTGATAAAATAATATCACGTGACACCCCTAATGCCTTCGCCCCTGTCTAAGCTATAAAATAGATAATTGTTCGATATCTTCATTGATGAAAGGTTGTAGGTCTTTGATAAAATGTATAAATGTGGCTCGCCACACTGAGTCAAACACTATTATTATCGGACAATGTTAGTTTGAATTTTGGTGATGTTATAAGCAAAGCAAGAAATTTCTCTATAAAAAAATGTATAGTATTTCCTTATGACATGTATAATGCCATCTGTTTTTTTTATTAAGGATAATCTACGAATAAATTCTGGGATTCTAGTAAATTCTAAAATATTCAAAATAAGAAAATGATGTTTAAATTAGAGAAAGTTGTCGTCTTAAATTTATTGATTAGAGTGGAGTTTACTTTATCAAAATATTCTAACAAAGATTTAAAAATGAGATTTTTTTTAATGTACGGTCAAATCTTGTTATAACAATTATTTGTTATAATAGCCCTTTCATTATAATATTTTGAATTAGAATCGATTTATCATGTTATATTTTACTTATTTAGAACATCATTCTACCTATAAAAACAGTGTCATTCAGTATAGCAATACACTCTTTGTAAAATTATCTCTCTATAACAATCATACTTAAATATTGTGCAATAATATTTTATAAGAAATATATTATGTATAAAAATAAATATTAAAATATTTACGATAATCATCATTAATGTCATGCACAATTTTTTTTTGGTAAATAAGTATTTATTACCAAATAGCACTCAATATAGTACATCAATAGACACCGCCTGACTCCTACAAACTCTAAACTGTCCTATGCAGGATAGAAGTTTAAGATTTTCAGATTTCTTGCTTATCTACTCTTCAAACTACCTTATAATAGATTTTTTGGACAATTCTCCTCACCACTAAAACTGGCAACGGATCGGAGTCGGAACCACCGGACCAGGTCAAAGACCCGGTTGACCAGAACTTTGACCGGAATCAGGTCTATCAGTATCGGGTCTATCGGGTATTCCACATTGTCCGGTCCGGTTCGTGTAATACCGGTGCGGAATCGGATCGGACCGGGTCCAAATTATTTTTTTTTTAAAATCATTTCTATATTTTTTTAAAAAAAAATTATAATTTTTTAATTATTAATCCATTAATATAATTATTAGTCTATTAAGTATTTAAGTTAATCATTTTTTTGGGGATATTTTTTTATTCTTTTTTTTTTCAAAATTATAACTTATAAAGTTAATAACTTATGAACTTTTAGATATTTTAAATAACTTACTAAATATTTTAAAGTTAATACTTATGAACTTTTTTACAAAACTAACTAATTATTTTTACAAAAGTCAAAACTAATTAAATTTGCAGCTTATTAAAGTTTTGATAAAATTGTAAATAGTAATAAATTTATGAAGTAACTCGGTAAGTTACTAAGTTAGCAAATCAAATATAAATTAAATTTTAAGTAAGTAATACTAAGTATTTATAAAATGAGTTGCATTAAATAAAAGACAATTATTAAAAAAATTAAGGCGAATAGCCTAAAAATTTATTCAAATAAATAAAATCGTACATGTATTGCATAATATTTAGAAGACTAAAAGAGTACCTAATCTATGCAACCACCTTCTAGGAAGGGTTCTGTTTCAATTAGGTATCTATTATTATACTAAATAACTAGAATCTATAATCTTCAACATGTTGTTTTCATAACTTATTTATCACGTCATTTGTAATATTTTCTGGAATTGGTACTCTTTCTTGTTCCTCCATTGCGTCCATGTCTTCATCACTATTTTCCTCAAATATTTCATCTATTTCATCTTCAATTTGGACCGATAACTTTGGCATTCCAAAGTTTCTTCATTCAGCATTTATCCAATCTCTGAATAACACAGATATTTCTAAACTGTTTTTGGCCAAAGAATATCGGTGGTCTCCAATAATAAATTTTCCTGCGCTGAAAGCTTACTCTGAAGTTACTGAAGACGCTTGAATGGCTAAGACATCTCGAACCACCCTTGAAAGTCTTGGATATTGTTCCCTATGGTTCTTCCACCACGCTAAAAGTTGCGGCCCTCTATTTGCATCTCTGATGCTATCTCGTGCCTGCGAAATATATGAATCAAAGTCATTATTGTTAGATGATTCGAGACCAAGATAATCACCCATCAAGTCATCAACATCGTCTACTCTAGGCCTAGAACTAACATGTCGCATCGGTGGAATATTTTGTTCGATTATTCTATATACATTATATAAGTGTTTAGCTTTAGGTATTATACTACTCTTACACATCTCAAGGGTTGGCAATTCATCCGATTGAATTTCTAAATTTTTATAAATAGCTTCAACCATTTTTTCAACACATTGAGTTTTATAAAAAGTGTTGAATAAAGTAGTGTTATACCCCGTAAAATTTCCGGCACCTAGATGGCCTATTCGCGCGTTGGTTAAGCATATTTAAAAGCCATACATGCTAGAGAAAGGCCCGAGAAAAGATCGGACAAGCGCCAAGTCGGCGCGTCGCAAAGCAAAATGCGACTGATAAATCACATTCCAGGAATGCAACTTATAAATCGCATTCCAGGAATGCGACTTATAGGTCCCAATTATATATAAGCCTCCAACTTCGGTTTTTGCTTCATTTCACTTGTAATTTCCAGTAAACAACAGAAAACAGAGAGGGCGAAGTGATTTGAGGGATTTCCTTCCGATTACGCCGTCAAATGCGGTCCAAACTCAAATTAACCTCAGGTACCGAGGTATTTAGCAGCAGGGAGCATTCCTACGGATTTTGTTTCGCGAAATACGGCCGACGAATTGTCGAGCTACCGGGATAAGGTAAGTGGAATTGCTCCAAACTAGTGTCTATGTGCTCCTAGTTGTAAAGTGAATACTTCTCCCTTCTGGACCTTTGAAAAATAGCAAGTTTTCGACCATCTTTCGATAAGCCTAAGTTTAGGCTATAATTATATCGAAAGTGATGTTTTCTTTCAGAATAGTGTTGTATTTAGTACTAATTGACATATATATGAATGCAGTTGAGAGAAATAGCTGGAGTACTAGTCGAGCCTCGTCCGACAGTCGAATCACTCGAGGTTGAGGTATGTGAAGTTGTTCTTCGGCAAGTTAGTAAGTATTAGCTTTGTAAATCATAGTAAACTCCGTATTTGAAATTTCCGGAGTTGAATGTTGGGAATTGAATAAGTTTAGTAAATTCTGGTTTGCGTTGCCGTATCGTATCTTAGTCCGAAAGATAGGAAAGCATGCGCCAAAGGGCGAGTTAGCATTCCAGATTCAGTATAGCTTATTGTATGAGTAGCAAGCATGTTATAGAATAAAAAGAAACAGATTTTCAGAATATAAGCTAGTAAAGTAAAACCAGATAGACAGGCAGTTTCATGGCTATAGACTAGCCATTCAAACAGACGAGATATTGGCTACAGATTAGTCATTCAGACAGATAGTACCCTGGCTACAGATTAGCCGACAGTTAAAGAAAGATTTCAGAATCAGTATAATCAGTAAAGAATCAGTTTAGTACAGAAACAGATCAGAATAAGAAATCAAATTTCAGATAGTCTTTTTCAGTTATACATGCTTGTTATTTATATGTGCTATTTGTTTGTTGAGACTTGTTATGGCGAAGGGCCCCTTATTGAGCGTCCTCGCCGCCCCTAGGTTGGTAATCGTGTCGCCCACTGAGCGGGTGGGTTTACGTCACTCCAAGGAGTGGCATGCCTTCCCCAACTTGGACGAAGATGGGATGAAGCTTTCCCCATAGCAGTCTGATCAGCATTATAGGTGCAGCTCCGGTTTCAGATAGCCCTGTTGAGTTTTGTGTCCAGGGATCCAGACCCTATCTGTTACTGTCTGTACATTCAGTTATTATAGGTGTAGCTCCGGTTCCAGATAGCCCTGTTGAGTTTTGTGTCCAGGGATCCAGACCCTATCTGTTACTGTCTACACAGGAGTCCTCCGGACCCAAACACGGTTGCTTATATCGGAGGCCATGGCCCGAGTCGGAGAACCAGGGGGCCGGTAGAGGAGCTCCGAAGTGAGCAGATGAGTGGAGTGACTTATTTTTGGCTGGTTTTGACCCGGGTAGGGGTATATAGATTGTTTGCTTGTTTGGCGTCGTCCGGCTTATGGGGGTTGGTATCTGATCTTGTTTGCTAAATATATATGTATTTATGTGTTTTATATATATACTAGATTATAGACAACAGGTCGTCGTGGCTACAGACACGCTCCTGCCTATCAGTGCAGAAAGGTGTGATCTAGTTCCTATCAGCTCTTCAGATTCAGTTATCTTCTGCTCACAGACTTATTAGTTATGATATCTGTATTCAGTTGAATTGTTTCAGTTGCTTTGCATACTCGGTACCAGTGATACTGACGCCCGGTGAGGTGCTGCGTTACTTGCCTGCAGGTACTCATAGACGAGGAGGCGATCCCTCGTGATCCTAGCCAGCGCAGAGTCATCAGCTCCTGTCATCCGGAGCTTGATACTTCAGAGGTTTATATCATTTCCTTTTGTTGTACAGTATGGGTAGGCCGGGGCCCTGTCCCGACCATCTTATCAGTATTCCTAGAGGCTTGCAGTCTGTATATATTTCCCTGTGGTCAGTTGAGCCGGTCGTGTGAGGCCGTGCAGTTTGTTATAGCTGCTTAGCATTTCAGTTTATGTTGGCCGTGTGAGGCCTGAGTTTGACAGTAGTGGTGACCTTGCCGGTCACGTAGCCTTATAGTAGTCTCGTGTTGAGTTACAGATAAATAGACAGCATGGTGGCCTTGTCGGCCCGCATAGGCTCACTTATATTGAGATATTTCTGGTTAGCTGTTGTTACAGGTACAGGTGGCTATAGACCCAGTTGGCCGGAGGCTGTGTTTACAGTCGTTATATTGCCCTTTGTTTGCAGAAATCTGAGTTAGAGCCAGCCAGGTACCAGATGTGCTCAGACTCAGTAGTCTAGCAGTTCAGGTACTAGTAGAGCACCGGGTGCCAGTCATACCCCCCAAGGCGGGGCGTGACAAGTAGCAGTCAAACAAATTTAGGGAATAGAGAAAAAATATTTTTAAAATTTTTCAATCATATATTGAATAGGCTCTTTAAACATTTCAATTTTTTAAAATTTGCAAATTTCCTTGAAATAGCAGTAATATTTACTAACACCGAAGAAATGGTCGGATAATATTGACCGGATATTGCATTTGTAGTTGTATAAAAGATTTTCAAAAATTTAATAATTTCATAACTTGAGCTCAATCATCATCACAAAGTCTTGAATAAGTATCCGCATTATGAGCATTATAAACTATTTGTATAGGCCTGCGATAAACATAAGCTACTTCAAGCATTTCATATAAAGAGTTTCATCTAGTAGACACTTCTTTTGGAACTTTTCTATATTCAAGTTGGCATTCTACATAACGATTTTTATATTCAACAAGTCTAGCCTTTATTTTTGCTTTAAAAATCCAAGCACAAGCAAGTCTAACTTTTTGACAACTAAATCCAAAAGTATTAAGACCGTCTTTTACAATTATTAAAAATATGTGCAGCATATTTAACATGAAAAGCACCATTATCAATTGGACAAAGTCTAAGTTTTAAAAAATCAACTGCTTTCAAATTATTAGAAGCATTGTCTAAAGTGACACCCATTATTTTATCACAAAGATTAAAATATTGTAAAATACCTCTTATTGTAAAAGCAATGTAAGAACCGGTTTTACTTTCTTCTACATATTTATATCCTATTAGTCTTTTTTGCATATTCCAATTATGATCAATCCAATGAGCGGTAATAGTAAAATAATCATTACCATTAATACTACGACCCATATCAGAAGTAATAGATATTCTACCATCAAAATATACCAAGAGACAACGAAGATAATAACAGTGTTCAGCTTGATATTTAAAAATATCATTTTTAATTGTGTTTCTAGAAAAACCTTTAAAAGATGGATTATACACCTCCCGAATATAATAAAATTGGGATGTGAAGAAAAACTGAAAGGTAAACCACAAAAAGCTACCATTTTAGCTAATTCTCGATGATTTTTTTCTGACTATATGTGACATTTGTGCTTGGGTCAGTTGGGTTAGTCCTATTTAAAACAGTTTGAACCATGTTAGATACTTCAGGCAAAGGTGTACCATTTTTTAGCCTTAGCAACAGTTTCTAGGTGAGCAAATTCTTTATTACACGATCTCAAATGTTTAGTTAGTAACCTTGTCCCACCTTTTGATCCCCCAGTCAAATGTTTTAATACTTTCTTACATTTTAAACAAGTAGCAGTATTTTTTTACTATTTTGCTCCATAAATTGCCAAACTAATGACCTTTTAGGATGTTCGGTCCTAGTGGCCCTAGTAAATGTAGGTAATTCTGTAACTGGACTAGTAGGGGTAGAAGTCTCCTCTAACTCTTTTTCTTGTACCTCTTGAGAATCCTCTAAGTTTTCTTCAAAATTAGTATAAATTCTATCAGTGGTATCATGGTCTTATTGAGTAGTAGAATTAACATCATAAGGTTGTTGACGTGGTAAGTAAGTTTCATCAACATAAGTTTCATCTACATTACTAAATCTAGGCGGTGACGGTGGTGGTAATGATCTAAAACTATTTTCACGTCCCCTATTAGTAGCACCCATAATTCTTTAACCTCCACTTTGTTTACCGGCATCCATATTTAAAATATAAAATAAACAAATAGAGATATTAAATAAATAAAAAATAAATCACAAATTAATAAGCAATATAAAATTATTAATATAACAACAAAAATAGAAGTAAATAAATAAGGAGATTAAAGTTGTAACGAATGTAGGTCGAAACTGAGAGATGACAATTGAAGCTTGCAAATGGCTTCAAAAAAATCTCCTAACTCCAATTAGCTAATACCACAAAATATAAAATTAAAATATTAGAAAGTAGAAACTAGAGAGAATTTGTGAGTTTGAGTTTTTGAGAAAATAATAGAGAGAATTGAAGATTTTGTGAGAGAAATAGGATGAATATGGAATATATTTATAGTGTAGAGGTGTTAGAGGGGGTAGAGGGTGTTTTGGGGGAAAATAGTTGTTAGGAGCCGTTGGTGGGCCCAACCGCCCGTTGCCAAACAGCTCCTCACGGTCACTACCAAAAAAAAATTTTAAAATCTGACCGTTAAACAGTACCGGAATCGGACCGGAACGGGGTCTACCGTTACCGGATCAACAGGTAAATATCCCCTTTCCGCACCGTTTCCCCTTCCGTTACCCCCTATACCGGTTTATACCAGAACCGGGTCTTACCGGTACCGTGTCCGTTACCGGAATCAGACCGGACCGGGTCGGACCTGGTTCCCTTGCCAGCCTTACTCATCACCATAGCAGCTTCGTGCAGTTTGTTTTGGAACATTTTGCTATTCCTTTCTTGCCATATGTGGTATCCACAACTTGCCAATGTCATTCTTACAATGTGAGCAACAGCAGAATTAGTTGTCGTCTTCCAATCTATTTCTGTATTCCTTAATTCCTAGTTACATTAGAATTTTCTTTCATATTTCTCTTGAGAAGTTGCATTCGAAAAAAAAAGGTGGTCATGGCTTTCAGCACAGGTGCCAAAGAGCTTGCAATCCTGACTTATGGTTAATCCCCATTGAAACGGTCTTTCTTTGGTAAGAAGCATCAATGTCATGCACATTGTAAATATCAAATATGAATATTTAAAAGAAAAAAAATTATATTAGAATAGGATCCATCAATTATGGTCATATATCCACGAAAAAAACTTACTGTATTTGTCTTTTTTATATTCATACTCTTTCTATTTTTTTGGTTAAACTAGTTAACAAATATGTTCTTTCTCCTTGGTGCCTAATAAAATTATAAAACTAGATTTTTGCATACTTTTGTCTATAACAGTTAAATGAGATCTAAACGTCAAATGTCAGTATACATATATAGCAACACATCATTATAACAGTCATAAAATTTTCAAATAAAAGTTGTCACTACAACGAGATTTGACTGTATTATTTCTTTATATCCTTAAAAAGATATTATGGGTGTGTTCGACATAGAAAAAAATGTTTTTAAAATAATATTTATATATATATGTATATCAAATATTAAAAAAATAAAAAAAATTATTTATTTTTAAATTTACTAAATTAATTATTAAGATAACATTTGCACAATTACCGGAAAAAAAATACAGCACACCCCTACATGTAGTTTGCTCCAAAAGTCTAAACCACTTGAATGACTCCATAATTGAGCTTTTAGCTACTTATCAAAAGTGAAATAGCCGTTACTATATTTCCTATTTGAATTCAAAAGTTTATTTATTGTTAGTAAGTGTAATTATATACATAGGTTATCTGAATTCAATGATTTTAATAGAGATCGTTTAAATGAATTTAAAATACTACTAAATAAGTATTAAAAAAACTAAATGGTAAGTGGTAGATTAAATTTGAATTAAAATTATAAAATCTAAATTTTAAATTTTATCTCTATTAATTATGTATGTATCTATCTAATAATAAACGCAATCACGAGGAACACGAGATTGATCAATTAGTAGACAAAATATAAGATAAACAGGAAAAGTAAGACAAAAGTGGGGTTAATATGTGGTGCCCAAGGAGACAAGTCCTCAGTTCACATGCATTTAATATTTAATTAGTATTAAATTGAAAATGATAAGAGATACTGCTACTACTTGATTTGTTAAATTATATAACTTCGTACGTAAAGGGGGTCGATAAGAATATGACACTTTGCAAATTGAACATTAATTCTTCTCATAAATTGCTCCTTAATTAGATTGTCGCTGCGAAGCTGAAATATATAATATTTTTTATTTTGTTTTAGTTATTACAATAAAATTTATATATTAATTTTAAAAAATTAATAAAGATTGAAAAAAATATGATTAATTATTTTTTGAATTTTAAAAATAATAAATATTTTATAATAATTATTTTTAATATATCTAATAATTAAAATAAAATTGAGAAAGTATAATATTATATGTTACTGTTACTTAGGGCATACTCAATCATACGCTTTACTTTTCCTTTCCATAAGAAACCCCCTGCACTCACTGACACCAGATTTTGATAAAGATCACAACTCGTCCCTTATGTGACAATCCTTTTCCATAACCTGGAACTAGAATTATGATGAGCTGAATAAGTTTTTTTTTTATTTTTATATTGGATAGAGATTTTTATTTTTAATTATAAAAAAAGAATTTGTTAGAGAAAGATTTTGTTTTATTAGTTAAATTAAAATAGAAAATTAAATGAAAACGGATATAGCACGTACTTAGTTCGGCTCTATGCACCACCAGAAAGCACATGCTGGTTTGTTATCAAGTCACAGCCATATCCAAACTCCAACCGTAATTTGTGGATCGGAATTCTACCTTTGATTCCACGTGGAATTTTAGGTGTACGAAGACCGGACCCGTAGAGTATGGGCGAACTAAATAAATTTGTATACTTTGCAATATAGGTGTGTTTGGTACGAACGACATTTGAGTTTGACATGTAAGTAAAATATTATTTTAAAATATTTATATATAATTAATCTAAATAAATGATAGGGGAGGTGGGAGTTGGGAGTGTGGGATGGGGGAGCTATTGGGGTGAGGTGAAGATGGTTATTGGAGAATGAAAAAAAACACAATTAAGATGAAATGTTACCCGTGAAGCTTATTTTCTATACTTCTACTAAGAATGTTAAATTTTAAAAAAATTATTTTTCTCCATATCAAACACACCCACCATAAATGTCCACATAAGTTACTCACCATAAATTAAGGGTAGTAAATTCATGAATTTTACTAGATTTAATTTCAATTAATGATAGTATATATATATACTTGTATGAAAATAAAGCCTAATCTATATAGTGGCCGCAAATTAATTCCTTGTTTAAGTGATGAGAACACCTGTTTTGGTTACAAGAAAACAAAAGATAAAAGCTTGATTCGGACGAGGCCTCCAATTGTAAGGGAATTCAGCAACACGCGTGTATTGAGATAACTTTGTTTTTATCTATGTAAACGAGGACATTTAAGACAAAAAATAAATAGATATCTTGTTACAATTTTTTTAAGAGTTAAAGTAATATAAATTTTGATTAAAACTTTGAGATATAGTTTTTAATCAGCGAAAAGTTGCAACTTAGTATTTCTTTATATAGTTTTTAAATATTTAAAATTTTAAATTAATTTGATCTAATTTAATTTTAAAAATTAATTAAATTGACTTTCAAAAGACAACATGACAAATATTTTGAAACGGTGGGAATATAATCATTTATTACTTCATTTGTCTCATTTAGCTATTGCTTTAATTTTTCTTCACGCCTATTATATTAAGAAAAACAATAAATATAAGATATAGTTTACTAAATTATCCTATTTATTAAATGTTTTTTTTTAAAAAAAAAATTGAGTTATATTGAGAAAAAAACACTTTTTAAATGCTAGAGTATATTTTAGAAATAATTGTAAAGTTTAGTTTTGAACTTCTAAAATAACACTTATTTTGAGATAATTTTTTAAATTAAAGTGACTGCTAAAATGGAACAATTATAAACTGGGAATAGATGCAACAAAAGTTCAAGAAAGAAAGTTTATAAAAAGAGATAAGAAAAAGAAAAATGACTTATAGCCTGTTTGGTTAAACTTTTGAGAGGTTCAAAATATTTATCTTTTTTAGAAAGTGTTCATGTGATTGACCAAGTTTTTGGGAGAAAATAAGAGTTTTTAGGGAGTAGCGAAAACTGTTTTTCAGAAGCTAAAAGAAGTAGTTTCTCCCCAAAAACACTTATTTGAAAAACACTTAGCTTTTGAGAAAAAATATACTTAGAAGCAGTTTCAAAAGTTTGGTCAAACACTAATTGTTGCTCAAAAGTATTTTTCAAATTTATTGGTCAAACACAAAATTGCATCTTACTAAAAATACTTTTTTAATAAGCAATTTTGAAAAAAATATTTCTTAAAATAAATTGATTTCAGAAGTTTGACCAAACAGACTATTAGAATGACTCTATATACAAGTCTTCAAAATACCTTGTATATATAGATATTTCTCCATCTTTTAACCGGTTAGCTAATGACTAGTTAGACCCAATTAAATGCAAGACAAAATAATATATATTTTTTCCTAATTTATGTGATATACTTTTTTTTAGTTGTTTTTAAAAAAATGACGTATTTTTTTATTTTACAAATATTTAATGACACTATCAACATTTTACCCATGTTGGATTTCACTTATTTGGCAAAAGAATTTACAAATATGTACTTTTCTATTTAAAGATTTATTCATTTTAAGAGTAATTTTGAAACATTGTAAAGTCTTTCGATATTCTTAAACTTTATGTCCAGTCAAACTACATCACATAAATTGAGACAGAAGGAATATTAAATAAGTAGATGTAAAATATAATATAATATTTTTTAAAATGTTTTATTCAAACTAATGATATATATTCCCTTTTGAGATAATTTTAATTTTCTAACATTCTATGAGTTTTGAAATAAAAGCCCTAATATCTGTTGTTTTCCAAACTGATATATCCACCATTGCACTTCAATTAGAGTACTGAAGAGCTCAACTATCACCATAAATGTTACCTGCAGGCCGCAATGCTCTTTTATGGCCCAAATACTCATTTCAAAACTGAAAACCATACTATACAACTTAAAGACCACCTAAGGACTGAGATGAGAAGGCCGAACAATATTCACATTTAGGGTGTGTTCGGTACGGATAAAAAATACTTTTTTATTTTTTTGTTGATAAAAAATTTTAAAAAATATTATTTTCAGAGCCTACAGAGATTTTGGATGGCCACAACAACTAGAGGCAGAGTTATATGATCCGGAGGAGGTTCAATTGATTGATTCTCCTTCGTTGAGAAAATTATACTACGCAAATTAGGTAAGACGATTTATTTTTTTGGTATATATTTGAGTTGTTAAATATCTTTCACATAAGTAAGCTTCTTGTACTACGGTTACTTCTTTGAATCACAACTATGGTAGTCTTGCTTCTTCTTTTTTTTATTTGCTGAATTTACTTATTGAAATTTCTGATTTTGATACTAAGAACCATAAGATTATTCGAGAAATTTTGCTGTAAACAACAGTCACGCTCTTAATTCTCTAGACGCATTAACAATCATTTTTTCCTTTTGTTACAATTCTTGTTTTGGAATTTTAATAATGGTACAACTTATTGATTTAAATTTTATTGTTAGTGTCGATATATATAAGTTAAATCTTTCGTTTCTTTTTAAAATTTGAATTTATCGATTTCTTCGTTTGTTGTAGTAGTAAGCCCGGACGTCTCAACCTACAGCTTTGATGTATATATCCTGGAAATTTAGTACTGCGCCTATTCCATAAGCCAAGTTCTTTCTATATGTAGATGGTATTCAATTCCTAGAGAATTTATATTCTATATTCTTTAAAGTCTTTGATATTCTTATTGTTTGGTTCGTTGGAACTTGTACCAACGTATGAAGAAATAGCCTGACAGATTTATTGTTTACCCTTAGAAAATTAAATATTAATTCTCCAGTTTCATATAAATTTGTTTAATTCAACAAATCATATATCTTTTACCAACAAACTGAAGGTTCCCAGTTATTCAATGGAAGGAGGGAGGTGCCTAGATTATACACAAATAGTTGGACAAATTTACTGTTTACTATTTCTAATTGGTATACATAGAATATACACTATTATATATGATATATGATTATACACACACATATTACACATGAATTTTATATTTATTATATATCCACCGGCTCTTTTTAATTTAATTAAATGAATAATTATTTAAATTTATTCAAGAACGATAATTTATATTATTGATTAAAAAGGGTACTAATATTTAGAATAATTCATACATAATCATTTTTAGTTTTAGTTTTTTTTTTTTTTTTTTGCTAGTGTAAAAGCAAAAGTCCAATAATATTATTCATATCCAGTAACATAAGAGAGTGAAGCATATGGGCTAAAATTCACTATCCATGAACTCTGGATTTGGAAAAAGAAAAAGAAATAGTGTAGTGCATGAAATATTCTGTTTTCACGTAAGGTTTAGAGAAGAATTATATTTTAAAAAAATATAATTAAAATAATTTGTGTGATAAAATTATATATTGATTAATTTCACAACTCAAACGAATGATCTACAATACACACATAGATAATTTTATCATCGTTCAATAGCTTCTCCATCCTTTCAAAGTAAAGATCAGAAAAGAGGCCAAATTAATTAAAAGTTTGTTTGGAAAGCTATCTGGTAATTAGAATTGGTGTAGTTATTAGGTTTAGTAATTACATTATCTAGTAATTATACAATATAATTACAACAATCTATTATTTGTCACAGTATAATACAAGAATAATATTTGATTGCGTAAATATAGGTATACGATTAGGTTAAATTTTTAAAGTAAAAATTAATTATCAAGAATTAAAAGTTAGTGTTTGATTTACCTTTATAAATAATACTAAGTTATATATTTAAGATACATATAATTTCTTGAAAATATATTAATCAATAAATATATACTTCTAACTAATATTATACAAAAAAATTTATATATATATATAGAGAGAGAGTTAAAATTTATAATATTTTAATTTAATTAATTATAAAAATTAAAAATACATATTTTGTAAGAACATCATGGATGCATGTTTCACAAGAAGATATAATGCGATAAAATTATTCAAATGTTTGATAGAAAAAAATCTAGCAATTCTAATTAGAAAATGAATGACATGCAATGTGAATAAATAACAAGTCAATACTATAATACTAAAGTAAATAAATTGAAATAAAAAATATAATATAAATTTTGAATTCAACCAAAATTTAACATAATACTCTTATGTTAAATTTCAACATAACTTAAGTACGTAAATATAGAAAAAAATATATAAATATATAACCTTATTTTACAGTGAAATTTTATTTTAATTCAAAAAATAGAATAATAATACAGTCATGCCAAAAGATGAAAAAAAATATAGGAAATACTCGAAATCATAAAATGTAAGGATTGAGAAATGAGAACTAAATAATGTAAAATAAAAAGTGTATTTTAAAAATTTTTGAAAGTGAAAAGAAATATTTAAATAAGAAAAAAAAATTAATAAAAAGATAAGATATTAAATAAAAACAAAAAGAAAAAAAATAGAACATAACCTTATAATCATACATAATTTTCAACCCTCCTTTTTGAATTGAAAAGTATAATTTTTTCCTTTTAACTATATTTCCTAATAAATTAAATAATTATTTAGCCAAATAAATAATATTCAAACTATATAATGACATTCAATTATTCTCAAATTAAATTTTCATGTCACTTTCCAAACAAACTCTAAATTTCACCTTATTTTTAAAATATTGAATATACTATACAGATGGCTTCCAGTACTTCGAATGATGCTAAATTATTGCATATTTTCACTACCCACACCCATACAGTAACTGTTGGGCTTGTGGAGGCCTGATTAATTAGGCCCGTTAGAAACCCTAATAACCCTAATCTATTTCTATAAATAGATAGCTTGTACTTGTAATCTATACACCACAAGAGAGAGAAATAAAATTCCTCCTAGTTGCAGTTGTGGACTAGGTCGTGAGACCGAACCACGTAAATTCTTGTGTGTCGTTTGTGTTCCGTTTTTCTCTATTTTCTCGCAGTTAATTTGTGTGTGTGTGTTTATTGTTGTTATTCCGTTGTCCCAACAATTGGTATCAGAGCGAGGTTATACACACGAAAAAAATTAGCGAGAAGACCCAAAAAAAAAACATTTTTGGAGAAAGGGAGAGAGCAGCAGCAGCGCAACCCAGATCAAGCAGCCGTCGCTGCTGCCAGTTGCGAACCAGTCCGACCGAAAGAAAAAAAAAAGTTTTTTTCAGATCGAGCAAGAAAAAAAAAACAGAAACCAGTCGTGCAGGTCTCCGTTCAGCCGTTCAGTCGCACCGTCGCCGTCACGAGCAGCAGATCTGAACAGCCTCGAGCGCACAGCACCGGAGAAAGAGAAACTCGCAGTCGCCGGCAGGTACTGTTCACAGGCAGAAAGTTTTTCAATTATTATTTTTTTTTTTTTTTGTTGGTCCGAGTTGCTTTGTTGGTGCGTATTGGTTTTGTCATTGAATTTCTGACGAAGTTACCAAGATCTGAGATCAGTTGTACCGGGTACCTCATCTAGTCGTTTGAGATGGCAGAAGATGGGAAGTATCGAGTTGAAAAGTTTGATGGTGCAGATTTCAGTTGGTGGAAAATGCAAATTGAGGATTTGCTGGTTCAGAAGGAGTTAGACATGGTATTGGGTGACAAGCCAGAAAAGATGTCTGATGCAGAGTGGGCAGGTTTGGATCGGAAAGCCATGGCGGTTATCCGACTCTCGTTGACCAAGAATGTTGCGTTTAACATTCTGAAGGAGAAGACAGCGAAAGGTGTCATGGAAGCGTTGTCTAACATGTACGAGAAGCCATCTGCAGCAAACAAGGTCTTTCTGATTAGAGAATTGGTGAACACAAAAATGAAGGAAGGCAGTTTAGTTACCGAGCACATAAATATAATGAATTCAATCTTAGCCAGACTTACATCAGTGGGCATTAAGTTCGATGATGAAGTTCAAGCCTTACTACTGCTATCGTCATTACCTGACAGTTGGTCCGGAACGGTTACAGCAGTTACCAGTTCAGCGGGACCCGATGGATTCACTTTTGAGAAGATTCGTGATCTCATTCTAGGCGAGGATGTCAGAAGAAGGAGTTATGGGGAATCATCGAGTGAATTGCTAAATGTCAGCAGAGGAAGGAGAAATAGCAGAGGTAGTGGGAGCAGGAACAGAAGAAGGAGTCAGTCGAAGACTCAGGATCACTCAGATGTAACGTGTTGGACGTGCAAGGAGGTGGGGCATTTCAGGAATCAATGCCCGAATAATAAACAAGTTAACATTGCAGGAGACTATGCTCATAATGATCTCTTGATTTGTAGCGTGGAGAGCAGTGTGGATTCCTGGGTCATGGATTCTGGTGCTTCATTTCATGCTACCCACAGCAGTGAAGCATTGCAGAATCTGAAAGAAGGGGATTTTGGAAAGGTAAGACTAGCAAACAATAAAGTTCTTGATGTAACGGGCATGGGTGACATGATTCTGAAAACTTCAGTCGGTTCGTGGACTTTAAAGGATGTCCGAGTGATTCCAAGCTTGAAGAAACGGTTGATTTCTGTTGGGCAGTTGGATGATGAGGGACACGATGTTAAGTTCGGAAATGGGCAGTGGAAGGTGATGAAGGGGAACTTGGTCATAGCTCGAGGAAAGAAACGGAGTTCGCTGTATATGGTCTATTTACCATCTGAGGGAGTGACTGTCCCAGATCAGAAGAGAAACAAAACCCGGTTCATAGAGTCTCGTGGGCAGAAGAAGGTTCATTTTGCAGGAGATAAACCCAGAGCCACAGGTCAGATTCAGGTTGAACGTGCTTGGAAAGGTTCAGGTAAACCAGTCAGGGATTTTCGTGGCAGTGGGAGCACCGGCAGTCAGCCAGTTAAAACTTCAGCCAGAGTTACCAGACAGTGGGTTAAGAGAACCAGTGTTCCAGCTGTCAAAGTCTCTCCGGATGATTACCTGCTAACTATGGAGAGTGTTGTTTGTTCTCAGAGTATCCCAGGATTCGGCAGTTCGTGCAAGTGGGAGTCGGTAGGGACAGAGGACGAGTCAGGGGCAGTTTTAGCCGTGACTGATGTTGGAGCTTGGGGAAGCTTCAACGGGCCTTCAGGTTAACTGATGAAAAGGCCGCTACAACCAGGAAGATGAGGAGGAGATTACTAGACGTACAAGTGCTCACAGTGGATGGCAGTTGAAGATTATCATGCCTCCAAGTGGGAGATTGTTGGGCTTGTGGAGGCCTGATTAATTAGGCCCGTTAGAAACCCTAATAACCCTAATCTATTTCTATAAATAGATAGCTTGTACTTGTAATCTATACACCACAAGAGAGAGAGTAATAAAATTCCTCCTAGTTGCAGTTGTGGACTAGGTCGTGAGACCGAACCACGTAAATTCTTGTGTGTCGTTTGTGTTCCGTTTTTCTCTATTTTCTCGCAGTTAATTTGTGTGTGTGTGTTTATTGTTGTTATTCCGTTGTCCCAACAGTAACCACCAAACCAAATGCATAAAACCCCATTAAGGAATAATAATTCAATTACTCGTGAGTCCCTATATATCTTAATGATACTCAAAATTCTCACCAAAGAGATAAATGATAAAGTAGTTTTATAACATTTTTATTTATAATAGTATAAGATTTACTTTAATTAAAAATTAAAAAATTCATTTTTAAAGGCATTAAATAGGATTCTCAAACCTAGTATTTTATATTTTACCCATTTTAAAGAAAAAAAAAATAAGATAATAAAAATCAAATTACTCTCTTTTTAATATTGCAATTCGTTTTGTGATTTTGCTTCTATATTTAACTATTTCAATTTTACTCTCTCTAAAATATTTCAAGTCTCCCAAGGCAGAGAAGAAATCAAAGGTCGGAAAGAAGTTTCAACAAAAATGGAATAGATAAGAAGAAAAAGAAGGTCAAAAAGAGCATTAAAATCTACGGGATATATTTTTCAACGTATTCAAGCAAGTTCATTCAGATATTGGAGTCTCTAGCAAAGTCATGGAGATTATGAACAATTTTATCAATATTTATTTTTAAAAAATTATCTCATGAATTTTCTAGACATGGTAGAAATCTCAAATTTTTTGAAGAAATTTTTTTTAAAAAATTATGAATTATGTGTTGAAGGATGCAAACGAAAAATTCAATTGTTTTGGATCAATTTATTGTTTTTCGTTAGTAATGGATGTTTTTTATTATGTATTGTTTCAGATTTTGTTTCACTTGTATTGTATGGAATAGATATAATATAGTATGTTCACCTTTTTGAACATTTAACTATCTATTGTCTGAAATTGGGGCATATAAAAAGGTATGCTTTAAATTTTTTATATGCATGAATGAGTATACAAACTGATTTACTTAATTTTTTTTGTTACTAGGTTCTATACAAATATTTTCTAGCGTATAGATTGTGTATATAATATGGTGATACAAGCTGAGTTAATTTTTTTTATATCAAGTTACATACAAATACGATTTAATATATGAATTGTGTATAAAATATGGTACAAACACACTGATTTACTTAACTTTTATTATATCATGTTATTACAAACATGTTTTAGTGTATAAAACATGATAAATTGAACTAGTTTAGGTGCGCTTTTATTTTAATAGTCAGAAATTTGCTTAGAAATAATATATCTTCACTTCTCTATTGTCTTAACATGATTGTAGTTGCATGTATGAAATTTATATATAGTCATGTAAATTGAATGAATTATGTTAAATTTGATTTTGGGCCTAACTCACACCTCCATAACAATGAATTTTTTATGGAGTTTTGAATAAACAAAAGAGAGAATGAGGGAATGTATAAATAGGATTCGTGAATGGATCTTCATAGGACTGAATAGGGGAAGACAAAAATCTAGAAAAATTTTTTGGAATGAATATCAAGGAAAAAAATAAAGATGGGGGGGGGGGGGTAGCAATGTGTATAGGAAAAATAAAGTTTTAAGAGAAATCTATGAAATAGGAAAAGACAAAAATTAGGAGAAATTTATATAATGAATATCAAGGGAAAATATTACTATTGTGATTGAAGGAAATAGCTTTAGCGTATTTTTTTAAAACTCCTTTGTTAGATTTTGATAAAATTATGTTTTAAAAATTGAAAACTCCCGTTAAATTTTATAATAACAAATCTCATATAGTATATTTATGTTTTTTTTCCTAATATATATGTTAAATAATTATTCAAATAGGCTTAGCCCGTGAGGCCGGCCTAACCCAATCCTTTAATTAAGTAGAGTTGAGACAATTTCTTACAGAAATGAGGCCTAAAAGCGCAACCTCATTTAACCCGTCAGCCTCAAAGGCCTAGCCCGTGAGCCTCAGAGGCCAGCTCAACCAGTGAAACTTAAAAAATAACTAATTATTAAATATATAATATATTAACTAATTAAGAAAATAAAATAATAATAAGATAAAATAAAAAGAATGAAAAGATGTACATTGTACATTTGTACAGCATCAGTATATATGTACTACAACTAGACTACTAGAAGTCTAGAACTATAAATATTTAATAGGATCATATTTTATATAATAAATTAATAATATGTTAAAGACTTTCACCAAATAAAATTAGGTTTAAGCTTCTAGATTCTACGATTTTCTTCTCGCCGTTTTGGCTCATGCGCTTCTTTTCTTCTTGAGCAGTCACAACCTCTATGAATTTTTGATATCTTTGTTTATCATATTTTATATTACATTCAAATTTTATTAAAGGGTCAATCCGTTCTAACCCATGGCCCGCTTAAAGTTGGGTTGGGCTGGGCCGCCATTTTTAAGGTCCTTTTGTTAAAAAGGCCAGCCTGTCCTAACTCATTTAACTCGTTGGCCTGTTGAGGTTGAATTGGATTGGACCAGCCCATTTCGACAGCTTAGTCATAATCCACCCCGATACCTATTATTAAGTTATGTTTTAATTTCTTTGTTTGTTCCCTTATAATTTGCTTAATTGTCTAATAATAGCTTTTTTTCTTTACTGTGATTTCATATCACATATTAAAAAAAATGTTATGGATATATACCATTTGGCCAACTAATTTATCAATATAATCGAAATATACACCACATATATACTATCAGAGCAATACGTACATACATACATACATACACACACACACACAAATAATTTTTTTTAGGTGTCAGGTGACTATATTCATACATGCATTTAGGTTGTATCGACGAATATAATCCAAGTGTATACAAGGATACAAACAACCAAAACTTACAGGGGACTATGTTCGTTTGTTCTAATTACTTGTATTCATTCGCTCTAATTTCACTTGCATTCATCCACTCTACTATATCAATTGTTACCAGTTTGTATCACTTGTATTTATTGACTAATAGACATATCAACTTATACAATCTTGAAGGACACAGTCACGATAAGTTATATGTATTCACTTAATTTCGCTTGATATACTAAAGGTGAAATAAAGAAATACAAAGGTGAAATGCAAGAGTTCATACAAGAATTCAAACAACAAAAATACATTCCATGTCTAAAAGACAATACACAAATGATGCAAAATATAGAAATACGAAGATTTGCTAGAAAATTCCTCCTTCTAAATTTAGAAATACAGTATAAAATACAAAAATATATTATATTTACAGAAAATACAAGCGAATACATCACAAATCTGAAGAAAGAAAATACTCAGGCATAAAAAATACAGGCGAATACAAATATGAAAAAGAAATCTCAAGTGAATATAAATCTAAAAAAGAAATCTCAGGCGAATACATCGTAGATCTGAATAATGACTACCACAAAGAAAAAAATCTTTTTTCCACCACTGTTGTTGCCACCCAATCTAGCAGAGCTCTCCTCCATTACCCTTCTCATTGTCCCCAACACCTTTTTAGTAATTCGAATGTTAGAATTTTTTGGTCATGATTTGTGAATCCGACGTTACAATATCATAAAAAACTCTTTATTTTTTAGTCAGATCCAATTACAAAAACAGTCAACGACAAGGAAGGGAGGTCGAAAAATACGATCAAAGAGAGAGAGAATGAGGGTGAAGGCTGTTAGGTTTTAGATTAGAAGAATTTCCTTATTTGCTATTGAATACATAGTGGAGCTATAAATAATAATTATTTTATACATTAGCTGTTAGTGATAAATACATAATATATACATATTAATATAAAATATACACAATTTATACATTTTTATATAAAATATACATAATATGTTTTTATGTAAAGTATACATAATCTATACATGTTATACATACTTTATAAATTAAATGGATGAATGGTACAAGTCTATAGTTATCCAAAAAAATATTTTTACTAAGGTCAAATTTGAACGGATAAATTGGCGGATTGTCACGTTTTGGTGAGTTAATTTTACCGAAGTTACCTATTCCAACTTTAAGCTAATCTTCCTAATATATATATATATATATATGTGTGTGTGTGTGTAGCTTTTGCACACCCCAACAGTAACATGACTCCCACCCCCCCCCACCCCCCAAAATCTCCGCACCCTATTAGTACTTATATAATTTCTCCTTCACACAAAAAAAACCTCAACATAAACAAAAACTAAATTCTCTTGATATATCATGGCCTCCCCCTGCATATCAACTTGCGTAAACGACGTCGTCGCGGCGAGAGCAGTACCGATAAGAGCCACATACATAAACCTCTATAAATGGCCGGAATCCGACGCCGAATTCATAAAGTCCGTCAGTTCAAGAATGAACCACGACAACAATATACATCCGAAAGTGGTGGACAGTATTTCATGCAGGCAATTGTACTTGAAAAGCTACACTTTTTCAAGAGAAGAAGAGCGCGTGGCATCAATCAAATGCTATGGAAGAAAGACAAAAGGTCGCAATACCGGTGGCCGGAGAAGAAAATTACGTACTAAAGGACTTAGAAGTGCTAAAGAGATATCACGCGCCGCTTTCTCCTCCATTTTCCGGCGACTATTATCGTGCACCGTCAAAGTTGACGTCGTTGGTTAATTATATTACTACTTACTAGTACTCGTTATTTAGTAGTAGTAATTTAAAGTTTTTTTTTTCCTTTTCCTTTCTCTTAATTTTCCATTAAAGTTGACGCCGTTTTTTTTTCGTTTTTTAAATATATGGATTCGAATATTATGGTAATGTATGCAGTATATTGATAAAATTCTAATACAAGAATATCATTTTTGTGCTAGGATTTCAATTTAACTCTCATTTTGGTCATGAAAATTGTGAAATCTAAAAAAAGAGAAGGTAGATTTTATTGTCAAAATAAATATTTATATTTGAAATTTGAAATTGTGTTTGGCTATAAATATAAATTAAAATTATTCTTAAATTATTGTGAATAATTTAAAACAAAAAAATATATATTTCAAAATAAATTAATTTTAAAAATCTAATCTAACATATTATTATTTTGTAATTTCATATATATATATATATATATATATATACACACACATACCTTTTTAGGAATGCTAAAAGTTCTAAACTCTAATTTTCTTTACTGAGCTTTTCTTTTGCCATAAAAGAAAAGGAGCCTTGACTAAAGATATTTTATTAGTGGTTGAGTAAGAAACTTGATTATTTGTCTATACTTTTTATCTACAATTTACTATAAAAGCAGAAAATTGCGTCATTCTTATCCGTAAGATATACCATGTATATCTGTCTTTCTCAATAGTGCAAGCCAAATATTCATATAAGAGACTATCCACACACTTCCTCTACTAACAAGAATTCTGCTTTCATTTGGTACGTAGATAAATATAAATATATTTTATAAGTTAAAATATCTCACGTGATTAGTTATTTCATCTTAGTGAACGTTATTTTCTTGAACTCACACATTTTTCCACTTCATTTTAAATCGTATTTGTTTAATTATCATATACGTGTTTTATTTTTTAACACTTAATTATATATCACGTTCGACAATATTATTCGTTCTTTTAATTAAAGTCATGTGTGCTTACCTGTTCCCATATAATAACCACTCATATCATATGTATCACTTTAATTTCTGCTTGGAAGATAAAGAAGGAACTTGGTGGAAAGTATGATGAAGAGAAGAAGTAGTCCAAAAGAAAAAGGATGATAATTGTAAAGTTTATAATGATTGAAATTGGAAATAAAAATAATGGAGCTTAGAAAGCAAGTTTGTGTCACTATGTACTAATTATTACTTAGTGCATGCAATTAATCCCATTATAAAGAAATTAAAAGCTTTATATAATCTCTAATTTTTGTGGTACGATTTTTTTTTTTTTTGAATTTCAAGCATATAATGAGAGTTTTAGTGCATTGGACTGGGCTTAAGAACTGATCCATCCTATTCTTGCTGAACTTTAATTTGCCAGAGCCCAGAGGTGTGAATTGAAAAAGTATAATTATGTGTATTATGCTTTTATAGAACACAATCATGTACATAAATGGGTGCTGGCACTGAAATATAAGCCATGATTTCAATATCCCGCTACCTGTCAATTTCGCTACTCTTTTGTACACACTTGTCTATTGCATGATGAAATGCACAGCAATATAAAATTTTGATATGAAGCTTCCATTTATTAGACATGCATTGCTCGAAGCAATCATATATAACAGACATACAATATACTATGTATATAAATATCTTACGGTATAGAATAATGATTCGGAGACGAAATTAAAATTTTTAATTAATAAGTTTTGAATCATAACTCTTTTACTTATTGAATATAAAAATTGAATTAATGCTATTGAATTATGCCGTCAAACCATAAAAACTTTACGGTTAGTTTCATTTAGACTAATGTTCACTTGCTATGCTTTTATGTGTGTATGCTGCATTTAGATTCTTCATGTGTCTTGAAAAAAGAAAAGGATGAAGGATAATATTCTTAAATGATAATTAACTTTTGAATAATTGTTTCTTCTTAAGAGTCCTTTTAATCATAGTATATTTGAGTAATTCCTAAAGATTAGCTATATTTGGAATAGAATTTTACTGAAACATCATTACGTTTATATTTATTTAATTGATTCTTAATATGTACTCTAGCGTTCAGTAAATCCATCCGAACCATATTAATGCATCTTCCAAAACTCAATGACTTCTATTTGACGTTGTACTGATCTGGGCCAAGAAAATATTGGGCTTGAGAATTGGATAGGCCCGTGCAAATACAAGGCTCCCACTATTATGGAGACCCTGCCACTTGAACAGATCTTTGGGCAGGCATGAAGATCACCGGCCTAGCCAATGGGCCTTTTTGATCGCCCATTAATCTGGTCCAGATAATTATGGATCCATGCTGCACCAGCCTTTTTCTGATACGGCTTCAGCTTCTCCTTTCTTTTGCTATCCAGCGATGGAGTACTAGTCATACAAAATGCCACAACAAACGAATGCTTTTGAGACTAGATTTTCTTTAATTCAACAAGCGTATTCTTAATTCAAGTCTAGATTTTCATAATATCATTATACACTTTAAATGAAATAGAAAAGGGAATACGGACTCCAACAAATGTATGCTTTCGAGTCTAGATTTTATTTAAATTGTTATGCCGTAAATGAAACGTGAAAAAAAATTCGGCGATCGGCCTCTAACAAACATATGTTTTTGCGTCTGGATTTTCATTACACCTTCTATTCATTTTTATTTGTCCTCTTTGAACTCTACACATCTCTTGAGGAATAATGATTAATATGCGTATTTTACCATAATATTCATATTAATTGATATATAGTTTTAGGTCTTGGAAAATGATTCAAAAAATAAATAATTAATGTTGCGGGTAAAACAGAAAAAGAAAATTATTTTTTTAATATATTAAAAATGATAAGTAAAAATGAAAATCTATTTTTGAAATATTGGACAAGAAGAATGAATGAAATAGTATGTTATTACATTACAATATACAATATTCACATTACATAATTTACATAGTATAACAAACATATGCTATGTATTTACCATTAGTAGATGTAGTTTAAAATAATTACTATTTATAGTTACACTTTGAAAATAATTACTATTTGTAACATCTCTCTTCCCTCCCTTTCTTTCTCTTGCACCGCCTCTCTCTCCCTCTCCCTCTCTCTTTCTTCCTCTCTCTATGCCTCTCTCACTCTTTCCTCTCGTTTCTTTTCCTTTTTTGTCTCTCTTTCTCTCTCCCTCTGTGTCTCTTTCTCGCCTCTCTCACACCAATCAATTTATTATAGATTTGAATTTATAGTGATTTTTTTAGTGATGATATCTCACAAAATAAAAGTGATAGATACACCGATACAATCTACAAATAAATGTTGTATCTGGATTTTTTCATTGTATTGGTGTATTCAACAAATTTGAGAAAGTGCATGTGAGATATAAGTGTATCAAATGGTGCATATGAATACAAATGATACAATAACAAATGAATACAAAATCAAACGAATATAGTCTCTTGTAATTTTAGTTGTATGTACCTTTATATCTTATGCAGACTGTATTCATTGATAAAACTGAATACACCTATGAATACAACAAATACAGAGAAAAAAAACAGAGAAAGAGGGGGAGGGAGTGGGGGGAGAGGGCAGAGAGAGAGAGAGAAAGAGGCAAAAGACAAAAAGAGAAAGAGCGAGAGAGGACAGAGAAATAGGTGGATTAGGCGAGAGAGAAAAAGTTAAAGAGAAAGAGGAAAAGACAGGGAGAGAGGCGAGCGATATTTAGGAGAGAGGAGAGAGAATTTTTTATTTTTTAGAAATTATTGTCATAAATTATAATTATTATTGATAATTATATTTCAAATGACTGCTATTTATAAATTTTTTTATATAATAATCTTAATCAAATTTAATCAAATGTACTCAAAATAAGTGGTGCTTTTAGCTCAGGCACACCCCATAAGAAAATTATTTATTTCTAGAAAGGAAAATGATTTTTATCCACTTACCCCTAATAAATATCTTAATGTAGCTCTTTAATATTTTCTTGCTTATGTAAAACTCTCTTCACTAAATAAGAGTAAAATTAGAAGAATATTATTAATATTTTCTTGATTATGTAAAAACATCATTTATTTTAAACTAAATTTTGTTTTGGAATAAATTTATTTTGAAATGGTGGGAATATTCATTATGTTAAAAAGAAAAACAAGGGGCTTTATTATTTGTATTTTAGCACGCGCCAACTGGCGAGGGTAAAATCGGACAAGAGATATTACGTCAATCAGTCATACGTGTTTCCATCCAAATCGCCAAGCGGTGAGACTTCGGGGCAAACAACAAATTTTTGGGCTTTTAGAGGAGTGTCTTCGGCCCTTTTATTCACTTTCTGTTTTTTCGATCTTTATCGCTCGACTCTCATCACCATCAAAGATCAGTAGACAATCTTTCTCACAGATCTCTGCCTTTTTTCTGCTCTCTCTCTCTACTGTGGTAACAGCTCTTTCTTCGTTAACACCATTGCTTCGCTTCCAGCTTTCTCCGTGTTTATTGATTTATCTGTGGTTTTTCTTGTTTTTCAATTCATATATACAGCTCTCGATTTTGTATACCGATTAATGGGTGATAAAAATGCTAGGGTTTGCATTCGGTTGTTACTTGTGTCTAATGTTCTACTTGCTTGCATGGTTTTCTCTTTTTTTTTTCCTCCCTTTCAGTTTACATGCTGGTTTGGCAAATAAATAATTTTTTTGCTTTGGCGATAGGTTTTAGGTACTTGACTGGTAATTCTTGTGTTTTTTAGTTTCTCTGATTGATGTTGATATGTTTCAATTTTAACTTAATTGGAGCAGATAATCTGAAGCTTTTTCTTTTCACCTGTAGTAATTTATATCAAAATTAATTAAAGAGTAAAGAAGTGCAAAAGTCACCTATTTGGTGGTCCCATGGAGGTAAAGACTACAAATAATGCACATTCTTTTCTTAGAATCGAAAATTTAATTTAAAATTGGAGCAAATAATCTGAATTTTTTTTTCACCTATAGTAATTTATATCAAAATTAATTAAGAAGTGTAAAACTCACCTATCTGGTGGTTCCATGGTGATAAAGACTACAAATAATGCAAAAATTCCTTCTTTAAGTGCTGAAATTTTAGCATGATCAAGTGACCAGGAGGTCACCGGTTCAAGCCGTGGAAACAGCCTCTTGCAGAAATTCAAGGTAAGGCTGCATACAATAAACCCTTGTGGTCTAGCCCTTCCCCAGACCCCGCGCGTAGCGGGAGCTTTAGTGCACCGGCTGCCCTGCCCTTTTTGAAAATTTAGCATGATATTGTGGATGGTGATGGTAACTTTTTTCAAATAATTATCGTACATTACCAGTTTGCTTATTGCTGGCAATTCAACTCAAAATGGTTTGACCAGCCCTACCCGCCCATCTAAAATATATCAAACTCACCTATTTATATAACTGAAGGTTCAACCTGTTATAAAATGGATATACGGATTTGAAATGTGTTAAAAGCGGTCAAGTGCTCACCGGAAACAATTCACTTGTTACGCTCCCACTGCTTTGGATTCCCTGTTCGCCTGTTGAAGTAAAAAATGATGTGCATTGAAGTACAAGAGAGAGCGTATTAAAGAACCCAACTAAAGCCTGGAGTTGTATTGCGAGTGCCAAATTTATGTCTTCTTTGAGGCTGAAATTGAGAGCTTGCCATCTCAATTAGTGTGTGCAAGTATCTCAAGCAACTTTCTGCTATTGCCTTAGCTAGGGATAAAATCTTCATGGAGTTTCTTCTGTTGGAGCCAAATAGTATATGCGCACAATTAATGGCGGATTCTTCTTGAGTTAATGCCTTGATCTTGATATCCAGTCTAATTAAAAATGGAAATAGAGCAATTTAGGTACCTACTGGATGCTTCCTAATTGTGTAATAGAATATGTTATTGCGCTTTGTTGCACAACAGAAAAAAATGTGCAAGAATGAAGAATCTGAGAATTTAACTTATATTAATGTGAACTTCTTCACATTAATCTTTCTATTTGTATATCATCACCAAAATATACTACTTTTCCTTTTATACTTGAGCCAAATAAGACAGAAAATCGTCATACTCAATGTTTTAAAACTTAATGAATCGTACCTTTCTAAATGAGTTCCCTTTTTGTTTAATTTCTCTTTCTCTTTGCTACAACATTAGTGAAATTGAGCTCGTGTAATTGTATTTGTTTTATCAATTTTTCTAGAGTTGTATTATAAGGATGAACTATTTTAGGGTAGAGATGATACTCCACTGCTCTTCTGCACCGACGTCTTCTTCTGTTGTATGAAATGGAAAGATCTTCAAGGTGAAATTGAACTCTTGTAATTGTGTCCAGTATATCAGTTGTTGTAGAGTTTTATTCTAAGAATGAACTATTTTAAGGCAGAGACAATGCTGTATAATTTGCGCGTTTAAGGTATGTATTTATGTGCTTGGTGGATGTCTCAAGGTTTTTGGTTTCCCCCCCTATTAATACGTTACGATGTTTTCTTCTTTTGATAGTTTTGATGGTAAAGATTATGGTATTTTTTGACTGCGTATTCCATTCACATTGCTTTTCAGATATCAGAAATTACACATTGGAAAGGCTTCAAAAATATTCTCTCAAAACCTTTCTGAAGAAAAGGAAAAGGAAGCTTCTGTACGACAAGGAAAATATACGACAAGGAAAATATTCTGCATGAGTGCATGACCTCTTGACATCTCTGCAATGTCAGGGTTACTCAACGTATTCATCTTTCTACATAGAGTTCATTGTATTTTGATACTCGTTCCTTTCTTGTATTTGTTTCTTTTTTCGGTTGTGTTCTTTTTATCACTTTCCTCGTTTTGGAAGAATATATTGCCCATGTCTGTCTACCTTATCTCTTGGGTGTCCAAAACTATTTCTATTTCACTGTAAAGGTGAAGATTTTCTTAGTGCTATCAATTATATTTTGTTTGTTTTGTTACGATTTTTATCTGTGATGAAAATATTCTTTTGTTTATTTAGTTGGTTAACTTGCACTCTATGTTCATTATCGGTGCTGGATTATTCTTTTTAACAAAAAACTATTATTACGCTTCAATCCCACACTAGTTGTGGTTATACTTAAAAGTTAATCCTCGTAATTTATGTTGAGCAATTGATCAACTAGAATCTTCTGATATCAATATCTCTTATCAAGACTTATGGGGAATTATTTGAATACACATTAACCTTGTTCAAGCTTTTATCCCTTCTCTCTGGATTGTGTTAACTTATATTCTAAGTTCTTTCCTTGAGCTTTGCTAATAACCATATTAGCTTCTTTACCTTCTCAAAAGAAAACCATATTAGCTTCTTTGTTAACTCTCTTATATTCTTTAAAGGATTCTTTTGCTGTTGGTAACATCCTATAGTACCATTGTGCTTTAATTGTTTTTTTTATCTCCTTATTCTACCACCAAGATTTCTGTGGTCATGTTGCGGCCTTTGCACACCTACAACTTCACTTGTTACTTTCTCAATGCAAGTTGTCATTTTCTTCTGATGCATTATCTTTTAGTCTTGTACTCGCTCCTTCAATAGTTTGTCCACAAATGCTAGTTTGTGCTTTTACGTATCCACCATTGAATTTTCGGTTGCATACAATTCTTTTCTTTTTTCTTTCTCGCTCACTCTTTCTCTTCACATCCAGGTATACTAGTTTGTGTTGGGTGGGTCGGGCTTCTTTTAGTATATCATTGCAGTCCTTACATTTGGACATGCCATTTCTTTTGATAAGAACGAATTCTATTTGTAGGTACCTCACTTTTAAATGTTCTCACGTTTACCTTATCACAAAAGAAAATGTTATCTCATGTGATATCCTCTCGTTACACTAGGTGTTAGCTAAAACTAAATCATTAGGTGTTAACTAAAACTAAATCATTAGGTGTTAACTAAAACTAAATCACTAGGTGATACAATGTCTGAAGTATTCTTTCTTTCATTCCTCGCACGATAACCACATTCTAAATGCTTGGTTGAATCTATCACTATATCTACCCATATGTCCATTTAGGTCTCCCCAATAAATTTCAACAAACATATGGTGGTCATTCTGGATCCTTTGAGCCAAGTTACTCGTATCTTGTCCGAACTTAGTTTTAGTTGTCTTATTTAATCCTATTTGGGAGCATAACCCTTTTCGTCCAACAAAAACTTTTGAGGAACTGCCACATTTTTGCAGAAATGCAAGGTAAGGATGTTTACATAGATCCAATATGGTTCGACCCTTTCCCGAATCTTGCGCATAGCGGTAGTTTAATGCATCAGGCTGCCCTTTATCAATTTTTGAATGGAAACTTTGATGTAGAACGAAGATATATCTTTGCGGAGGTAAACTAACATCAACTATTTGGTAAAGAATAGAGTGTCATGTTATTTTCTTCTAGTTTCCTTTGGCACAAAGTATACATATCTTTCCAGTATTTAGATTTAGTCACCTCATTTAGTCATACTTGTGGAGTACAGAAATTAAACATTAAATTCTTTCATCCAAAATGAAATTGTGAGAGGAACTATGCTATGGAACAAAATGCAGATTGTAAGTGTTTGAGAAACTGACATTAATTGTTTGGTAAAGGAACAATATAGAGTATCATGCTATTTTCCCGTAGGTTCACCAGTATATGCTGAGCTAGTCATTGGAACTTCCAAAATGTGGAGTACCTTTTTGGCTGTGTTACTGTCAAAACATGAGATCTGATTTTGATGGATCCCCTGGCATTTTATTTTCATGATATGTCAGTAATGCAGTTCCGACGTACACTTTAGTTGAAATATCTATATATGGCCAATTTAGATGGCTCTTGTTTTCCTAGAATATCTTGCCTATCACTGGAAGAAACCAACAAGTTGCGCCAGAGTAGTAATGAAAACTCCAATAACATATTAGACATGGTCAAAGTTTGTCATTTTAAGCGTGTGGTTGCATAATGGAACATAAGATCACGGACCTCTAATTCTATGTATAATTTAATTCTATGTATGATTTGTTTCCTTTTGACTGATGATTTAGATATTCTTGTTCACATCAGTTTTAGATGACCCATTGATGCATGAAATGGGTATTGCTGACTGCTCTAATATTTAGTGGTCCACACTCAAACTTCTTCCATTTGGTTGTAGTCATCTCTGAATGGGTCATCTTCAAATCTTCCCGACAACACTGGGCGCTCATTTCCTTCATCTTTCTCTCCTCAATCTGGTGCAGCCTCCCCCCTTTATCATCACTCTGGTGAGTTGTTTTCTGTATTGTCATTACTTTCTGAGTTTTCAAGCAAATGTTCTAGAAAACTTCTTCCTTACAGGAAGTATTCAGGGCCTTCATAACATTCATGGGAGTTTCAATGTTCCTAACATGCCGGGTACACTTGGTTCAAGAAATACAACAATGAGTAATGTCCCTTCAAGTGGGGTCCAACAATCTGGGAATAGTCTCTCTGGTGGTCGTTTTGCATCAAATAATATTCCCGTAGCCCTTTCACAGGTTTGTGTATTTCTGTTTCTTTTTGTTTAGTAGATCACAAAAATAATGGAAAAATAACAGACTAAGTCCCTCTAAGATGGTAATTTTTTATATTTTCTTAGTTTGGTCTCTCTCATGCACTTTGTGAAAATATAGTTTGAGATGGTGGAGAAAATGTTTTTTCAAAAAATGGAAAAGAAGATTTGCTTTTGAAATGTTGTAATTTGATTTTGGAAATGGAAATTCTAGAGAAGCTCTTGGAGACATACTACTAATATTTGCTTAAACCATTTCAAGCATCGATTAGGATTAGTTTCTGGACTTCTCCTGCATCTGTTTTTTCCTCTCTTTTTTCATTCTCTATTAACACATGCACTAATAAACTCTAGAACGTAACTGTCATTGCGTTGCCTATCTCTGTTGCAGATATCCCAGGGAAGTTCTCATGGTCATTCTGGTATGACAAGTAGAGGTGGTATGAGTGTTGTTGGTAACCCAGGATATAGTAGTAACACTAATGGTGTTGGGGGTTCTATTCCTGGGATTCTGCCAACCTCTGCAGCAATTGGTAATCGAAGTTCTGTTCAAGGTCTTGGGATGTCCCCAATTTTGGGAAATGCAGGTCCAAGGATGTCAAACTCAGTTGGAAATATAGTTGGTGGAGGCAACATTGGGAGAAGCATTAGCTCTGGTGCAGGATTGTCTGTGCCTGGTCTTGCTTCTCGACTAAATTTGACTGCGAATGCTGGTTCTGGAAATTTAAATGTTCAAGGATCTAGTAGGCTAATGGGTGGCGTTCTTCAGCAAGGTAAAAAACCTAAAATGTTGACATTTTCTCTTCTTCTAGTTTTGCTAGTTATCTTCACCGTGCTGTCTGTTCTCGGTTTTAATATCCAAAACTTTCTGTGACTATTATTTTCATACTTGATAAAGCTTATCTAGTTTCACTATGAAGTACCTAATATTAAATATAGACATTTATTTAATAATCTTCTTTTGGTCTGTTTCCTAAAATATATGAAGTCAAAGTTTTATGTAGCTCTATCTTGAAAAAGAAGAGGATATCCTTTGCTGGGCATTGTTATTAAAAGCGCCTGCTTAAAGCGTGAAGCGAGACCACGCGACAGGTCAAGAACTTTTGTTCCTTGAAGCAGGCGAGATCAGAAAAGCACTCGCTTCTGCAGAATAAGCGAGAAGCGAGTTGAAGAGTGAAGCGTTGCTTTTGCGTAAAAAAAGCAATATTTTTGGAAATTTAATTGAAATAAGGGTTAATTTTAAGTCTAATTTTAAAACAACTGTAACAGACTTAAGAATCTTCTTCACCGCTCTTCTTCTCCAATTCTAGGGTTTCAAGGTAAATTCTTCTCTTTTTCTTTGATTTTCTCTTCTCATTTTTTGATTATTTTTCTCTTCTTCTTTTCTCCTCTGTTTTCTAGTCCTTTTCTCCTCTTCTTCTTCTCCTCCTCCTCCACCACCTCTCCTCTTCCTCCTCCTCAATTTTCTCCTCCCCCTCCCTCTCCCCCTCCCCTTCCCCTTCCCCCTTCTCCTTTCGCTCTCCCTCTCCTCCTCCTCCTCCTCCTTCAAGGCCTTCATTGCTTTTTCCCCTTCTCGCTTTCCAAAACACTGTTGCTGGGTAGTTGGTTATAGATAGAAGTTTTTTCCACATGAAAAGTCTTCTATTCCCTTTTCTTGAGGGGGGTCAGATACAAATCATTACCCTTAGTTTTGGGCTTGTGGTACATAACCTTCTTTACCTTTGAAAATATATACATGAATACCTCATTATGAACTAAAGTGACACTGTTTGTACAACCATTCCACCTTACGAGAGCGGGATTGGTTCTAAGCTTACTCTTCTGAAAAAGACAACAATGAAAATGACCCTTCCCAGTTCAAAATATGAAAAAGATAAGAGAAGTTATTTAACTAAAAAAGGATAGGCTGAAAAAAAATAAAGTAAGAGTTATCCTATCATTTCCCCTTTTTCTCACCTTTATTGCTTAACACTAATTGGGAGGAAGTATGAATGAAGGGGGAATAAGGGACGAGTAAGTATGGAGTGTATTTAAGTTCATTTGCTCAATTATGTATATAGGGATTGTAAACCTACATTTTCACTTTATTTCCAGAATGATGAGAAGGTAATGTTTATATTTACTGCAGCTGGATGGTTTATGTACCTCAAGCAGAAAACTGTGGAGTATAATCCCTTCATTTGGATTAAAAGAACTGAGGGAAGTATATTTACAGAGGCTAGGTGGTTTATGTGCCACTGACTGAATTCTGAGGGAGATACTCCTGTTTAGCCTTTTTCATCTTTTCCATATAGCACTCAAACGAGTAGTTTCAAGTAAATCTGATTTCCATATGAAGCTAGTTTTATTTTCTTATCATTTCTACTTTGTTCTTCATTGACCTCCTTATAAAGCTATTGATATTTGAGCCTTTAGTTGGTTTTCTGCTCCTCATTTGATGAGTTTGTTATCCCCACCATAGACCTCAAGTTGAAAATCTTTCTGGGACTTCATCAGTATTTAGAGACATATTATCATTTGATTTTGTTTAATTTGAGTATGTAAATTCAATTTGATGTAACTTGCTTTTAGCTGCTTTTGCCCTTAATTCTGCATAAAGCTGTTATGTGTTGTAGGTTTTGAGGTGAACTAGGCACCTATGTTATATATTATGTGGTAGGTCGATCTGTCTTCTGTGCTAATGGTACCATCTGGATTCAGCCTCTCCGCAGGTAATGTCTATGTTAGGTAATACATATCCTACTGCTGGTGGTCCACTATCTCAGAACCATGTTCAAGCAGTTGGCAACCTTAATTCCATGGGAATGCTGAATGATGTGAATTCAAATGATGGATCTCCATTTGATATCAATGATTTCCCTCAGCTAAGCAGCCGACCTAGTTCTGCTGGAGGGCCTCAAGGACAATTGGGTAATCAGAGTGCCTTTCCTTTCTGATAACACGCAGAAGTGATATTATTTAATTATTCATTCAAAATACTGAGGAAGGAACAATCTCAGGTTCATTGCGAAAACAAATTGCTCAACAAAATCAGGAATTCAGCATTCAAAATGAAGATTTTCCTGCCTTGCCAGGATTTAAAGGTGATTATATGCATGCTCAAAGATCTTCTCATGCTTTCTTAAGTTAGTTGGTAAACCACTACTCCTATATAACTTTGGTGTGACAATTTGTTTGGTGGGGCCGGAAAAAGGAAAGTTGGGCGGAAGAAAATAGAGGAACATGAGTCATTTCTCTGTTTTGTTAGGAAATAACCAAAGGTAGCTGAAAGTACAAATTTGCATACCTCTGTGTGAGTTTTTCATTTTCTTCAAAAAATTTCACCACGAAGGAATCTGATTTTTTTTCACCGCGAAGATATCTGATTTTGATTTCACCGAGAAGGAATCTGATTTGTTTTTAAACATAGTGTTAGTGGATGGCATTCTCAATTCCTAGTATGAGGTTGGTGGTGCACCCCACAAGCTAAACTTGAGCATGCTTATGGGGCTTTATTCTTTAGTTGTTTCCAGGTCTTGATTTTTTTTTTTTTTAAAAAAATCTTGCCTTATGTGAGATCAACAAGGACATCACACATCATATTGGAGTGGGAAATGGAGGCTCGCATTCGGTGTCTTATGTTATAAGAATGTGCCGCCAAGTCTTAAAGGTAACTTTTATAAATGGTTGTTAGACCAGTTATGTTGTACGCGGCGGAATGCTGGCCGGTCAAGAACTCGCCCATCCAGAAGATGAAAGTAGCGGAAATGAGGATGTTGAGATGGATGTGTGGGCATACTAGGTAAGATATATTTTGGACAAGGTAGGAGTGGCCTTCGTGGTGGACAAGATGAGGAAAGCGAGGCTGAGATGGTTCGGGCATGTGAAAAGGAGATGCCCAGATGCCCCAATGAGGAGATGTTAGAGGTTTGCTATGGTGGGTCTGTGTAGAGGTAGAGGTAGGCCGAATTAGTATTTAGAGAGAGTCATTAGACAGATTTGAAACGCCTACAGCTTACCGAGAGCACGACCTTTGATAGGAGGATATGGAGGTCGAGGATTAAGGTAGTCGCACTGTCTAGTTTTCCTTATCAGTGGTATTAGTGTATTTTTTTTTCCTCCTCCTGCTTTCTTATGTTTCTTACTATTACTTTTTGTTCCCTTTGCTTCAACTATGATATTATTTGTTGGTGGTATTGATATTCTCTACTGTATTCTTTCTTCCTTCTTATTTTGTTATGCTTTACTTGAGCCGAGGGTCTATTGAAAACAACCTCTTTATCCTTATAAGGTAGGGGTGAGGTTACGTAGACACCACCCTCCCCACACCCAACTTGTGGGGTTTTATTGGGTATGTTGTTGTTGCCTTATTTATAGCTAGAGAGAAGACTAGAAAGGGTAAGAAATAAGAGGGTTCCTAGTTTCTTTTGCATGTTAGGAGTCTACTAAATGGAATTACTCTCATGTTTGCTTAGGTGGCAATGCTGATTATGCTATGGATCTACACCAGAAAGAACAACTTCACGATAATACTATTTCTATGATGCAGCAGCAGCACTTCTCTGTAAACACAAACTTCTGAAATACTGGATTCTTTATTTAATGTTGTGATTAATAATGAATGCTTTAGCCTCATGACCTTGCCCTCTATCTCTCATTATCTGATGCACAGATGGGCAGATCTGGTGGTTTTAACTTGGGAGGAACATACTCATCGCTTCGCTCACAGCAGCAGCAGCAACATGCCTCATCGGTGAGTAATAGTGGTCTCTCTTTTTCAAATGTAAACAACCAGGATCCACTACATTTACATGGTTCAGATGTCTTCTCGTCATCACACTCCAGTTATCACCAACAGGTGCATTAACATTATCTTTGTACATTTTTTCCCCTCTTAGTCTCTTATTCGCTTTGTTTTCTCTGTTTGTCTCTCTTTATAATATTTGGGGGTGGTGTGGTGTTGGGGTACAGAGGTGAGATATGGATCACATTCACTCTGCATAAGAGATGATTGAGGCCCTCCTTTGCTGGCGACTTCCTAACAAAATTTTGAAGACATGTTTTCCCTTCCTCTGTTTCTAAGAGGCTTATTTTTCTTTCTGCTTTTTTTACTTATTCTTGTTTGCGTCGGGTTGGGGAGAGAGTTGAGATTGGTATACCTTTGTTGCCGAGTACTTGTGGACATTGGCTGATTCCAAAAACAGAAATTTGATTTTACAGACGAGACATTTGCTTTTGAAGCATGACTGAGGTGAGTTACAACATGGAAAACTAAGAGTTTTTGTTAATATTATGGTGAAGAAGTTTTTCCATGCATAATTTGTAGTGGCAACAAGGGCCATATTAATACAGCTTTTGGTGATATTTTACTCACTTATCACTCTATTTGACTCAGTCTGGTGGACCTCCTGGTATCGGGTTGCGGCCTCTTAATTCTCCAAGTACTGTTTCTGGTATTGGCTCATACGATCAGCTTGTCCAGCAGTATCAGCATCAGCAACATCAGACCCAATCCCAATTTCGACTGCAGCAAATGTCCGCGTTAGGTCAGCCATACAGGGATCAGGGCATGAAATCCATGCAGGCTCAAGCTGCTCCTGACCCTTTTGGTATGCTTGGTTTGCTAAGTGTAATAAGAATGAGCGATCCGGATCTGACTTCTCTTGCACTTGGAATCGATCTAACGACTCTTGGATTGAACTTGAACTCTGCTGAAAATTTACATAAAATGTTTGGTTCCCCGTGGTCTGATGAGCCTGCCAAAGGTGATCCAGAATTTACTGTACCGCAATGTTATTATGCCAAGCAACCACCTCCTCTAAACGTGAGTGACTTCTATGTTCTTGTTTATCTTCATTTCTTTTACCTTTTTCTTTTAAATCTACTGATATGTTTTGAATTGACTGCAGCAAGCATACTTTTCCAAGTTTCAGTTAGACACTTTGTTTTACATTTTCTACAGGCAAGTCACTCTGTGGTATACTCTATTGGTTCTTGGCCATGAAATTTGAATGTTGAAATAACTCAAAATCTGTTGTTCTTTGCAGCATGCCAAAGGATGAAGCGCAATTATATGCTGCTAATGAATTGTATGTTCTTTCTTTTGTACAAAAATTGGTTTTAAAGGGAGCTCATTCATTCTACTGTAGTTCCTGAGAGCAATCTAGCTTTCTGTTGCTTCTTGGGAAACCACATACTCTGCATGTTAACCTATTTGGCTTGCTTTTGTTCTTATTTGACTCTATTTGATAACATATTTGCTTCATTCATACAGGTATAACCGGGGCTGGTTTTACCACAGAGAACACCGATTGTGGTTTATGAGGGTTGCCAACATGGAGCCTCTTGTCAAGACCAATGCGTATGAGAGAGGATCTTATATTTGTTTTGATCCGAACACATGGGAGACAATCCGCAAGGTATGGATTTTATTTTACATTTTTTAGTTTATGTTAATTGTAGGAATTTAGGTTCCTAGTTTTCTGATTTCTCTGCAATTCCAATGCAGGATAATTTCGTCCTCCACTATGAATTGTTGGAAAAAAGACCTGTTCTACCTCAGCACTAACGAGATTATGTTCAGTTTACAGTTGTACATTTCACAGAATCCCATTTTCTAGGAGCCAACTAGTTGTCACCTGTAGTTTTCAGCTCAATTGGGCTTTGGCAGCCGGCCATTGTTACTCTGTAATGTTTTCTCAGTTGTTAATTTACCCCTTGTTTTTTTAGATGCTGCAAGTCTTAAACGAAATTTTTGTTCCCGTACAGTTATTTCATTTCCCTGTCAGCTATACTTTTGTTGACGGAATGCCATATTTGAGATGATTACAGTAAAAACCTTACTGGATTATAGCCTGTTTGGCCAAAGCTTCTGGGAAATTAAAAGTATTTATTTATTTTCAAAGGTGCTTATTTTAGAAAGTTGGAAGTGTTTGGCCAAGTTTTTCGAGAAAAAAATAGGAAGTGTTTTCGGTGGCTAAAAAAGTTTTCCAGAAGTTAGAAAAAGTAGGTTTTGCCCCAAGCATTTTTGGAATATTGGCCAAACATGTGAAATGTAGCTTATTCAACCACCCAACTTCATCCTGTCCATTCCTGCAGGAAAAAAAAGAAATTTAAAAGGTTAATGTACTTCTGTCATTCCACGGCCCAGATCCCACACAGGCCTTATAAGATTTATATGTGACCAGTTATGAAGGAATAGGGCCATGTTATCCATAATGAGGCTTTTAAGAATTGCAAGTAAATATCCTCAGTTTCTCTTGGCTGTTAAAGTTGTAAACATTCACCTGCTGCTTACTGTCTCTACTTCAAAGAACAGGAAAGTCCTTCATAACAGCAAATCCATATCTTAGCTGTAGTAAAATTATTTGTGGATTCGACGGATAATCTGCCAGACGGCTGGTGTCACCTCCTCGCGGGTCTTCCCATGTTAAAGGATTTTCCAAAATTAGACGCGAGGGGCAAGCGTTTACACCAGATCAAACAATTTAATCTGAAGTGTTAGAAATTGAAGTGAGAATACATATTTCTAAACCTATGTTAAGTGGTAAATGTGTATATACAAAACAAATGTGGCTTGCATCTATTTGTTTGGTGTAAATGCCTAGTGCAGAATAAGTATTTTCACCATAAGGGCCTATCATCTCTTGCCTACTTATTCCAAAAATATACTTACCTATGCTCGTGTTTACACCAAATCGTATAAACTTTTCTTGGTTAAGTTATCAAATGAGGTGAGGACGTATATTACTAACCATTGTAAAGGGAAATTTTTTTGTTGATTTCGTGTAATTGCTTGGAGAGAAACTACAGATCGAATCCAGAGGTGAACTAGTTTTCCAGTCACCTTAGAGAAGAAAGATTGGCCAAAACTTTCATGAAGTGGAGTAACTACCTTTGATTCAAGAGTATGCACATGAAGGTAAAGCCAAAGATCTATTACCTCCACAAGACCAAAAAAAAAAAAAAAAAAAAACAATTTGGGGTAGGATTTACGAAGATGCTATTTTTATTTTGTTTATATAGCATACATTTTCTTGTATTCATTGTTTAGAACATCTGAATCAGAGACTACTGACGCAGACCAAGATAAGGATCTGCTGGCCAGAGAGTTCTTTCGAATGTTCCTCTTGTTTGAGGACTCTATTCTATGCATTATGACCCAATAACACATGGTACCTAGTGTTGTAACTAATATAGCTGTTCCTATAATAGTCACTACAATAGCCAGCCACTTCTCATTTTTGCCAACCACAACATAAGACAGTGCTAAGAAAGCCACTGAAATTAGAACACATGCTAACCACATGAGCTTGTTTATGATAGCCATCATCTGCTTCTTTGCTTTGCTTTCGATCACTACAATTGATGTCTGAACAATCACAACTGCCAGAGAGATAAAAAGGGCAACAGAGTCGAAGACAAAGAATATCAGAAATGAGGGACTCGGAGCTATATTTGCTTCTCCTAGGGAATGGCCTGGTGGAACATCTTCTGGATACTCAATGTACTGGCCCGGGACAGAGAAAATCGCTGCAAATGCTACTGTTGCAATGAGTACAGCTACGACAGTGGTAGAATTGATGGCGTTGTTAAGGCCTTCAGCGTGCATTTTGTCAATGCGCTTGGCAATGCCATGTATGCGTTTTCTTGTCTGTCGTGTGTGTTCCATTTGATAGTGCACTTCATGTTTTATGTCACTAACTGTTTGTTTCAACTCTCTGGCTGGATTTGTAGTCAGAGGCTTGATGGCTCGGGCGCTTTGTACACCAGCTTCCTGTAGGATGACTGCAATATTGGCCTGTCCCATTTTCTCTGCAGTGTCAACGGCTGTTTCGTTTGATCTATTGACTGCTTTAGTGTCTGTCTCATTCTGCTCAAGCAGAAACTTAACAATCTGCATATGTCAAAGGAAACAGTTAGTAATGGGTAAGCTGTCTTATTCTTCGGCTTACTAGTTTCAGTTTTTTGTCAACTGTTATCTGTAACTTATCTTTTATGCGACTTAATAGTGTAGAAAAACATAAGATTAAAAGTCAATAAACAAACTCCAAGACTAAACAATAAGAAAACCTATGTACATGCCAGAAAACAGCATACCTGAGCCCTTCCTTTCCGAGCTGCAATGTGCAATGCTGTATTGCCCTTCGTGTCAACGATATTTATCAACTTAGCATCTGCTCTAATCAATTCCTCCACAACCTCAAGGTTTTGTCCTTTGACAGCCATGTGAAGTGCATTCTGCCCCTTTTTATCCATCCGGCTCGCCATCCTTGGCTCCTTATTCAAAAGGGCCTTCACCACTTGCACATGTCCATTTCTTGAAGCAGAATGCAGGGCTGTTTTCCCATTACTTTTGGCAATAGTGGCTAAACTGCTCTCTGCCTCCAATAGATAATTCACCACCTGAATATGCCCTTGGTTTGCTGCACTATGCAAAGCTGTTGTATTTGCAACATCAACCGTCATTGAGAGCTCGGGATGTACTAGCATTAGTACCTTCACCACATCTGCAACATTAGCCCCCGAAAAAAAAAAATATCATCTAAAGTTGCCGTTAAACCAGAACCAGAGAATAGAAAAACAAAATGGAGATGTTCGTACTACCATCAACATACCCAAATCCCCTTGTTTAGCAGCAATATGCAAGGCATCAAATCCATTCCTCGCTTTGATTCCAGCAGCAACAAGATCACAGTACTTGATCATCTCCTTAACTAACTCACAATAACCATATTCTGCTGCAACATATAAAGGGGTCTCTCCAGCTGAATTTTGCTTTACCAACAGTTCAACCAATTCTTCCTCCCTCGTATTATCCAGAATCTTTCTTGTTTCAACAAGATTTCCTGCTCTAGCCAATGAATGTAAGACACTGTCCTCACGTTTCCCTGTCAATTGTTTCTTCATCGTTTTGGGGGGCATGGATGCTTCCATCCTATTCAATTGCTCCAAAAAAGTTCACCCTTTGACCTGATGCTAATCTTTAACCATAATCCTCTTCTTCTTTCCCTCAAACACCCAAATCAGCAGCAGCATTTCTCAACACCAAGAAAGATTCAGAAACTAAAAAGAACAACTTTTTTCTACCTGAAGCATCCTATGACAATCAAGTACTGCTGGATTCTTCAAAAAGGCATAAACCCACTTCAGGTTTTAGTAGAGATCAACACCCTGCTATCAAAAAAGACCTCAATTTCTTCTTTCGAGTACTACTTATAGATAGTCTTTCAAGAAAATCAGGGGAAAAAGAAATAGAATGTTTTTACAGTAGCAAGGAGAAGGAAAGGAAAAGTATGGATTAGTTGAAAAATTGTTCTTTTATACAAAGAACAACATTCTTTATACAGTAGCCACCATTAGAGGAAACTGAAAATTTGTTCTCCATTTGTTTTGCACTGTATAGCTAGTTAATGCATTACAACCAAAAAGATACCATTTAGATAAAGCAAAAGTCAATCACATTACCTGGATATGAACAAAACATCCATGTTTTGCTCTAATTTGTCACAAAGAGCATGTAAGTGATGAAAACAACCTGTTTCTTGGTTTTTAGAGATGGAAGGAAAGCTCTAAAAGTTTTTTTTGCTGATATAAATTTGAACAAGTTGAGAGAAAAGGTAGAAGGTTAAGAAGGAGGGAACATTAAAGGCACATGTATGCAAATGCAACACACAAACTTGACATACACATGTATATGTAAATATAATATATGTCAATCACAGAGAGAGAGCTCTTAAACCCAAAAAAAGAACCCAAAAAGATTCCACTTTTGTAAAGTTGGTTATAATGAATATGATGGTGATTGTTTAAAGTTTGTATATTGACTATTGAGAAGAATCAAAACTAAAAATGTGTTCAATTAGGTGGATCCCCTTAGTTATAATTTTCATTACATATTTCCCCCCTCTTTATTTTAGAACATCATGATTAACTAAACTTGTTATTTTAACATGAATGCTTGTGTATGTGGTGTAATGTGTGTCGTTAAGAGTTAAAAGGGGTTATTCGCACAAATGCCCTTATTTTAGGTGGTTTTGAATTTTTGTTCCTCAAATTTGTTTATTTGACACTTTAAGTGACAAAAAAAAGTGGTCATGCCTAGATAGCAGAAGTTTAGCAACATTAATTTGTGTCTTGGGGTATAAGTTCAGCAACATGAACTTGTGCCTAGAGGCAGCAACATCAACTTGTGTTTGAGGATAAAAATTCAGCAACTTTAACTTATGTCTTCTAGGGCTAACTTGTGCCTAGATAATTTTTTTTTTTTAAAAATATTAAGGATAAAGGTATATCTTGTAAATTAAATAACACTTAATTTATGTCTCCATGCAAACATTCTCTAAAAAAGTTTGCCTAGCGAAATTAAGTTATAATTAAAGATATTTTGAATATGAAATTTCCATTAAATGAGTTGCACGAGTAAAAATTGAAGACCACCAATTTAAGGGGCAAAGCAACTCCAAAATAGAAACAGGCTGTGCAAAAACATGTTAAAGTGTATGAATATGATTCTTTCAGGCTTAATCAAGAGTGTTGAATTTAATATGTGAATCGATAAAATCCCGATAGAAAATGTTTTTCCTTGTAACGGGCCTTACTCAACGCAAATCTAGGTAAGTTGAGGCGCCGTGCCAAGAAACCCAAGAAAAATGTTGTATATGTGCAGACTTGGAATTCCAGAAAATAAAAACTAGAAAACCTATGAGTTTTTCTTTCAACTTTTTCATGATATTAATCTTGACAAAAGTAATCAACTTCTCCATATTTTAATAACGGCTAAAAATATCAAAATTTCTTCGTGAGGATAAAGCAAGATTATGAGTTTCATATATTAAGTTTTTTCTTGAATAATTCAGTTATGTTATAAATATATTTGTATTATAGTGAATGTCTATAAAGGTATTTGTATTGTAGTGGATACATGTGTTTATATTATAGTGAAAATCTATCTTTTGGAGAAAAATTAGGAGGAACTGTCCCAGGATTCTCCTTCATTGTAATTCATCTCATCAAAAGAAATAAGAACTTCTCTCCTTCTCTCTTTCTCTATAATATCTTGTTCTTTCTTTATTATTTTATAACACATTATCATCACGAGTCTCTACCTTGAGCACTCACTTTGAAAGATCTGAGGTAAGAAAAATTAATTTTTTTTTTTCGAAAGATGTATTACTTAACCACAGGAGTGATATTCCTTTGGTGATATTGTTGCTCTACGGCTCTACTGTCTCAAAATTTGAAAGTCAAGGTATTATTTTTCTCTTTCTTTTAATATGGCTAACCTTACGAAACTTGATTTCGTTGCCCTTCAAAGTTCGGGCAAGAACTACCTTTCATGGGTGTTGGATGCTGAAATCCATATGGATGCAATGGGTCTTGGAGATACCATTAAAAGTGAAAATAAAGCATCAAATCAAGATCGTGCTAAGACTATGATATTCTTGCGTCATCATCTTGACGAAATTCTTAAAATTGAATATCTCACGATTAATGATCCACTTGTTTTATGGAATAGCCTAAAAAAAGGTATGACCACCTGAAGATAGTCATACACCCAAAGGCACGATATGATTGGATCCATCAAGACTATAAGTCTGTTCATGAGTATAGCTCATCAACATTCAAAATTGTTTCTAAGTTGAAACTATGTGAAGAAATTATTAATGATGTTGATATGATTGAATATGTTGTAGTATACAAAATTAATTGAGAGCTCTAGAAGAGCTAATGTATTACTACTTGAAGGAATAAAATTATTGTAGTAAGTCTCAAAAGGAAACTTATAAGTTTCAAGGACATTGAAAAAAAATTGAGACTATAAATTATGGGAAGATCTAATATCTTCATGCTACTACAATTGAAGTGGGTTATAAATATTTATGTAAAAGATTACCCGCCGTTTCTTTTATTTGTAGTACATAAATATGGGCATGATGATGAAATCACATACGAAAGTAAACTAGAAGTTTACTGAAATAAGTTGGCATAATTGGTTGGCCATCCCGGTTCAAATGTGATGCAAAAATAATTGAGAATTCACGTGACTATATGTTGAAAAAATAAGAGATTCTTCAAGAATTCTCTTGTGTTGCTTGTTGTCGTGATAGAATAATCTTGATCAGCTAAGATTGGAATTATATTCCTTGAAATTTTGGAACTTATAAAAGGGTGAATATGGGCCCATTCACCTACCATGTGAACCGTTTGCTAATAGATGCATCTATGATATGGTCACATGTGTTTTGATATCAACTTGCAATTGATTTTTGTAAGGTTGTTGCACAAATTATTAAATTAAGAGCATAGTTTCAAATTATAAAATCATGTTGATAATGTTGATTCATATCTATGTTGGTTTAGCAAAAATTGTATGCCTCCAATTATAGCTAAATCATTGGTTATGAGAATAAAACTCCCAAATAAAATTTGGTATGAGATATGTTTATTTAACATATAACAACACTTGAATGCATCAAGCCAACAAGGTTCCCCTATCACAATTGATTCAGGGCCAAGAACCAAATAATTCCATCTAAAAATTTGAATGTGCGATATATGATTCAATTGCTCCACCACAACGCACAAAGATGGGTCCCCAAATGAGCTTGGGGGGTAAATGTTAGTTTTTCTAACATTAGGGGGAGAAGTGATTAGCAGCTGAAAATTGAGTATGGGATGAATTATCTAGATCCTCGGAAAAAAAAAAGTGAACTTAAAGTTCAATAGATAATTCACTTGCAAAATATTGCAAATCAATTGCCAGATATATTTGTTAATTCTATTTTATAATTCAGTTGCAAATGCTCCAATGAAAGGTCCTTGAAGGACAGGGTTTATGAGACGCCCGAAACGTGATAGACCAAACGGTTCCAAAATAGAACTCCTTGAAGAAGGAGAGGAGCAAATGATTAAGATTGTCATAATAACGAGGCAAGTGCTTTAAGAAAGCACCATGACATAACACTTTATAAAACCATGACAAAGGTTCAGGTACCTGAAAATGACGAAAAATTAAGAGATCTCAATAAGTTATGTCGCATTGGAACTGATATCAAAATGATCATCGACGATACCTTTGATATAATGTAGCGTTCAATATTATAAATATTGACGAGGATCTTGAATTCAAATTTGTCAAAAAGTATGGACAGATAAATGATTGGCCAATTAAAAATACGCAATTCAAGTGTAATACCAGTGGATATAAATGGATTCTTGTGGCATAAAGATTTTTTGTAAATTCTGACATTATTGTATAGAGAGGTCCTCTTCTGGTGGATGCAATTATTTTGAGGTTCCTCATAAGTCTGGCAATATATGAAAAATTTGATATGCGCATAATGAAATTATTTTCATGTCTAGAGAGACTGAAGGATATATGAAAATCTTTGAAGGATTTAAAAGAACGAGGAAATTCTTGGTCCTGAAGATATAGTCTGCTCCTGCTAGGAGATATTGGAATGGGATCAAACACATAATGCGGTATCTAAAAGGGATTACCGATATGAGCTTATATTATTCTAACAATTGCAGTCCCGATCTTGTTGGTTATATTGATGCTGGGTATTTATCTGACCCACACAAAGCTCGATCTCAAACTGGCTACGTGTTCATATGTGGAGGTACTGTCATATCTTGGAGATCTACAAAGCAGTCTCTCGTAGCTACTTCATCAAATCATATTGAGATAATAGCTATTCATGAAGCAAACCGAAAATGTGTGTGGTTGAGGTCCATGATACATCTCATTAGAGAAAAATGTGGTTTGAAATATGACAAATTACCCACAATTTTATATGAAGATAATGCAGCATGCATAGCACAACTAAAAAGAGGATTCATAAAAAGAGATAGAAGAAGCACAACTTGCCAAAGTTCTTCGACACACATGAGCTCCAAAAGAATGGTGATATTAACGTGCAACATATTCGTTCAAGTGATAATATGGCTGATTTATTCACCAAATCTCTACCAACTGCAACTTTCAAAAAGATGATGCACAAGATCGGGATGCAAAGGTTCAAGAATGTTCTAATTATTGGGAGTTAATACACACTGTACTCCTTTTCCCTTACGAGGTTTTGTCCCACTGGGTTTTTCTTGTAAGGTTTTTAATGAGGCAGCCAAAAATGCGTATTATTAGATATTTGTACTCATTTTCCTTCATTAAATTTTTTTCCACTGGGTTTTTTCTAGTAAGGTCTTAGGGGGAGTGTTATAAATATATTTGTATTATAGTGAATGTCTATAAAGGTATTTGTATTGTAGTGGATACACGCGTTTATATTATAGTGAAGTCTATCTTTTGAAGAAAAGTTAAGAGGAATTGTCCCTATAAATAGTTGATTCTCCTTCATTGTATTTCATCCCATCAAGAGAAATAAGAACTTCTCTCCTTCTCTCCTTCTCTCTTTCTCTATAATATTCATGTTCTTTCTTTAATATTTCATAACAAGTTATTATTTCTGAATGATATTCACTAATGATACAAATTTCATTATCCCAATCATGTCCAAAAGCATATACTTGGATGTTTATTTATTTAAATATTTTTTTAATAAAGTATTTTTTTTAATCTAGTAGACTTCATGCTGAGAAACATCCTAAATTGTGTTTACCAACCGAATAATATCATTAATTTGTTTATTTTATGGAACTTGGATAGCTAAGAGATTTCCTTTTATGATTTTCTCCCCTCATTAATTTGTCAAATCAATAATTGTTCATTGGTGTAATCTGTTAATTATCTCTCAAATCAATAATCCATGCATTATTTGTAATTTTGTATTAGAAAAAATATGTTATCAATTATCACTTATAGTTGCTAATAATTTTTTAAAAAGATCCAAATAAAGCCTTACCTAGTACTTTCTCTGTTTATTTTTAAATATATATATTACAATAAAAAATATATATTCACTAATTTTATTTGTTTAATTTTAAAAATTAAAAAATAATTTATTATTTTATATTTATTTTATCCATTTAATACTTTAATTATTTCTAATTTATTTTTTAATATTAAATGAGTATTTTTAAAAACATGTTGAAGTAAAACATAAATAAGTAAATATGAAGTGAGAGAGTTAAACTTTGGTATAAAATAGAAGAGTTGGAAGAAGTGGATTTTAATGAGGTCAATTTTTTGCTAAGTGTGATTATAGTTTTACAAGCTGATTTCTTTTTTTTATTAGTGGTTGTGATACTATTAAAGACGAGTTCTATTCGAAAACTTAACACCTTATTATTTTGCTTGCGACTCTTCACAAATCACAAATTTAACAAATTATCAATCACTATAACATTTATAATTTAGTTGGTCAAATTTTAAATTAGCTTATTTTAAAAAATATTTTTTTCAATAATATTTATTAAAAAATACTTTAGGTAAGAAACACTTTATATTTGGCTAATAAATTTAAAAAATACTTTTGAACAACAATTGGTATTTGGTCAAGCTTTTTAAAAGTGTTTCTAAGTGTATTTTTTTTTTCAAAAATGCTTTTGGGGAGAAACTACTTTTTTAGCTTCTGTTACTACTTAAAAATACATATTTTATCCCAAAAGGTTGGCCAAACACCTCTTTTTTTTTTAAATAAGCATTTTTTGTCTGCCTAAAACTTGATCAAATAGGCTATTGATACTTCTGTGTAATATCAATTAAGTATTTTTATTCAGTATTTGAAAATGATATAAAAATGATATACTTTTTACATGAAATAAATTAAAACACTTATTTTTATTAATTAAAGATTTAATGCGCTTAATCAGATATATAAGAGTATTGAAGGATCATTTGGTGAAGGTGTGGAGTAAACAATGGTGATGAATTTTTCAAATCAACCCCATGAATTTGGGGGACATGAAAAGCAAGATTATGTTTTGCTTAGTGATGAAGACTTGGGTTGGCCAAATTATAGTGGGATGAAAAAAATAGGAAAACCCCATAGAATCAAACTTTAAAGTTATAGATGCATGTGGGCATTCTGTAATCCACCCCTTTTCATTTTTCAATTAGATAAAAGTTGGCCAAGAGAATTCATCCCATCCCATCATCTATATATATATATATATATTACTATTAATTAATTAATTAATTGGAATAATATGGATTCTTATATCTATGATTTCAGATTTATTAGCATAAAGACAATTCTCTGAAATCTCCTTTTAGATCATCTAGAAACCTACGTAGCGGGGTTCAAGCTTAAAGTTTTTGCATAAGTGATGTTTGTTTATTTCGAAGTGAGGGACTCAGAATTTTTATTAAGAAGATTTAATATATACGTAATAATTTTTTGATTAAAAAATTTTTATCTAGTAAAGGGGGTTAAAATATATCCTTGAGCCTCAAACTCCATCCATAGACTTATTGTCATAATTTAAATCGCAAGTAATTTTGATATGAAATTCAGAGTGATCAGTTTAAGACTTTACCTTATGTCTTAAGTTAATATTTATTTTTCATTATTTCAAGTGATATTGACGTAATGAATATATGTATATACATATTTTATAAAGAGAACTTTTCAAAAATATGTAGCCCAACATACCGTCCCTCTGAGCATGAGACTGTTCTAATATAAGTAACATGATTAACACAGCAATTAGAATAAATCACCCGACAATTACTGAAAACCTTCGAATAAAACAATTAAGTAAAATCAATTGATTATAAGCGTGTGATTCCTCTTTATCCTAAACAAGAATATATAGTACAATAAAGGAATTAATAAAAAAAAGGTATACTTTTATTTCGTCCTCAAACGGCTGAAACTAACAAGTAACAACCATGACCCATATTAATAAATCTATATACCTGACAAATAATTATATTGTCGGTTGTTTTTTTACTTTATTTATCTTGCTAATTTTTTTAATTCTATTTTGATTACGTTTTTTTTTTAAATCGGGAGTTTACTGAAAGCGATTTTTTTATTTTATAAAAATAAAGTAAAATCTGTATACATTATGCTTTTCCCAAACTCTCGCTCGTGAGATTATACATTTCCACAACTTGTATTGTGCTTTGTAAACAAATATGTCCAACAAAAAATCTACAACATAAGACATCAAAAAGAAAAAAAGCCACATTAAAAGTATAAAAATAAGTAAAAGTTTAAACAGTAGTACAAAAAAATACTAAGTAATTAATTAGTAAATAGACGAGATAATGGGTGACGAAGCAAATGAATTTTGTGTTAAAAAAATGAATTGCTGGCATATTTTGACAAGTTCTATAACTTCATTCGAAATAAAAATAAGAGAAAATCAGTTATACCTTTTAATTTTGCTTTAAAAATTAACTTGTCTTTCTAACTTCATTCAAACACAGTCTCTTTCTCTCATTACTAATGTGTTTAGACAAATACACACTGCTACTGATCTCTCCCTAAGTAACTTTTTTGAGAAAAATATTCTGACAAAAATATTTTTGTTACTTTAGCTAAAGTAGGGGCGAATGCAACTAACTCTTATATTTTTGACACGGAATATAAATTTATATATAAAAATTAATTATATTTTAACAAACAATATATTTGGATTTATAATTTTTAAAAATATAATAATTCAATACTAAATATTTTTAAAAACAATTGAACTCATAAAATTTACAATTGTAGATCCATCCACTCACAGAAGCTCCTATTATTGCATAATTATTTAACTGACTTGAAAGAAAAGGAGATTATGCAATATATATTTATCTTTCCATTCTGACTGATAATGTTTACATAAATTTTACTTAGTACAGTTTTCATAAATAACACTAGTAGTAAAATAATTATATAAAATAATATATTTTATTTTAATTACATAAAATAGTATTTTTAAAAAAAAATTTCTGATACAGATTAACATTAACCTTGAGTGTAGTATCAAAAATTTAAAATTTTAATTTCCTTCTATAACGGCACTAGTTAATATCTAATTAAACAAACTTGCATATTTAATGGGAGTCTCTCTCCATTTTGTTCTCAGTTTTTTTTAACCGTATATAGGAAGTTTAAACAATTAGTCCATATCAGATCAAAAACTTCAAAAAATTGCAGATTTCGTGAGGATTTTCTTTTTCTTTGGGTATATCATTGTTGCAGATTTGGTGACATTAATAGTTATGCATGTATCAAAAAACATCGAAAGATATCTTACTAAAAATGTCTCATATGTGTCACAAGTATTATTAGTAAACACCAACTGTCATTTTTAAAATTGATACAGACAATACTATTATAATGTGTTTAATGTATATATGTATCAAAAATAAATTAAAATAATTCTTTATGTATCAGTCTATTATCGGTTGATACATTTTAGTATTGTGCCATTAGTTAACATGTAAACAATATTGTTCAAGTCGTTGGTTGTATCCAGAAAAAAAATGAAGAAAGGAGAAGAGACTGATATACTATATCATTAATATGAAAATGATATTGTTCTACTAGTTGGTTGTATCGCAAAAAAAATCGTCGTTACTGGCAGAAGAACAGAGCTGCAACAGTACTATTATAATGTGTTCAATAAATGTATCAGAAATAAATTACAGCGGTTCTTTATTTATCAGTCTATTATCGATTGATACATTTTAGTATTGTATAATTAATATGAAAACGATATTGTTCAAGAAGTTGGTTGTATCCAAAAAAAAGAAAGAAAGGAGAAGAGACTGATATACTGTATCACTAATATGAAAACGATATTGTTCAAGTAGTTGGTTGTATAAAAAAAAATCGTCGTTACTCGCAGACGAACAGAGCTGCAAAATCTCTTCTCGTGGGCATTCGATCCCTTCGAAGAGAGAGAGATTTTGATTAATCCATATCAGATCAAAAACTTTAAAGAATCGCATATTTCGTGGGGATTTTCTTTTTCTTTAGTAGAGATAATCGGAGAAAATCTTGAGGGATTTGAAAGAGAAAACCAGGGCAGTTAATTTTGGATAGTTACAATGAGAGAAAAAGGGGAGTTATTGGAGAGAGAACGCAGTAAGTTGAAAAAAGAATATAGAAAATCTGATACAAAAATAATTTGTTACTTTCTGTAATTATTTTACTATTTTTTGTAATTTTTTAATAATTTTGTTAATTATTATAAATAACTAGTTAAATTTGCTTAATTATGTAATTTTTCCTTTTACTTATATGGAATTTTAAAATGATAATCAAATATTGTATTTAATATGCTCAATTTTATTAAAAGCTACCAAATGTGAACTTGACTATGCTAATTTTATTATATGAATCATTTCTTTCCTAATCTGCAACCAAACGATCCTAAAAACAACTATAGTAGTAAATTTTAGCTTGGAATTAGAGCCCAAGTCCAACAACTTCGGTCGTTAATATATAGAACCAAAAATTTCAATTTTCAGGTAATGGACAAGTATGTGTTGCAAGTCTTAATAGTGATAGTACTGCATGTCCTGGGCTGAGCCCAATCGAAGATGCCAATATCTTGTCTGGTCTTAATCCATCTAAATGTCCAACTCCAAGCCCAACCAAAGCTCTGTGCTCGAGATGATAAACATGTAAGTCAGTATATATGTGCTGATTGGTGATGATCGTATATGTCGAGTGAGGTCAACATTCTACCTATAACAAGGCCCACGAGGGGATTAGAAGTTTCGGGTCGAAGTCATGATTGAACATAGCGCTTACTTGATGGACATAGTTAAAAAAATAAAGTTACGGCCTTGTTATCCACTATAACTTTTGGCATATGATGGTAAGCACTTGATCCTAACGATATATTTATAAAGGGTTGATACTCTTTATTCATTCTATTCTTCCTTCTACCTCATTTATCAAATAGGTCACTTTGACTTTTCAGACTATTTGAGGTAAAACTCAAATGGGCAATTGTACTGATTTTGAACGGATCAAAATCGATTGATTTATAAATGAATATGTCATAATTTATTTGAAAGTTACTTGAGTTGAAATTAATTGAATCAACATAGGTTAAATAATGAATCATAACTCAACCCGTTTAACTTTTATCAAATTTTAATTTATTTGTTTGTTGTTCTATAATCTGTTTAATTATTCAAACTTATTTTTTTAAAATTATGATTATTTATAAGATAGGAAAGAAAACAAATCTTTTTAAAAGTATTTTAACAAAGTTCATCGTAGAGATGAATTAGCATTCAATTTTTGCATTTGATGATGATTATCAAGTCACGACTCATAATTGTTATCTAACTTTTTGAAACTACAAGAATAGTAGTGTTAATTTGACCAACGCCACGTGTATATCGGAATCCACTTGGACCCGGCCCTTTCAGAAAGCCAAGTGTGAGTACAACTCGGACAAACAAACAACATATTTCTTGTCCTAAGGAACCAAGTTGCCTGCCATTATTGTTGTGGGCACCTTTTTCAATTTGAAAATGACATCAAAATCAAATTACAGTATATAAAATAGCCACCAGAGAACATTCAAAATAAAACTTTAGTAGACAAAAAATAACGTTGGTTTAAGGGCAACTCAAGGATTATAAAAATTAGTTAAAATCATAATTTGAATTGTGGAGCGATTCTTCTTTGTGTTTGCGACATTCAATTGGCAAGAAGTCTGCATATATATATTTGGCTTTCTTCAAATATGTATAAAAATTAGGGGGAAATGCGTGGAAGCAGTGAAAAAGGAAAGAATCCATAGCGGAAGCAGTAAAGTCCTTTTAGAATTTTTTTCAAAAGACAAGTTGCATTCGACTAGAATAGAACCTAATATGAAAAATCTGACTTGAGGGAATCAAGTCGTTCTGGACTCTTTTTCCTTATTTAGGATAAGAAAAGATTTGAGGAAATAAAGTCTTTCAAAGATTCTTTTTTCTTATTTGAAATAAATTCAAGTTTGATAAAAACCACGTTCGTAATAATTATAAATAATCACAAAACACTCAGCTATTGCATTAGGCGTCAGGAGAGTAAATAGTCACTCATAACAATTAAAATACTAAAAAATTAAATTGGGTATAGGGTGCTATAATATTTCATTTCATAAGCTAATCAGAATCAAGAACAAGACGAATATAGAGCAATCATAATTCTGATGAATAAAATAGAAACAAGCATTATTATCATTCTTTTAATCTTTTCTAAATTCTAAGCATAATGAACAATGTACTATTTTGGTTTCTTGTACACAAATGACAAAACAATTTTCGTTTGCATTCACTCTATACAATGCCTTTGTATGAATATTCGTCTCAATTAATATAAGATACTCGAAATTCGATCGCTGCCATATAAATTGCAGCAAAGAAAATACGTGCAATTATTTATCAATAGCCCCGTGATGGCGATGACCACGTTGAAGTCGACCGTGAAGATGACCCGTGCGACGACGTACTGCAGTTTTCTGAAAAACCGGTTCCGTAAAATAAATCGGATAAGTAATTTTGCAGGTCGTCAGGGGCAAATATGACAATTGACTCCACTCCGCCACCACTCCCAATCCCTGCCACCGTTACACAGTGCTTCTCGTAAAATGGTCGATAAGCCGAAACGATCTTCTTCGCCAGTGATATTTTGACTTCATCACGGAGTTTCGGGTCGGGTATTACCCATGAGCTTTGCTTTCTGTATGCCTCTTCGAAACCCGAATTGAATTTGCAGAAGCAGTCCTTCGCTTCCGCCGGAGAAATCTCGGCCGCTGAATTCTCCGGCAGTGACGTCATCACCTTGCTCCAACCCATTCTCTGGTAATTTGCTATGTATTGTTCTACCTTAGCTTCGTGGTTTGCAAGCCAATCCGGACCTAATAGGAGCTTCAGGCTGGATTCTCGGACCTTTGTAACGACGTAATTTAGGTTGTTTGCTAAGAACAAATAGGATAATGGAACGTCCCCGTAGAACCCTGCTTTGCCGTCGAGTTTGCAGAGGAGAACGAGGATAAGCCATGCAAGTCGTACGGAAACGGCAGAAGACGGTGAGTTCCCCTCGTCGGCGATTGGACTCAGGAGGTAAGATTCCGGCAGCGGCGACTTTACCGATGCCGACCAATCGGCGACAACTTCGGAGATCGGTCCGCTGTAATCACTAAGGAAAATAAGGTAGTTCATAACGTAGCGTGTTAGTGGGTGGATTCCGCCACCAGACACCACTTTGGATGAATCTTTCTTAATCGCCGATTCGAACTCCGACAGCATGACTCGAGCAGCTTCGCGGAGCTTGCCCATGGAGGTCATCGCCTGAGATTTGATAACCTCCGTAGATTCGAAGCCGAAAATCAATTCGATTTCACTCCAGAGTTCAGAAATAGCGTCGTAGAGGTCGAGAATGCGGAACATTTTCTCGAGAGATAGCTTCTTGTACTTCGCCACCATCTCCGGGAAAGTGAACAGCGTTAGAGCACTGTTTTTAGCGATCTCAGTGAAACAAGACTCTCTGATGTTGTCGGAGATGGAGAACACTTGGTCACAAAGAATCCTCTCGCCGTAAAACAGAGTACTAACAGCAACCTTAACAGCACTCAACCAGATCTTGATTTTCTTCTCCAAAACTTCCCAATCCATTTTCTGAACCGTTGAAGAGCAAAAGTTTTCAATTCCCAAGTGATACAATGTCTCATCGATGACCGATTTTCGATTAAGTTCGTAAATCTTGGCACAATCTTTTCCATACCCAGCTTCAATCATACAATCAGCAATAGCTTTCAGATCCACAGCCACGGAGACCTTTTCTCCTTCATCAGCAATTGAAACCTCAGCAAAACGAGCCTCAATCTCAACGACATTATCATCTTCAGAAGCTTGATCTTCATCCGAACCAGTACTGGACCGGGTGGATCCTCGTGACACACTTTCCATGTCTAAGAAGTATCGATTTCTTGACAAAATGGTGTAGAACTCTTTCTGAAGTCTCTTAATGGCGATTTGCATGAGATTTTGAGCTCGAACAAGCAGTTGGGAGCTGGAACTTTCTTTGACAACAAATTGCATAGCATGTTGTAAATCAATTACAGCATCCAGAAACTGCTTAGCTTCTACCCTACTCTCTTGGAAGAGACTTGATACCTTGCAATAAGAGCTGTTAGAGCTGGAAACATCAAGATCCCATCTTTTAATAATTGCTTCAGCGTTCTTTAAAGCATCCTCCATTAAAGTCTCAGAGAATTTATGAGGTTTGGATTGAGAAGAATGTGGAGGTGATGAATGTCTGGATGAAGAGAAAAACCCAGTCATTTCTTTTCCTGCCAAACTGAATAACTCAGGAAGCAGTGATTCAATTTAACAAGGAAGTTCTTTTACGTTAGTTTATTACCAGGTTGAAGGAAAGATAGAGACCGGGGAGAGAAGGGGAATGAAGAAAACTCAGTTTGATGGGGATATCAGTGAAAAAGAATAGCATTTATAGAAGTAAGGCTGAGAAAGTTTGACCTATGGACTGAGATGGAAGAGACATGGAAATAGGCGAAGAAGACAAGAATTAGGAAGGTATTTGAAAAATTAAGATATAAAATTATTAGTTTATATAATTATCCTTAATAAGAATTTCATGCGAGACAAAATGACTTTTTTAATTTAGTACTCATTTTGTCTAAAATAATGTGACGATATTTGAATCGAGAAATGTAAACGAATTATTTTTTGATAGTAAATTTTTGTATATGTCTTTTAAATATTTTTAAATTATTAATTATTATTATTATAATTTTATAAATATTTTTTATAAATTTTTTAAATATATTTATTTTATTTTCAAAAATTAAAATATTTATTTCAAATACAGGATCAAAATCAAAAAATTAGATATCAAAACTTCTTAATATTTATACTTTATCTGATATGTTTAATATTATAAAAATTTTAAATAATATTTTTAAGATATTACATGCTTCTTTTTATTCAGATCACAAATATCTTATACTTTTTATTCTGTGCACAACACATGAAATATAACTCGTTTAATCAAACTTTTAAAACTTACTTTTTATTTTTTTAAAAACTTATCAAACACCTTAAATTTTTTTAAAAAAAAATATATTTTTTGCTCTATGAATTCTTGGTCAAACCGGCTAAGAGTTTTGCTAGTAGCTGAATGGTGACCCAGTACCCATCCGAGGAAAATAATAAAGCAAGCTGATAAGATCCTTACTCGTTTGATGTTGATGTTTTGAAAGAGAGTGATCAATCTTTAATACGTATTTGCTAGAAAAGAAAGTTAAGTGGAATTCCTTTATAAACAAACTTTAATAAATGGGATCAATAGAATTTAATTTGGAGTGGATGGAAAATATCCGCCAGCTGTTTCTTGATGGGTTAATATGTACTAAACCTAAAATTTGGTACTCAAAAAACAAAACTCATTGAATTGTTTTGGAAACCAAATTAGTAAGCAGTTCATCGTTTGATGCATCAAAGATGTTTTATGTGAAATGACTTCGATAATTTTACTGAAAAAGAAATTTTTAATATTGAGTATTGTATTTTTTGATTCAAAATAAGTTTATGTTTTTTTAAATAGAAAAATTAAGACATATGCTCTAAAATAAAACATTTAGGAAATTGATAAGATATTGATATTTTTTCTCAAATTTATCTTTTCTCCAATAAATAATTTATTAAATTATCTAAAAAGAACGAGAAAGAAAAAAAGGTAATTTAAGGATAGATGAAGGATAATTTAATCAAATTACTACTAAATAATAATTTTTTAATTAATGTGTGTGACAGTACCTTAAATGACACTTATTTAAAATCACATGGAGTATTTATTTGGCACAATGTACATTTCTGGGAAAAAAAATGTTAAACAAATTACTATAAGTGCATCAAAATGTTGTTAAAAAATTAATTAACTTGACGAAAAAGTAGACTAACTTAAAACGTTGCATGGAACTTGGTAGAGTGGTTTTGCCCAAGTCGTCGAAGTAATCATTTATCTCATTTATCATATAGAAATTAATATAATTAACATATGTCAATTAAGTAAGAATCATAATAAGTTTTAAGATTATAAAATTTTAAACTAAAAAAAGATAAATAAATTAAAACATAATGAGTTTATGATTATGTACGCCTTCGTCTTTAAGAAATCATTACTTCTTCTCCTTTAATGTTGTCTAATGGACGTGGATAGAATTCTTCACTTAGGCCAGTGTATGTAATATAATATTGCTGAGTGAGGTCAGAGTCGTAGACCCTCAAAAGTCTTTATAGCTCCAAATTTATGGGAGTGAGGTTTACCATCTGCTGCTTTTCCTCCGTTTATTTTTATTTGTTTATCATTTTTATATTATTTTATAAAATAATTAAAATAATAATAAATTTATTATTATTTTTTAAATATGATAAATTTAATATTTTTAAAAATAAATAATATTTACTACTAATAATAATAGATATATAATAATAATAATTAATTTCTTAATTTTTTAAATTAAATAAATAATAAAAATAAATATTTATTTTTAATACGATAAATTTTTAACATAATAGACCAAGAAAGTAATAAATATGCATTTGTACATGAAGGATAGTGAAGGCCCTTAGACCTTGAACAAGCGTGCTCTTATCAATAGAGTGTAAATACTATATAAAATTATATTAGTCTAAGTTCAATTCATAATTGAAATGATATTATATTATAGCACATAAATTAACTTGGTTTTTAAGCAAGCAAAATTAGAGATCATAATCTTTTTGATCAATTTTTAAAAATTAATTTATTTAGAAAGTATTTTTGGTAACAAAAAAGCTATAGTCTAGTTGCTAAATTCCATTGATTTGTCTGGAGGGTAAATTATAACGAGCCCATATATAGAAAATCGGTTGGATAATGCATGTGAAAACTGAAACATAAATAATTTCAATTTCATGTGAAATATCGAAAATTTTCTAAAGTGGGTGCTAATAAATACTGCAACATCGTACTTCCAACTTTGTCTTGGTTCTACTTCTACCTAATTAAGCCTTCATTGTGACGTGACAATAAAACTTAGAAACATCACTATATTTCTATTTTTTGGATAGAGATAAAGCGAAAGAAAAAAAACGTTACTATAATTCGTAAAGTTATTATCATATGATAGAAAGATTATAAGTTTAAATTATGAAAATAATTTCTTATAAAAATATAAAATAAAACTACATGTAATAAACTCTTATAATCTGATTCTTTCTCCGAGGAAATATCCGCATACAGATGAAGCAATCTACCGACCACCGGCGCAGAGAAGTTAACTCGTGTTAGTTAAGATTGATGTTTCAAATGTCGAATACAGATTCATTGAATTATTAAAATATATAGACATATACTATTGAGATCTACTTAACGATCTTTCTTAAAAACCGACCAATGAGGAGTAAGTGTCGGAAAAAGTTTTTCTTTAAATTTTTTTTTTTTCGAAAATGTAGTTTTCTTCTTTTTGTTAATCTTGCTTCCCCTCCATAACTGGCATATTAAGTGGATCTGGTGCCTTCTTTCCATTCTACTAACATGTATCATCAGTATCACTATTGAAAAATCGTTATTTTTCTATAAATATGGCTCGTGGGCAACGTTTCTTGATGAATTTTTAATTGTGTCAGAAATTGTTGGGAATATGATTTCTTCACCTCTAGAGAAACAAGAAGAAGGAACGATGAAGAAGATGAGCAAATTTCCAGACAAACACAGCTTACCACCTTGATAATTAATTTTCAGTTGATCACAGCCGTTGATCTCTAATACTCGTCTATCAGTCACAGCCATTTGAGGAAAATAATTCTACTCTTATTGTTTTCTTTTTTTTTATTTTCTTTATTGAAGTTTGTTAGGATGGTTAGGGAACAACAAATAGTATAGTGACAAGTGTATAAGCAGTAGTGGTAGACAATTTTCATTTTTTTATATATATACATGTACAAATCATGAAATGAATACACACAGCAAATTCCTCAAAATTCAATCATAAATTTTCTTCTTAACAGAAATATCTTATTATATAAAAACGTCCGTTGAATATTAACGATTTTCTAATAGTTATAATGTATCAATGAATGAAATAATATGAGAGGAAATAAGAGGCAGAATCAGGATTTGAAGTTAAATTATAGATTCCTGTAATAAGTTTAAGTTAATACATATACAATCATGGGCGGAGACACCTAGACAAAGAGTGATCCGGTGCACATTCTTCCTCGGAAAATTATGTGGTATAGAATGTTAAATGTTAGATATTATGAGTATATATTTAATTTTACACACTCTTAACACAACTGAAAAGAAAATTTACACACTCTTTGTCAAATTCCTAACCCGTCACTGCATACAATGCTAATTAAAATTACCATTAGATATTTAGTAAACATTTTTATACAAAGCTGGTGATGAAAAATAGAGCATAACACAGAAGTAAAAGATTTATATAGATATTAATAACAATTATTTGCATAGGAATATGTTTTAGTTACGCTAGCTAATACATTAACATCAGGTTCTTACTTCAATTTATAGGAGTCTTCTAATTCTTTTTACTTTTAGTTTTATTTGTATAATGTTAGTCTAGATGAATTTTAATGAGGTAAAATGGTTGATAAAGATCCCAACTTATTTAGATTTGATGCGTAGTAATAATAGTTGTTGTTTTAACATAAAAATAATCCCCCCATGCACTCACCTCACACCAAATAAAAGTATCGGCAGAGACAGAATTTTTATTAAGAAAGTTCGAAATAAATTTTCAAACTGTGTCAAAAATGTTCAATACGTAATATATACATATAAATATCATATTTGACCCTTGAAAAATATCTGTAAACTACCTATAACTGATGAACTTGGGATTTTTTTTTTTAGTATATATAAATCTGAGATTGACCCATGTGAAGAAATCTTTGATATTAATTAACCTAATTAGCTTGCAATCCAAATTTAGATTGGCGTACCAATTAAACCAAAAAGAAATAGGAGGAGCTGGAAAAGGAACAAATTAAACACGTACATATTTGTCATTTTGTATGATGTAAAGCTGGAAAAAGCCACATAATTAAGTTCATTAACAATGTTTCGCTATAGTTTTAACGTTTGTCTGAAATTTTTTTGGTTATTATATTGAACTGTTGTTATATATGTATACTGATATTTGAAATTTATATTTTACTTAATTATTATAACTAAAAATAAGCAAAAAATCTAGTTTAATAATTTTGTGTACTAAGAAGAATGAACGTATTTATTAATCAATTTAACAAATAGAAAATAGAAAAAATATGAACGTAAATAAGGTAAACACCCATAGCTTTTTCTTGTGAAGTTATGACCATAGCTGGTGACCGCTATTTAAATATAATTTTTTAATATATTCGTAATTGAAATTTAATATGTGTGTGACATTAATGATGTGTCACACCCCACTTTGGGAGGTATGACGGGCACTTGGTGCCTGCTCGACTCTGGACTGCTAAATGGTCCAGCCTGAGCACATCTGGTGCTTTGGCTGGCTCTGGTTCTATTCCAAGAAACAAATCGGCTATAAAACAACTGTAAACACAGCCTCCGGCCAACTGGCCTATAGCCACCAGTACCTGTAATAACAGCTAACCAGAACACACTCATAACAAGGAACCTATACGGGCCGACAAGGCCATCATGCTGTCTAGTCATCTGTAACTTCAACAAAAGACTATTGTAAGACTACGTGACCGGCAAGGTCACCACTACTGTCAAACTATGGCCTCACACGGCCAACATAAACTGACCACAAGAAAATATATACAGACTGCAAGCCTCTAGGAATACTGATAAGATGGTCGGGACAGGGCCCCGACCTACTGTCGCGCCACATTTTTCACTCGTGGAAAAGCGAAACCCAACATGTGACATCTCTTAGGGGTTAAAAATAGAGTCGCCACCTAACGAATTTAAGGTGCGTTAGGACACCGTTCTAAACTAATTTATTTCCTAGGTCACCAAAGTTCGGGTAAGGGCTTTAATTACCTCGAAAGGAAAGTGTTAGGCACCTTTCGAGGTCCACAAATGTGGTTCCCGACCGTACTCATTAAATGGGGATTTTAACTAAGCGATCAAGTAAGTTGTTTTACGCCAATTTTATTTGCATAAAAGGTTGATAAAATAAGTCGATAATGCAGGATTAACTCTATTTAGATGAATGAGAAAAGAAAATAATGAATTTCAAAAGTATTTTAACTTACCATATTTTTACACAAAGATTATGGCAAATAATACAAAAATTAGAAAAAAATAAATAACTTAATTAATTATGGGGCCGACCCTCGATAAGGCGCCTACGTATCCCTTAAGGGAATCAGGCAAACGTAGTTCTACATTTAGAAATGTTTGACCTAATGGGATCACTTGTGCAACTTAAATAATACTTTGCAATCCTTCGAATTGCTCGTATTATTCAACGAGCACAAATATCGCTTCCCGACTACCCGCCTAGTTGATTAATTAACCTAAAACGCTCTAGGTGATGAAACTAACGTCCTACTATTTGCCTACCCGCACCAATATTAAGGTCCAAGAGGCGTTGGACATCTACTTTGGATTTTTTGATCTAAAATCTTAGGGTTGTAAAGAAAACGACAAACAAAACAATAATTCACACATGCACATAAAGGTCCCAAATAAACCTCTTCGTTTAAACTTATGAACGTGATTTCTAAATGAACACGAATAAGGATAGATTCATAGAAAACAAACTTGACATAGATGAACGTTGTATAATGATTAACTGCATGATTTGAACAAGCAAACACCTTATCCTATAGGGTTAACCTCTAGGTTGAATAATAAGAAGAGTTTATACCTTATTTAACTTCTATAACTGCAGGAATAATACTTAAATATAAAACAACTTCAACTTAATTATTTAAGGACCCTAAAGCATGAGTTCTAAAGGTTTTCAAGCAAATATATATAGAATCTAGCTGCTAAAGGCAGACCCATGAAGAACTTAAATCTACACGGCTTACAAAACTGTATTTTATAATAATTTAACCACGGTTTCAGATTATTAGATTACCATACTAAATAAGTGATTGCAATAAGATCGTTTAACAGATAATTCAATTACTAAAAAAAAACATATTACTTAAATAATTGCAAAACGACTTAACTGCAATCAAACAGACTTTTAAAATTCCACAAGAACTAACAATCATATGAGGTTGTTTTAACGTCAAAGCAGACAGACAAGGTGAAAGAACAGGATTATCATGCACAAGTTTCAAATAATCATGAGTCAAAATCACAAAGTTTGATCTTTTTATAATTTAAATACGCGACCAACTAAAACACTTACAATAAAATTCATACCTTATGAACAATATGGTCTAGATTAAAATATTATTACATGATATTGTATAATTTTATAGACAGACATTATTATTGGTCAGGATTTAAACATGCCGAAAGCAATTAATTAACATTTTCATAGGAACTAATATATAAACAAGTTGTATAAAGACCAAAAAACTAGGCATGTTGAATGATGATAGAACTGGTAATTAAACCCTCAACTTATGAATATCGAAGTAAGTTTCTTAGCCAGTAGATTATCATCAGATAAGCACCAAAATCCATTATGATCAAACAAAACATGCTTGCACGCATCAAATTTCTATAAGGCTGCCTTTTAAAGCATTAATATAGGCGTGAATTTTTTAGGTTAATCTTGCATTGACGAATCAATCTCCTATAGGCATGATCTCTAAAAATGTGAATAGACTAAGGACAACATCGATAACCTAAACATGTTTTGACGCATTAAACAACATAGATAAAACATATGAATCTAGTTCAGACCAAAGTAGTACTCAAACAAATAAATGACATTGACAAATGATTTTTGCATATTAGTTCAATTAAAGTTTAATAGACGTGAATCCTAATTATAACAGTTAAAGAATTCTTTCACGGCATGGCTTAATGAATTATTCTAAAAAAAATGTCAACGAAGACACCCCAAGTTTATTATTGCATCTTAAGAAAAATCAAAACTAAACCCTTTGAAAACTCTGTGGTACGATTTTTTATGCCATACATAGTTAGCTAAATTAATTTAAACGATATGATTTGCATGTGTCAAAAATCCTATAAGCATGCTGTCTAGGTGGATTTGGAGATTGGAAGGAAAACAATAAAAAAATAATCCCCGCCCCCATAAAACCCCATTTTCACTATTTATCACTGTTCATTTACAAATTACAATAGTAATAATGAATTAAATAAAAAATATATACAAATAAACACAGAGATTTAAACTACTCCAAACAGTCATTTCTGACTGTTTTTACTCCAACCCGAAGCAACTCTTCGATGTTTCCTTCCATAACATAACCTGTTAAATGGTAGAACAAACAACGACCAAACATATATATAATCTAATCCTAAAACAGATTACATTTTTTGACCCTGCTTTAAGCAAATTAAGTAAATTCAAAAGGAACAAATCACTCAACAATACATCAAGTAAATTAAAGGCATATTACCACAGAAGCATAACATAAAAGAATGTATTAACCAGTTGAAGAAACGGAAGCGATTTCTTGAAAATAGATACCCGTTTTAAACTAATTGCTAGAAGGGATGTTGTTTTCTCTTCTTTTTTTCGGAAGAAAAGTTGTTAGAACTAATTGATAGAAAATTCTCAAAGTTCGAATGTCCAAAATAAAGGGCAAAGGGTTGCTTTTATAGTCATAAAGTCAGAAAAATTAAAGGAAAGAGACAAAAATGGGAAACTCAATTAAAGTAATATTTATTCCTTAATTAACAAAATCAGAACATATTTTAAGGAGCTAAACGTGTTTTCCATAATAACAGACATTAAATCATTGCAAAAGAAAGGGAATAAAAGCTGTCATACAGATTTCCTTAAATAGGAACAATAAAATAAATTATTCATAATCCCTAAATAATATCCTGAAACACATGGAATATTTACCCTAAATAAATCAGATATGGCAAATCAAATCAGTCATTATTTTATATATCTTAAAATAATCAGGAATTAAACTACAAGAGATATTTATTATTAATCAATAATACTAGATGGGAAAAAATAAATCAGAAGATTTTCTGAATTAGCATAGAATGTATCTAAATAAGTCAGGAATATATATATATATATATATATATATATATATATATATATATATATATATATATATATATATATATATATATATATATATATATATATAAATATTAATTGACAGAAAATTATAGATAAAAGATCCACTGATAAAGCTTCATTTACACTAATTAATGAAAGAACAGAGAATCGAATCTTGGAAAATTTACTTAAAACTTAGCCAGATTTGATTGAAAATATAACAAATTATCATTTAACAATTTAAGAAAAATTGATACTAAATTCATAATGCATATGCCAAAAGATAATTAGCAAAGAATTCTTTAACTAGAGTGGTCAAAGGTACGAAACATTTCAAATAATATTAGAATCAAACAGCAACAATTTTATAATTTAATCAATGCTAAATTGTCATGCAAATTAATCTAACTACCGAAAAATATTATCAACTAATATAAAATTTTTCCAGACATGGATTAAGTAACTAATAGACGTTCATTAAATAAATACACAAATGAAACAAAGAGCAAAACAATATACGTTACTTATATATATACATACAGATATATTATATATCTATTATATATAAATGAACAGAAAAAGTACAACAGCATATATAATTATATATATATATATATATATATATATATATATATATATATATATTATATACATATATTATACATATTATATTATAAAAAAGAACGAACAACATCATATATATTAGCTATATATTATTATATATTTATACTATTTATATACATTATTCATATATATATATATATATCATATATTATATATAGATATATATTTATTATATACATATATAATATATATAACAATAAACAGCAACACAAAAATAAAAAAAAAAAAAAAATAATAAATAAATAATTTACGGACAGATCACAGATCTGTCCGATTAGACTGTAACCGGAGCGACGGGGTTTTCCGGCGGGTTGCCGGAGTTTGAAGAAGAGAAAGAGAGGAAGAAGATGGCGGCGCAGGGCTGCTGGCAGTTGAGGTTGGTGGTCGCCGGAGGGGAAGAAGAAAAAAAGGGAAGAAGGAAGTGAGGGGCGGCTAGGGTCGGTGGTTATTGTTCTCCGGTCGTTTGGTGGTGTAGACGATGAGGGAGAAGAAGTGGCGGCCGGTGGATTTGGCTGCGAGCAGTGGTGGGTGGTTGTTGGTTTTCCGGCGTAGATGAGGAAGAGAGAAGAGGGAGGCTGCCGGCAATGTTGGTTTCCGGCGACGCAGTTGCCGAAAAAATGGGGTTGGGCTGCCGATGTTGTTTTTGACCGGAAAAAGAATGGGAGAGGGAGGTGGGCACGGCGTTTGGTGTTGTTGTTGCCGGAGATGAGTTAGAGAGAAGAGTGAGAGGTGAGCGGTGTTGGTGGGTTTGGAAGAGAGAGGTCATCGGTGGTGAGATGTCGTCGGCGATGGGAAGTGGTGGTGCGGCTGGTTGTTGGAGATGGTGGCTGTGCGGCGCTCGGTGGTGGCCGGCGACGGGAAGGGAGAAGAGGGAGAGAGGATAGGGGCGGCCAGGGCTTGAGGGAGAATAGAAAATGAAAGAATGTTCTTAGGGTTTTGGGGGGTATAGGTGATAAATAAGGAAAATGGTGGGGTTTATTTGTAGCCATAGGATCAGAATAAGTGGACGGTTAGGATCAAATCAGAAATTTGGGGCGGATCATGGGTCAAAACGGGTAGCGGGTCGGTCAATGGATAGATTTAATTAGGAATTGAATTTAAATAATAGCCAAATTGATTCAAAGTGGCTAAAATTAAAATAAATTGAATAGAAAGTAGCCAGATTTGAAATAAATTGAATAGAAAGTGGCTATAATTTAAATGAATTGATTGAAATTGGATTTAGCTGCTATTAAATTAATAAATATACTACACTTTAAAATAATTTAATAAATAGATATAAAAAATAGTTTAAATTATAAGAAAATCATATAAATATTATTATTAATAAATAAATTCTAAATTTAACTACACTTATGTAAATATCATATAACTAAATTATTATATTTATAAACAATTTAATGACTAGAATATAAAATTAAGTTATAAAATATTATAGAAATCATATTATTAACAGAAATAATTTATAAATTAAAGTAATATTATTAGTCAAATAAATTAGGTAAATGATTTATTAAGTAAAGAATATATTTCAAAATAAGGGCGCATATTAAAACGAAATACATTATGTACGATGTAATTATTTAATATCAAAACTTAAAATTAATATAAATCATATATATATAACATAAAATAATTTTCATAATATTATAGTAATAAATTACTTTATAAATACAAAAGTAAGTCGAATATTTGCATAAAATATATAGATAAATATATACATATATAAGCAGCATATTAAGGCGCAGGTCGGTCAAAATTGGGTGTCAACACCTACCCGTACTATACAACAAAAGAAAATGAAATACACCTCTGAAGATTAAGCTCCGGATGACAAGAGCTAATGACTCTGCGCTGGCTAGGATCACGAGGGATCGCCTCCTCGTCTATGAGTACCTGCAGGCAAGTAATGCAGCGCCCCACCGGGCGTCAGTACCGCTGGTACCGAGTATGCAAAGCAACTGAAATAATACAACTGAAAACAACTGAATATAGATAGCATAACTAGCATTTCTGTATAGCAGGAGATAACTGAATCTGAAGAAGCTGATATGAACTGAATCAAGCTTTCTGTACTGATAAGGCAGAGGCGTACCTGTAGACGCCACGGCCTGCTGTCTAGTAGCTAGTATATAGCACATAAATAGATATACAAGTAGCAAGTAAGAGCCAATACCAACCCCCATAAGCCGGATGGCGCCAAGCAAGCAAACAATCTATATACCCCTACCCGGGTCAAAACCAGCCAAGAATAAGTCACTCCACTCATCTGCTCACTAGGAGCTCCTCTACCGGCCCCCTGGGTCTCCGGCTCGGGCCATAGCCTCCGATATAAATAACCGTGTCTGAGTCCGGAGGACTGCTGTGTAGACAGTAACAGATAGGGTCTGGATCCCCGGACACAAACTCAATGAGGCTATCTGAAACCGGAGCTACACCTATAATAACTGAATGTACAGACAGTAACAGATAGGGTCTGGTTTCCTGGACACAAAACTCAACAGGGCTATCTGAAACCGGAGCTGCACCTGTAATGCTGATCTGACTGCTATGGGGAAAGTTTCATCCCATCTTCGTCCAAGCTGGGGACGGCATGCCACTCCTTGGAGTGACGTAAAATCCACCCGCTCAGTAGGCGACACGATTACCAACCCAGGGGCGGCGAGGACGCTCAATAAAGTGCTCTCACGCCACATCAAGTCTCAACAACAAATAGCATATATAAATAGCAAGCATGTATAACTGAAGAGGACTATCTGAAATCTGATTTCTTATTCTGATCTCTATCTGTACTATACTGATTCTTTACTGATTATACTGATTCTGAAATCTTTCTTTAACTGTGTGGCTAATCTGTAGCCGGAATACTATCTGTCTGAATGGCTAATCTGTAGCCATAAAACTGTCTGTCTATCTGGTTTTACTTTACTAGCTTTTATTCTAAAAATCTGTCTCTTTTTATTCTACAACATGCTTGCTAATCACATAATAAGTTATACTGAATCTGGAATGCTAACTCGCCCTCTGGCGCATGCTTTACTAACTTTCGGACTGAATACGCTACGGCAACACAACTCAGAATCTATTAGACTTACTAAATTCTCGACATTCAACCCCGAGAGTTTCAAATACGGAGTTTACTATGATTCACAAAGCTAAGACTTACTAACTTGCCGAAGAACAACTTCACATACCTTAACCTCGAGTTATCCGACTGTCGGACGAGGTTCGGTCAGTACTCCAGCTATTTCTCCCAACTGCATTCATATACACGTTAATTAGTACTAAATACAACACTATTCTGAAGGACGACGTCACTTTCGATATAATTATAGCCTAAACTTAGGCTTATCGAAAGACGGTCGAAAACTTGCTATTTTTCGGAGGCCCAGAAGGGAGAAGTATTCACTTTACGACTAGAAGCACATAGACACTAGTTTGGAGCAATTCTACTTACCTTAGTCCGGTAGCACGACGATTCGTCGGCCGTATTTCGCGAAACAAAATCCGTAGGAATGCTCCCTGCTGCTAAATACCTCGGTACCTGAGGTTAATTCGAGTTTGGACCGCGTTTGGCGGCGTAATCGGACGAATTTTAGTAGGAGATCTTCGTTTTCCCCTTCTCTCTGATTGCTCTCTGTTTTCTACTGGAAATTATAAGTGAAATGGAGCAAAAACCGAAGTTGGAGGCTTATATATAATTGGGACCTATAAGTTGCATTCCTGGAATGCGATTTATAAGTTGCATTCCTGGAATGCGATTTGTAAGTTGCATTCCTGGAATGCGATTTATCAGTCGCATTTTGCCTTGCGCCGCGCCAATATGGCGCTTGTCCGATCTTCCCCCGGGTCTTTTTCTAGCATGTATGGCATTCTAATACTCTTAACCAATACGCGATTAGGCCATCTATATGTTGGGAATTCACGGGGTATAACATGATGATTATCATAAATATTTTAATATTTATTTTTATACATAATATATTTCTTACAATATTGCACAATATTTGGGTATAACTGTTTATACTGAGCACCGTGTTATAAATATAATGTTATTATAGAGAAGTAAAATATAACATGAAAAATCGATTCTGAAGAAAATCGAGCCATTATAATAAAATACTGTTATAACTATGTTTGACCGTACTTCGAACTACTCCCTCCTCCATTGTTCAGTATGCTAAAAAAATATTTATGTTTATTTGTTCAATTTAAAAAAAAAATTATTTAATTTCTAATTTATTTTTATTATTAATCATATATATTTTTTAAAATATTAAATTTGTTATATTTAAAAAATAATATATTAAAGTTATTATTTTATTTATTTTTTAAAGAAATATGTCAAATCAAACATGAATAAATAAAAATAAACAAAAAAAAAGGTATTGTATGTTGACTCGTTCAACAATTTGCGGAAAATACAAGAATTAAATTAATAACCATTATTTTTCCTATCCAATCTTAAATAAGCAAGTACTTTGATTCTTCGATTCATTTTAGTTATCATATTTATAAAAATAATTAATTTAAAATAATTATTATTTTAAAATTAAAATATATTAAATATTAGTTTTTATTTTTATTAAATAAATATAAAAGAGATTAATATGATTAAAAATAAAATAGATATTAAATTGAAATAAATAAATAAAAATAATTTGATTAAATTACATTTTTGATTAATATTTTTTAAAAAAACGTGAAGAAGAAATATCACAGATAAAATGAATTGAAAAAGTATTAACAAAACTCTATCTTGGTCAAGTTTTAAGGCAAATGAAAATATAACAAAAGGTTTTCAATTAAAATTGTAAAGGTTGAGTACGTCTTCATCCAATAAAAAATTGTAGATTTTGTTTGAAAATAATATTATTTTTTGATAAGAAAATATTTTAACTCTCAAAGTGAACTTCTCCATGTGAATTCGCATTAATTAAAACTCAAAAATCGGGAAATAAAATTTAAAAAAGCAGTAGATTTCTTGGTTCTCTCTCTTTTCTCACCAAAAACGATTTGGTACTGTGCAATAATAGTTGTTTTTCATTTGGAATCAAGACGAATAAACTAATCGTTTTTTTTTTAATATTATCACTTTGATTCGAAACATTTCCCACGATGATTTTCGTTTATTTCTTTAATAATATTCTGGTCTGCAATCCATTTCATTATGTTATTCTTTTTTAAATGTCAATTATTCCTTATTCCTCCACTAATAATAATGTTTCTAACTTAAGCTTGTTTTTCAAAATTTCTTTTCCAAATTTATTTTTTGCAGAAACTGTTAGTCCAAAACTTTTCAAAAAATCATATTCAACTTTTCTGTGAATATGATTATTTATACGTTGGTTGTCAACTCAACTCTTTTTACAATGTTTTTTTACTCTAATCTCTTTATTATTTCCTTACAACATAAGAAAAGAATTCTTTTATTAGTTGATTAAATTAATTTTCACCATGCTTAATTAACCTAAGTAGGAGATTTGGCACACCAAGTTGACTAAAACCCAATACAATACGAGATTTGGAGTTTTGCACGTGAGAAATACTGAAATAGGAGAAGACTGCGTCAAATAATTGAAAAGATGATGTTGAAAGATTTGGTGTGTGTTTTCGAAGCAATTCTTTATTTTTTGACCATTTCTTCAAACTTTTCATCAATGAGATATTACTTTATACTCAGAAGAATTGGAATTTGGAACGTTATAAGAAATTAACAGAAATACGCAGAAGAAATGGCAATCAAATTAATGCAGTAAAGACTCGCTTTATAATATTAGCAATACAAGAATTAATTATCAGAAAATCTTTTCATTATTTTATGCAAAATTTAATATCTTTTATCTTGCATAAATAATACATAAATTTACTCATGGTTATATATATATATGCGAGTATCTAAATTACAAACCAAACACTAATAATTTTATATATGAATAATTTATTTCCTAACCAGCAACCAAATATGATATGAGAAATTTTCATAAATAGCACTATGTAGCAAAATAATTACAAAAAATAGTGATATTTACCAAAATTACACAAAATAACGATTTTTTTATTTTTTTGATACTGTTTCCTGTAAGGATTAGACTTGTATCAGAGTATCAAATCCTTAAAAGTCTTCTTAATGTGCGTCGTCTGTTACTCCAAAACAGAATCTGCGTAATCAATGCCATTAAATAAGTATTTAAGTGATACGGAAGTTATTTTTTTCCAGATTTCTAAGGTTTTGAATCCAAATATAGCATCTGTGAAATTAGCTTGTCTGAAAATTTAACTTTGGCGATCTTTTCCTTTTTTTTGTGTGTGTATTAATGTTTGAAATTTGCTGAAAATTTTGATTCTTTGACTGTATCAATATTACTCGTCTTTTAAAATTATGTCCAACATAACGGTATTACTTCGTCATTCAGGTAAGTTGACTCCGGATAATGAATATAAAGATTATGCCATAGATGGAATAATCATCAAGGAACACATTTCATATGATAATTGATACTGATACATGTATCCTGAATAAGAAAAGTTAAGCTGATACATGTATCCTAAACTACCTTAAGCTAATACATATATCCTGACTGAATAAATTGCCTAAGCAGATACAGTATCCTAATTAAAAAATACAAGTGCACCTATATCGATCTGATACTCATACATGTATCAATCCGCCATTAGATTGCTAAAAAATCTTCTGCTTCGATTTTTTCGACAATGGTGAAGCACAGGCTTCTCCATCAGAAAGATTGCTAATCAAATTTGGAGCCTCGATTTTTTCGAAAATGGTATCTCCGGAGGAGTTATCGGAGGTAAAGAACTCGAGAGCGGGAAGTGAGTTATCCCAAGAGAAGGCATATTCAAGAGGAGGGGAAACATCAGCTTCTATACAATAACCTAAAGCCGGCATCTCTTCCCTGATACATTTGATTTCTCACGAAGAAGAAAGAACAAAAAAATATATAGAGAGAAAAGGTGAAAATCGTGGGAGTGAAAAACAGTTTCAATATTGGGAGATTTTGAAAGATTAAAAATCGGTGTTTGAATTGAAAGTATCGACGTAATTTCATAGAGTCATTCGGTTTGAATGCTACACGAAGAACATAAGCTAGATGAGCAAAATACTAGTAATGTGATTGAAAAGAGAAAGTTAAAAGTTTGATACATGGTAAACTATATATAGGCTTTTTTTCCCATTAAACAAGGCCTATGATGATTTTAATACCATTGACTTTTTTTTTAAAATAGAAAATTAATATATATTTGTTGTTGTTGACTTTAGCAAGACAAAATTTGTTTTGCATGTTAAAGTGGAGTTCGGCATCGAAACGGATAAATTTTTTTTTTAAATTTTAAAACGAACACTGAATTTTTTGTTCCACCAAAACGGACTCAGCAATGAAGTTCTCATAATTTTTTTTTTTTAAAATTTCACTAAACCTCATTGGCCGGCTAATATATATTAATTTTCTATTTTTAAAAAAAAGTCAATGGTATTAAAATCATCATAGGCCCACCCACAACCCTATTGTTTAATGGAAGAAAAAGCCTATATATAGTTTAAAACATATTATAATTGAACCACATGATAATGTTAATATTTGATCTCAATTAGTTTTATTGCTTAATTAATTAGTTTGGCAAAAGAGGACCTCGGTGCCTCCTTAAATTTTTTTAAAATTTTTTTTAATGAACCTCATTCGCCAGTCAACAAGGTTCAATGAAAACTTTTTTTTAAAAATAAAATATAAAAACAGCAACAAAGTATCCGTTTTGGTGAAACAACAAACCCAATGTCCGTTTTGAAATTTTAAAATTTTTTTTGTCCATTTCGATGCCGAACTCAAATATGTAGTAAGATTTGCTTAAATATGTAATTTTTTCATATGATATTGCTTATAAAAGATTTAATACCTAGCATAACGCATCTCCAAAGCACCAATCAAACGACCCCTAATTGCAATGATGCTACTGTAGAATCTCCCTCACTTGCACTGGAATTGAAAACTTCCTCGGGACAGCGTAAATTTATAGTCAAAACAGCTACCCTTGTGCTTCATCGTGTATCAGTATTACAATGTTTAACTCAGGAGTTCAAGAAATAAAGAATGATGTTGGACGCTTAACCTAACTACATTCATAATATACCAAAAGTAATAGTTACCATATATAGAGTAGAGAAAGTGTAATACAAAACATTATGAAGAAGGTCAATCAAATAAAAATTCTTCCCCAGTTCATGAACTCATCCAACCTGCTACATGACAATGAGCTGGAAGTGGAGAATTTTGGCTTGCATACACAGTATTGCTTCTAGTTCTAAAAAGGGGACCTTAGTTAAACAGGGAAACAAAATAAAGAAAAGATCACTTCATAATGCAATGTTTTAGGAAGTAAAACCACTCCGTGTTTTGCTCGGGAAGTGCTAATATCACACAGTAACTAAATTGGATGAATTCAAACCTTAATGGCATACTTTCTAAGTGGAAAGTACATTTCTTTCTTCTTCTCTCTTTCTGTCTTCAAAGATGCCTGCACATTAAGCCACGACTATGTTATTAACTGAAAGTTATACTGGTAGAGTAGCGGGAAACACGCAAGTCAAGATGCAAAAAGGACATTGCCACAGTAATATTAGGTAACCAAAGAACAATATTATGAGTTTCTATGAATTCATAGGACATGGAAAACCTAACAGCCATTTCTTTCCAATATAGCATGTATATTTACCTCAACATACACTAAACAGGAGTTCAGGAAGTCAAAAAAAAAAATAAAAAAGACGACAATACCAATGAAATTTAGGTAATCCCAAGAAGAGGCGAATTCATAAAGACATGGGACACCTAAATGCCATTTCTTCAAATATAGCACGTAGTGATTACCTAAACATCACTACAAGAAGGCCAAAAATACATCACCAGGGTAAAACTAGTTCAACTGTATTATTCAAAGGGAGATGCGATTTATTTCATAAATTCAAATCAGACTTCAAAGGACATGGAACAGCCATATCTTTCAAATATACCACGTGGTATTTACCTGAAATGGCATACCCAGAGATAATAAACCATAGCTCCACAAACTATTTCTACTAAGACTAACTAGATTCAAGCCATAGCGGCAAAACAACCAATCACAAGCATACCTACTTTGCATTTTGAATCTTGGATAAAACTATCATTGCCAAGCAAGTGATAAGAAGAGCAATCAAATAAATACTTTTCATGCATGATTACTGGACAGTTCATATTCGACAGTTTGAATTCAAATTTTTGAATTTTTCAATTCTCTTAGATTATTTAGTTGAGATAGGAGGATATAAAATTCAAAAAGACTATATCAATTCTTGTAAAATTTAAAATGTTATCTTTTAATTCAAAAACTTTATTTTCAAATTAAATTAAATGTTTTTATTATCATTGTTATTCTAAAATTTGCCAAGTGGCTTTGTAATAGCTTGCCGCTTGGCTTAATCTCATGAATGACTACACTTATTGTCCCAAAGTTGCCAAATAATAATTTAATAGCTTGTCACTTGGTCTAATCACATTGCAAACTTTCTTGCTTTTTAGGTATAATAAGCTCACATTATTTCTACTTTACTTTTATTATTCAATATTTTTTAATTTTGGCTCTGCCTATTAAATATAAATTACATGGTTTTATTTTTAGTATGATTTTCTTATAATAGCTCAAAAATTCCTCACAAAAATTAAAAGAAAGATCGCAATGTGATTAAGCGAAGTGGCAAGCTATTAAATGGCCATGTGGCAACTTTAGAACAATAAATATACTCATTCATGAAGTTAGTCAAGTGGCAAGCTACTATAAAGTCACTTGACTAATTTAGGATACATACTCCGTTTCAAAATAAGTGGTGTTTTTAGCTTTCGTACACCCCTTAAGAAAACTACTCATTCCTAGAACGAAAAATATACTTTTACCCATTTACCCTTAATAAATATCTTGAAAAAGATGTAACTCTTTAATATTTTTTTGGTTATGTAAAAGTCTCTCCATTTAAATAAGGGTAAAATTGAAAGAATATCATCAATGTCTTCTTGATTATGTAAAAGACCACTTATTTTGAAACAAAATCAAAAAGTTAAAACACCACTTATTTTGAAACAAAATCAAAAGGCTAAAACACCACTTATTTTCAAACGATGCGAGTAACATTTACAATAATATCTAATTTAAATTGAAAGACAAAGTTTTGAATTACCCCAAGAAAAAGGATACAGGACATACTAAGATGTGCTGTAGGTTCCTCTTGTAACTGATCACGATAATCAAAATGATTTATGGCCAAGGAACGAAAACCAAAATCCACTAGACATGACATAATTTGAGCATGAAAAAAAAAAGGCTGAATAGCCTAACAGGCATTCATACTTGCACCGCTTTGACATCCTGCCCCTACTACACCGATTATCATAGAGACACCTTAACTTGATCAAAGTAAGACTTTAAATGCCTCTATGAATGTGTGTCCTCACTTGTGACGTGGATCACACATTCGATCCACCTCACTCGCCATATTAAAAAAAAGACTAAAATCAGAAAGGAAAAAGAAATGAAAAAAGGAAGAGAAAAAAATATTCTAAAAAAGAAACTATCCACTCCCCTTTCCCCCGATTTTTCTCTCTTTCTCCCCTCTCCCTTCTCATTCTTCCGCCCTCCTCCCTCCTCCCTCCTTTTCCCCTCTCTGCTCTCTCTCTTCTCTTCATCACAGAAGAAAAGCATTGTCATGGGCCAACCCCTTCAGATTTTCATATGCACCTTTTCACTCGCACGATTTTTTCTTAATAGAACTGTAATCTTAAACCCAAACAACATCAACTACCTCACCATATTCAACTTAGCAGTTAAAGAGATTTAAGATCCTACACGTTGTCTCTTTAATTACAATAATCTCAAATGAATCGTTGTGCAGTCAGATTACCAAGAAAGTTAGAACTTTCCACATGGATTTTGCTAAATTGACCAGAAGAAGGCATTGAAGATGAAGATGCGTACTTTTTATTACCATTATCATTATAACTTATTGAAATGTTTGAGGAAGTCCGAATGTGTTTTGAAGGTGGTGGAGCACGGTAAAGCAGTGATGAAGGTGACTTGAAGATGGCTGAGCCGCTGAGCATGGTGAGGATTTTTGAACCTTTCTCTTCCAACCACCACTAGTAAACACTGCCACCTCCTTCCACCCTCCACCACCAACCCCTCAGAAAGTTTCAGATATAAGATGAGAAATTAAAGAAGCAAAGAAGAGTGAAGAAGGGGGGGAGGGGCGGTTGAAGGGGGCATTTGCACTTTTTCTTTTTAAGTTTATTTGGTCATTTTATTTTTTATTTTAACTTTCTATTCTGATTTTGTTATTGTTTAAATTTAAATTATCACTTATGCTCCTAATATGTGTGTGCCGCATGCATTTTTTCCATCTCACAACAATTAACGACACATAGATTTGGTCGAAGGTCAGAAGCGTTTAGAACGTATTTTTTGATAAAATCAAGGTGTCTAGATGAAAACCCGCTGAGTAGAAGGGAAGGGATGTCAAAACGGTGCAAGTATGTGTCTTTATTTGTTACTCTATTAGGTGAAAGAAGAATGAGAAATTGAACATAGTGACCTTAGGGCTACAATCACTACAAAAGACCTGCGCGACACAGTTAAAGAGCCAACGAGTACAAAATGGACTAGCGCACAAAATACATGAAAGAGTATTTGGTTTACTAAGACAACGGCAAAAAAAATGCAACAATGGAGCTTTTTTTTATCACAAGATTCCTTATTTTTTCAAGAGCCAACGAGTACAAACCAGCAGCAACATAAAACTCAATAACAGAGTATTCAGATAAGAAAATGACTTGAAAGAGTACCAAATTACAACAATGCAGATTTCCAATAAACAGATAAACCATTGAACTCCAGCAGAATAACACAATAGCATAGTCACAACTCACAAAATTCAAGAGGTCCGGATATAAAGTACCTGGTGCTTAGTAAGACGTCTACGAATAGCTCTGGTTTTCTTGGGACGAAGGTCGAGCGGCAAATATTTCTTGTTCTTGTATGCTTCCCTCAGTGCCGACTTCTGCTTCTGCGATATAACCGTCAAAACCTGTGCTATTGACAATCTAACTACCTTTCTGCATCAACCCATTTCATTTAAACATCAATTATTATGTATAGTGATTTGAATAATACTGCAAATGGGTAGAAAAATTACATCTTTGAGAGCTTGTTGGGGGCACCCCCAGTGACTTTGGCAACACGGAGAAGAGCAAGCTCTGCTTTCAGGTCCTTCAGCTGGCCTAAAAGATCAGTCTTGGACATCTGCCTCAGCTCGTGAACTTTGATCCTTGCTACAAATCGAGAACAGAATTAGCAAAAGACAAAATTGGACCCCAAATGCAGTGAATGAAATCTTCACTTACCCATGGCGTGTCTCTACACACACTCTCACTCTCACTCTCACTCTCACTCTCCTGGCAATGTTAAAACTTCGAAACCCTAATTCGCGGCAGAGAGAAGACAACATACCATGCCTGTTGCCTGCCTATATTTCGCACGTGGCTAGAACAATATGGGCTAGTAGACTTTCAAGGCCCAAGTACGACAATAAATGGAAAATTGGCGGTGTATATCAATTTTCTTCTTAACTTGATATAAAATAACTTATTTTTAATTAATTAGTATATAATATAAGTTTTTTATAATTATAGGGTTAAAGTTATTTATTTGTAATGTTTCAAAATAAGTTGAGAAAAAAATGGGGCGGTTATTTTTAAATTTTTTTATTTATATTGAAATTGATAGTTTTTTAAAAATTATTGCAACAGTTATATTTAATAGAAAATCAAATTTTTGTTTGATTGAAGTTTTATTTTTTATGGGGCAACTTGTATTTAAATATTTTTAAATAGCAATTTTTTTTATTTAAAAATATACGAATTTACTTAAAATAAATTTATAACATTTTCATTATTTAACAGGCTGGCAATTTTTTCTTATAAATATACAGTTTACTAGAAGAAACTTGAAAGTCTTTTCTCTTTTTTATAGGAACTTGACAGATTTTTTATTTAGTTTTTATTGGGAATGACAAATTTATTTTATTTAAAAGAGAATTCTATAGCAAATCTATTTTAAATAATTATCTTTAAAAAGGCAAAGTATTTCACTTTATTGGGAATTTGAAAGTACTTTTTTTTAAAATTTAATATTGAAGGTAATTGACTTTACGTTGTTATTGAAATGTAACGGGTTTCTTTTAATTATATTGCATGACCAATTATATTTTTAAAATTATACATGATTTATTTTTTATGAAAATTGACTATAATAACGTATACATATATACATCACATTATATACGTAAAAGTACATGACGAGAAAGAAATAAACATGCAGTATTCAAGATAATTTTTTAAAAAAAGTTTCATGAATACAAATCTGAATAAATTTTTAAAATACAAATCTGATTATAGTCGATGTATACTATAATAACATATTCATATATACATCAATTATTATACGTAAAAAGTACATGGCGAGAAAGAAAAAAATTTCACGAATACAAATTTAAATAATAATTTGAATATAACTATGAATACAATCGATGTACTGTAATAACGTATACATATGTACATCAGATTTTATACGTAAAAGTATATGGTGAGAAGGAAATAAACACACAACATTCAAGATAATTAAAAAAAAATTCATGAATACAAATCTAAATAAATTTTTGAATACAAATTTGATTATAGTCAATGTATACTATAATGACGTATCTCTCTCTATATATATATATACATCAATTATTATACGTAAAAGCACGTGGCAATAACAAAATAAATATGCAGTATTCAAGATAAATTTTAAAAAGGTTTCATGAATACAAATCTAATTAATTTTTTGAAATAATTTCGGAATATATATACATTCAATAAATATTGACATATAAATTCAATAATTGTTAGAATTTAAAATTTATAAATGTATACATTAAATAGATATAAAGATAAATATTATAATATATTAGTTACTTAATATCTTTTATTTGTTTAAAATATATAAACATATAAATCTGATTAATTAAAATTTATGAATGTATCTAAAAGTTTTCTAATGAAATATTATGTTGGGATCTATTTTGCATGATAGAATAAAAAAAAACTGCTTATGCAATTTTGTAGGCAACTATTCATTTTTTAAAGAAAAAAAAATTATGTGTACAATTATTAAATTCCTAAATTTATGTCTATGAAAAAATCATAAATTATTTTTTAATATTGAGGAATTGTTTAATAATTTTTAACTATAAATTAATATTTAAAGATTAAAATTTTATTAATATTTTTTTAATTATAAAAATATTAATTTTATCTTAAACTTATGTTCTTATGTCAATCCCCCAATATAAATCCAGTTAGCTGTCCAAATCCAAGTTGGGCTTTTCCGCTTTACCACAGCTGAGAAGCAAAATCTCAAATCAATCTGCCTGTCCCATTATCAACTCAACGGCAGTTGTAGAGGACGTCTTTGATCAAAATACAAAATACCAAAAAAAATGCATTATCAACTCAACGGCAGTTGTAGAGGACGTCTTTGATCAAAATACAAAATACCAAAAAAAATGCATTTTTTTTTATTTAATAAGTATTTGATAATAGTATTAACATTTGACTCATATTGAATTTTACTTATTTGGTTAAAATGACATAAAGATGTATTCTTTTATTTAAAAAATTATTTATTTTAAGAATAATTTTAAAACATTACAAAGATTTCTTATTTTTTAAAATTTAGTGTTAAGTCAAACTATATCATATAAATTAGAGTAGAAAAAATATAATTTTAAAAAAAGAAATAAAAATAAGTTGTGGTGATTTGACCTCTTTCAATACTAGTTAAAGCCATTTCTTATCAAAATCAATTAATAATAGCACTGATTGAGTTGTAGGAATAAATTAAAATGCCTAATAGTTCTATGGTAGAATTATTAACTTACAAGTGGCATTGCTGCTTTTTCTTTTCTTTTTTTTAACGTCAGTGCATAGAATTTAATACGTAATTGATCTCGTGCTGGTGGTTGACCATCACAGATACCATATCTATAGGAACAATCATATCCAGATTGGACCTTAAAACTTAATTACAACAAATTTTCAGGAACACAAAGTTAGAAAATTATAATTTCATCCAATCACTGAGCAAAACACACCACAATTACAAACAAATTAATCACAAAAAACACATTAATAAGCAAGATAGACAGTAATATGCAGCACAGTTTCGACGCCATCTGTCTCTTGCAGCTGATTAGTAGCCGGAAAAGTCTTAACAGTAGCAAATCCCTTAGCATTTACATACTTTCCAGTACCAGCCATAACAGCAAGATGTGATTCCGAAACTCCCATTCTGTGAACACCAAAAAAGCTCAAGCTATCAGCGTAACTTCCGCTCTTAAACATCACAGTAAACGCCATCGTTTGGCTCAACCCGTCTTCCGAACTAGCAACGTAAAATCCTTGAGCTTTCCCGATTAAACCCGAATTCAGCTCGTGCCCTTCCGTCAATTCATCGTCGAATACGGTCAATGTACCGAACATCAGCTTCTGGAAACTAATTCCAGATCCTAATTGCTGCAGATTAATTGCTGGCAAACCGTAACCTCCGCCGATTATGTTGTTGCCGTTGTTGTTTTGATTAATAAAATTGGATGTTATACCGCTAAGGCCAGTAAGGAAAGGGATGTTGTTGTTGCTGATGATTCCGCTGTTGGCATTGTTAGTGGGGACGCCGTTGTCAACTGCTAAAACGGCACCGTTTGGCTTCGCGAACGGGACTTGACCGCTCACTGCGGGGTTTGTTACGATTCCGGTAACGGCTATAGCTGAAGGATTTGATCCTCCGAGAATATCGTGCATGAAGAAGGAAAATATATGATCATCATCAGCACCAGCACCAGCACCAACTCCACCGGCTACAGCAGCACCAGCTGCCGTAGCTGCAGGTGTTGCACCTGCTATATATAAAATAGAAGGCGTGAGAACTACTTTCCTTAGACTGTATTGAATAAATATTATGCAAATCTCCTTGACATAATTAAATATTTACTCTTTATGATAATTTAAGTTTTTAGATGATATGCTCACACAGTTCAATATATACCTGTAGTTCCAGTAGCTGCATCAGTCGCAGTTGCCCCTGAAACTAGTGCCTGATCGGTAGGATCAGGATTTTCTAGTGCTACGGTAGGGGTGACAACTTCCTCGTCAAGGATTCGACCTGCTGTAGCAAATGTTACTGTGAGAGCTAGAATGAGTAGTGATGAGACAATGGCTTTGAATTGAAAAGAGTTGGAATTTTGAATTGCCATAATTGGTTGAAGAAACTGATGGAATTTCGAATTTCTTGTTTGTGATATACTTTGAGAAATAATTTTCTGGAATGAAGTTGATGGATAATCAAGAGAGAATATATACATATATATGATTAAAATGGATCATTTGGTATATGAGAGGAGTTGATGAGATGGATTAGGTATAAACGTTTCCACCCTAAAAAGTGTATTAGTTGAACGGTTGCAATAACAATACTACAAAGTGTAAAAGCAAACACTGACAAAAAGAGTGTTTCTTTTTTTTAAAACTAAGTTGCATCTGTTTGCAGGGTCGACCATCCAGCTTGTTAGCCTAGTCAACTATTTGATAATGATATTAATTCACAAAGTCGGAATGGGGCAAATATTTGGTCCAAAATCCAAATAATATGTTAATTGGACCTAAAGTTATGTTACTTGAATCTTAATTAAGGAGCAGCCCGCTTCATGATATGCTTGATTACTCTGTCAATATATTACCACTTCATTTCTACTTGATATAGCGATTAATTAATATTCTAGTTTAACTTATGCGTTAAATTAATAATTAAAAAATTAATTTTACAGAGTTAAGTATCATATCTTAGTTTAAGGGCGGAATATAGTCTGATTGACACTTTTACTTATTCAAGTTTGACATCTAATTCCTTTACTCCACAAGATTTCATAAACACGTGAATCTATTTAAAATTAGTATTTTAAGTACCTCTAACCGTGGATCGAACATATGTGGCAACTTGATGGCTGAGTTGGACAAAATACATGTATTTTACGCATATGTGAATATAAAGATTTGACCAACAAATGGTTAAAATAATAAATAAATAATTTTAAAAAAAGGTAATTAAAACTTTTTTTAATGAAAAAAAAAACTTTTTTTCTCCCCTCCCCTATCCTCTTTACACAGAAATGTTTCATTTTTATAACTGAGATATGAAAATAACATATAAAAAATTTAAATATATCATTTACTTCTATTCTAATTTGTAAGTGGAGACCAATTTCTCCTAATGTGATCGTACCAATATTCTCGGTACATGTTTTTATTTGGCCTCATTTGGTTAATTTGCATAAACAAGATATTCACTAATTAATCATATATAAGTCCTCCACCTCCAAAGTTTTGCTAAATGTTACTACTATTAATTAATATTGAATCCAGTGTTTTACTTTTTTCAATATGATATAATTAATTTCATTATTTTAATATAATAATTATTTCAGAATTATTTAATATCTTAAGTTAAAATATGGAATAAAATTAATTTCAAGTCTTATCTCGTGGCTAAAATTAATAAAATTATTTTCATGACCGATTGGTTCATGTTTGATTCATAAGGATTAAAATTGAGCGTTGACTTAATTTTCTTTTTAACTCTTTATTTTTTTTTAAAGGCAACAATTTATTAGGGTATAACAAAATTCACATATTTTTCATAATAATACGTCCTAGTAATTAGTGAGTAATAAAAACTGTTGTAGAAGCAGTAAACGTTTATTTATTTAATATCTATAATACGACTTCTCAGATAAAAATTTAATCCTTTTTCATGTGATAGCTACATGAAAATTCTTCCTGATAATGATAGTAGGTAAAGTTTGAGCTCAAGAATTCCGCGCACACTAATACTCAATGAATCAATTCGAAGACGATGATTCATGAATCATACGAGGCAAATCAATTTGCGGTACTAAAAGGCACATCATATCATGGATTCTTGGAGCAGTTAGTCCAGGTCGTTCTGTCATATCAACTTCATTAAGAATTATATGTCCATCCGAATCCATTGCTTTCCACTCGAAACATTGAATCATAGTTGAAAGCACAACAGGTAACTCTCTCATGGCTAGAGGCATCCCAGGACAACCTCTTCTTCCAGTTCCAAAAGGCAATAATTCAAAGCAATGTCCTTTTGCATCTATTGGGCCTCCCTCTGATCTGGGCTCTAAAAATCTCTCGGGCCGAAACTCCATTGGGTTCTCCCAGTACTTTGGGTTTCTTCCGATGGACCAAATGTTCACAAACAATAGGGATCCACTAGGAATTTGATATCCTTCCACATTGCAATCTTCAATTGATTCTCTTATGATTAAAGGAATGGCTGGGTGTAGACGAAGTGTTTCGTTAATGATTGCTTGGATGTATGGAAGATTTGGGACGTCTAATTCTCCTACTATTCGTTGCTTTCCCACTACTTTATCAATCTCTTGTTGGGCTTTTTTGAGTACGCTTGGATTGTTGGTCAGCTCGGCCATGGCCCATTCTAGAGTAATTGCTGTTGTATCTGTTGCAGCAGTCAGGAAATCCTAGCCACAGAAAATTGTAAAAATTTTACGGGGTGTTCTATTTTTGTTGCCTAAGTAATATTTGTCGCAATCTTTTTTCACGAATATTCAGTATTAGAAAATTTTTAGATAATAATATATGCTTCTTTTTTGTTTTTTCAATTTTTACTTTCGCATTTAGATGCACTTGAAACTTTAGCTAATTTTAACATGTGTCTCACTCATGTATGATTAAGGGCAATTATAAATGAAAAATTAGAAAAATAAAACTAAATGAGTTTGTTGGATTTGTTGTTATCTGAAAAATTGATAATTGAATTTTCTTTTTATGATACATGAAACTTCCGTTTAAATTTAAAATTATTTGAAGTAGATTTGGGTATTGAGATTTAAAAAATAAAATTGTTATTTTCTTGGGAAAGTTTTTTAAACGCACACGCCTGGAACTTTAACTAATTTTAAAATATGTCCAGTCGAGTGTGACTAAAACTCATACATATTTTTTAAAAAATAAAATAATGACATAAGTTTATTTTCGAAAACGGATAAATTCATAAAAGAAAAAAGAAAAAAAAGCTTAAGATAGACATTAATTAAATAACAACTCCAAAAACAAATATTTATGCACTTTCGTCTTCATTCATTATATATATTTGGAGGAGAAATTATTTCCATTTTTTTTTCGGACAAATAATCATGTGCGAAATGATTTGCGCTCAAAACTGAGTTGAATTTGAAGCTAAGTGGGTAAGGTGGAAGGGCCAGAAAAGAGAACCAAGTAAAAAGATATTATTCATAAGCTTAGAGCCAGTCTATTTAATTTGAAGGTTAGGAGTTGGTTATGCCGAGTGACCATATGAAAACCTACGTGCTTATGGGTGTGAACGAAAAAAAAAAAATAAGTCTCTTAATTATTATTTAATATTATTTTAAAATTATTTTTATATAATTTAGATAAATATTATGAGAGAATAGAGGTTGTAAAATCAATCCATGCGATTATAATTTATCCAGTTTACTCAAGTTTGACCTGATAATTACCCGCTCATTTAGTAGCTCAACCCATTTCAGCTCAACTCATTTCAATGCCTCAAAATTTGGGCTGATATCTAGCCAAAATTGATTCATGACAAATATTTATCAAAATATGTTTTTATTTTATTTAATATGTTATATTTAGTCATAATAAAGAAAAATATTAATTTTATAAGTTATCAAAAGATTATAAAAGAACAAATAAAGTATTTAAAACTTAATTAAAGTTGGACAGGTTGGGTTATGATTCGCATTTTAGTGTATTTCAACTCAACCCGTTTCAGCCCAAGTAACTTTTGGGTTGATCAATAACCTGTCAATTTACTAACTAAGCCCATTTTAACCCGTCCAAATTTAGCCCAACCCGCCCATTTGCCACCTACAATGAGAGGTGGGAGTGGTGGGATAGAGCTACAAAAGGGTGGAGGTAATGAAAAAGTGTGTTGGAGGGTGGAGAGAACACATTCAATGTGAAATGTCATTTATAAAATTAATTTTTCCTTATTTTTACACAACTTATTTTTTCAATAAAAATATTTTTAACCAACAAAATATGAGAAAATCAAAAAATATTTTCTTTATCTAACACACCCTATATTGGCCATAAGTTAGACTTTCGCGAATAACAATACTTGTGGTAGTACATTCTTTATCTCAATTTATGGAATAAAATAATATGTTACACCCTTCGTTGACCCAATCTATGTAGCGGTTTACTCATGTTTTTCTGGGCACGAAATATAAAAAATAAAAAAATATTAAAATATATAATCATATTTAAAATAAGTTTGTAAATGTTTTTGCGACTCAAAATGAAATCATTTCACGAATGGGTAACAATATGCACATACATATAAACAGTAAATTAGTATAACTTACTAAGATCAATGCCTTTATGTGATCTTCAGTTATTTTCACCTCCGCTACTGTCTCTGTCTCACTCTCCATAATATCAAGCAACAAGTCCAGCAAGTCCTTTCCAATTTCCCCATCATCTTTTGATTCTAATTCCAATTTCCTCATATTTCTTGATCTTTTCCTTTCTGTTATAAACTTCTCAAGCAAAGCATCATATTTTCTATGAGTATTTCGTGCCCTCTTCTTTATCCCTTGAAAATCAAACCTCCCACCAAATCCTATAACATCAGCAACATCAAACATTCCAAAAATCTCCGTCACTTCTGGCACTACTTCTATGATCTCCTCAGAACACTGAGAGTGATAACTCATCATCATCCGACAAATTATATTGCTCGTCAATTTCAACAACTCCTCCGTCAAATTCACCGCGACCCCAGCTTCTGCTTTATTCATTAAAACATGTACGAATCTTCTTATTTCTAGTTCCCTAACGGGCCGAAAGTTGTTCAAATTATGCGCGCTCAACAGCTCGCTAGTGGTAATTTTCTTAATGAATTTCCAGTAGGATCCAACGGGCGAAAAGGCGAAAGACACATCGTACGTTAGTATTGCCACGGCGGGCGAAGAGTGGCGAGATGAAAAGACAAGTTCGTTGTTTTTAAGGAATTTTTTAGCTAGTTCAGGTGTGGAAATTACGAAACATAATTGACGTCCGACATAGAGTTGATATAATGGACCGTAACGACAATATAATTTGTGAAAACTACGATGAGTATTTGAACTTAGGAGATAGAGATGGCCGATTACGGGCAAAGCCAAAGGCGACGGCGGACGACGGCGGAGGTTATGGTGGTGTTTTTGTAATAATTTAGACAAAATGGGACGCAAAATGAGAATAGATAGGAATAAGAGGATCCCATAGGAAAATAATGTAATTGGTAGCGCCATTTTAGTCAATTGTAGATATTGACTACCTTGCTGTGCACGGTTACAGCAAAACCGCATGTATATATAGGGTTGGGCATGATATGGTATATACCAAATATCATACGTAATTTTGATATTATGGTATGTGGTATGGTATTTGGTATGATTTTAGAAATACTTTGGTATTTGATATGGTATTTGGTATTTATAAAAAAATATCGAAATATCGAATACACACCGAAGTATATAGGTACATATATAATTCATACATATTAATATTATAATACTAGAAAAAATATAAAATAGTATTGGTATAAAACTAGTTATTTAGACATTGAAACTTTGACTACTCTATCTTAATTGAAATATTTTTTTTTTGTATAATAGATTCAAGAAGGAAATTGGTTATACGTTTTTTTTAAATATATTTACAATGTAAGATGTTAGTATGATATAATCGTGATATTTTTTGAAAAGCTGAAGTCGTAATTCTCTATTGTATAAGGCTATAAGCATATATAAGTCGAAATCGAATAAACTATAGTTACCGACTTACCGTACCGCAAAATACCGAAACCGATCTTTAAAATACCAATCCATATTGAATTAATTTGATATGATAATAATATAATATTTTTAAAAATCAAATACTAAAATTACTATACCAAAATTTTAAATACCGTACCATATCATACTTTGCCCGCCCCTATGTATATATACTGCTTTAATTTGGTTCGTTAAGTATAGATCATTAATTGATGACTTTGATCTTTTTCTTTCCTTCTTTTCTTTTTTTATAGATAAATGCATCGATAAAAGACTTTTAATTTACTGGGTACGTACTCTTAAGATATTTTAATCAAGTTTGCATCTAATTTTTAATATATATATATATATATATATATATATATATATATATATATATAATGCTTGCTTAATATATATTTGTGTAAAAAATAATATTAGTACTCACTAATTACTATATACTCCCTGCACCACTTTTATCTTTACCTGTTCACATTCACTTTTTACTTATTCATTTTAGCATATATTAGAGAAAGATATTCTTTTTTTGTTTATGGTGAAATTCAGGAATTAATCTGCTTATTCCTGCTTATCAATGGTGAAATCATAGGAAGAGTAAATGAAATTCTCTGTTGTATTTCATAAAATGAAAAATTTTGTACAATTACAATAGTGACTATTGCTATATATACAAGCTAGCACCGACTAACTTGATGTGCCAACTGTCCACTACCTTCCACTAACCAACTAACTAATTGACAGTTGCGCAACGGCCCACTAACTACCTTTAACTAATCTACTAACTGCCCTGTGTTAACACTAACAAACTAACTAATTAACTCCAATGTCAATACTCCCCCTCAAGCTGGAGGGTGTAAAATGTTAAGCACTCCCAGCTTGCCCATCAGGTATGAATGTTGTGCCTTGCTTAGTCCTTTTGTCAACAAATCTGTCTGCTGATCCTCAGTTCCCACAAAGACTGCTTTGATGACTCTTTCCTTGATCTTATCTCGTATAAAATAGCAATCTATTTCAATGTGCTTTGTATGCTCATGAACAATAGGATTGGATGCAGTTTGTATTGTAGCTTTACTATCACTCAAGACTGTCACTGGTTGTGTTACTGTAACTCTTATCTCCTTAAACAAACCTATCTGCCAAACTCCTTGACACTATAGGTTGTTTCTTGGATTTCCAAAATATCAATGAGTTTCCAAACTTGACCAAATAATCAGATGTCCAATCAGAATCACACAAACATGTAAGTTCTTGGCTAGGTGATCAACTCATGAGAATTCCTTGTCCAAGTGCAGATTTCAAATATTTCACTACTCTGATGGTTGCCTCCCAGTGAGACTGCTTTGGCTTCTACATGAATTGGCTCACTGTTTGAACGGTCTGACTTACATCCGATCTAGTTATAGTTACATACAACAGCTTCCTCATCAACCTTTGATATGCATTAACATCTGCTAATAGAGTATCCTCACAACATCTTGTTTCTTCATCAAACTCTGTTTTAGTCAATTTGATATTAGTTTCCAATGGTGTTGGTGATGGTTTTGCTCCACTAAGCCCAACTTCTGAGATTAGTTCCAACACGTATTTCCTCTGATTTAGCAAACTACTAGTCTTGGATCTCAATATTTCTATCCCCAAAAATTACCTGAGCTCACCTAGATCCTTGATCTTAAACTTCTGATGTAATTTCTCCTTTGTTGACTTGATTAGAGAACTACTGCTTCCAGTAATCAGAAGATCATCAACATAGACTAAGATAATCACAAGCTCTCCATTTTCCTTCTTAGTAAATAAGGAATAGTCATGAGTACTTTGATCAAATCCAATGCTTTGCAATAACTTTGTCATCTTTATATTTCATTGCCTAGATACTTGTTTGAGACTATATAAAGATTTTAGCAGCCTGCATATCTTATGCTCCCCCTGACTTCTGAAACCTTCAGGTAACTCCATATACACCTCTTCATATAAATCACCTTGAAGGAAAGCATTAAAAACATCCATTTGGAAAAGTTGCCAGCCTTTAGAAGATGTAAGAGCAATAACAGACCTAATTGTGACCATCTTGGCCACAGGAGAAAATGTCTCATGATAATCCAGGCCCTCCTTTTGACTATATCTCTTTGCCACCAAAAGAGCCTTGAACCTTTCAACTTCACCATTTGCTTGAAATTTGATCTTGTAAACCCATTTTGGTCCCACAATATTTTTACCAGGAGGAAGATCAACAACTTACCATGTCTTATTGTCTTCAAGAGTCTGTATTTCTAGTTTCATTGCATCAACCCACCTTTCATCTTTAACAGCCTCTTAGAAAGTCTTTGGTTCAGTCAAAGAAGAGAAATTAGTGAGATAACATTGATATTGGACAAAAGTCTTCTCATAGGATAAGTACTTTGACAATGGATATTGACTAGCATGACAACTGAGTTTGGAATTAACAACATAATCTTTCATCCAGATTGGTTGCTTGGATGTTCTGATAGATCTTCTTCTACCAGCATGTTGCTCAGATGGATGATCTACTTCTGAGACATGTTCAGTAGCATCTGAAGAGCATAAATCATTGTTGGGAACAATTTCCTGATCTGCAACTCTCATAGAATCCCCTGATGACAGATCAGGTGCTGGCAAGGAAGGTGAAGAAGTCACAGTAGAAGGCTGCATAGACTCATCTTCAACAGAACCAGTGCATCATACTCATGCCAAAGTTCCTTCAATTTGGAGAAATAAGCTAAAACAGAACTGGTACCTTGCAATAGTGTCATGATCTCCTTGTGGAACTGCCATATCCTCACTCGATTCACTCTATCAAAGCTCTCCTTCAAATCCTCCCAAACGAGATGTGCATTTGAAACATACACAATTCCATTCAACAAATCTTCAGAAATTGTGTTCATGATCCACAAGAGAACAACAACATTACAGGTCTCCCACTGCTCATAAGGCTCATCTTTGTATGATTCCTTCGTGCATGTCCCATTCACGAATCCTAGCTTCCTTTTCCCTAACAATGCAATTCGCATGGATCTACTCCATAGGCCATAATTCTCTGATCCAGTGAGCTTTACCGGAGTCAAGACAACTCCTGTGCATCAGTTGAACCTAGGTAGAGAGGATGATTAACATCGATCTTAGCTCCTGTCATTGCTCAGCTTATACGAACAATTGCTCCAGTTTAATCTAAAACATTCAGATCAAAAAATAAATAACACGTGCATCTCCTTGGATCTAACGCTCTGATACCATGATGAAACTCAGGAATTAATCTGCTTATTCCTACTTATCAATTGTGAAATCATAGGAAGATTAAATGAAATTCTTTGTTGTATTTCATAAAATGAAAAACCTGTACAATTACAATAGTGACTACTGCTATATATACAAGCTAGCACCAACTAACTTGATGTGCCAGCTGTCCACCACCTTCCACTAACCAACTAACTAATTGCCAGTTGTGTAACAGCCCACTAGCTACCTTTAATTAATCTACTAACTGCCCCGTGTTAACATTAACAAACTAACTAATTAACTCCAATGTCAATAGTTTATATTCTTAATATTAGTTATTCATTTTTCAAAATAATTTTATAATTTCATTGAAATTATACACCAATTAGCCCTAGTTTGGACATGATTTGAAATTGAGGTTTTGTTTGAATATACAACTTGAATTTATTATGTTGTATTTTTTCTATAAATATAAAACTCCGATCACAGGTTGTGAAAAATTATCAAAAACATAATTTAATTCTTATTTTATCTGATATTTGAAAATAACTTAATTTGGAATATATTTTCTCATTAAATATTCCTCGGAAATAACTTATATATACACTGGAGTACTGTATTTCACAGAACAGTTGTAATTTTGATAGACAAAATTAGTAAAAATTACAGTTTATGGTGATTGATTCATTATCAATAAAAAGTATTTGTTGCCTACCAGTTTTAAATATTAAATTGGAATATCACATTATAGGGTAAAAGTTTCTTTAAAATCCTCCCGACTTCCAGAAGTTGGAGTAAAGTGTCACTTAAAACTTGTTAGCTATTATGTGAGGTTTGGCATAATCTACATTAGGTTGAAAAACAAAACGGCGTGGGACCAGTTTATATATACTATGGGGACCAAGACATTATTAAAAGAAAATAGCTAGATATATTAAAATTTTTGTTATGTGCGAAATTTAAAAATAAAAATCACGTGCTCAATATTTACGTGAACTTTATGAGTATGATTTATTAAATAATGTGTATTCTTACATCTTGTAAACCTTTTAACCATCAAAAAAATTCGATCCCTGGTATGTATAGAACAAGGTAAGTTTATCATGGTAACTTGATAAACTAGAAAATAATACATATGAACTATAATTTAATTATGATCAAGTGATAAATTTACTTTTATATAAATAATATGTCATGCAATTATTAATTTCTGAAAAATATTTTATTTCATACCAAATACACTCTTAAAATGAGTTTTATTATGAAAGAACCTGTTATAAATTTTCTCTCTTTATATAAAGGAAGGTATAGATAATGTGATGTGACATTTTTCTATGGCCTAAAATATTATTTATTTTTTTTGATATTTTTTCTAATTTATGTTTCATATTTAAAAACTCAAAAATCACTTTTAACTCTTTTAACTATGTTAAATATATTACATTAAAAGAATATACACACACGCTCACACACACTTTAATCTATCTTCTATATATTATAATTGTGATCTATAAAAAGATGATATGACATAGTTTTTTGGCAATGATACATCTTTTTTGACCTTTTTTCTCCATTTATTTTATGTCATATTAACAATTTATATCTTTTATATATTAACAACAATGCCATTATTTTGTGACTAAAATATCGACGATATAAATATTTTTAAACCAAACTATCAATGAAATATATTTTTTATTTAATTTCACATAATTTAAAAATATTTATAACCCATTTTTTCTTAATAAATAATTGATTCTATAATAAGTATTATATTTTAAAATATAATTAATAATGAGAACATGCCAAAGAATTGCAACTTGCCAAAAGTGGTCAAAATATTTTGACGGCCTTTTCAAGTTGGAGATGATTCTGGAGAGAGCTTCAAATGACTTTATTTGCTTTTTTTTTTTTTTGGCTTTTTCTTCTACAGTTTTTTCAATTTTTCACTATTTAGAATTATTCTAGTCCTCACTTTTAATTATAATAAATTTTATTGTACACGCTTCATTCGTATTTTTCATTTTAATAAAAAATAAGTTCATAAAAATATTATAAATAATATCTTTAAAATTTTTAGTTGTACAATAAAAATACTTAGAAAGAAAATTATAAATTTTAAATTAATAAATAATTATATTTAAAAATTTGATCTAACACAATAATTTCTTCAGTTTTATTTTAATATTTATTTCATTGAACTAAAGTATCATAAAAATTGCATTTGATTAATTTATTTAATTACATGAGCACTTAAATGCATGCATATTTATATTTCTGTTATGAAATAATAAAGAAAAAACAAGAATATTATAGAGAAAGAGAGAAGTTCTTATTTCTCTTGATGAGATGAAATACAATGAAGGAGAACCCCTCTATTTATAGGGATAATTTTTCCTAACTTTTCTCCAAAAAATAGACTTTCACAATGATATAAACACATGTATCTAGTACAATACAAATACCTTTATAGACATTCGCTACAACACAAATATGTTTATAACACTCCCCCTTGAATGTCTATTTGATAGATAATGTGTCTCGTTAAAACCTTACTAGAAAAAACCCAGTGGGAAAAAATCTAGTGAAGGAAAAAGAGTACACATATCTAATAATGCGCATTTTTGGCTGCCTCATTAAAAACCTTACAAGGAAAACCCAGTGGGATAAAACCTCGCAAAGGAACAAGAGTACAACGCGTATTAACTCCCCCTAATGAGAACATCCTTGAATCTTTGCATCCCGATCTGCTGCACCATCTTTTTGATAGTTGCAGTTGGTAGAGATTTGGTGAATAAATCGCCACATTGTCACTTGAACGAATCTATTGCACATTGATATCACCATTCTTTTGGAGCTCATGTGTGTAGAAAAACTTTGGCGAGATGTGCTTCGTTCTATCTCCTTTTATGAATCCTCCCTTTAGTTGTGTTATGCATGCAACATTATCTTCATACAAAATTGTGGGTACTTTGTCACATTTCAAATGACATTTTTCTCTACTGAGATGTATCATGGACCTTAACCAGACACATTCTGGGCTTGCTTCATGAATAGCTATTATCTCAGCATGATTTGATGAAGTAGCTACGAGAGACTTCTTTGTAGATCTCCAAGATATGACAGTACCTCCACATATGAACACGTAGCCAGTTTGAGATCGAGCTTTATGTGTGGGTCAGATAAATACCCAGCATCAGCATAACCAACAAGATCGGGACTTGCTAACAAATCCGAATGTTATACCTTGTAGTATTAGCAAGATATATTAGTGCATCAATCACACTAAGATACAGTATTTCAGGACCAAGGATTTCCTCATATAAGAATTATGAACAAGTTTAAAGAAACTTGTAAATGCTTCAGGCATTTCGAATCCTTCATGATTTTCGTACAAATTTTGTCAAGTGATAACATTAATTGGTATTTAAATGCGTGACATCTTCTAGTGTCTGGACTACAGGTCCAATAAGCTTTATGCTTATCAATACGCATCATTTCACTTGATAATTATTTCTACATCAACATGCTTTAATAGACTTAGAATTTAGATCCTCGCAATTTTTTACAATATTGCACACTATATTGTATCAAAAATATCGTCCACGATCAGTTCCAATGCGACATAACTTATTGAGATCTCTTCATTTTTCGTCATTTTCAGATACCTGAACCTTTGCCAAGATTTTATGAAGTGTTATGTCGTGGTGCTTTCTTAAAGCACTTGCCTCATTATTATGACCATCTTAATCAGTTGCTTCTCTCCTTCTTCAAGAAGTTCTATATTTGGAACTGTTTGGTCTATCACGCTTCAGGCGTCTCATAGACTCTGTCCTTCAAGGACTTTTCATTGGAGCATTTGCAACTGAATTATAAAATAGAGTTAGCAAATATATTTGGCAATTGATTTGCAATATTTTGCAAGTGAATTATCTATTGAACTTTAAGTTCACTTTTTCTTTTTTCCGAGGATCTAGATAATTCATCCCACACTCAATTTTCAGTTGCTAATCACTTCTCCCCCTAATGTTAGAAAAACTAACATTTACTCCCCAAGCTCATTTGGGGACCCATCTTTGTGCGTTGTGATGGGGCAATTGAATCCTATATCGCACATTCAAATTTTAGATGAAATTATTTGGTCCCTGACCCTGAACCAATTTGTGATAGGGGAACCTTGTTGGCTTGATGCATTTAAGTGTTGCTATATGTTAAATAAACATATCTCATACCAAATTTTATTTGAGAGTTTTATTCTCATAACCAATGATTTAGCTATAATTGGAGGCATACAATTTTTGCTAAACCAATATAGATATGAATCAACATTATCAACATGATTTTATAATTTGGAACTATGCTCTTAATTTAATAATTCGAGCAACAACCTTACAAAAAATCAATTTCAAGTTGATATCAAAATACCTGTGACCATTCCATAGATGCATCTATTAGCAAACGGTTCACATGGTAGGTGAATGGGCCCATATTCACCTTTTTATAAGTTCCAAAATTTCACGGAATATAATTTCAATCTTAGCTAATCAAGATCATTCTATCATGAGAACAAGCAACACAAGGAAATTCTTGAAGAATCTTTTATTTCTTCAACATATAGCCACGTGAATTCTCAATTATTTTTTCATCACATTTGAACCGGGATGGCTTACCGGTTATGCCAACTTATTTCAGCAAACTTCTAGTTTCACATACCCATATTTATGTACTACAAATAAACAAAAACCAGCGGGTAATCTTTTACATAAATATTTATAACCCGCTTCAATTGTAGTAGCATGAAGATATTAGATCTTTCCATAATTTATAGTCTCAATTTTTTTTTTCAATGTACTTGAAACTTATAAGTTTTCTTTTGAGACTTACTACAACAATTTCATTCCTTCAGGTAGTAATACATTAGCTCTTCCGGAGCTCTCAATTAATTTTATACTACTGTCACACCCCACCTTGGGGGGTACGACTGGCACCTGGTGCCCTACTAGGACCTGACTTGCTGGACTGTTAAGCCTGGGCACATCTGGTGCCTGGCTGGCTCTAACTCACATTTCTGGGAACAAAGGGCTATATAACGGCTGTAAACACAGCCCCCGGCCTATTGGCCTATAGCCTCCTGTACCTGTACTAACAGCTGACCAGAAACATGTCAATTCAGGGGAACCTATGCGGGCCGACAAAGGCCACCATGCTGTCTAGTTATCTGCAACTCAATCATAAAGCATAAAAGAAACTACGTGACCGACAAGGTCACCACTACTGACAACTATGGCTCCACACGACCATCACAATAGAAAGAAGGAATACTAAAAGATATACAACTGCACGGCCTCTCACGACCGGCTCATCTGACCACAAGGAATATATACAGACTGCAAGCCTCTAGGAATAGCAATAAAACTGATCGGGACAGGGCCCCGACCTACCCGTACTATACCACCAAAAGGAACTGAAATAGACCTCTGAAATTCAGCCTCCAGATGACAGGAGCTGAATACTCAACCGCTGATGGGGATCACGTGGTATCGCCTGCTCGTCTATGGGTACCTGCAGGCAAGTAATGCAGCGCCCCACTGGGCGTCAGTACCGCTGGTACTGAGTATGTAAAGCAAACTGAATACAGCTGAATACAACTAGTATAACTAGAAATTCTGAATAGCAGGAGATAACTGAATCTGTAAGAACTGAAGAGATATCTGAAATCAATAACATAACTGACGAAACTGGAATAAGAAGAACTAAATTAACTATCTGATGGTGTAGATCGTACCTGTTCTTAATCATATTGAAGGGAGTAGGAATCATACCTGGAGACGTATCATTTTACTACTAATCTGCTCGTATCTACTGTAATATAGCATAACATACATAACATAACATGGCATACACAACCTTACCCGGCCCCCATAAGCCGGGAGGTACAATCAACACAGAATCTATACCCCTACCCCGGTCATCCCATCTCCTATACTGGCTGTAAGCATCCTGCCGGTCCCCTGGGTATGCACTTGGGCTCGCTGAGCCCTTGACTATAACTGCATCTGAGTCCGGAGGACTCCTGAATCTGCACCCGGGCGTATCCGCTCGACTGGGGTGTGTAAGGGCCGATCAAGACACAAGTATGGGGAAAAACTGGCATCCCATCTTCGTCCCCTGGCGGGATGGCATGCCACTCCATAGAGTGACGTATCCTCGTCCTCTGGCGGACGAGTCGATACAGCTATTAACCCTGGGCGGTCATGGATGCTAGGTAATCCAACCCCAAATAATACAATGGTCTCAACTGATAATATTGTCTATGGATCTCACATGTTGAGGCTAATGGGGGTAAAGTATCATTTATATTACATGCTGGGCTAATGATAGTAATCTGTACGTATTTAATACGTGCTGAGGCAGGTAAAGATATATATATATATATATATATATATATATATATGAATATAGTCTCCTGCCGGCTGTACTAGGCAAATTCTATATAAGATAATGTTTCTACTAAAAACTCTGCTGTTTACTAAGTTTCGGTATACACTATATGTTGGACTAGTGATAGAAATAAGTACATACTTAATACATGCTGAGGCTGGAAGTACTACATATGTATGTGCGAATATAATCTTTCTACTGAACTACGATGTATACTGACTTTCTATAGTAACATGTTTTACTAATCCTGACCTGCTTTCTGAACTTCATTTTAGCCTGCTATTCTATTTCTGAAGTGCTTTACGGATACTGTACTACTTTGCGGGGTTTCAACTGAGTACAACCATATCCTGACATGGCATATCACATTGCATACTGAGTATACTGGGCAATCTCTAATACTTGCGTTAGAATCTGTATCATACTGATAGGTTTCATATACATTACAACCCAATATTGCTCACATCGTACCAATATTCATAATAACACAATACTCGACTTCTGAACATTCTACTGGTCCATAATTTATTACACTATACTGACATTACTTAACTTGCCGAAGGAAACTAACTTTACATACCTTCTCTTTGAATTATTCGTCCGTCGGACGAGGCTCGGCCGGTACTTCAACTATTTTCTCCCAACTGCATTCATAAATACGTCAATTAATACTAAATACAGCTGTATTGTAAAGAGCAACGTTATTTTCGATATAGTTTATAGCCTAAACTTAGGCTTATCGAAAGACGGTCAAAAACTCGCTATTTTTCAGCGGCCCAGAAGGGAGAAGTATTCACTTCTCAGCTAGGAACACATAGACATTAATTTAGAGCAATTCTACTTACTTTAGTTCGGTGCCTCGCCGATTCGTCGGCCGTATTTCGCGAAACTAATTCCGTAAAAATGCTCTGTGCTGCTAAATACTCGGGTATCTGGGATTAATTTGAGTTTGGGCGGCGTTTGGCAGCGTAATCGGACAAAAATATTTAATTTTCTTCGTCTTCCTCAACCCACTGCGTTTTCTGGAAATTTATTAAGTGATGAAATGACTTTAAACCGAAGTGGGGGCTTATATACTTGGGCCTGAACCTGGGCAACTTGTCACAGAGCCATCGCGGAGGGGCTCTGCCTCGGCTCCTTCCGCGATGGTTCGACAGGTTTCTCGTCTGATCTTTTTCCCGGGCCTTTCCCTAGCACGTATGGCCTTCAAATATGCTTAACCAACGTGCGAATAGGTCATCTAGGTGTCAGAAATTCTACGGGGTATAACATTCTCCCCCCCTTAAGAACATTCGTCCTCGAATGTATACTGTCATCTAGAGGACTACTTACTTTACTTTCTGGAAAAATTTCGGCAGAGTTTCCCCTGTAATATGGACTATTGCAAAAACATGAAACGCAGAAAAGTCCAATACAGGCACTGCACACAATATTCTAAGATTCACTGGACAACTAAATATCACTTCTTCTTTATCATTTACAAACATACAATCATAAGGTACTGTATAAGTAATGATACGGACATACCTGTCGTCTGACCAGGCCTGAAATAGGTGAGGGTATCTGATTTTCATGTCTTCTTCAGCCTCCCACGTCATTTCCTCCCGATTTCTGTTACGCCATAATAGTTTGACAGATGCAACATCTTTAGTCCTCAGCCTGCGAATCTGTCTGTCTAAGATAGCTACGAGAACCTCTTCATAAGCTAACTCTTCTGTGACCTGAACATCCTGAACTGGAACTACTGTAGAAGGGTCCCCTACGAACTTCCTTAACATAGAAACATGGAATACTGGGTGAACAGATGCTAATTCTGGAGGCAAGTTTAGCTCGTATGCCACGCGGCCTATTCTTCGCCGAATCTGATACGGCCCAATGAATCTTTGGGCTAAGCTTGCCTTTCTTGCCAAACCTCATTACCCCTTTCATCGGGGACACTTTCAAGTATACCCAGTCATTTACTGAAAATTCTAGATTTCTGCGCCGCCTATCTGCATAAGACTTCTGGCGGCTCTGAGCGGTCAGTAAACGTTCTCGGATAAGCTTTATCTTTTCCTCAGACTGCCGAACAATGTCTGGGCCAACTAATGCTGATTCTCCTGTTTCAGACCAGCCCACCGGCGATCTACATTTTTGCCTGTACAACGCCTCGAAAGGCGCCATCTGAATAGCTGAATGGTAGCTGTTGTTATAAGCAAATTCAATTAACGAGAGATGTTCATCCCAGCTACCCCCAAAATCTAACACACACGCTCGTAGCATATCTTCGAGCGTCTGAATCGTACGTTCCGCCTGCCCATCTGTTTAAGGATGAAATGCTGTGCTCAAATTAATCTGCGTCCCCAAACCTTTATGAAACGACTGCCAGAATCTAGCTGTAAACTGTGCTCCCCTATCTGAAATAATAGATACCGGCACTCCATGCAATTTAACTATTTCTCTGATATATAATTCGGCATAATCCTCAGCTGAAAAGGTAGCCCTTACTGGCAGGAAATGAGCTGATTTTGTCAGCCTGTCAACTATTACCCAAATGGAATCATTTCTGCGTCTAGTACAGGGTAATCCCGTTACAAAAATCCATGTTTATTACTTCCCATTTCCACATAGGTATCATTATCTCTTGAGTCAAACCACCTGGTTTCTGGTGCTCTGCTTTCACCTGCTGACAATTAGCACACCTAGATACAAATTCGGCTATCTCCGTTTTCATACCTGGCCACCAGTAAATGTCTCTGATGTCGTGGTACATTTTCGTCGCCCCTGGGTGAAGGGAATAGCAAGCGTAGTGTACCTCATGCATGATCTGCCCACGAAGGCCTGAGACATTCGGGACACAAAGGCGGCCCTTACAACGTAGCACATCATTCTCGGTTATCTGAAAATCTGGCTCCTTACCCTTCTGAACTCTATCTCTGAGCTGGACTAAATCGGGATCCTCATACTGTCGTCCTTTTACCTCTGTAACTAACGATGACACCGCAGAATTCTGAATTACTGCCCCATTATTTTCTGTTTCCACTACTCGAATGGCTAGATCAGCTAACTGATGAATTTCTTTAGCTAATTTCTGTTTCTTAGGTCGCAAATATGCCAAACTCCTCATTGACTTACGGCTCAGGGCATCTGCTACAACATTAGCTTTTCCGGGGTGGTATAGAATATTCACGTCATAATCTTTCAGCAGCTCCAACCAGCGGCGTTGCCGCAGATTCAGCTCCCTCTGGGTAAAAATATACTGTAAACTCTTATGATCTGTGTATATATCAACATGGACGCCGTACAGATAATGCCTCCACATTTTCAAGGCATGAATTACTGCGGCCAATTCCAGGTCATGGGTAGGGTAATTCTTTTCGTGTTTCCTCAGCTGTCTGGAAGCATATGCAATTACTCTACCATGCTGCATCAACACACAGCCCAGCCCGACACCTGACGCGTCGCAATAAACTGAATACCCTTCTGTGCCTTCCGGCAGTGCTAGTACTGGGGCGGAGGTTAATCTGTCTTTTAGTTCCTGAAAACTCTGCTCGCACGCCTCTGTCCACTGAAACTTTACTGCTTTCTGTGTCAATTTAGTTAAAGGTGCTGCAATAGTCGAGAATCCCTCAATGAACCTCCTATAATATCCTGCCAACCCCAGAAAGCTACGAACTTCCGTCGGAGTAGTAGGCCTAGGCCATGACTTAACTGCTTCTATCTTCTGCTTATCTACCTGTATACCCGCGTCTAAGACAGTATGCCCTAAAAAGGCCACTGAGTTAAGCCAGAATTCACACTTCGAAAACTTAGCATACAACTGGCGGTCCCTAAGAATCTGGAGCACTGTCCGTAAATGAGTCCGGTGATCTGCTTCAGAGCGAGAATACACCAGAATGTCATCAATGAATACTATCACGAACAAGTCCAGGAAAGGTCTGAAAATACTGTTCATCAGGTCCATGAAGACTGCTGGGGCATTCGTTAGCCCGAAGGACATAACTAGAAATTTAAAATGTCCATATCGGGTCCTGAATGTTGTCTTAGGAATATCTCTTTTACGTACTCGGACCTGGTGATATCCGGACCGCAAGTCAATCTTAGAAAAGTATCTGGCTCCCTGCAACTGATCAAATAAGTCATCAATTCTGGGGAGCGGATACTTGTTCTTTACTGTAACTTTGTTTAGCTGCCGATAATCTATGCACATTCGGAGCGAGCCATCTTTCTTTCTCACAAACAAGACTGGCGCACCCCACGGAGAAGTACTCGGCCTGATAAAACCTTTATCTAACAAGTCTTTCAACTGCTCCTTTAATTCTGTGAGTTTTGCAGGAGCCATACGATAAGGAGGTATTGATATTGGCTGAGTGCCTGGTAGCAAGTCAATAGCAAAGTCTATTTCCCTTTCTGGGGGAATACCAGGTAACTCATCAGGAAATACATCTGGGAATTCATTTACCACTGGGACAGACTGGAGTGTCGAAGATTCTTCTTGGACATCCTGAACTCTGACAAGATGGTAAATACACCCCTTAGATATCAACTTTCTCGCCTGAAGGTAGGAAATAAACCTACCTTTTGGCGTCACGGTGCTGCCCTTCCATTCCCGTACTGCTTCCCCCGGGAAGTGGAATCGGACCGTTTTGGTCCAACATTCAACATTGGCAAAGCATGGCACCAACCAGTCCATACCCATTATGGCATCGAAGTCTATCATTTCTAACTCGACCAGATCTACTGTGGTCTGACGGTCAACAATCTCTACTGTACACCCGCGGTAGATTCGGCTAGCTGTGATAGAGTCACCAACGGGCGTAGATACTAAAAAGGGCTGCTGTAATGATTCTGGTACAATACTAAACTTCTGTGCCACAAATGGAGTAATATAGGACAAAGTAGACCCTGGATCAATTAGCACATAAGCAGGGTGTGAGCAGATAGTTAGCATACCTGTCACAACATCAGGCGATGCTTCTGAATCTTGCCTCCCTGGTAAGGCATATGTGCGGCTTGGGCCCGCACCTGTACTGGAGGCCCCTGATCTGCCCCGACCCCTGCCTACCGAAACTAAGGGCCTGCGCCCAGCTGGGGATGCTGTAACTCGTGATCCTGCTGATGCCCTATCCTGTCTATCGCGGTCCTCTCGACCTCTGGCTGGGCAATCTTTCATCAAATGGCCTTCTTGGCCACAAATATAACATGCGGTGGAGCCATATCTGCATGCTCCAGAATGGCGTCGATTGCATATAGGGCAAAGTGGTAGGGTATACCTACTCTGCTCTGCCCTCCTCTGTGATGGTGAATCTGTCATCTGCGAGCCTCTACCAGTCCCTGACTGCCCCCTGCGGCTGAATCTACCCCCCTGTGACTGTGGCGGAGGCGGGGGCCTGGGCGGCCTGTCTGACATTCGGGGCCTGGGTCCTCCCCGTGCCTCTCTCTGTAACTCAACTGGCCTGTCCTTGCGACGCTGTTCCTGATTAACCCTTCTGGCCTCTCGTTGTCACTGTCTGATGCCCTCAATATTCTGGGCAAATGCCTGAATGCGAGCAATATCCATGTCCTCTCGCAGTGTAGCTGTAGTGCAAATCTCAACATATTCTGAATTCAACCCCGTAATAAGGCGATGCACTCTGGATGCCATAGTATCAACAACTAGTCTACCCGGGCCTGTCGAATCTCCCGCGGCAAATAATGATCCAGAAAGGCTCCTGAAAAGCTGGACCAGGTGGGAGGGGAAACATCTCTCCCTCGGGACCTCTCCCAGCTTTCATACCATAACACCGCAATATCCCGTAACCGGAATGCTGCCCACTCAACTGACTCGGTAGACGTGGCATGCATAACCCTGAAGATTCTCTGCATCTAATCCAGAAAATCCTGGGGGTCCTCTGTTCGGTCCGTGCCTGTGAATTGTGGGGGATTCAGGGCTAAGAACTCTCGGACCCTCGAACTACCGGGCCCTCCTGATGATTCTGCAATTGTAGATGGCATTGGCTGACGCTGAGCAGCCATCATCTGTGCTAACAGAACTATAGCATTCCTAACCTCCTGGTCAGAAGGAGTCAATATAGGGGCTGCTGAAGGTACTGTCGCCCCAAGTGGCTCCTGACGTGGTGGAGACTGTTGAGGAGGCTGGGATGATGCCTCTGTAGTGCCCTCTGATCGGGCTGTCTCCAAATGAGGGGGAGGCATCCTGCTGGTGCCTTCTCCTGCTGCAATGTCTAAGGTCCGACCTGTGATAGGATGCCGCTGGTCTGACATTATCTGTAACCAAAGAATATGGTAAGATTTTTAGGGACTCAACCCTATACTGTACCGCTCTACAGCACGACTTGAATAAGAAGAAAAGACAACCATCCTATCATGCCTCGCAGCCTCCTATCCATAGTATGTGGTGCACAACACATCCATGGACAGGACTCTACTTAGCACGGCTTGCAGACTCCCTGGGATACGACCTGCTCTGATACCAAGTTTGTCACACCCCACCTTGGGGGGTACGACTAGCACCTGGTGCCCTACTAGGACCTGACTTGCTGGACTGTTAAGCCTGGGCACATCTGGTGCCTGGCTGGCTCTAACTCACATTTCTGGGAACAAAGGGCTATATAACGGCTGTAAACACAGCCCCCGGCCTATTGGCCTATAGCCTCCTGTACCTGTACTAACAGCTGACCAGAAACATGTCAATTCAGGGGAACCTATGCGGGCCGACAAGGCCACCATGCTGTCTAGTTATCTGCAACTCAATCATAAAGCATAAAAGAAACTACGTGACCGGCAAGGTCACCACTACTGACAACTATGGCTCCACACGACCATCACAATAGAAAGAAGGAATACTAACAGCTATACAACTGCACGACCTCTCACGACCGGCTCATCTGACCACAAGGAATATATACAGACTGCAAGCCTCTAGGAATAGCAATAAAACTGATCGGGACAGGGCCCCGACCTACCCGTACTATACAACCAAAAGGAACTGAAATAGACCTCTGAAATTCAGCCTCCGGATGACAGGAGCTGAATACTCAACCGCTGATGGGGATCACGTGGTATCGCCTGCTCGTCTATGGGTACCTGCAGGCAAGTAATGCAGCGCCCCACTGGGCGTCAGTACCGCTGGTACTGAGTATGTAAAGCAAACTGAATACAGCTGAATACAACTAGTATAACTAGAAATTCTGAATAGCAGGAGATAACTGAATCTGTAAGAACTGAAGAGATATCTGAAATCAATAACATAACTGACGAAACTGGAATAAGAAGAACTAAATTAACTATCTGATGGTGTAGATCGTACCTGTTCTTAATCATATTGAAGGGAGTAGGAATCATACCTGGAGACGTATCATTTTACTACTAATCTGCTCGTATCTACTGTAATATAGCATAACATACATAACATAACATGGCATACACAACCTTACCCGGCCCCCATAAGCCGGGAGGTACAATCAACACAGAATCTATACCCCTACCCCGGTCATCCCATCTCCTATACTGGCTGTAAGCATCCTGCCGGTCCCCTGGGTATGCACTTGGGCTCGCTGAGCCCCTGACTATAACTGCATCTGAGTCCGGAGGACTCCTGAATCTGCACCCGGGCGTATCCGCTCGACTGGGGTGTGTAAGGGCCGATCAAGGCACAAGTATGGGGAAAAACTGGCATCCCATCTTCGTCCCCTGGCGGGACGGCATGCCACTCCGTAGAGTGACGTATCCTCGTCCTCTGGTGGATGAGTCGATACAGCTATTAACCCTGGGCGGTCATGGATGCTAGGTAATCCAACCCCAAACAATACAATGGTCTCAACTGATAATACTGTCTATGGATCTCACATGCTGAGGCTAATGGGGGTAAAGTATCATTTATATTACATGCTGGGCTAATGATAGTAATCTGTACGTATTTAATACGTGCTGAGGCAGGTAAAGATATATATATATATATGAATATAGTCTCCTGCCGGCTGTACTGGGCAAATGCTATATAAGATAATGTTTCTACTGAAAACTCTGCTGTTTACTAAGTTTCGGTATACACTATATGCTGGACTAGTGATAGAAATAAGTACATACTTAATACATGCTGAGGCTGGAAGTACTACATATGTATGTGCGAATATAATCTTTCTACTGAACTACGATGTATACTGACTTTCTATAGTAACATGTTTTACTAATCCTGACCTGCTTTCTGAACTTCATTTTAGCCTGCTATTCTATTTCTGAAGTGCTTTACGGATACTGTACTACTTTGCGGGGTTTCAACTGAGTACAACCATATCCTGACATGGCATATCACATTGCATACTGAGTATACTGGGCAATCTCTAATACTTGCGTTAGAATCTGTATCATACTGATAGGTTTCATATACATTACAACCCAATATTGCTCACATCGTACCAATATTCATAATAACGCAATACTCGACTTCTGAACATTCTACTGGTCCGTAATTTATTACACTATACTGACATTACTTAACTTGCCGAAGGAAACTAACTTTACATACCTTCTCTTTGAATTATTCGTCCGTCGGAGGAGGCTCGGCCGGTACTTCAACTATTTTCTCCCAACTGCATTCATAAATACGTCAATTAATACTAAATACAGCTATATTGTAAAGAGCAACGTTATTTTCGATATTATTTATAGCCTAAACTTAGGCTTATCGAAAGACGGTCAAAAACTCGCTATTTTTCAGCGGCCCAGAAGGGAGAAGTATTCACTTCTCAGCTAGGAACACATAGACATTAATTTAGAGCAATTCTACTTACTTTAGTTCGGTGGCTCGCCGATTCGTCGGCCGTATTTCGCGAAACTAATTCCGTAGAAATGCTCTCTGCTGCTAAATACTCGGGTATCTGGGATTAATTTGAGTTTGGGCGGCGTTTGGCAGCGTAATCGGACGAAAATATTTAATTTTCTTCGTCTTCCTCAACCCACTGCGTTTTCTGGAAATTTATTAAGTGATGAAATGACTTTAAACCGAAGTGGGGGCTTATATACTTGGGCCTGAACCTGGGCAACGTGTCACGGAGCCATCGCGGAGGCCTCACCTCCGTGACACGCTGCCATCGCGGAGGGGCTCTGCCTCGGCTCCTCCCGTGATGGTTCGATGGGTTTCTCGTCTGATCTTTTTCCCGGGCCTTTCCCTAGCACGTATGGCCTTCAAATATGCTTAACCAACGTGCGAATAGGTCGTCTAGGTGTCGGAAATTCTACGGGGTATAACAACTACCACATATTCAATCATATCAAAATAGTTTCTTCACATAGTTTCAACTTTGAAACAATTTTGAATGTTGATGAGCTATACTCATGAACAAACTTATAGTCTTGATGGATCCAATCATATCGTGCCTTTGGGTGGATGACCATCTTCAGGTGGTCATACCTTTCTTTTAGGCTATTCCACAAAACAAGTGGATCCTTAATCGTGAGATATTCAATTTTAAGAATTTCGTCAAGATGATGACGCAAGAATATCATAGCCTTAGCACGATCTTGATTTGATATTTTTTTTCACTTTTAATGGTGTCTCCAAGACCCATTGCATCCATATGGATTTTTGATGCTTTATTTTCACTTTTAATGGTGTCTCCAAGACCCATTGCATCCATATGGATTTTTGATGCTTTTGATTTCACTTCATGGATTAGATCTGTATTAGATCTATATTTGTAACATTTATCAAAAGTTCTCAATTTCTCATTCTTCAGGAATGGAACATGATCATCTAAATATGCCTCAACCACATAAGGTATGATAGCTTAAAACCTGTTTTAAGATATTGCTACTTCGGGAGCAAATCGAGGTATGCATAGATGATTTCTCTTACATATTTTCACAATATTGTTCTGTTGGAATAAATATATTTTAACAATATTGTTCTTCTAGAACAAATATATTTTTCACAATATTATTCTTCTGAAACAATTATGAGGCATGAATTGCCAAGTGAATCAATAAGTCGTTCCTCAAGTTCATATACAAAATCGATATTGTTATTAGTAAATACATAAATATCAAGAAATACTAACCTTCATCTTTCTAAGAAAACTTTGATTTTTCTTACCGCAGATCTTTCAAAGTGAGTGCTCAAGGCAGAGACTCGTACTGATAACGTGTTATGAAATAATAAAGAAAGAACAAGAATATTGTAGAAAAAGAGAGAAGGAGAGGAGTTCTTATTTTTTTTGATGGGATCAAATACAATGAAGGGGAACCCTTCTATTTATAGGGATAATTTCTCCTAACTTTTTTCTCCAAAAGATAGACTTTCACAACGATATAAACACATGTATCCAGTACAATACAAATATCTTTATAGACATTCACTACAACACAAATATGTTTATAACAATTTCATATTAATTATTATAAAATTTGTATTAATTCAATATTAATAAATTAACATTTACTATAAATATTTGCACTATGAAAAAATATTATAATACTAAGTTGTATTGCAGATTAGAATGTTACATGATCTTGGGCAAATTTATATGCCCAAGTGATACTCAAAGGTGTCATTTTAGCTTTGTTTATCTATCAATGTTTATACATTCTCATGTGATTGATAATAAAATGTGAATTTATACTAACCAACATGATTAGAGTTGTTTTGCAGGTGAAATATAATTTTGGGAAGCTAAAATGCGTGTTGGGAGAGATTGGGGTTGGACTCGGATGTCAACAAGGAAAAAATGTAAAATTTGACCTGTGCTGGAACAGCAACGTGTCACGGAAGCAGTGCTCCGCGATACACACCGTGTCACGGAGGCAGTGCTCCGCGATACACTCCATGACACGTTGCTTGTTATTTCGGAAAAATTCCCACTAGTATAAATAGAACACTTAGGTTCATTTTTCAATATTCTGACTTGGTGGAGCAAGAACGTGGGTTACAGGTAGTTGAGGGGACGAAATTATCAGGGTTTTTCTCTCTTTCCTTCTCCTTGTATTCAATTGCTTGTATCTTTAACCCTCATTTAACGATGTTTAATCCACAAATGAGTGGCTAATTCATCTTTTTGCTGAGGTTATGAACACTTGTAATGAAATGTGATCATTGATTCTTTGGTTTTTCATCTTTTCTTCCATGGTTGTTCTATTAATTCTTGTTCTTACTGCATTAATGTGTGGCCTACGTTAATGTACATCTAAAAAGTCCGGTTTCACTCGAGAGAGCAAGAAATTGGAAAGTTGTGAATTAATAGGATATGATCTTCTCTTAGTTTGGGAAAATTGAGAATTGATTTACTTTCAGGATAGAAATATACCTGAAAGTCGTATTAGTCAATTTAGGAACCGGGTTTGTATGGCTAGAACATGAATTGCATTTAATCACAGAAATGTAGGTGGATGGTTCATGATTCTTAAGTGGGGTTAAATACGAGAGTTTTAATCTCTTGGCAATAGTTCTTGGCTAGCAACCGGAGGAAAAGACGAACCAAATTATGTCGATAATTAATTTCATTACATGTTCGTTTAATCTAAGCATGCTCTCATTCATAGTTCAGACTCACATTAGATAGTTGTTTTAGATTTAGCATAAAAATTATAAATCAAAATATCAAACTTTTGGTTACACTGTTGTCTGCATTTCTATAATTAAAATATAGTACACTTGAGCAGATTGCACTTCATCCCAGTCCCTGTGGGATCGAAACTTGGCTTACTTAAGCCACTTTACTACTTGTTCGACCACGTGCACTTGCGTGTAGCTTTATACCCATATAACAAATAGACCGAACATTACACCCCGTAAATTCCCGGCATATAGATGGCCTATTCGCATGTTGGTTAAGAGTATTTGCAAGCCATACATGCTAGAAAAAGGCCCGGGGAAAGATCGGACAAGCGCCAGGTCGGCGCGTCGCAAGGAAAAATGCAACTTATAAATCGCATTCCCTGAATGCGATTTATAGTGTCTATTATATATAAGCCTCACTTCGGTTTATTCCTTTAACATATCATGATTTCCAGAAAAGTCGCGACAGAGAACAGAGGAAGACGTAAAGTATTGATAATTTCCTTTCGATTACACTGTCCAACGCGGTCCAAACTCAAATTAACCTTAGGTACCGAGGTATTTAGCAGCAGGGAGCATTCCTACGGATTTTGTTTCGCGAAATACGACCGACGAATCGTCGAGCTACCGGACTAAGGTAAGTAGAATTGCTCCAAACTAGTGTCTATGTGCTTCTAGCTGTAAAGTGAATACTTCTCCCTTCTGGACTTCTGAAAAATAGCAAGTTTTCGATCGTCTTTCGATAAGCCTAAGCTTAGGCTATAATTATATCGAAAGTGACGCCGTCCTTCAGAATAGTGTTGTATTTAGTACTAATTGACGTGTTTATGAATGCAGTTGGGAGATTTAGCTGGAATACTGACCGAGCCTCGTCCGACAGTCAGATAACTCGAGGTTAAGGTATTGTCGCGCCCCATTTTTCCCTCGCGGAAAAGCGGGACCCAACATGTGACAACTCTTAAGGGTTGAAAAAAGAGAGTCGCCACCTAACGGATTAAGGTGCGTTAGGACACCGTTCTAAGCTTATTTGTTACCTAAGTTACCAGAGTTCGGGTAAGGGCTTTAATTACCTCGAAAGGAAGGTGTTAGGAACCTTTCGAGGTCCACAAATGTGGTTCCCGGCCGTACTCATTAAATGGGGGTATCAACTAAATGACCAAATAAAGTCGGTGCGTTATTAAGCATAATAAAATACTAACATAAATACTAAATTAGCAAATTAAGAAGCTAACCCTAAAAGTGGGATCAGGTTTTTGACAAGGCTGAAAACGGGCCCAATCCGATATTACTCCCATCGATTCTATTTTAAAATCAAGATAGAATGAAGAGAATAATATATATATATATATATATATATATATATATATATATATATATATAATTTGAGAAAAATGCATTTTAAGAAAATCAGGAATATATATATATACATATATGTATTTTTAAACATTTTTATTTTTAATAAAAAGTATATCAATATTTCATAATAAGAGAAATTCTAAAGACTTTGAAAGCTTCTTTAAAAATGCGAAATTAGAAAAGATGGGAGTAACAAATTGCTTTGTATTTACAAAGCTGATATATGCTTCATATGACAAGTCAGCTATAGCCTGTCTGTTTCACCATCTCCCGTCTACCCGCCTAATTAATTATTAACCTAAAACATTCTATGTGAAGAAAAACTAGCGGCCTAACATTAGCCTACCCGTCCCAATCCTAATGTCCAAGAGGCGATGGAATACTAAATGGGATTTTAGGGTCTAAAATTACTAAGGCTTTAAAAAAAGTGATTAAACGAAATACAAACAAGTAGATAAATAAAACACTTAGCATAAAAGGTTCCAAATAGGCCTCTTCTAAACCTAAGAGTGTGATTTTTAAAGAGATGAAGTGAATCTTATAAACATAATCTCTAATGCAAATATGATGACTTTATATGTCAATTTGAAATAGATGCAAAATCGTAGATGAAAACAAAACTTAATGTAAAAGTAGAGTCAATTTCAAAACATATTCAGAAATGCAAATTAATGGAATGAAACGTAATACCAGCCTAAAAATGAGTGCAAAAAAATGTAGATTAATGAGAATAGAATAAAGGTATTGCCAGTTTAAAATAAGCAAATAATGTGATATTTAATCAAGAAGAATGATTTAAACAAATTAATATCTTAACTTAGATGCATGATTTCTATGTGTTTTTTAAGAGGAAAATTGATTTTAATCGTGACGAACAATGTTTAAGAAATTTAAACATAATACGTACTTTACAGTAAATTATTTAAAACCTATAGGCATGATTTCTATGTGAATTTTAATCCTATAGGCATGCTTTCTAAATATTAATATCCCTATGAGCACGATTTCTAGGTGAATCTATTAAATAAAAGATAAAGAAACATAATTCCCTTCCCCATGGCCCCCTTTTCACTATTATGAGTGTTTATTACACTTATTACAAGCTGACCAAAAAAATAAATAAATAAATAAATACAACATGTGAAAGAAAAATAATATTAAACTAATTTATGGTCTTCTCTTATCTCCACGACTTCCCAACGGATCCCGAAATAAATAATACCTGCTTAAAGATTAAGACGTACAATATGCATGCAAGGATACAAAAGAGTAGTGTGCCAACAAATAGTGGTGTTGCAATATGAATAACTTTAAAGATTAATATATTCCTAAAATTTAAAAGATGACAAACCAAATAAAATTGCATGTTTAAACATAGATTATGAACAGTACAAGTAATAAACAAAATATGCATAATCAAAGTGACTGACCAGTTAAGAAGCTTAAATTAATAGGAAAACAACGAACCGATAGCGTCACCCGAACCTCAACACATCAAGATCACAAGAATCTCATGGATTCCGAGCAATGCTTGTGTTGAGGCGAGTCGGAAGGAATATAGAATTTATCAAGGAAAGAAGAGAACAGAGGTATATTTAGGAACAGGGTAATTTTCAAGCTCTTAGATTATCCAAGGAATAGCAATGTTAGAATAAAAAAAATGATAAAAACATCTAATGTCTTGATATCATGATAAAGAATATGACCCCTGTCCCCCCTTGAAAGAATGAGAGGATTTGCTTATAAAGTTAATTAGTGAAAGAAAGTTAAAGGGAAGAGGGATATTCGGCTCAATCAATCACAAAATCCCTACCTAAATTAACGAGATCAAATCAAAAATCTCCAAATAAATAAACTTTGCATATTTAAACAAGTACCGGATTGGAAAGGGAGAACGAAAAAAATTCATAATAATATCTCTAACTATTCACATTAATACAAGAATATGAAGGGGATAACCAATTAATGATTCTTACCTTAATAAGGTCTCAATTAGCCATATATATATTAAATACTAGGCTGTCACATAATTAAATAAGTAAAGGAAAAGGAAACGAGCTATCTTGAATATCCAAACTTCCAAAAATATGAGTGCTAAAGAAAAGAAATCACAGTTTACCATGTATAGATAAATATTAGAGTTGTAACATAATTATTTAAGGAGATAATTGAAGGAGACCATAAATCATAATAGATTTTCATAAGTAGAACACTTCAATTTAGCATGTAATCCATCAAGATTTTGCCAAAATAAGCAACGAATTAAGCTGTCCAAATTTACTGTATTTTAAAATATTATCATCATATTATACTCAAAGAAAGGGAACAAATCATTCGAAATGGGTCAAAAAGGGGGAAGAAGATATTCACAAGAACTCAATCATAGAATTGTTTAGCATATATGAATCAATTGAGTGTAGAACTTGTTAAAATTTACCATAAATAGCATATAGTGAAGTTGTCTTAATCAATCAAGAAGAAAAGGGAAATGCAAGTCATAAGAGACTTTCTTTTAACTAAAGCAAGCCAATTTTATCCCAAAAATAGTCTTAAATTTATCAAATATAGAATAAAATTATAGATCGTCATGTTTAAGAAAGGATAAAGATTTCAAATTAACACGGTTAACATGTAATTCTATTACAATTCAAATTCTAAAGGGAAAAGATAACATCTTAACGAGAATATCAAGTATTAACTATCGAAGATTGGAGGCTACCACATACTTCAGTTCTTAATGGAGTATATCGATTAAATTATACAAAATATAGGAAAACGAGAAGTTGTCCCAAGATTAAAGAAATTTGTAAAAAAAATCATTTTTAGATACAAACGTCATTATGAAATAGTTCTTCACACAAAAGAGAGGCCAACAATCATTCAAGATTATCCTGAGTATGCCAAGAATAGACAAATGCTAATATTTTGAACAATACAGGCATGTGTTTATATCCAGAGTATGATCACAACGTAGATACCTAATTCGTGTATTAGGGTCAACATGAAAGTTAAAAGCTTTTCCACACAAGCAAGACATGAAACTCAAGTCAGACCAACAGGGAATTAAATAGAGACATAAAGATAACCAATCAAACGTAAAAAAAAGTAAATTAATCTCAATAGATCATGCCGAAAATGAATTCGTAATAAACCATCATATATCCGGTAACTGGGTTTGAATCTGGTTTGGAATTTCGACGGCTTGACGGCTGTTTTTTTTCCAGCATGGGTGAGAGGGAGAAAATGGTTAGAGAGAGGGTGACCGGTTGGGTTTTGTTGCCGGAAATTATGGAGGTATGGTGGTGGTGTTTTGGTGTTTCCGGCCGAGGTTGCATGTGGTCGTTGGTGATGAATTGTGGTGGTGGCTGGTGGTTTCACGGGTTGGAGAGGATGGAGGGTTTTCGGCGGAGATTAGTGACTGCTTTGTGATGGTGCGACGCCGGTGAGGGGAAAAAGATGACGGCGAGGAGAGAAGAAGGAAAAGGATGGCGGCGCCGGCTGTTTTTTCCGGCGCTGGTAGACAGTATGGAGAGGAAGGTCCGACTGGTGATGTTTCGCCGGTGTTTAGGGAGAAGACGACGGCAGCGTGAGGCTGTGGGAGAGGAGAGACGGTGGTGGTCGTTGTTTTCCGGCGTTAATGGAGGTTGTGCGGCGGAGGCTGCCGAATTCCGACGGAAATTATGGAGGTAAGGGGGTCCGACGATGGTGAGGGAGATAGGAGAGAGGGTGGCGGCTTGGAGGGAGAAAGGGAAGGAATGAAAAGAAAAATAGGGTTTGGGGGGTAGAATATTAGAAATAGGAAAATGGGTAGGGCTGATCTCATCCGTAGGATTAAGTTTGATGAACGGATAGGATTAAAAGTTAAAGATGGGTCGGTTATGGGTCAAGCGGGTCGTCCGGATTTGGACAAATGGGTTAGGTATTTATTTAGGCTAAAATTGAATTTAAATAGTAGCCAAAATTGATCAAAAGTGGCTAAAATTGACATAAATTGGATAGAAAGTGGCCAGATTCGAAATAAATTGAATGAATTGAATGGAAGGTGGCTAGAATTGAAATAAATTGAATGAAATTGAATTTGGCTGCTATTAAATTAATAAACATACTACTCTTTTAAATAATTTAGTAAAATAGATAATAAAATAGTTTAAATTATAAGGAAATCATATAAATATTATTATTAATAAATAAATCCTAAATCTAAGTATACTTATGTAAATATCATATTATTATATTTACGAATAAATTAATGACTAAAAATATAAAATCAAGTTATCAAATATTATAAAAATCATATTATTAACATAAATAATTTATAAATTCAAATAATATTATTAGTCTAATAAATTTGTAAAATTTAGTAAAATTAGGTAAATAATTTATTAAATAAAGAATATATTTCAAAATAAGGGCACATATTAATACGAAATATATTATATACAATATAATTATTCAATATCAAAACTTAAAGTTAATATAAGTCATATATATGTAACTTAAAATAATTTTCACAATATTATAGTAATAAATTACTTTATAAATACAAAAGTAAGTCAAATTTTTGCGTAAAATAAGTAAATAAATATATACCTATATAAACAGCATATTAAGGCGCAGGTAGGTCAAAATTGGGTGTCAACAGGTATGTAAAGTAGTTTCCTCGGCAAGTTAGAGGTTTTAGTCGTATAAATCATAGTAAACTCCGTAATTGAATTCTCGGAGTTGAACGCTGAGTATTGGGTAAGTTTAGAAAAAAAACTGGTTTGCGTTGTCGTATCGTATTCAGTCCGAAAGATAGCAAAGCATGCGCCAAAGGGCGAGTTAGCATTCCAAATTCAGTATTGCTTATTGTATGATTAGCAAGCATGTTTTAGAATAAAAAGATACAGATTTTCATAACAAAGTTAGTAAAGCAAAATCAGATAGACAGACAGTTCTGTGGCTACAGATTAGCCATTCAGACAGATGGTATCCCGGCTACATATTAGCCAAACAGTTAAATAAAGATTTCAGAATCAGTATAATCAGTAAAGAATCAATATAATACAAAAAGAGGTCAGAATAAGAAATCAGATTTCAGATAGTCTTTTTCAGTTATACATGCTTGCTATATATATATATATATATGTGCTATTTGTTTGTTGAGACTTGATGTGGCGTGAGGGCACCTTATTGAGCGTCCTCGCCGCCCCTAGGTTGGTAATCGTGTCACCCACTGAGCGGGTGGGTTTACGTTACTCCAAGGAGTGGCATGTCGTCCCCAGCTTGGACGAAGATGGCATGAAGCTTTCATCATAGCAGTCTGATCAGCATTACAGGTGCAGCTCCGGTTTCAGATAGCCCTGTTGAGTTGTGTCCAGGGAACCATACCCTATCTGTTACTGTCTGTACATTCAGTTATTATAGGTGTAGCTCCGGTTTCAGATAGCCCCGTTGAGTTTGTGTCCGGGGATCCAGACCCTATCTGTTACTATCTACAGAGGAGTCCTCCGGACCCAGACACGGTTGCTTATATCGGAGGCTATGGCCCGAGCCGGAGACCCAGGGGCCGATAGAGGAGCTCCGAAGTGAGTAGATGAGTGGAGTGACTTATTTTTGGTTGGTTTTGACCCGGGTAGGGGTATATAGATTGTTTGCTTGCTTGGTGCCATCCAGCTTATGGGGGTTGGTATTGGCTCTTACTTGCTACTTGCGTATTTATTTATATGTTATATACTAGCTACTAGACAGTAGGACGTCGCGTTTGCAGGTACGCCTCCGCTTTATCAATACAGAAAGCATGATTCAATTTTTACCAGTTCCTTCGTATTCAGTTATCTCCTGCCATACAAATTTGCTAGATATGTTATTTATATTCAGTTCTTTCAGCTATATTATTTCAGTTGCTTTGCATACTCAGTACCAGCGGTACTGACGCCCAGTGGGGCGCTGTATTACTTTCCTGCAGGTACTCATAGACGAGGAGGCGATCCCTCGTGATTCTATCCAGCTACTGAGTATTCAGCTCCTGTCATCCGGAGTCTGATTTTCAGAGGTGTAGCTCTTTTCCTTTTATGTACAGTACGGGTAGGTCGGGGCCCTGTCCCGATCATTTCTATTGTTACTCTTAGAGGCTTGCAGATTGTATATTATCTTCCCATGGTCAGTTGAGCCGGTCGTGTGAGGTCGTGCAGTTGTATAGCTGTTTAGTACTTCTGTTTCTTTTATGTTGGCCTTGTGAGGCCATAGCTTGACAGTAGTGGTGACCTTGCCGGTCACGTAGCTTTCTAGTATTCCCTTGTTTAAGTTTCAGATGACTAGACAGCATGGCGGCCTTGTCGGCCCGCATAGGTTCCTGATTATGAGTATGTTCTGGTCAGCTGTTATACAGGTACAGGTGGCTATAGGCCCAGGTGGCCGGAGGCTGTGTTTACAGCCGTTATATAGCCCTTTATTTCCAGGAACCTGAGATAGAGCTAGTCAGGCACTAGATGTGCCTCGGCCCACCAGTTAGTAGTCGGGGTCCTTCTAGAGCACCAGGTGCCAGTCATACCCCCAGGGCGGGGCGTGACATAGAACTTATAGTATAAGTTGTCGCGCCCCATTTTTCCCTCGCGGGTAAGCGGGATTCGATATGTGACAACTCTTAAGGGTGGAAAAGAAGAGTCGCCACCTAACGAATTTAAGGTGTGTTAGGGCACCGTTCTAAGCTAGTTTGTTACCTAAGTTACCAGAGTTCGGATAAGGGCTTTAATTACCTCGAAAGGAAGGTGTTAGGCACCTTTCGAGGTCCACAAAGGTGGTTCCCAACCGTACTCATTAAATGGGGAATTTATCTAAGTGATCAAATAAAATCGATGAATTATTAGGCCTAAATAAAATACTAACACAAGTACTAAATTAACAAATTATAAACCTAAAATTAAGAGTGGGATCAGGTTTTGACAAGGCTGAAAAAGGGCCCAATGCGATATTACTCCCTTCTATTCTATTTTTTAAAATCAAGATAGTTTGAAGATAATAACATATGTATATGTATAACTTTGAGTAAAATGCATTTTAGGAAAATCATGTATATGTATATGTATATATTCTAACAAAATTTTTTTTTGATGAAAGTATATTAATATTTCAACATAACAAGGATAATTTTGAAATATTTGAAAGCTTCTTAAAAAGGAATTTAGAAAAGATGGTAGTAATAAGTTGCTTTGTATTTACAAAGCTGATATGCGCTTCATGCGTGAAGTCAGCAATAGCCTGTCTGTTTCATCATCTCCCGTCTACCGACCTAATTATTTTAATTATTATTAAGCCTAAGTAGTCTAAATGAAAAAGACTAACGCCCTAATAAGTGTCTACCCGTCCCAATCCTAATGTCCAAGAGGTAATGGACTACTAAATGGGATCTTGGGTTCTAAAATTCTTAGGCTTTGTTAAAAGAGATTAATGTCAAACAAGTAAGTAAAATTCAAACAAACAATTAACATCAAGGGGGTTTCAAATAGGCCTCTTTATTAAATCCGCAATGGTGATCTCTATAGGCATGATATTTCTTACGACGGATCCTACATACATAATATCTAGTGAAAAAAAATTGTCACAGTTAAATAACTGGCATATAATGTAATGCTACTAGGTAAGCTAATAAATCCAAATTTGATCCTATAGGCATGATTTTTAAACATTAATATCCCTATTGACATGTTATCTAACGAGCATAGAATAAACTAATTAAATTCTTATGAACGTGATTTCTATATCTATATTTGTGTTAATCCTGTAAACGTGCTTTCTATATGATATTATTTTATGCAATAGTAAGAGCAGACTAAACCCCACCCCCCATAAACCCCTTTTCCACTACTATTATAGTCTTTTACAATTATTACAAAAATAACAAATAAATACAAATATTAAAATGGAATAAATGAATAAATAAATCCATAGTCCTTTGATCCCGAGCGACGCTTCGATGAATGAGATGATAGCTGCTTACAAGTTAGTACAATAATAGATATGAAACAATAATCTCATAGTCTCAACCACGTATTTAGTAAAATTATGTCAAAGGATATTAAACATATAATTATGATAAGAGAAAGAGCAATCAAAGAGAAATTAACGATGATGCAAATGTCATATAAAAAAAATAAACAAACTAACCGGCAAATGCCGAAATCGAACAGAAATTAACGGATTAAAATTAATAAATCACCTTGACTGATACCCGGTCCTCAACACATCAAGATCACAAGAAACTTAACGATTCCGAGCAATGCTTGTGTTGAGGTGGAGGAAGGATAAAAAATTTTAAGGAGCAGAGCAATATTATAAAATAAATAAATAAATTTTTATCTCTCCCTTTTTTTTTTCTCTCTCTCTTTTTTCTCTCCCTTTTTTCTCTCTCTTTTTTCTCTCTCTTTTTTCTCTCCCTCTTTTCTCTCTCTTTTTTCTCTCCCCTAAAGAAGAGGAGAAATGTCGTTTATATAGTTTCCCGTAAGAGCCGTTAAAGGCAAAAGAGAATTATTTTTTAAAATCACCCACGAGATTATTTTACTTTTAATTTAAAAGATGGACCTGTCAAAAAGTAAAGTTAGTCAAAAGTGAAAACACAATGGTTAAAGTAAGTAATGATTAAAGTAATGTAAAGAATCTTTACTTTTTCTTTTTAAAAGTAGACATGACAATTAATTGTAAAATGTTTATACCATTAATCAAGGCAAATAAAAATGAAACTCTCAATGGATAGAAAATTAATTAGCATTTAAAAATTAATATATGATAATTTTATCAAAATGAATTATTAATGTATTCATTAATCAGAGCAATCATATAATTAAGAATCAATAAGCACATCATCATGCTCCATAGTTAAAACATTCAAATATCTATTTAGCCAGGTAAAAAATGCAAAACTTAATGAACAAATAACATAAAAAAATGTAGCGAATCTGAAATTTTCTCACAAAACACAAACGTAAGAGACCTAAAATTAACACCCACAATTAATATATAAAATTAGACATTGGTTAATTTATAACAAGATTGAAATTAAAATTCACGTTTTTCAAGTATAACGATCTAGATTAATCTATGTAATTGCATGAACTTAAGATCTGAAAATATAAATTATTAATCAGCCCTGCAAATGAGAGAAGATTAGCAATTATGTGTAGATAGGATTAAAAATCATTATGTGTAATAACACATGGAACAATGAAGAAATAATGGACATATTCATACTTAGATGTATCCCAACTTCGGGTCGACGGTGATCAATAGCTTCACCGGCCGGACATGACGGATGAAGTGGTTTCGACCGGAGCAACGGCGAGAGGAGAGTAAATGCGGCGTCGGCCTTTTGTGGTTTTCCGGCGAGGTCGCGGCAGGTTGGTTGAAAAAAATGGAGGTTGTGGCGAAAGTGAGGAGGTGAGGCTGGCGGCAGAGAGGGAGATAGGCGGCGAAAATGGAGGTCCGGCGAGGTAAGAGAAGAGAGGGAAAAGGAAGAGAAGGGGAGAAGGAGGAGCAGTTGCCGCTCGTGGTGGCTGCCGGAGAAGAAGGCGACGAGGAGGAGGATTTGGTGCGGCGTTAATGGAGAGGGAGGTCGGCTGGACGTTGAATTCCGCCGGAAATTATGGGGGTTTTCCGGCGAGAAGAGGGAAAGAGGGAGGTCGGTGAAGAGAGGGAGGCCGGCGGCTGCTTAGAAGGGAGGAAAGGGGAAGATGAAAAATGAAAAAATGTCAATTAGGGTTTTGGGGGTAATTTAATTAAATAAGAAAAATATATAGGGTTTAACATAAGCCGTAGGATTAAAGATGATGGACGGTTGAGATTCAATTAATATGTTTGGGTCGGATTGATGGGTTATGGAGCGGGTCGCGGGTCGGTCAATTGGATAGATTCAATTAGGAATGAATTTAAATAATAGTCAAATTGAATTAAAAGTGGCTAAAATTGAAATGAATTTAATAGAAATGGCCAGATTTGAAATGAATTGAGATGAAATTGAATATTAAATGGCTATAATTTAAATAAATTGAATGAAATTGAATTTAGCTGCTATTAAATTAATAAACACACTATACTTTTAAATAATTTAGTAAATAGATAATAAAATAGTTTAAATTATAAGAAAATCATATAATATTATTATTAATAAATAAATTCTACATTTAAGTATACTTATGCAAATATCATATAATTAAAATATTACATTTATGAATAAATAAATGACTAAAGAAATAAAATTAAATTATCAAATATTATAAAAATTATATTATTTACATAAATATTTTATAAATTCGAGTAACATTGTCAGTCAAATAATTTTGTAAAACTTAGTAAAATTAGGTAAATAATTTATTAAATAAAGAATATATTTCAAAATAAGGGCGCATATTAAAACGAAATACATTATGTACGATGTAATTATTTAATATAAAAAATTTAAAAATAATATAAATCATATATATATAACTTGAAATAATTTTCGCGATATTATGATAATAAATTATTTTATAAATATAAAAAATAAGTCAAATTTTTGCGTAAAATAAATAAGCAAATATATACATATATAAGCAGCATATTTAGCGCAGGTCGGTCAAAATTGGGTGTCAACATAAGTTATTCAATTAAATGATTAGAACTTATGAAATAGTATTGTGATTTTCTTGTTTTGACATTGATGAATTGATATCATATCACAAATTCAATATTTCTTTGTAATTGGTCATTAAGAAATTGGTATGCCACCAAATTAAGAAAGACTCATCAAAATTAGTGAAAACAACCACTAATGCTTGCATTTGGGTAGGTTGTCTATATCTCACTTCTTGAGGTGCGACCCTATCCCAGGCCTAGATAACACGAGATGATTTGTGCAGACCACCTCTTTATTTCTATATTTTCATAAGTCGTAAATGTAAGGTTATTGTGCATTATAAGTATAATTTTATTCAACGTATAATTATTTTATTAAAAAATAAATTTAATCTTTTATGTTTCTAAATATTAATTTTCTTATATATTTTAAATAAGAAAGAATTCAATACATAAAATTATTTAATATTAAAATTCTAAATATTAGAAAAATAATTAAATGACTATTTTGTCAAGTGTAAACTCTATTTTAAAGGGATAAAAAGGTGACCAAGATTTTGCTACGAGGTTTGGTACTTTAAGTATTTAGTAATAACTTAATTTAAACCTTTCATTTTACCTTTATGAGACAACTCAATTTTTTTTTCTCTTAATCTATGTGTTTAATCAAATATATTCACATAAATTGTAACGGAAAAAATAATGTAGATTTAACTAAAGAGAGTGAATAGCAAGAACAATCGATTAATTGAAACAATTTAAAGTATGTTGTGTTTCTATATTTTCTCTCTTTCTTCGATTATACAACCTTTAAAAGAAAGAAAAAGAAGGAATTCAACATATTAATACAAAATGAAGTTACACTCTTTATTTTTTTTTTCTTGTACCGCGAGTTAAAAAATTGTGATGAATAATTAATTAGTTTAACGAAAAATGAATTCATATAATGTTAATAAAATTTTAAAGTGATGAATAAATAATTAGTTTAAATTATTAAATAATAGGACTTTTAATATACAAATCACATTCCACAAACACGATTTATAAATTATTGCAATAAGCACGGTTTATTATAAAACGATTATAAATTGTAGTATCGAAACACGATTTATAATTCACATTTGTCAAATACGATTTATAAATTGTATTTAGTAAACACGATTTACAATTGTATTCTAACAATCACTTTGATAAACACATTTGACAGACACGATTTATAATCGCATTCGACAAACACGATTAATAAATTGTATCAACAAACCCAATTTGTTCTCAATAAGGAAAGATTTAAGAAGCAAGATTTTAGTCTATTTTAAAATACTAAATATTAGGAATTCTTATATTTTAAAATAAGTAAAGGTTTAATAGTTATAACTTTAATTAATTTTAAAGTCCTAAATATTAGGATAATAATTAAGAAAAATAATAAATGACAATTTTATCTATTACGAAGTCTTTCAATAAAGAAAAAAAAATCAATTAATATTTCTAACGGCTTTCACACTTTTAATATAATATAGATTAGTATAAATAAGTTCCTCATAATTAACACCGAAGAAAATCAACATAAAATCAACCCTTCAATTTCTTTCTGAAACAAAAATTGTTAGCATAATATAAAATTATGATACTTTTAGTTATTAATACTATGTATTTTACCTTCTTCATGTATCACTTTAATAAGAATATATTGATATAAAATATCAAATACTTTATGTGGTTCTATAATAAGGAATCTGATAGCAAAAATTAAATCCAAGTAAAGTTGTTTTTTTTCCTTTCAATTGCTACGTACTATTATAACCATGCATGATTTATAAAATGATAATCTTAAGAGCAAGCCTATCAACATTTTATTGTACAAGGTAATCTTACCTTTAACCTTGTTTCTATATATGAACGAGCCAAAAAAAAATTAAAATTTTGATGTTGATGACATGTTATAAAATAATTTTTAAAAAAATATTATGGAGAAAGAGAGAAGAGAGAAAATTTGTTATTTCTCTTAGATCAATTACAACAAATAAGGCTGCGTATCGATCGGTTCGGTTCGATTTTGAAAGTTATCGGTTCTACTTATCGGCTATCGGTTTATAGATATGCTAAACTGTTAAAGAACCGTTAAGATATCAGTTAATTGGTTATTGGTTAATAGGTTATTAATCATTACCGGTTCGATTATCAGGTTAACCTCTAAGTTCTCACACAAAAAATCTCATAAGTCATAAGTATGTTTAATTAGCTAGAAACAAAATAGGTGAAAAGAGAAAGAACATACAGAACTAGCACAACTAAAGTAATCAACTTTAGTTTAGATTTAAATAACATCTCCTTCACCTTTCATCGACATCCGATTCATCTTCTTTCTAGAATACTTAATGTATTGAAGAATAAAATTATTATCGGATTATCGGTTCACCCGTTAAAAAAGTGGTCAAACCGATAATCGAACTAATAACCCAATAACTTATGACAGTAAACCGATAATCAAACCGTTAAACCAATAATTCGGATCATCAATCCAATAACTCAATTATCAGTTCGGATTATTGGTTTAACCATTAATTTGCACAACTCTAACAACGAGAGAGAATTTTTTATTTATAGGAAGAAACTAAATCTAACTTTTTTTAAAAAAAAATAAAATTTATCATAATAAATTTATAAACATTCAGCATAATAAAAATACATTTGTAACAATCGATTAGTTTTCCTCCTGCATTCTAGCTTGGTTAATTTGGATGTGCACGTGACTTGCACATGCTAACTCAATTACAGGCGTTTCCTTTGTAAACGGACACCTAATATTTAACGGCTAGTTTGCTCTCAATTGACCGCTTTCTCTACACACTCTCTCCCCGGCGAGAGAAAGTAGCTTTCTTTTTTCCTCTTTTTCCAATATTAATACCACGTTCTTGGTGATCAAAGTATCAATTTTCAGTAAAAAAAGAATTGATCACTCCATCTGTTTTACCAAAAGAAATTGTCTCAAAGTTCATCTCCAAGAATTCAAAATCCAATTGTGAATTTCGTCCTTAATATTGCTATTTTGAATCAGAATTTTGCATTTTCTTGCAATTTTCGGTAAGGGTTTTTGTGGGTTTATCGTAAGAATCAATGTGGAGGAATAACGAGAGTGACAATATGTCTCCGGCGTTGGGCTTCTTGACCCCACCGCCGAAATGGAGGTCGCCGGCGTCGGACAAGAACCAGAGGTGGCCAACTCATGCACAGAGTGCTAAAGCTGATCTTTTTCATGTCATTCACAAAGTTCCTGCTGGTGATTCTCCCTATGTCAGGGCCAAACATGTTCAAGTTAGTGCCTTTTCTACTTTCTTTTATTTTAACGCGCTGCATTGGCTTTTAGTTCTGTTTTCGATGATAATTTCTTGTTTGTGAGTCTTAATAATATTTTCGACTTCTTGTTATTTCTTCTTGGGGTTTTACATTAGTATTTGTTGGTAAAATACTACCACTATTGGTTGTGATTATAGATTCACATTATGGAAGATTATTGAGTCATATTAATGAAGATTTTATGGGCATTTTACATGAGCTATGCTATATGCATATGATAGCAATTAAGCAGATGCCTTTTTCCTGATATATACTGGATTTCAATTGGGTTAAGTGCTTAACTAGAACAGATCTTTATTTTGCTGAGTTAGTTTCACCTTCTTGACAAGAAATGTGTTCATTTCTGATTTTGGATAATAAGTTGTTACTAACCCACAAATGACAGTTAATTGACAAGGATCCAAGCAAGGCAGTATCTCTGTTCTGGTCTGCAATAAATTCAGGTGATCGAGTTGATAGTGCCCTGAAAGACATGGCAGTTGTAATGAAACAACTGGATCGTTCTGATGAGGCGATCGAAGCAATAAAGTCATTTCGACATCTTTGTCCCTCCGAGTCACAGGAGTCCATTGACAACATCTTGATTGAACTCTACAAGGTAAGAACTTATCATCTTTAAACTGATATATACGTGTATCTTACATTTGAATCTGCTTTAAGACTGGAGGGAATTAACAGTTCTGTGTTGAAGTTTACATTATTTTGAATTTGAATGTTGCTTAATGACATGTATATCTTGGTAATCTCTGCCTACACCTTTTGTTAGATCATATTGGCTAATATAGTTGTGACTGGTTATTGTAAAGAATAGTAGTTATCTGTCCTCCTGTTTAAGGCTTAATTCCGTCCAATTCGGCCAATATTTTTCCTGACCATTTCCTCATACCATTGGATAACATAGTGTTGTGACTGTTAGTGTAAAGAATATGTTATATGTCCTCCCGTTGAAGGCTTAATCCATTCGACTAACTACACATTTTTCTTGATTTATACAAAAGTGAATTAGATGTTAGTCACTGCAAAAGGTCATCTATAAGAATAGATACAATGGCATCTCTTTATAGACTTATCAAGAGTCAATATTTGGTATGCATACTCTAAAATTCGTGCAACTAAATAAATGAAAGAGGAAAATGAAGAAGAGAAGGAAGGAAACTGTGTTCAATAGGAACAGTTTTGTCTTAGAAAATATGAACAGGTAATCCGAAAGAAATTTTGAATTTTTGCAACACTTATATAGTGGTTTTGAACTCTTGCTAGGTCTTGCTCTCTCCATGCACTAATCATGAAAGAAAATTGTGTGAAAATCTAGCAACCTTTGTTGTCTACAGTATGAGGACGCTGCTCTAATGATTGTGTGAATCCTAGAGTACTCTTGTTTCTTTATCTCGCATCCATTTTGCTTATATTTGTTTATCTGTAATATGAGAATGCTGCTCTAATGATTGTGTGAATCCTAAAGTACTCTTGTTTGTTTACCTCTTGACTATTTTGCTTATATTTGGTTTTCTGCAGAGATCTGGTAGGCTCGAAGAAGAGATTGAATTACTTGAACTGAAATTGAAGAACATCGAAGAAGGCATAGCATTTGGTGGGAAGAAGACTAAGCTTGCTAGATCTCAAGGAAAAAAGGTTCAAATCACAATTGAAAAGGAGTACTCAAGGTGGTACCTGCAATTATTTTGTCTTCAACTTCAGCATTATTTCTTGCTTGTCTAACAGAAACAAATCCTTGAAAATTTCAAAATAAGTGCAGATTGTTGGGGAACTTGGCATGGTCACACATGCAACTGAATAACTTTAAATTGGCTGAGGAGTACTATAGGTAATAATCACCAACTAAAACAAATTGAGCACTTGGAGGGCTGTGGCTTTATTTGGAGCAAAATTGCTCACATGCGGAACTTATTTTAATGCAGGAAAGCACTCTCTCTCGAACCAGATAAGAACAAACAAAGCAATCTGGCAATCTGTTTGATGCACATGAACAAGATTGCAGAAGCCAGGTTTCTGCTTCAAAGCATAAAAGCTTCAGATAGAAGGCAGATGGATGACTCATGCACCAAATCCTTCGAGCGTGCCACTCAAATGCTAGCTGAGTTAGAATCTCATGGCACTCGGAATTTTAAGGAACAGGAGGAAGAGATACGTGAGGTAAGGATAGGATCGTCCACATCAGATGGACATAATAATCACAGGGAATACGAGAGGACACGTCCACCTCCATTCTCTGCTTCTGGACCTCCGAAGCACTTTTTTACACAACCAAGAAGACTTTCATGTTCACTCAATGACGGAAATTGTTTCACTAAGGACTCTGTTAGTGCCTGTAGTCGAAGATTGTTATTTGAGCAAACAGCAAATAATGAGAATGTGCAGTCAGTTGTGAACCATAATTTCAACAAGCTCATTTCTGCCAATGAGATGAGCAAAGGAGGGTCCCTCGTATGTGGACAAGTGTTCTCTAGGTCATGGAAAAATGACGCTAACATGAAAAGTGAATGTGATTTGCAGCCACTTTACTGCAAATGGAAAAACAGCTCTTCCGGAAATGATGGATCAGATAAAATTTCTCTAGAGTTGTCGAAGTCTCCCACAGAATCATTGGCTGATATTACAGGTGCAAGAAAATATCCTGAAGATGGGGATAAAGATTATTGGAGTTCCACTTTGACTTATAGAGATGTGGTGACATTAGAGGATACCACCCAACACTTGGAGAGCACAAACTTGAAACCTTTAGACTTGGCTGCATGTAATAGCAAGAAGAGTTGGGCTGATATGGTGGAAGAGGATGAAGTAGGTTTGCAATTCCGTGAAACTCCAAGCAAATATTCTGATGGAAATGAGAATGTCAATTCCAATATTATTAATCTTAGCCAAAGCATTGATACATTGTGTCTGAGTGAAGGATATCATACACAACCTGGACGAGAAGCGAGGCGTTCCTTGTGCTTTGATCAGAATGACAGAACAGAAAATTGTTCATCTAAATTTCAGGGGAAAGAGCTTAAGTTCGGAAGCTTGAACTCCTTGCCACCTATAGGAGACATTGCTAATCAAACTCCAGTCAAGTTGATGCGCAGGAACAGATTGCAAGTATTCAGAGATATTACTCCTGAAAGTCCTAAACCTTGAACTATTGTCATGTACATAAATAAATAGTAGTCATACTCTAAATGGAAACGTTTTGCATGATGCTGTAGGTTTTGTGTACTTGCTGCCGAATCTTATGATCGTTTGATGACTGCTGAACATTATTGCCTAGCCTTAAGAAACATGTGTTGACATTAATACCTTCATTTGACATTAATACCTTCACATATTGTCCCCAAAAAATTTATTTTTTGGCCAAAGGATATTTAAAAGGTAAAAGTACTTGTGAAGATGAATTTATTTTTTGGCCAAAGGATAATTAAAAGGTACTAGTTTATTAGTCATCATATAATTTGAAAACATATATGGAGCAAGTATTATTACAGAGAATGAGATTTGTGATTTGAACTTTGTGGGTTCAAACTTTTAAGGTGCTTAACATTGAACTCGTTATATCTTAAAAGTTATGGATTCGCATCTATTGTTTATTACAATTTTAGTGGATTTTTACACATAAGTTTATACTACGCAACGAAAATATTGGGTTCATCTGAATCCGGTGTTTTGAAGCTACGTCCGCCCCTGGCAAGTAACATTACATAATCTCTCAACAACCAGTTCTTCATTAGCTCTTCTTGTCAAAACTGGAAAAAAATCATAGATCGATTAAGAGGTTTAATTAAGCTAAACAAATGCTAATATTCCTTTTAGAATGTCCAAACAAAGAAGGAGGTCCAACATTTCTCGAACAAATTAAGCAAAGTTGTTAGCTTAGCCGCCCAAAATAATTTAACTAGTAGAAGATAAGATAGCAATAATAAGAAGGTCCAAAACTTAATTAATTACTTACTTATAAGTATAATTATCAGAAGATATGATAAATTAATGATTTAAATGGTGCATTTGGTTTGTTAAATAAAAAGAGCTAATTTTTCTTTTATCAAGTGGTAAAGCACCAAGTCCACTATTATGCACCTACTCAATACTTCTATTATTGTACTTAACAGCTCATTGGCCCTCAGTTTTTAATTGATTCAAATTGGAATGCATCTTAGACTCTTCATACCAAATTTAAAAAAAATATGGTTGATCAAGACAACAAAAATTACTTTTGATTATCACATCATAATTACAAGTCACTACTTTCTTGATCCTTTTGAACAAAATTAAACTTGTGGCAGTCCTTTTCTCGGCGGAAACTCTCTTCTCTCCGTTCCTCGTTCATTTTATTTGTTATATATATTTTTTCACATTTATTAAGAAAATATTAACTAAAAGATAATTTGACTAAATTATTCTTATTAACTCTTTGATTTTAATTTTATACTATTTCTTTTTTCACCATATTAATAGCTTTCCACATTTATTGAGTACGAATAAAGGTGAAAATAAATAATTAATTATATTTAAATTTTTTAAAATGATAATTATTTTAAATGAATTACTTTTAGTAAACACACATTAAAATGAACCGGAGGGAGTACTATACATTTTATAATTAATTAACTCAGTATATTCTCTTACTTTTATTTTTCAAAATATTCGGTCCAACCAAATTGGCCATTAATCTCCTTTTGCAATTAAGGATGAAAAGCTGTTTTTTCTTAATTGTACAAAATTACAGTAAGAGATTAGAACCTTATAGAAGAAAATGTTAGAGTTGTCTCATATTGATGTCACTCTATTGATAAGAAGTCATATTTGGTGTAATCAGATTGATCTTAAAAGCTTAATTAATAATCATGATTAATCTACAAATTAATCTCTATTGAACACAAATGATATGTTGATTAAGTGATGCTGGTAACAATGAACAATTTAATGATCTTTAGCTGAGTACTATATGGTTGTCTCCATCATAGATTCCATCGTCGGCAAAATGGTCGGTTCGACCAACAATCATTTTGATGGACCCTAATTATCACTTTCCTTATTTTTGGTCGGCAATACTTTTCCTACTCCTCATTTAGTATAAATTTTGTGCATTAATAATTGTAATTTTTCATTTTGTTATTTTATCAGGTTAAATTGACTTATAATAATAAGTAATTTTTTATATTTAATTTAATATACGATACAGTAAATTCTTATAACCAATTAAATTACATCTATATTAGACATGCTTTACACCATTAGTATATAGCATTCTAATGCCACGTGTCAGCACCCAAACAAATTGGAGGCAAGCCTAAGAGACAATGACAGGTGGCTTCCAACCCAAAGGGTGTTCTCTTATTAGTCCACTATATATTTAAGTGGCACTAACTAGCTAGAAAATAATCAACACAGCCTCACAAATAGAGCTTTCCTTCTTCCTCAAAGAAAAAATAAAATACTAGTAATAATAATTTAGAGAAGAAAAGATAATGCCGATTTCAAGAATTTCCCTCGGAAATTTAGCAGAGGCCAGCCAGCCTGATGCTCTCAAGGCTGCAACAGCGGAGTTCATTTCCATGCTCATATTCGTTTTTGCGGGCTCAGGCTCTGGCATGGCTTTCAGTAAGTCCGAGTTTAATTAAAAGACATCAATAATATATAAAGAATTTTTATATTTTCAATATTGAGAATTTTGAGACTAATATTGGTGCTCTTCACAGGTAAACTAACGAATGGTGGAGCAGCGACGCCAGCAGGACTGATTTCGGCATCCATAGCACATGCCTTTGCCCTTTTTGTGGCAGTTTCAGTTGGAGCAAATATTTCTGGAGGTCACGTAAATCCAGCTGTCACGTTTGGTGCTTTTGTGGGAGGTCACATTACACTTTTCAGAAGTGTCTTGTATTGGATTGCACAATTACTTGGATCTGTCGTGGCTTGTGTGCTCCTCAAGTTTTCTACTGGAGGATTGGTAAAGCCACCCACTTTCCTCTTCATGCGATAGACTTTTTACTAAAAATCAAACATAACGTTGTGAATTTTTCTAGAATGTAAATATTTTAATCAAATTTGTGGGAAAAAATGATGCAGGAAACATCAGCATTTGCACTCTCAAGTGGAGTGACACCATGGAACGCAGTTGTTTTCGAGATAGTAATGACCTTTGGCCTTGTTTACACTGTCTACGCGACCGCAGTTGACCCCAAGAAGGGCAACTTGGGAATTATTGCTCCAATTGCAATTGGTTTCATCGTGGGTGCCAATATCTTGGCTGGTGGTGCCTTTGACGGTGCATCAATGAACCCAGCCGTGTCTTTTGGTCCAGCAGTGGTTAGCTGGACCTGGAACAACCACTGGGTCTACTGGCTCGGCCCATTTGTAGGTGCTGCTATTGCTGCTCTAGTATACGAAATCATCTTTATTGGCCCAAACACTCACGAGGAGCTCCCTACCACTGATTACTAATGATGAATTTCCACTTTTACTTTTCTCTAAAACCAAACGTTGCATAATCAATGTCTTAACGTTAATTGTCGTTGTTTTCCTGTTATCCATGTTGTCTTTCAAAACTTGGTAAAGTTTCTTGGCTTTTTCTTAATTGTAAAATCGTGGGGACAAAAAGAACATGAGATGCAAGTGTGGAGTTGACTTTCCTTTGATGCTTGCTTAGATTAACTATAATTATTATTTGTTAATTGCAGACAAAATAACGTTAACAACTTGCTAATTAAATCATCAGGAAGGAGTGCAAATATATATACTCCTTGCAATTAACTTTAGTATATACTTTAAAACGGGTATAAGTTACATATACAGCCAGTATTACAAGTATATATAAGTTAAATAACTTGATTATATAAATTTGACTCAAATTGTTCAAAGTTATAAAACACCAAAGCAATAGAGATGGATATTCATTAGTTTGCCCCCCAAGGAATTTTTACTATATAGATAGAAAGTTATAAAAAGGCTATGTATAACCAAACTTCTGGAGTTATAGTAGGCCTGTACATGTCAATTATAGTTTGAAAACTAGGATTTTATTATTTGATATAAAATCTTCTCCAGGTTTATGTCTATTTTTATCTCTATTTATACACCTCCAGCAGTAGGTAACAAACAGTAGTCTTGCTAATATTGACACTCAGGGGCGGAGGTCGTAGTGGGTCATCCGAATCTCTTTAGTCGAAAAATTATATTATATATATATGATCAAAATATTTTTTATATGTATATATAATAGATGTTGATCCTCCTTAGCTTTTTCATGTGTTTACTTCTTCTTTTATAAAAATTATGATTTCGCCCCTAGATACTCTGCATTAAGTCTCCCTACTGATTGAATTCAGCAGTGGCAAATTGGACGATTTGATTAATTTAAATGAGTTAAAATAAATGAAATTATTAAATGCGTCATTGCACAATCCTGTCCCAAAATTAGTTGGCTAAAAGTCCTAACTCAACCCCCAACTCTTTCCAAATTTTATTTTCTTATATTTGGTTAATTAACAAATAAAATTAGTGGAAAATTCTTCCCTTCTTTATTATAGTCATATACTTGTAAGTTTTAACATATTAAACCAAAAAAAAAAGTTTTTAAATATTCTAATAAAAAAGTTTATGGGTTAATTTGGACTATTTTGTTACCTTAACCTGCCTAATTTTTAGATGGTAGAATTGGATATATCAAAATAAATTAAATTAATAAATGAGCAGATTATTTACCCATCTAGATTTGAACGGATTGAGTTGTTCATGTTTTCATCGGCTTATTTAAGCATCTCCAATATCAAATATGATACGATAATCTAAAAAATAGAGTAACAATATTTATAATTGGTTAAATTGCAGCAAAAATTCTTGTGTTATATAAAACTTAAACTCATGCAATTACTAGCTAGCCTTAAGTTATGGCAGCCCTGATTGTCCAAAGACTCGAGTAAGAATAGTGACAAAGTAATGTGGACATTTGACCCTTCAGGCACCCATTAGTATTTAGTAGGGGGCCATATTTTCCCACTTGTTAATTGTTTGATGTGCTTCATTTCTTATAGCGTTTTAGCAAGAGTGTACATTTATCCGGGCATTATATTTATACCTACCTCTTTCTTCAGGGCAATGATTACTATCGAACTATTTTGTCTCCTCACTTAATTTGTCTTCTCTTTGGTAGCGGTGTGATAAAAGATAGTTCGATGTACTAACGTATTATGTATTTATATAAGAGTTAAAAAAAAATAAGTTATGCTCCAAAAAGTATATAAGAAAAAGGCATGAGTACTGCTCTGAATTAAGATTTTGTATTTTCAATTATATTTTTTTTAAGGGGTCATATTACGTCCCTGAACTATTTTAAAGTGGAATATATATATCCTTAAGTGTTGAGGTGGCAAATAGAGTGTGCTCGCTCTCTTGGAGGCGTGTGAGAGACCAAAAATATAAACACGTGTCGTTTTTTAATTGAACACTTTTTAATTAATTAGTACACATAAGTAATTAAGATTAAAAATTAAACTAATATCTTTTAAATTATTTTCCTTTCTTTCTTTGTGAAATATAATCAAATTTTATTTATTAATTTTTCTTTTTTAACTTAATTGGTGCTACTAAAAAAAAAATTAAATTGAATTTAGATTATCTTTAAAAATTATTAATTTATTATGAAAATTATAATTTGCAAATGTAGTGGTATTCCTATAATATTACTATCAACATATAGACGTACTATATCCTAAAATAACTAATTTAAATTTTTTTAAATAAATTTTCTATTAATATTATTATCAACACTGATCAAATTTATTTCTTTTTAAAAGTAATTAGTGCTACTAAATACAAAGTCAATGGTAACATAATGTTATTAGTTAAGATTTTATAGAAAATGAAATATGTATAAATTGAAAAAATATATTTATTTTTTTAAAAATCAAACTAATAATTTAAATACTAAAAACAAATTGAACCCTAACATTTTTAAAAACTAAAATTTTCAAAAAATATCTTGTTAAAACTAATTCAACTACTAAATTTGGCATCGGAATAAAAAATAATCTGAAGAAATGAAAAGTCAACAATAACATCAATTATTAAAAAGGAAAAAATAATAAAATTTGACTTATTCACAAAAAAGGAAAGAAAAATAATTTAAAAATATCTATTTAAGTTTTTAATGTTAATTAATTGTGTGTACTAATTAATTATAAAGTATTTAATTAATTATAAAATAATATATGCCATATTAATTAGATTTTAAGTTATTTTTCCTTTCACATACCTTCAAGAGAGTGAACACATTCTCTTTATCACCTCAACCTTTAAGGGGGTATATATTCCATTTTAAAATAGTTCAAGAGGGTAATTAATAGGACCCACTAAAAGAAAAGATGCGTAATTAAAAATATGGTCATAGTCCATGGGGTTACTTATGCCTTTTCCCAAGTATATATAATGTAGGTAATTTATTTTAACTGAAGCATTAATAATTAATTTTACTATTGGAACCTATAATTGTTTATTCTTAAAATAGTACAGTCGAATTTATACACATAATTACATAATATGCGGGTTTAATCAGTGGTGAATTTATATGTAAATTATGGGACACGTGAATTCGTGGTCTCTCCATAAAATTAGATATTTTATGTATAGAGAATGCTAAATGGTGCACTTGTATAAGGTTGAGTTGTTAACCTTGAGTACTTGGATTCAAATCTCACTCTTTTTTTTTTTTAGTAATGTACTCACTATTTAGAAATTTTAGATTCGCCCCTGACTTTAATTGACCAAATGTAAGAAGATAATTTTATAAGAAATGCACAGTAAATTGGGGAAACAGATAAGTAAGCGTGCCATATGAATCAAAATATAAAATTGAATTAGCCTGAGCTTTGAGGAAGTTGACTGACAACAACATCAGAAATAGTGATATTGGGCACTGAAAATACAAGAACTTGTTAACTTTATATACTTTAGTGTAATAAAAGTGTAAGAATGATATACATATTTGTGTAACAAAGTGAAGGAGCTAGCTACGTTTTGCGCCCTTCTGGAACCTGTAAAAATATCTAACAAGAAAAAGTTTTGAGTCCATTTCTTTTGCTTAGAATATTTGTTCATTATTGGAGATCATGTAAGTGCTACACGCTTGCATCCTTATGAAATCCCATAAAGCAAAAGAAATTTATAAGAAAAGTACTTATTGTTTGATAGCGGTACATTTTAGTAGTTTAATTGGTTGATTTTAATAGTGGTTTTGTCAGAAATTTGATATAGTGTATGTAAAATTAAATATATACTTATAATACTTAACATTTAACCTCTCCACACCACATAAATTTCCGGCGAAGTGTGTGCACTGGACCCTTCACCTAAGATGGCTCCGTCCATGATTAACTACTTGAACTTTCACCTTATTGGTGAGGATTCGATTTCTTACCTTGTATTTCTCGCCCTCGTTTTACCTTACTCTAACCCTGTACAACAAAAAAGAATTAAAAAAAATTATTTGATAGCTTGATTGAGTACTTAAAAATAAATAAAAAGTAAATATAATGGGATAAGGCGTTGAATAATGAAACACTTGTTTATTTTATAAGAGAAGTGTTCTTAAAGGTAATGTTTTACAAAATATCTTTAAATTTGCAAATGACTTTTCAGTCAATTCAAAATGGGTAATCATCAGATGTCACGTAATACAGTTGAAATAAACATTAAACTCATCAGTTGAAAAGCCAACAATATGTTTAATCATTTAAGTGATCATGATCTTTGACAAACACAGATATAATTTTGCAATTATTCATAAAATTAATTTTTGAACATATAATCAACAGATAATAGTATAAATATTGATATGTCAAAAACTAAATACTAAGAGTCCATTTGCATTGGCTGAATTAAATTTGAAAATAATTGATAAGTGGTGCAAACAATTACCTTTTCGTGTTGAAATTGTTTTTGGTCATCAGTAGATACGTATTTGAATTGAAATGCTGAAATTAATGATAATAAGTAGTTGAAAATTAAATCAGAAGGAGAATAACAAAGGACAAAAATGAAATGGAGATGAAGTTAGAAGTCTATTTTGGGAGGAGTACTATTTTGATGTTATTTAATAAATTATAAAAGGCCAAATATATAGCTTCTTAAATTTTTTTTTATTTTTTATTTTGACCCTTTATCTTAGTTTTATTTTATTTTAATTTTTTAACTCTATCTTTTATATTTTATTTAAACACAAAAATATTATTCGGTGTAAATTATTCAACGCGTATTGATAAATATTTTTAAAATCGTACGAAATATTCAATTAAATAATGTCACATATTTTTTATTTTTAATTTATATCATCTAAGTCATCTGGGTTCAACCACAAATACATGCTTTCTAATTTTTTAACTCGCTCCAACATGGGTAAAATAAAATTTTTGATTCATTACTAATAATACTAATAAAAAAATACTAATTCAGCAGACTCTTTGAATTGTCAATGATTTAAAAAAAAGAAACTAGTGGAATTTAAGAAAATTGGCGTACGTTCGCCAATTATTTCCCTGCAGAAATTATAAAAAGAAAATTATTATTTTTTAAAAAAATTAACAAATGTTCGTCAATTTTTTTTAAAATAAAAACTAATAAACGTCTGTCGATTTTTAAAATGAAAAATTATAATTGAAGAGTATAAATAAAAATAATAAAAATATAAAAAATAATATTTTTTATTTAAATGAAACATAAAAAAAAATTAAAAACTTAAAATGAAACAAGATTGAGATAAAGTCTTAAAAATAAAAAATAGAACAAATTTGAAGAATTATTTATGTATTTGGCCAATTACAAAATACTCATATTTAATTATCTTATATATTTAATCAAACATGATCTAATCCAATTTTTAGCAACGGTCCACAATTATAGGTGTGGGATAAATTATTGGAACACTATGATTGGAGCACATAGTCTCTTACTTTTCTTTTTTTTTATTGTTTATTTCTTACTACTCAAATTTGATTAATAGTCAAAACTTTTAAAATTAGTTTATTTTAAAAAAAATATATATTTTTAAAAAGTATTTTTAATACGAAATTATTTGGTCAATAAATTTTAAAAATATTTTTGAACGATAAAATATTTTTAAGTATATTTTTTCAAAAGTGCTTTATAAAAAATACTTATAAGAAAATACTTTTTTTTAGCTTCTAGAAATCAAACACGTCATGTTGAAAAAATAAACACTTTTAATCTTTCAAATAACTTGGTCAAACAAACTACATGGAAACTTATCGATTCCATTCAATTTATGGGAACTTAGTAAAGTTTCCTTTCATATGAATGTCCATGAATTATTGATAACTATGGTGCGTGCGCGGTATGTTGCTTCATGAATTCAATGTCTTGAATTATTTTCTGTCTGATTAAATATTTAGGCAAGAACTTTAATTTTATCAGACATCCCTGAAATTAGCTTTGAAACAGTTAGATAGGTATGAGACGATAACAAGAAATATTCTTAGTAAGATCTTTTTAAGTGGTGTCCAGTTAAATTTGTACACATCTTGACTATTTCACCGCTACCTATATATCCTACCATCATATGTATCGAGTTACACTGCCCAAGAATTACAGGCGCACACAAATCACCTGATATTTTTTTTGCCTCCTCTGTTCCCACTTTCTTGGCCACTAGCTAGAGTTCACAACCCTTGAATCTCAAAGTTTAGTATTTTTTGCCTCCGTTAAATTTGAATCTAAGACCTCATTGTCCTACTCCTTCGCACTTTTTTGTTTTAAACCTCTAGGACATACCATAGTCTCTAATGTCGAATGGTTTGTATATGGAATTACAACTACAAGTATGAAATGCTCATAAGAAAAGGTAAACAAAAACAGAAGAAAGTTGAAGTAGTTGTAGTTCATATGGAAATTAAAGATGTTCATAAGATACAACATGTTTTGAGTAGGCACACAGAAAGACTAATTATATATATATACTCTATATACAAGAGTGGTCGCTAAATATCATCTCACAAACTCTGCAAGAAACAAATTACTTGTCCTCCAAAATTAGCCAGTAAAAAATGAGAAATCTTGATTATTGTCAAGGTAATAGTGATCAGTAGTCGTCATCCATAGTGAATCTGGACAATAATAATAATCCCCTGTAGTTGATGGTAAATTATTATTGTTCCTAGTTTCAATTTCTTGTGATGATTCAACTTCTTTCCAGATTTCATCCATGGAGTAGACCATCATCATGTTCTGATCCCCTTCATATGTTTCATTTTGATGTCCAGAAACTTGCAAGAACTCGACGCAATTGTTTCTTTCTTCGTCCATAGCAGGAGGACTATTGGCAGAGGAAGAGGAACAATTGGAGAAGCTGCAGGATGAAGATGGAGAAATAGAAGCCTTATTAGTATTATTCTTCCTCTCATCTTGAGCCTGTTTCCTCACGTGGGTTCTCCAGTAATTCTTGATTTCATTATCAGTTCGCCCCGGTAATTTTCCAGCTATTTTTGACCATCTGCGCTTGACGCATTCAGGAATTAGCTATGAATTTCATCGTTAAATTGCTTGTAGCTAATAGATTTTTTTGGAATAATCTGTTGCTAAATAAAATTACCTACAGAATTTAATGAGTAATGAACCAGTAGAAAATATTGAGAACTTCTAATTAATAGTAGTACTTTTAGTTCATTTGTTTGTGCATTACAACATTGGGCTTATATAGAACAACATATAACACAACTTGCTTGAAATTGAAAGGTGGTTGTTACTATTATTGTTTGCAATTAGAAGGAAACTAAAATAAATCATATGAATAATTGAAAGGATATATACCAAATAATGAAGAGAGAAATTGACATTAAAATACAAACCTATTTCCATATTTGGAGTGGAGTTGAAGAACAAGACGTTCTTCTTGAGGGGTCATCTTGCCTCGTTTGAGACTAGGATTCAAGTAATTAACCCATCGTAATCTGCAACTCTTTCCACTTCTTCTCAAACCTATAAATAAATTAATAACAAGGAACGGAACGCAGAAGAAGAAGAAGAAGGAGGAAGGGTTATTAAACTAGCTTGCTTCATTCACTAAATATGTCCAAAACTAAGCCTATATATACCTATTTTATTTTTCTCTCCCACCAACCAACCTTCAAACCTGAAACTTTCGCCAGAAAATCCCAGCGACGATCACCAAACATCTTCACATAAAATACTAGCTGGAGATCTTCTTGTTCAATCCATGGACCTTTTCTCATTTCCTCTTGCACCATTTTTTTTTTTAAAAAAAAAGATAAAAAATTCTCTCACTAGCTAGAATTTTTTTTTTTTGGTGAGTGACTTGTTGGTGATTGATACTAGTGTAGACAAGTGATATTTATACTGGGAATAATTGGGTTGAAGAGGGGTTTGTCCTAATTTTCTTGGTGTTATTATATTTTGGAATATGTGTGTCTATAATTAATAAGTGGTCTTGGATGGGAGTGCTCATTTTAATTTAGTGGCAGAAAAACCCAATGTTGGCATATGATGTAAGCCATTAACTTTGGGGAGGACCCAAATGATGATGATGATAAATCTAGATAAGAGGTTGATATGTTGATGTGATGTAACTTTTATTAATTCTTTCATAAGTTGCTGGCCATTTCAGAGTTATTAAATTCTTTTTTGGAATTTATCTTATTTTATCTCTATCTCTAGGAAAATAATTATCATATATTCTACTTCTTTTGTTTTATTTTATATGCCAATGTTTAAATATTATTTATGAAGTTTAAGAAGAAAAAAATATGAATTTTAAGTCTAAGTTTTATTCAATATCAAAAGCTAGTTTTACGTGATGAAGAATCGTTCAACATATAAAAATTTAAAAATCAAATAATTAATTTATCGCCCATAAATGTGAATTACTCACTTCACGCATGTTCAGAATTAAATATTCAAAACATGTAGAATATAAAAATCAGCCAACATCATATAAACCAAGAATGAATGGACCTAGACAAATAATATGACGAAAAATAAATAAATATTAAATTTAATTAAATTCAAAAAATTAATTCATCAAAGGGAGAATTAGCCAAAACAATATTAGAAAGATGAAATAACCCATGACCTATCAAATGTGACCTTCAAGAGGGATAAAATTGAATGTTCAAGAGTTCCAAAAACGTAAAAAGATATTAATTCTTTTTAGAGCAGATTGTGTCCAAATATTGAGAACGGATGAAGAGGAAATAAGTGTGTCCAATGACCACTATAATGCAAACAATTAAATCTATTCAATTACTCCCTCGATTTTAAAATAAATAGTGTTTTAAATGAAATTTCTTTTCATTTAAATAAGGGGTAAAATTAAAAAATCATTGATTTTATTAATGTCTTCTTGATAATGTGAAACATCACTTATTTCGAAACAAAATGAAAAGACAAAAAGCATCACTTATTTTGAAATCGAAAAGAGTAGTAACAAGCTTGTCTTGTAATTTAAGAAGTAATTAAGTATTTTATTAGAGTCGTTTGATAAAAGCGCTTGTCGTTACATTTCTTCAACATTATTTACAAAGCCGGCCTTTGTAGAAACTCGCCACATATCTCATGTGTTAGTGTCTCTTGACCACAGCAAAGGCCATATATATCAGAATAATAACATGGGTCATTTGCACAGTTGCTCCTGTTTTGTGTTGTTGGTTAATTTTTTATTTTTTTTTGCGATGTATAAGTTTATATTTTTACATCATAATATCTCACAGGTTATGTCTCACGCTCTTAAAGAATTTATGCCCAACTCAATTATTAGATGTAAAAATAAAAAATTAAAGACAAACACGTTTAGAAAGACAAATCGTGCCTAAACTGTAATAATACGCGTTACGGAGTTTAATTAGCCTTTAGCTCCGGCTACAGTCGCACTGATTAGTTAATTAACGCCTAATTTGAATTATATATGTCGTTTAATTTTTTTTAGAGATAGTTTATTACTCCTTACCCTTTAGTTCTACGGAAGCGAGATACTTGATTGAACACGACGTTTAAAAAATAAAAATCTTATGATACATAACGTAATTATATACATAGATGTACATAGTAAAAGTGTCTTCACTACCAACAATTAAGAAATGACAAGTCTATCGTGGCGATCGATTTGAGTCGTCGCTTGGAAAAACTGTTCTTCTGTAGCGATCTTTTGGTTCGAAAAATGACTTCGACTCGGGCAGATCTAATGGCCTGCGTAATATTAAGGAATTTATTAAATATTTGACTGTGAACTCATTTGTTATTATAATATTAATAATAAAAATTTATAAACTTCAAATCTTAAATTCACTTCTGATTAGAGTCACGTTTATTGATCTTTGGTGATTATTTTTTGTAGCTTCTGTACAAAAAGTCTATTTCTTGTACTAGTTTGCATGGGGACAAAAAGTATACTGTGCTAAAGTTCCTGGCGTTTGCGTGTATGATGGCAGACACCCTTCTCTTCATGTATATAACTTACCACTTTGTCTATTGTTTTCCTGTTTTGTAAAAATGCACTTGCTAAGGACGTAAATTCTACCAAAAGGATGCTAATTTTTTATGGAAATTTCCGGCCAAATTCATTTAAATTGGCTCATGGATAGTGTTTTTAATAGTTTTTTCATCGAAAATTAGCAATTTTCTAATAGCATAACCTACCTGCTTTTGATTTTATGCAATTCTTAATTAACTGTATAGAGAAGATTTCAATTCTTAATTAACTGTACAGAGAAGATTTCCTCCAGCTTGGTAATCTAGTCTTGACACTACTATAGGGAGCTTATCCTTATTGCAATGTCATGTAAAGCTACGTAACTTTTTACGCCTTAATTTTTTTTTAGAAGGTAAGGTCAGTATAGCCTGGATGATTGTTCAATATCCAAATCATGCCCAAAAGTTTGTGTTTTCCTCCGTTTCTACTCTCTCTGTTCTTTTTTACTTGCTAGAATAAAGTTTACATACCATTTTAGAAAAAAATATTAAGGTTGCAATTTGATTAATATAACTCTATTAATTAAGTGCAGACACGGATCCAGCATTTAAACTTTATGGGTTCAATCTTAAATATTTAGCATTGAACCTATTGTATTTTTAAAATTATGGGTGTATATCTATTATTAATTTCAAATTTACTAATTTTTTATACATAAATTTATCCCCGTGTTAAAAGTTATGGCTTCAATTGAACCCACACGTTTGGAGCTACATATGCCTCTGATTAAGTGACTAATATAACCCTATTGATTGATAAGTACTTTTTGGAAACGTACAAAATAATCATTCTTTTCGCATTCTAAAGTTGAAAAAAATAATTAATTATTTCTTGAATTTTGAAACTAACAACTATTTTTGATATACCTAGCGCTAGCAACGCTAAAAAGGAACGGAAGGAGTATATATCTTCCATTATTATTCCGTTGATAATTCATGATCAAATTCAATCTGATATAGATATCTATCAAAATCCAAGAGTTATAAGTAGTATTTAGCTTCTTTTTTTTTTTTTTTTTTGTGTGTGTGTGTGTAGTGTTATCCTCCAAAGTATTGGGCAAATTTACTTGAAATGTAGCAACAATTATCTTGTCCTAACAACATTATTTAATGAAGATATGCAAGTAATGCAAGTCATTTTCATCTTCTACGCGTCAAAGTTTCTTTACTTTATGAACTTATTAGCAGCCTCTACCTATTTAATATACAGAGACCAAACTTGGTTACGTTAGACATATTAGACAACTCCACTAACAACACGCCATATGAAAATAGATTAGTATTTGAAATTGGATATATAATTTATGGATGCTTTTTAATTTTCGGGTTGTTGTTTTTAAATTTTTGACTTTATTTACTTTATAGACAACAATTTTAAATTTAACAAGTCTTCTTCATGCCTCAATAGTTTTTCCATGAGTAATTAAACGAGAGTCAAAAATTCAAGATCATTCATTTTTAAAATCATTAAATATAATTTCTATCATATAGGATGTTAAATGGATAGATCATTACCATGTCCGAAGATTATTTAAGCTAATGGTTCATAACCTAAATAACTCAAATCATTACCAAACTTTAATTCATTATCATTTTTTATATAATTTATTTAATTGCTTAATATAATTTTTTTTTCTTTGTTACAACTCTCTCTCTATATATATATATATAATATATCTAACAAAATAAATTTAAAATATTGACAAACTTTTTATCTATGAATTTGAATTATATATTTGCTCTAAGTTTTAAATAAATTAAATTAAACAGATTAAAATAATTTAAATTAACAAATAAGTGATTTATTAATCTGTTCAAATTTAGACGGGTTGAGAAGGTCACGTGTGCCATTTTACCAGATTACATTTTCTGATATGAATATTTTTTGGTTTTTCGGGTTGGTGCCGGAGTAAGTACTGTATCGATCACCGGAGAGGCACAGTCAAAAGAAGCAAATGAAAGCAGCAGTGCCTTTTTCGAAGGAAGAAATCATATATTCTCTTATTATATAAGAGCGAGTTAGCAGGTATCTCCTGGTTAATATATGTCCACTTAATTCAAAAAATATATATTTCATGTAAGTATGTGGATCGAGATAATTTAATAATTTTACACATTTTAAAATATAATAATTTTCTAAACTTATAGGTATTACTTATTTTTTTCTAATAAAATATTATATTTATAAATAACTATTTTTAAATTATTCGCTAAATAATATATAATAAATAATATAATATTACTCATATTGCACCGTATCCTGACTACTATGTATATGTGTGTGTTAGTTAGTGACGTGGATGTCACTATTTTTGTGGTCACTCCACTTAAAATTTATCCTTTCCATTTATATACATATACATATACATATAATATATATGCATGTTTTCTGCCAAGGGCCACCTCCATTATCAATCAATATGAGACACTACTTATTACAATTAACATTGTTGCTAATACAAGATTATGATCTCGCAACTTACTTCGAATTAAATGAACTCTTCTTCTTCTTTTTTGGTTCAAAATCAAAATTTTTAATCTAACTTCCTGAACAATTTTAATATTCCAAATATAATATATTTTCTACGTTAAGAAATTAAAATATAATTTTAACTAAATAAAAGTTAAGTAAATCATATATTTATCACTAATGAAGACCAAACATGTTATTTTATCCATTCTTAGTCAATCGCTTAGTGAGTTGCTAGGTTAGTGGTGAAATGTCTCTGAAACAGAAAGATCCTAATTCCTAGGTTAGTGGGGGTGTTACTTCAATTAGTTTTAAATGATTGCTGATTAAGGTTAATGTTTATTTTGGGACGTAAGAGAATTTGGTTAATGTTTTTTCTTCTTCTTTTGTTTTTTTTCCTTTCCTTTTTGGTGGGAAGTAAAGTTTAAGTAGCTTAGTGTATTAAGATTTTTTTTACACAGATCACTTATAAGATAATTAAAAATAATTATTCATAATAAGTGGAAGTAATTATTTAAAAATAAAGTAATAACTATATTATAGTTAGATTAAGACACAGTCAATGCATGTTGGCCACTTTCACTTGTTTTTCTGGCCGGTCGGCATTTTTAATACAGCCTCTAAATATGGACGAGATCTCGAGAAAGGTCGAGCTAGTTCCCTTTATTTATTTTCTTATCTTAGTAGTATTAAAATGTGGAGGGTCCAAAATAAGTTATAGTAATTTTATTTTAAAATAAATAGTAATTTATATAATTAACAAAACATTAAAGATGTTCGTTTAATTTTATTCTTGTTTAAATGGAGAGAGTTTTATATAATCAAGAAAATACTAAAAAGTTATATTTCTTTTGAGATACTTATTAAGGATAAATGAGTAAAAATATATGTTACTTTCTAAAAATGAGTAACTTTTTTAGAGGTATGACCAAATTAAAAATATCACTTAATTTGAAACGGAGGGAGTAAAATGACTTATTTTTTAGATTTGCTAAAGTAAGATCGATCAGATTGTGAAAGCAAAGGCAATTAACTTTACGAATCTAGAAGATATATATACTTAGTGCTAGAATTTGGACCAGCTTTAAAACTAGTAAAATACGAATTTTGTCATTTTTTTTTTTTAAACCAGAGGTAATACTTTTGGGTCTTTATTCAATAAAAACATATAGTAGGTTATGGTTGTAATTATTTATGATTTTTTTTTTAGAGTATCATCGTTAGAAGTAGACTTTACAATATAGAAATTCGAGTTAATTAATTTCTAATTGAATAGCCAGTAGAAAATAATAAGAGAAACTTTTTTTGGGTATATCGTATATCAGATAATAAAATCTTCTTATCGAACGATTTCATTGATAAGTAAAAATTTATTTGTAAGATTGGAAAACAATGCACTATATGTTCACTGCGTTCATCATTAGGAGGCGTGAGTTAGATGATAATCAAAAGCTTATTGGATATTATATATAAATTAATAATTTTCATCCATATTGTGATGAGATCAAAAGAAATTAAGATGTGAAAATCATATATTATAAAACTTGAAAATACAATGGTATGCCAAGTATTATTTCGTCAAATCACTATTCACTGGGCACGTTTTTATGTAATTATTAATTATTTCATTAAAAGTAAAATGAAAAAATTTAATGTTCAGTTATATCTAAATATTAAGATAAATTAAATAGAAAAAATAATACAGAGAAAGTAATGATTAAACAATATAGAAGACATGCTAAATGAATAAGATAAGCTATATATTGTTTGAAGTTCACTCATCAATTAATCAGTAAATTCATCTGAATAACCAATTTATTGGATTGTCATTATAAAGTCACTTATCCAAATTTAATAATTTCTTCAATATTTTGTCTTTGCTTTTTTTCTTCTATTCTAGTATATAATTTTATGCATGTAAAGATATAAAAATTAGAAAAATAAAAATAACTCTAAGAACAATAAAAAGTTTTCTTTACAAACTATGCAACTAGGACTGTTATCAAATTAGTCCTTTTCCTACTCTATGCTAATTATTACTATGTGATAACACACACATATCAGCTTCATGGATTAAAATTAAGGTCCTTAATTATCCATTCTTGCATTAAAATTTAGTAAAGTTTAGGGTTGATTATTTTAGAAAGTTATTTTTTTTATAATAAAAAATTATTAATTAAGTGATCATCTGATAAATTAATTAAGTAAATCCGATACTCTTCACTTAGTGTCTGTTTGAAAAGTCACTGTATAATTGAAATTGGTGGAATTACTACCCTAGTAATTACATAGTACGGTAATTATGATGATCTAATTATTTGTCATGATGTAATTGCAGTAATTACAAGCGTACTGTTTGGTTGCACAAGTGTAATTACGCAGTTAGATTAAAATTTTAAAATAACAGTTAATTATTGAAAATTAATATTTGACAAATATGTGTCTTTAAAAATGATATTAAATTAGGTATTTAAGATACATATTCTCTCTCTCTCTCTCTCTCTACATATATATATATATATATATGTGTGTGTGTGTGTGTGTGTGTGTGTGTGTGTATGTATTTAGCTAATATAATAAAAAAAATTGATACGTATTTTTAAATTTAATTAATTATAAAAACTAAAATTCATATGTTTTAATTAGAACATCATGGAATAAATATTTGAAAAAATATTAATATTATAAACCTAACACCATAAAGTTATTCAAATATTTGACAGTAAATAACTTATCAATTCTAACTAAAAAAATAAATGGCATGCAATGTGAAATTCTACATTAATTCAAAGACTAGAATAATAATATATTTTTTAAATTAAAAAATAAGAAATAAAAAATATGAACAATTATATGAAATCTCAAGAAGTAAAGGTCGAAAAATGAGAAGAAAGAAAATAAAATATAAATAATATAAAACAAAAAATAAATTAAAATGAAGAAATAAAGAAAATAAATTAAAATAAAAATGAAAAGGAAGAAATTAAAAAGTAACCATATAATTATACCATGTAGTTACCTGCAAATCTCACATGTTTGGAAGCCACCAGGTAATTGAATTTGAGTGTTTAGGTGTATTTACACAATTTGGCATGTTTGTTCGGCGAGATAATTACATGGCTAGCGGAAAATTGGATGTAATTGGAAGGGTGTAATTACACTCTCCAATTCCTCAAGGGGAGGTGAGAATTGCAGGTAATTACATGGTTTAATTACAACGTTACTTTTTAATTTCTTCATTTTTGTTTCTATTTTACTTTATTTTCTTTATTCCTTCATTTTAATTTCTTTTTTATTTTTATTATTTTAATTTTTTATTTTTAGAATATTTATCTTTTATTTTCTTTCTTCTCATTTCCTAACCTTTACTTCTTGTAATTTCATGAAATTGCTTGTATTATTTCTTTTTTTTTATTTAAAAAATATTATTATTCTAATTTTTGAACTAATGTAGAATTTCTCTGTTGAATGATGTTATACACTTGTTTTCTTTTCCTTTTGAATTATATCTACTTAAGTTATATTAAAACTTATTTTAAGTTATGTTGACATTTGACATAAGAGTATTATGTTTACTTCTTTTTTTTAAAAAAAAATAAATTTATATTATATTTTTCGTTCTAATTTATTTGTTTTAGTAGTATTGACTTGTTATTTCATATTGTATGTCATTCATTTTTAGTTACAATTGATGCATTACTTTTTGTCAAATATTTGAATAATTTATGATTTTATGTTTATAATATAATATTTTTTTTAAATATGCATTCTATGATATTCTTAAAAATATGAATTTTAGTTTTTATAAGTAATTAAATTAAAATAATATTAATTTAAAAATATGTATCAATTATTTTTTATTATATTAGTTAAAAATATATATTTATTAAATAATATATTTTTTTAAAGACAATATGTATCTTACATACCTAATTTTATATTATTTATAAAGACACATATTTGTCAAATATTAATTTTTGATAATGAACTTTTATTTTAAAATTTTAATCTAATTGCCTAATTACTTGTGTAACCAAACAGTATGCTTGTAATTACAGTTGACAAACAAACAGGTCATCATAATTAATATACTGTGTAATTATTAGGTTGTGTAATTATTGTTCTAGTAATTACACCAATTTCAAATACACAGTAGCTTTTCAAATAGACCCTTAGGAATTGGAGAGCGTAATTACACTCTTACAATTACCTTTAATTCTCTGCTAACTATGTAATTACCTGACCAAACAAACATACCAAACTATATAATTACATTTAAATTTAATTACCAAGTTACTTCCAAACAGACCCTTAGAAATTGAAAAGTGTAATTACACCCTTTCAATTATTCTTAATTCCCTACTAACCATATAATTATATGATGAAATAAATACACTAAACTATATAATTACATCAAATGACATCTAAATCTGATTATCAAATTATTTTCCAAACATACCCTTAATGGCAGCGATATTGCTGATGGAAGATTTTGCATGCTTTAAATTATAATATGACGAGGCTGAATATTCGTCATTTCAAATGATTAATTTTGGCCACAAATTAAATCACCTACTTATGGTCTAAGTTGCCTCGTATCACAATATATAATATTTTATCTTATCTTATCATTCAATTAATTAATTAATTAATTCTGTGGATAGACGTGCACTTAAAGAACTCATGCGACAAACCTCAATTGTGAATTACCAAAAATCATTTGGACATTTTTTATTTGTATTTTCTATGGCACTTAAAGCACATAGACAAAATAAAGAATTGTGTATAAATAAAATTAAAATAAATATACTAATATATTTCATAAATAAATTTGAAGATGATAGAAAAATAAAATACACAGAAACTTTTATCATATAATTTTAGACTCACAAATTTGAGATGAATCTAATAATAATCACTTAAATTTACAAAAAATTATTTTAAAATTTACTCCGTATTTAATCATAATAGACAAGACTCAATTGAAAATGTGCGTAATCTTATCTTAAGCGAAAGGCCATTTAAAATTTGTCCTTTGTGATTTTGAAATTTGGATGACACAAGTGTGGGAAAGGAATAGTTGCAATTCCTTCCAACTATTTTTTGTTTCTTCCTTCTGATTAGATTTTAGATAAGTCCCTTATCATATTCGTCATTGTTCATCTTCTAGACTATCCACACATACCAACGTGTCTATTCTTTTGTCATCTTCTGATCCAATTCTAATTAGTTGCGGCTGCTACTATTGTTACTTTCGCTTATAAAATTATATCGAGTATGTTAATAATTGTTGTTGCCACTATTATTATTATATGCTCTTTTTTTTTCTTGCTTTTTTTTTTTGGCGGGAATACAACATTGGGAAAGTTACATATTTAGTCGGCTCGTCAAAAGTAATTACAATCGATGATCATATTATACAAAAAATATATAGAAGCTACATATAAAAATATGTATTTAGATACAAAATATATGTGTTTCTCTATTATTATATTGGTGGGCGACTATTCAATATAAAAATTCTTACGAACAACACTAACAATAGTTGGTTCTTGACTCTAGGCCTTTACACCAACGCTTGCTAATTGCTATTGCAACATCGGCCTGCCATTGTTGGGTAGCGCTCGGCCCAAGCAGCCTCGACCCGGTAGAGGCTGGGATTATTTGCACACTATGGCCTCTTTTTAACACCAATTTTTAGAATTTGTCCATGTTAAGTTTAATACGCCAAATTTCGAGAGCATGTATTTGAAAATCACAATCTGATTAACAATTACTAGGATAGTAATCACATAGTATAATAATTACATAACTGAAATGATGCGAATCTAAATTATTTGAATTATAAAATAAGTATCACACACCAAGTAAGAATTCAAAAAGAAAAAAGAGAGAGAGAAAATGTATAATGTTGTAATTTGATCCATGGGAAGCAAGTTATTTTCAGAGGGGTTCTTAAATTAGAAATGGCAAAAAGAATTGGGCACATTGCCGGTGCTATAAAAATAAATACTGTAGTAGTAATAGTAGTCGTCTTAGCTAAATGCTTTGATTTGATTTAGTGGTACTTGCTGGGTCAAATTTCGTCAACAACCCACGTGAAATTGGGCCTTTGTAGTCTGTCTGAACTTTGGACTTTCTGCCCTTTTTCGTCGACCAACACACACGCACACACAATAAATAATTCTCATGAGAATGTTTGACTAAATTGTGATCTAAATATATATTCATTCAGAACCACTAAAAATAACAATTTTTAAAATATTTAAAATGTTCCACGTCGATTAATGCAAAAAAAAATATCAGAAGTTAGATAGATATAAAATTACATCAAATAAAAATATATGTGTTCAATAGTGTCAATAGTCCGGGTTTGCATTCTCACAGATCCTACCCAAATTAATACTATGGCATAATTGTTATTTAATTATATTTTAATATTTCAAAATTCGAAACCAACTAAAATTTAGCTTGTTAAATATTTTCGTATTTGAAATATATAGAAAATTCTAATATCTAAAACTTAAATTCAAATAAAGTTTTGTCTTTAATAAATTATTTTCTTATATTTACATAATAATAATCATTTCATGTTATTTTTTAAATAAAATTATATTAAAAAATATAAAATATTACATTTATTTTGATATTAATATTATTTTAAAATTTTTTATATATATTTAATTTAATATATTAATACGAGATGAGGTAAAGTATAGCAAAAAAATAAATATTTGTAAGTTGGACGAATTTAGAAAATGTTGAAGCAATAAATAGCAATATGCTAAAGATATGGACACGTGAAATAGTTGATTTTTCTCTAGTTAAACTTGACCAAAATACTCAGGATGCTCAATCTGATTGGTTTAATTATTTGTTTCATTTGGATACATTGATTTTTTAGATTCGATGGACGGAAGGGGCAGCATGACAGGGTAAAAAACTAAAAGAATTATCCCTTCATTAATATTTATTCCAAATTAATAAATATATATATATCAGCATGTCATATACTTGTACATATATTTTTATTACTTGATCATTATTATCAATTAAAAATATTTTGATTTTTATTTTATAATAGATTTATAGAATTTGATTTAAACATGGATTACAAATAATAATTTAGTTGAATACACCTATAATCTCTTTAATTGATTGTGATGTGTTATTCAGTTAATTACCTGAATATATCAATAACAAAAAAGAAATTGTCATTCTCAAACGCTCATTACATAGTCTTACAAAATGTGTCACTTTTTTACACATCAATATTAATTGAAACAGGTTTAAGATTTTACGATTTACTCAAGTTAATTCGTTCAATTATGGGAGGTCATATATTTTAAGTGATTAAACGTATATATTAAATTGAGGCTTGAAAATACATGCTATAATTTTCTTAAACTTTCAGTTCAAAGTATCTAAGAATAAAGCTTTATCATGCATTTATTTGTTCAATCTAAATATATCACATTTTAAGTGTGTCTAAATAAAATTTAGTAATAAATTTAAGAGATTAGCGATGTATTCAGCCTAATAATGTCTTAGTGTAGGACTTAGAAGAAATATTTTTCGTCTCAAATTATTGTCACTTTTTCTAAAAGATTATTAAAGTTCAAGATAAAATCAATGATTTTTTTAATTTTAGTCTTACTGTAATTTTTTTTAAAGATTACAAAATTTTAGATTATTGAGTAAACATTTAGTAAAAAGAAATTATAACTTAAATATAATTAAAATTAAAGTAATTCAAAAAATTTACTAATTAATATTATTAAAATGCATATAAAATTTTTTAAAAAAGTTATAGATAATTTGAGAGGAACGAAATAGTAGTATTGGCTGGCTCCACTTTTGTTTTTAGGTCTTTTTAATGTGGAAAATTCAGTCAAAGTGCGGTGAGGCAATAAACAATTCCAAGTCAACTCTCTTTGACGGGTTCTCAATTTGTTCCCCAAAATTATGTAGTGTGAAGTGTGAACGTTTGAACCCATCTTTCTAAAACGCCAAAATTCTTTGGGAAAAAACAAGATGATATTTTTCCTTATTTTATTTGTATATTATATTAAAGTTATATTTTTAATTTATTTATTATTTTTAGTATATTAAAAAAATTATTTGTAATTCATAATAGTAATTATTTATTCTTTAAATTATTTTTCAACATCAATTAATATAGATATTATGATAAAATATTCATATCAATCATTATTTCTTAAAAAGTTATGTAAAATTTAAATGAAACAAGTAAAAATGAACGGAGAAATTACCTAAAAATTCAATAAGACTAAACAAAATTAATATAATTAAATGTGTTATAGTACGACGGTGAAGCATAAAAATTGAGTTTTAAAATGTGAAAGTTGGTAACAACAATCACTTAAAGCTAGCTCCAACCTCCAAGTATAGTTGAAGGTGATTCTCCAATTACCTTTACGATCCTCTACTTAAGAAGTACTCATAATTTTTTTTGCAATATAATTACCTTAAAAATAAAATACTATGGCTCTTTGAAATTCCTCATTTACCATATGGTTAGCTGTTATAACATCGTTTCGACCAACTAATTCTTGCAAAGACACTCTACCTTATTTTACGTTTTAGAAGAGGCATTTCTCAATCATCATGATTAATGGTGGTTTGCTAGCTAATCAAAGACATAATTGTTTTTACATCTTAAAAGAATGGGATCGGATGAACATCGAATCAAATTAGTTCGGTTCGATTTAGATTCTTTCAAATTCGATTAAGTTTGGTTGGATATTTCTAAAATGACTTTTTCAATGTAAATAAGTGAAATAAAATGAGGACCACTCAAACATTAAAAGCTTTCAAATAACAGAATATTTGCTTTTACCTTATGTTTGATTTCTTCGCAATATATGTGGTATGAAGTCAAGCCGTGTTGACATGATTAATAAATAATTATAAAGTGAAATTTTGTGATGTCAAAATCAAGAGAAAAAATATATTAAATGCACGAACATCATCACTTCTCTAAAAAATTGATGCATAAAAAATAAAAAATGAACTTCAGATCGCTTCAAAATTGTTACAACTGAACTTCAACCTAAAAGAAGAAGACGAAGATGGAGGAGTAAGAAAAAAAACGTGGAGAAGAGAGGATGACAGTCGTTAAGTTTATTCTTTCGCTTGTGAAGCAGAAAACTATATTTGCAAAGTCTTTTTAGAATGTGTTGGAAATATAAAGAATGACTTAAAAAGTAGCACATACATAAAAAAATTAGGCCCCGATAGAAATATTAGTAATTTAGAATATTTTTTTAAAGCCTTTTTAATAAAAATTTGTTTCGTTGGTGTATCAAAGAATCGAGACCCTTAAATCAAACAACGAAACAAAAAATAAAATTTTTGAAAAAAAAACTGAATGAAGAATCGAATTAGTTCGAATCGATCTCATTCAATTTTTTGATATTTCTGTTCACCCGTAATAATAGATACATGATAATGAGTCATATATAAAAGAGTTTACGTTTTATTTATTTATGAATAGTACTTTTCCATCTCAATATATGTAGTATCTACAAAAAATATAGAGTCAAATAAGTTTTTTTATATGTTATTTAAATATTTTAAATTATCTCTTACTTAAATTTTTAATAATTATCAAATATATAAATTTTATTTTTTAAAAAATAAAAATATTTAAATTCATAATAAAAATCTAAAATTTAACTCTCCAAATTCACATAAATTATTATTTTCTTCGTCTCAATTTATGTGATGTATAAATAATATGAATTTTTTTTTAAAATTTATGATTTAAAATAAGTTATAGATATTTTTGTGGTTATAAATTATACCATTAAAGTGAAATAAATATTTTAAAACTAAAATATTATTAAATACAAATATATTATTTTTTTGGAACTAATTTAAAAAATAAAATAAAATTGGGACTAGAGCGTAGGATGTAAAGGAAGTGTCAAAAAAATAACTGAAATCAACACGTTCCCGGATTTGTCACATAGCTGTAGACTGCCGCATCCAATTTTCGAATTTCTGCTCCCTCGCTCCTTCCATCCACCCTCCAGACCAGACGCGCACATTTCAACTTATAAACGTGAACCCCCGCCATTCACTCTCTGCAATTTTCAGTTTCCACATTCCACACTTTTTACTGAATTCCAAGCTTTCAACCGAGGGAATATCGAGGTTCTCGTTTCTTCTACGTTTTTCAAACAAAACGATTGATAGAATAATGTCGGTGACGTCGTCGAGAACGACGGACCTCCAAATGCACAAGAAATGGAAAGGCAGAGAAACAAGCCCTGAACGCACCAAAGTCTGGACTGAACCTCCTAACCATAAGCTCAACAAAGTACCCGTCATTTACTATCTCACCAGAAATGGCCAACTTGAACACCCCCATTTCATGGAGGTTCCTCTTTCCAACCCTGATGGTCTCTATCTCAGAGGTATGAAAAATATCCATACCTGGAGAAATTCACATAGTGCGTAACCGTAAGATTTCAAATGTACTGATTCGTTTTTTTTTTTTTTTGACATTTTATTCAGATGTGATGAACCGCTTGAATTGTCTTCGTGGAAAAGGCATGGCGTCTTTGTACTCCTGGTCTGCTAAAAGGTGAATTACGTTTCGTTTTCTATTTAAATTTCTGTTATCGCCGTGTTTATACATATGGAGCTGAAAGGAATTTTTTACTTTTTTGTGCAATTCAGAAGCTATAGGAATGGATTCGTGTGGCACGATTTGACGGATAACGATTTTATATACCCAGCACATGGTCAAGAATATGTTCTGAAAGGATCAGAGCTTCTCGATAACACATTGACTTCAAAACCCGATGATTCTAGAAATCCGGTGCCGGAGATACAGAAAATGAGTGAAGATCGTGAGTTTCCAGTGGTGACAAGGCGCCGGAACCAGTCCTGGAGTTCCTCCGATTTCCACGAGTACTGTGTGTCTCCCGGCGAATTAATCGGACGAGCCGCCGCCGATGCGTCGACACAGACCGACGATAGAAGACGCCGGCGAAAAGCAATGCGAATCGTCGAAGAAGAAGAAGAGTTGACAGAAGACCGGACAATTAAATCGGACGGTAAACAACCAGACGAGATTGAACATAGTCTGAACGGGTCAACGGAGCTGAACCGAGGCGAAATTTCACCACCACCGTCCGATTCAAGCTCTGAAACGCTAGAAACATTGATGAAGGCGGATGGAAGAGTAATCTTACGGCCGGATACAATCAGCGAAGATCCTACGGCTAATATTCAATCAAGCGGAAAGAGTAAAGCACCTTCCGTTCTGATGCAACTACTCTATTGCGGTTCGACGTCCTTCAAGCAATGTGGGGCCGGTTACGGGAAGGAAAATGGATTTTCCTTAATTTCACAATATAAAACACGGCTGCCACGTGGCCGGTGTATCAATCAAGTGGTGAAGGATGTACAGAGTCCAATGGTGGAATATCATGGAAGTGAAGAGAGAATTAAGCTGGAAGACAAGGAGTACTTCAGTGGGAGTTTAATAGAGATGAAGAAGGAGAAATTTCCAGCTCTAAGGAGATCTTCTTCATACAATGTGGAACGGTGAGTACATTTACTTCTTAGTTACTCTGTACTGGTGAACCGTTGTGTTTTCTTTCTAATTAAACACCTTAAATTGAAAATGAAGATTGAATAATTTGGTTCATCAACACGTCTGTTCATTGGCAAGCATGATTTGTTGAACTTTCACATTAAGTTAACACACCTATAAACAGTTTTAGCGTAACAAGGATATTAGACTTGGATTATGCTTGTTGACTAATGTCAATTTCTTGCCAATGCCTAATGTCGAGGCCCTGGTGATTGGCTGAGGATTGCCCATGTTTGAGTTATGGTTGATTATAACATTTGTTCGACGAGCTTTGTTAAAAAATAAAGTTTGAGTTCTTGGCTACATCTTTTGATACAATGATAAGTGTATTTTATCCTGTATTTCGGTGACATTTATTGCTTTGCAAGGAGTGGGTAGGTATATGAAGGTTCCTTGCGGTGGTAAATTACTCTGCAATCTGCAGTACTATTGACGTGGGGATCCAGCTATTCAATTGTTTCTCTTACAGAAAATGATGGGACTGAATTAGATTCTGCAGTTCTGTCTGGACAATTGGGTATTTACTCTCTTCTACGTAAGCAAAACAGAGCTTTTTATCAGTTTATTCATTACAACACGTCAAGGAGAACTCAATAGGGATAGAGTGTGACGATATATTTTCACCAACTTATTCGACTTTCCCTTCAAGATTGTTAAACATAACTTTAATCCTGTGAACATATATATATATATATATATATATATATATATATATATATATCATGTCCTTCTTTCTTTATTGAAATCTACAAATTCTACTTATCAAGATCTCTTATCTATTAGTATGGGGTTCCTATAATTGATAGTTGTTCATCCGTTATGAATATCTCCCTGATGGATTATTCGCCTTTTTAATTCTCTGTGGATATTTGAATCTTGATTCATTTTCTGAGTCTGATATTGGTGTGCAGGAGTACAAAATTGGAACGGACTGAGAAACAAAGAGAAGTGAAAACAAAATGTTATATATCTGAGAAAGCAAAAGAATCAGTCGACCAGAAAGGAAGGAAACAGTGACTTGTCGAATGTCTTGCAGTAGCCTTTTGCTATTATATCTAGTAACTAGTAATACTAGCTAGTGAATCAGCATGATAGCAAGATGTGGAGACAATGTCTCCTGTTCTCAGTTTTAGTTCTGTAAATTAAGTCTTGAAAACCTTAAAAAGAAGAGCTAGCAAAATTGATAGGGAAATCCATGTGTGAAATTGATAAGTCGGCAAATTGGCTCACAAAGTTTTTAAAATGGAAATTCAGGTGTGAAGCTGACAACTCGTTTCCATGTGGAATTTTAACGTTGAATTATAGTCAAACTTGGCATAAATAAAATCAATATATAAAGGCATCCTCACACCGTCCAACTCAAAAAGAATTGAATTGATATTTGTCAGCCATAGCTCTGGGCTACATTGGTGTTCCGTCACGATTATTCCCATGTAATGTATGTATACTACAAAGTTCAAATAAACAAATAATTAATCACTGATGGAATATAATTCGTTTCTTTTTCTTTTGTGGAATGGATTCCATGGCATATTGAAAAAAATGCAGCAAATGCACTTTAATGGCTTTACCTGAAGTTATATTTTCAGACCATTTTAAATGTATGTGTCAACTATCTTATGTATGGTCATATGTAGTTAAAGTAACTTTGTTTTTTAAAAAAACATAAAAATTTAACTAACAGAAAGGGTTGTTAGTTGCCATATAACACATTGGGTTGGCGACCAACCGTTGGCCCAAGTATCTGAGTTGGGTAAAGGTAGACACATGCTTAATATTCTTTGGACCACAATCTTCCTCCGTTATAATTCGGCCCAATTTTCCGGTTCTTCATTGACACATCACACGCCGTACTAATTAAGGGATCAAAATGGGGTATATACAGTCATATTTTTAAAAAGGATTTTTTTTTGATAAATCACTATAATTTGGTTGTATATTACCATGCGTAGCTACATTTTAGCTATTTATCGTTCATAACAACACACTTGATGTTAGGTGCATGTATTCAAAAATAATTTTCACACAAAATATATAATTGGTGTCAACCGTATTTGTTTACAAAATGAATACAGCCAAAATAAAATATAAAAATTATAAAGGTGTATATAAGAATAAAAAGAACAAAAATATAGAGGTACAGGGACAAAGTTAGGAGTGCGGGAGGGGGTTCATTCGAATTCCCTTTATAAAAAAATGGAGAAATTCAAGAAGGTGGCAAGTAAATGCCATTTCTTTTAACATTAATTTGCTAAATAAGAATTTAGTTAAAAATATGCCAATTATATTTTCGAATTGTATGTCAATGTCAATACCCTAGTCCCTAGGTAACCTAAATTTCAACAAATCCAATACCCATTCTCTCCCGTTGGAATGTTCTGGGATTTTTATGAGTGAGTTGAGGAAGAAAATAATAAAATTGGTCCCTTTATATTCTGGGTAAATTTAAATTAGTCTCTTAAAGATTCGAGTAGTTTAATTTTATCCTTTAAGTTTCTTTAAAATGAACACTTTTAATTTTCAAAATATTTAACGAATTTTGTTCTTTAGATATAAAGGGAGCCATGAAAAAAAAAGGAATTACGGGAAACAACTTTAAGGCGTTTCTGCTATTTAATTTAGTGTGCTTTTTGTGTCTACTGTACTTTTTTGTGTTGGGATTTCTCGAATTTGATGGGATTTTTCAAATATTTTTAATTCTCTCTTAAAATATTTACTTTTGATAAACTTAAAATATCAAAAATATATAAAAATATAGTGTAGGCGTATTTTGTTGCACGCTAGCGGCAGAACCACAATGACGTTCACGGTTTAGGCAAAGTCAAGTAACTCTAGCTCAAATCTTATTTTTTTTATTAAAAATATTTATTTAAATATATATGTATAATTTATTTAAAATGTATAGATTATAAATTCCAATATCGCCTCACCACATTCCCAAGCTGGACAAGCATCAATCATCCAGAAAAGAGGTTAATTATACATATGATCATTGAAATTTTTGCGCTATAAAAGTAAAATCACAAAGCTGATTTTTGTAATATTAATGTATTTGAATTTTACACACTATTACAATTAACGTTAAAATTACAACAAAAAAAAATTGTTTCATTTTATATTTTTCATTCTATTAAACCAATTTAATTATGTGTAATCTGGGTATTAAGATACAAGTGAGGGGAATGTCAAATAAACTCAATTTATTAGAAGTAGGAATATTTTAGAGAAGTTTCTATGTAAGTTCAAGGATATTATCAAGTCTCTTCTTGTGAAATATACTTCCAACCGTTTCAATTTGAAATATTCAAATGATATTTTTCTTAATTATAATATTTTTATTTTTATTTTATAAAATACTTTGAATTGTTAATTATTGGGACTATAGTATTTTTTATGTACTTTTTAAATATAGAGCTTTTATTTATAAAAAATTAAATTTTTTAAATTCAAATTCACGTTAAATATTAATTAATTTGATTTTTATTTGTCAAATCAAGCCAAATAAATTTAAAAAGAGGAAGTAATATGCTCTTCTTTTTTTTTTTCCAGTGAATCACTTTATTATATCTTGTCATAATATATTTCAGATATTCAAAAGGAATTGTAGTATATTTAACAAGAATATTTTTGGTAAGTCCGTTTATTGGACAGAAGGTGGTGTTTGTCAAAACCTAAAAGATGTACTCTTTTAACACTTTTGGAAATATTCGATATTTTAGACTCTCTGTGTAAAGGAAGTTATTACTATATATATTGTTCTTATTAACCCTGAAGTTTCTTTATTGATATTTGACACGCCTCACAATGTCACACGTCAGGTAAGTACCAAGTTTGGAGTTGGACCAAAAGAGAACAAATAAAAGGAAACTCCGTGGCTAAGTTAATTAGCGGACTGCCGAGTAATTTTAGTAGTTTAGTTAATTGATTATTTGAATTTTACTTCGTTAGTGAGGTTTGATTTCTCATCTTATAATTTTCATTCTCATTTTTCTGTTTCCTATCCCTGATATACTTCCTTCTCCTAATTTAAGTGTCTTAATTTGATTGAACATGCAATTTAACCTATGCAAGTGAGTCATATTATAGTTGGATTGTTTAACTTAGTTTATCTTTTTTACCAAAAACATCACAAAGGTGGTTAAATTGTCTAACAAGTGATATTTCATAAGAAAGATCAGAGATTGATTCCTCATATCAATGTATTTTTAATTGAGTTTATCGTACCGAATTTATCTAATGTGATTTATATTTTCTGCATAATTTATCAGCTATTATACAAAAATAAATTTAGCCAATACATATTAAAAGAATAGCGATTGAAGGTTTTACTAGGGTTAAGAAAAAAGGCGTACAAAAAAATGTTTACTCATGCAGTTCCCTTATAAGGTAATAATGAGAAAATCTTCTATAACCAAAATTAGTTACTTAATTAATAACTTGATAAAAATGGTAATTGGCATGTAAAAGAGAAACATAATAAATAATTTAAATTAAAATTAACTAATCTAATAAAAATGATTATTGGACTGTAAAAGTGAAATACAATAAATAATTTGAGATGAGAAAAAGTATTAAAATTGAGTTGGCGCGAAAAATAATGGTCTTTAGCCGCTTTAGCACAATCCTGCTCGGTCTTTTCTTAGGGCACAAGAAACTTACTTACTACGCTTCCCTATATAAATCTCACACATCACTAAAAAGCAGAAAATTCTCTACGCCATATAATATATTTGTGTAATTGACATGGCAATAAAGAGGAGCAGAGAAGAAGAAGAAGAATTAACAGTGGAGAAACTAGCCATGGCTAATTGCGTCAATATATTACAAAAGAACAGTTCACTAGCACGTCGATTTTACGAGTGCAAAACTTGTAAGAAGCTGTTTGAATCCTTCCAAGCTTTGGGCGGACATAGAGCAAGTCACAAAAAACCAAAACTCGTAACAGGTGTAAATCCGATTAAATCTAAGACGAAGAAACATATATGCTCCTATTGTGGTGAGGAATTCACTCTGGGACAAGCTTTGGGTGGACACATGAGAAAGCACCGCAACAAATTAAAGGAGCAAGATACTGATGATAAATCTGCTGAATTTTTAAAGGCGGAGGAAGAGATTGATTTGGGTAGTAAAAAGAAATTATTCTTAGATTTGAATTTGACACCATATGAGAATGATCTGATGTTGGGGATTATCCCGTTTACAGCAAATTTGAATTGTTTGTCCTTTTTCGGATTTGAAAGTTGATAAAACTAAAATTTATATATATATATATATATTGATTATTGAGCTATATATATTGGGTTGTGTATTTATACTAGACTTCTTTTGACCATATCATATATCTCTGTTCTACAGTGTCTCTTGATCTAAGAGAGTTGGGTTGTGTATAAGTTGGAACACTAATTATTGGCTAATGACAGGAATTATTGGATTGTGTATACACATTAATTACAGGAATGACTCTGAGAGTTGGCTTGTGTATATACACTAATGACTCTGATTGAAATGACTCGTGAGAGTTGGGTTGTGTATATATATTAATGACTCTGGTAGCTGGTTTAAAGGTGTGTTATATATGTATTAATTTTATACAAGTAATATCACGTTTGGTAGCTAGTTAGAAGGTAAGTTATTCATGTATAAAATTAATACGATATTTGGTTTGCAATTTAAAATCTGTTTAACTAATATATATGTAAGTTATGCTGCAATCTATATATTATTTTATGCAGGATAGAATGTGATTTAAGTTATACATAAATAACTAAATCCTGCATAACTAGTACTTACATAAAATAATACATAAATTTTCTCATAACTAGTTAACTAATTGATGTATTACTGATATCCTCATAACCCTAACTAGCTACCAAACGACCCTAATTATATCGTTGGAATGACTCAATTTACACATAAGGACCGTTTATATACACTAATGACTCTGGGAGTAACATAAGGTTCGTGTATATGTACTAATGACTCTGAGAGTTAGGTTGGGTTGTGTATGCCGTATATACATTAATTACATTGTTGGAATGACTCAAGTTACATGAGAAAAAAAATACACAAAAAAATAGAATCGATTTTTGTGTATACATTAATTATTGGATTGTGTATATACATTAATTTTTGGGTCGTGTATATACAATAATTACGTGTTGGTTACAAGTTTTGAACAACCCAAACTAAACTCTTAAAAAATAAAACCTTTAATTATTATGATGATAATTAGAAAAATTATATTATTTAGGGTTAAATATCATTTTCAATTTTTTAGAACTTTAATTTATTTGATATTTTAGAATTTTGAATTAAACTACTCAGACTTTTAGGCCCAAGAGTTAAAGGTCCCAAAAACTTTATTTTATTATATTCAAATAGTCAGTATTTCATAAGATATCGTTGGCCTCTATGGTAGAATCAGTCGGGGGACTTGAGAGGCGGTGGTTTATCCTGCGGCGGTGGTCATTCGGGCGTATCTAAATAGATACTATGTTTACATATGGATTCCTACATCGTTACATTCCATTTAGAATTAGGAATACGCGTAATCGGACCTGCTTTTTACATATCTCTATTGGGACCCTATTCACCTCTTTGAGTGAATCGAGAAATAGGTTTGATTGTCCATCTTTTTGATATATATCAGGCATTGCATTCTCCGGATAATTCAAATCGAAGCAATTGGATGTCTAACTCGGGCCTATATGACATGACCGATCAATAGATATTGGTAAATAATAAGTTTAAATAGTTTAATTTAAAGTTTTAAAATATCAAACAAATTAAAATTTTGCTATCATTTAACTAAATATTTAAAATTTAAAAAAGAAAATTTAGTGCGTTCCTAATGTCATGACTATATAAAGAAAGAATGAACTTTTCTAAATATGATTATAATAAGACTTTTGTGAAAAAATTAAAATTAATTGTAATTAGAGATATTAAAATAAAAAAATTGATAATATGAAAATATGATTTCATGCATTGTTATTTTACCATACAACAAAATTATAATTTTTTTATATTAAAAATATACAAAATAAAGTTTTGAAGACCTTCGACTCTTGTAAAACAAATAAAAGGAGTTGTATTGGACACGTGTACTTTAAAATCAGCAGGAGGTTTTTCAACTCAGAATAAAAAATAGTAGTATGGGCACATCCTTACTTTAGAGTCAATAGGAAGTTTTTTAATTTTTGCTAAAAGTGTTTTTGGAAAATTCAAAGCAATTATTAAAGCCCATATATATTTATTATTCACAGCGAAAATAAGTTTCTTTTTCTTTTGTCGTAAATGCGACTGGTTTTATATTTATATTTTATAATCTTAAGAGGATATCGAGTTCTTAATTTCTCCAAGTTTAAGAATTAAGATGACTTCTTATAGTTCTAGTAGAAAATATTACATCTATATGTTTCTTATTTCTTTGACTTATTAATATTAACTCAAATTGTTATATAACAAAAGACAAAATGATATATTCGAAAAAAAAATCTATGGAGATATTTTTTTTTTTATGAACAATCAAAGAAAAGTATCCATTGATCGAAAGATTGTTGTGTGAAAGACAAAATTTTGAATTCATGAAGAAAACACGGCTTATAAGGTGGCTAATTCGTATGCACATAAGCAGTTGAATTATATTATTTTTATTATATATATATATATATATATATATATATATATATATATATATATATATATTGAAGTAGAAGTAAAATCTTAAGTTAGAAGGAAACTCTATTTAGGTGGATAAGCGTGTTGCGTATATATCTTGTAGATGGATAGTTTTAGAAGAATAAAAACAAAAGGAAATTCTCAATCTTGACTTAATAGTTTGTTAAAGCAACTAGTTTGGTGTGAAATCATGTAATTGATACAACACAAACTCTTGTGGCATCATTCTGTTAAGTTGGAAAAATCCCTTTGGAAGTATTAGGCCTTGAAAAATAAGTAGCTTCATTTTATGTGTTTATAAAAACATTACTAAGAAACATCGACGAGGTTGAATAACAAGTTTTTAAGCTTAAGCTTTAGTCATAATTAATTGCATATTCAGCAGTAAACATTGTCCCATTTCATTGATATGGATTGTGGTTGAATTATTGAAATTTTTTTATATTTAACTAGAGATGCCGAATTCAAATTCCTAAGAATAAAAAAAATCTTATTGAAAACGCCGCATTTTAAAATGAACTTTGCAATGTACAAAATCAAATCTAATTTGGTCTCAATACAAATAAATACATCCCGATGGGAAGGGGAAAAAAAAACATTGCCTCATATCAAATTAACTTGGGTGCCAAGTTACTACAATATCCTTCACCTTCTAGAGTAAAATCCAATATTCTTTTTGAAGAAAGAAATAGTTAAATACTCCTGCATTTCATTTTTTCCTGTCCTTGATTTGAAATATCTTTTAAGAAATAATAAATAGAGTGAAAGTTTTAATATATCACTTTTTGAATATATTAAATTTAATATTTTGGAAAAATGATGACTATAGTTAATAATAAGGATAAATTAGGAATTAAGTGATAAATTATTTCTTGAATTTTCAAACTAAATAAATAAAAATGGATACTTATTTATAATATAACGGACAAATAAAAATGAACGAAGAAAGTGGATCCATGGTTAAAAAGACAAGCAAAGATATGTAAATTAGGTTTTTAGCATTAATTTTTCTACATTTTAAAGGTTATAGATTCATGTTGAAAATTCCTTTTGCAATTTTAAGAATTTTGGCACAAATTATTATATGCTCAGATCAGCCCTGTATTTGATCAAGTCAACCATATGTAAAATCCAAGAATCATCCTGGAAACTTCATGGAAGCTCACTTTACATGTACTCTTCTTTCTGCTTTAAGCTTACATGAAAATTACCTGAAAAACACACATTCACATTTAATGATTGCGAATACGTACGCGGCGACTTCTTTTCTAACCCCACTACGGAATCCGAATCACTTCACACACTGAGCCGTTTGTTACAACTACAACATCACTGTTGAAAATAACGCGCATAATTCAACTAGAAGCACCAACTTATCGATCAGTATATATATAATATGTGAAGCAATGAACCCAAGTATCTCAGTGTCATATTACTAATTGATCTAAATTCCAGTAAACATTTTATTCAAAAATTTCAAACTCGATCAGTAGACGAAAACATTTTTTTGTACGCAATGATGAAAAGAAGCAGAGAAGACGATGGTGGAGTGGAAGCACAAGCAATGGCTAACTGCTTAATGCTTTTATCATCCATAGATCGAGATCGTCGCAATTCATTTGAATGCAAGACCTGTAAAAAACGATTCTCATCTTTTCAAGCGCTTGGCGGCCACCGGACGAGTCATCGATCTCTGAAATCGGACGCCGGAAAGTTTCTTCACGGTAAATTAACGAAAAACCGCAAGGTAGTACACGAATGCTCGATTTGCGGGATGGAGTTTTCTATGGGCCAGGCTTTAGGCGGACATATGCGGCGTCACCGTGCGCCCGTGATGAATGACGACGGGTCGGCGGCGGCGAAAAGGATACCAGTTTTGAAGAAATCGAACAGTTGCAAGAGAATATTTTGCGTTGATCTTAATTTAACTCCCGATGAGAATGATGATTTTCAGTTATGGCCCACGGTACCTGCTCCTGTTTTGCGCTGCTTTATCTGATTCCCTCACACTTCCATTATTATCCTCTTAGGAAATGGGTAGAAGATATATTTTCCTTTTTTTTTTTTTTTTTTTTTTAGGTTCTTGTAGGGAACCATCTTCCATTTTCTTGTGTATATCTCTACAAATTCTATTATATTTATCCCCATTGAGTGGATTTATTTATTTTTATTGAGAAAATTACGTGGCTTAGCTAATTTGGTTTTTTATGTTTTTTTTTTTAGTTTTAAAAAGTTACACAATATTATAGTGATAATTTGGGATTTTATAACAAATATTTAAAAATATTCTTATAATGCGAACGAATATAATAAATTTTGCTGTTATTAAGCGTGCGAATACGTCATATACACTATAAAAATATTGCATAGATGTGAATGTACTTATTATATACACGGATATAATATATTAACTATTTTATACGTGTGGACACAATGTGACTTACTATTATTATGCACGTGAAAACGTTATATTCTGCTTATCTTAAAATTAAAATACTGCTACATTTCATAATTAAACAAAATCTCGTTATTTTTTTCAAATTTAAGCAAAAACAGTTGTATTTACTAAATCTTTTTCATACTTTTTTTCCATATATTTAGTTCTATGTTAGATTGTTAGTATAAGTAATAATTAATGAAACGGCATTAACATTTAGAATTTATATAGCTAATATCAATTGGAGTTGAAGCATAATAGTTATTATTATTTAATTGATTTTAATTTCTATGAGGAGAAAATGAGAATGTTAAAATTTAAAATTTGCTTCTAACTATAAAAAAAAAAGATGTCATACTAAATTGCATAACTATTCTTACTTTATAAGAAATATGTATATTAGCAATTTTTACATTTATTATTTATTGCATAATAATTTTTACGGAGTAAGGAATAACCTCTATATTATTATTCATGGCATAAATAAATTTGTGCTACAACTCTTGCATAACTATTTAAATCAAATTTAAGTTTTTGAACACGGACCACTTCTATTTTGAAATGATCTTTAATTTTTATATTTCAAATTGATGGTCTTTACTTTTTATCCATATAATCTATTTAATAAACAATTTATATTCAAAATATTATTAATTATGACTTAATTTTGTTACACAAAATTTTTTAGAGTATATTTATCTAGAGGCATAAATTAAATGTTATCTAGTTCGCAAGGCATATCTTTATCCTTAATATTAAAAAAAAATAATTGAACATAGGTTATCACTAGAATACGCAAGTTAATGTTGTTGAACGTCTTTCCCAAGCACAAGTTTATGTTGATGATATTATGCCTCAAGCACAAGTTCATATTATTAAACTTATGCCTAACACACAAGTTCATGCTATTGAACTTATATTAAATTACTGAACTTATGTATAAAAACGTTCATGTTACTGAACACTTGTGATAAAATTTATATCTTATAATTTTTTTCTACTAGAGAAATTTTAGATTTTTTTTTTATTATTTAAATCGTTGAATAATAAAAATTAAAGATGAAACACCACCCAAATATGGGCATTTGTAAATGACTCAATCAAATTGTCCTATTACGAGATAGCGGTAGGCAAGTCCATTGGGATCATTACTCATTGGAAAATTGGCACGGTATAACATAAAATAGGTCATTTTAAATTAATTGACATATAATAATTTTTTTATAATTATTGGGTTAAAATTATTTATTTATAATATTTGTAAAAGTTGAAAAAAAATGGGGCGATTATTTTTAAAAAAATTTAAATTTTTTTTGTTTATATTGCAATTGACAGTTTTAAATTATTGCAATAGTTATATTTAATTGAAAATCAATTTTTTGTTTGACTGAAGTTTCACTTTTTTATGGAATAACATATTTTTAAATATTATTTGGTTAATTTTTTATTTAAAAATACACAAATTTACTTAAAATAAATTTATGGCCTTTTCATTATTTAACAGGAAATTGACATTATTTCTTAACCTTTATTTAATATTATATTATAATTTTTTTCTTATAAATACATATTTTACCAGAAGAAACTTGAAAGTTTTTTACTTTTTCATGGGAACTTGACATATTTTTAATTTAATTTTTATTAAAAATGACAAATTTATTTTATTTAAAAGAAATTCTACAGCAAATCTATTTTAAACAAGCATGATTATCTTTAAAAAGGCAAAGTGTTTCATTTTATTGGGAATTTGAAAGTGATTTTTTTTTTAAAATAATATTAAAAGTAATTGACTTTACGTTGTCATGGAAACGTGACGGTTTTTTATTTTTCTTAATTATATTGCATGATCAATTATATTTTTAAAATTATACATGATTTATTTTTTATGAAAATTGGCTATAATAACATATACATATATACATCAAATTTTATACGTAAAAGTACATGATGAGAAAGAGATAATCACGCAGTATTCAAGATAATTTTTTTTAAAAAAAGTTCCATGAATACAAATTTGAATAAATTTTCGAATATAAATCTGATTATCCCGTGCTTGGGGAATATATGAATGTCTTTCTCCCGGCTTACTACGATTTCCGGGTGGGAAGAAAGTCATTGCCAGCTCTTTGAACGAATACGCTCGTCGATGTACACTATAATAATGTATGCATATATACATCAATTATTATACTTAAAAAGTACATGGTGAGCAAGAAAAAAATTTCATGAATACAAATTTGGATAAATTTTTTGGATAGAATTATGAATACAATCGATGTATACTATAATAACGTATACATATATACATCAAATTTTATACGTAAAAGTACATGGAGAGAAAGAAATAAACACACAATATTCAAGATAATTATAAAAAAATATTCCATGAATACAAATCTAAATAAATTTTTGAATAGTAATCTGACTATAATTAATGTATACTATAATGACTGTATTCATATATACATCAAATTTTATACGTAAAAGTACATGGAGAGAAAGAAATAAACACACAATATTCAAGATAATTAAAATAAATATTCCATGAATACAAATCTAAATAAATTTTTGAATAGTAATCTGACTATAATTAATGTATACTATAATGACCGTATTCATATATACATCAATTGTTATACGTAAAAGTACATGGAGATAACAAAATAAACACGCAATATTCAAGATAAAATTTTAAAAGGTTCCATGAATACAAATCTAATTAATATTTTAAACAATTTCAGAATATATATACATTCAATAAATATTGACATATATATTCAATAATTATTAGAATGTAAAATTTATAAATTTATACATCAAATAGATGTAAAGGTAAATATTATAATATATTAGTTAATCAATATTTTTTTATTTGTTTAAAATATATAAACATATAAATCTGATTAATTAAAAGTTTTGAATGTATCTAAACTTTTTCTAATGAAATATTAATGTTGGGATCTGTTTTGCAGAGCAGGAATAAACAAAAAACTTCTTATGCAATTTAATAGACAACTATTTTTTTTTAAGGAAAAAAATTACAGATAAAATTCTTATGTATACAGTTATTAAAATTCTTAAATTTATGCCTATGAAAAAGCCATAATATTATTTTTTAATATTAAAGCATAATTTAGTAATTTTTAACTATAAATTATCAATATTTAAAAACTAAAATTTTATTAATATTTTTTAAATTATAAAAATATTAATTTTATTTTAAACTTATATTTTTATGTCGATACTCCTTACTCATTTGATGTCAGCAAGACCCGACGAAGCCCAAATCAGGAGACCAAAATCCACTAGATTAATCAGATCTAACACAGGTGTACGGCCAAAGAGGCGGTAACTGTATAATCTGAGTGTGCAGGTTCAGTGGCAATTCTAGTCTCTGCGAGAGCCGATCACCTGCTCCTCAGTCACCGTAACAACCGCTCTGCCCGTCCGAAAAAAAAAAAAACACTCTCCTTCAAAACAGTCAATCGCCGCCGATGATGCCGCTGGTAAGTTTAACTGACCGTTCCTAGTATCTTCGCCATCTACAAACGTACGATCCTCTCTTTACTATTTCGCAATTGACAATTTAGGGCTTGTAACTGACTCAGAATTTTCACTTGAACGGTAAAAACTTGTTGATTTTTGAGATGATGATTCTTCCTGCATTCTGTTTTTGGTGAATTTGAACTGCAGGTAATTGTTTTATGAGCATTTGTGGCTGACAGATTCGTTGAAGTAAAAAAGCTGCAAGATGGTAAGTGTTTCTAGTGTTCATTAGAAGCTCCTTAACGCAAGTGTTTGGTACCTCATTCGATCCTCGTTTTATTTCGTTGCTATGCTCTTTTACCGGAATTTCTAGTGATATTTAATTACTTGGTGCCAGGTAGAAAGAAAAAGCTGTTATTTTCACATTGCTAGTTGTATTGAATTGGACCTCTCTTTTGTCTTTCAGTTCCATTTCGCAGCTTTATGCGATATTTAGATATTGAACTTTTACTTTACAAAATTAAAATTCAGCTTTGAACTTGTGTGGTACTTTACTAAAAGAAAATTGTACTCTCTGTGACATAAATAATGGCTGGTTTTGTGGTGCAAGGGTTAGCATCCCTGTTTTTCAATATAAACTCAACTATCAATTTCTTAATTCTTATGAAATAAAGTTTAACATAAAGAAAATAATACTCTGAGGAAATGGTTTTGACTTTAGATAGTAAGAGTCTCATCCTTTTCGATATAGAACGAGTATTAATTTTCTCTGATATTTCGGATGTCCAATCAGTGGATCAATCCAAATTCATTCTCAATGACTGGGATTAATTTACCAAATCCAAATTCTGCTTCAATAACTGGGATTAGTTTACCCTGAAGATAGTATCGTTTTTGGTTGTGTTATACTTGTAGTCAGTAGTGAAAGGTGTAGTTTTGCCATTTCTGCACAGCTCTAATCCATTTCTAAAAGCTGAAATGTCAGTAGGGATCAGTATCAATGTCTGTCTCAAACAAAAAAGTGATCTTGGTGAAATCTTCCATCTGATGCGTTCATACTTGGTCTTTGCGTCAAGTTATCATATATCTGTTCCTTGTGTTGGTGTTGCTAAGAAATTCTTGGCAGACCATTGTGCTATTTCCACACACACAGAGACCCTATGCCTTCCTGCACTCGTTTATTTTCACCTGATTCATTGAAATTCGCAAACCCTGCCCACCATTCCTGTTTCTGATAGAGGTCAATGCTGAATCTACTTTATCTAGTTCATTCATATTAGATCTTTTCCAGTCTTTCCATGACAAGGACTTTTGGATACCGAAATGTGGTGGACATCTATCTGATGGAGAAGCAGTTTTTGGTAGCTCATCAAGAATCGACGTGAAACGTGTTCACCGACTGTTCTCCAGTACTGCTGAACCAGACTTATTTCCTAACAAGAAACAAGCTATCCACACTTCACTCGGCAAATCAACTTTGGGAATTGCAGTGACAAATTCTACATGTTGGGAGACTTCTTCTGGTCTTCAGTCAGGGGAAAACCAATTCATTGATAGGCTGTTTGGAGTTGATACCACCAGGCCGGTCGACTTGACTGAGAGAAGCATGTCTCTTGGTAACACAGGGAACCCCACCATAAGGAAAAAGGTGATTGACAACCAAATTGGAGATGATCCATTGGTTGGTTTATCAATGTCTTTCGATATTGAAGAACCGCAGATATGCATAAGCGACAGTAGAATCAGAAAAGTTAATGTTAATCAGGTGGAGGATTCAGAAAATGCTTGTCATTCACCAATTGAAAACAACATTAATATGCCGCCTATCAATCAGGTACATAATAGGGCAAGTGAAACATCCTTTTTATCCGTGAGTCAGGAATATGGGAAGGAAGGTGAAAGTCAGGCCTACAATCCTGGGGCTATAAGTAGCAGATCCATAGGATCCAATATTGAGAAAGGTCACAGCACTGCACCAATTCCCGACTCCTATACCAGAGGGGATTCCGACAGAGTATTTGGATTTGAATTGGTGTCTGATATCGATGCTCTGGAAAGGCCAATTAGCGGTTACAATTATTTACATTATCAATCGTCAGTTCACACATCAGAAACACGTTGTGACAAGCAGCAGCTGGATGGATCAAATGTTAATGCAATTGATATCTCCTCTCAAACATCAAAACCTAGGACTGATCCCATACCAAAACACAAATTGGAGTCTAAACCTGCACACAAAGGTGCTCCTAATAGCTTTCCTTCAAATGTTCGAAGTTTGTTAGCAACAGGAATTTTTGATGGGGTACCTGTAAAATACGTCTTGTCCCAGCAGGTACATTTCTCTTTGCTCAAATTTCATAAATTTTGCTGTCAGCGCCTTACGTGCAATCTTCCTGTCTGTTATAAGGAGCTTCGTGGTATTATAAAAGGTTCTGGCTACCTATGTGGCTGTCAACCATGTAACTATTCAAAGGCAAGTTATTAACTTTGTTTTTTCATTCATGTATAATTATATATATTTCCTGTGTGGTAATGTTGCAATTATATACGCATTTGAAGGTGCTTAATGCCTATGAGTTTGAGCGTCATGCTGGTTGCAAGACGAAGCACCCTAACAATCACATATACTTTGAGAACGGAAAAACCATCTACCAGATAACCCAGGAGCTAAGGAGCACACCACAAAGTTTGTTGTTCGAAGCAATTCAAACCGTGACGGGTTCCCCCATCAATCAGAAAGCTTTCCAGATTTGGAAAGGTAGTCATATTCCCAATTGGTCCTAACTGGATCTCTCTCTCTCTCTCTCTCTCTCTCTCTCTCTCTCTCTCTCTCTCTCTCTCTCTCTCTCTCTCTGTGTGACTGTTCATCAACTACTTGATACATATTATTCATATTCAACTAATTCTTATGATCAGAATCATTTAAAGCTGCAATTCGAGAGCTCCAGCGAATATATGGGAAGGAAGAATTGAATCTGTAAGTTCAATGTTCGTGGTGGATCAATGATAATATAAAGAATATTCTGTCCGTGTAAATAAGACACAAATAACTTCTTTTAGTTAGCTGTGTATTTGTAAGGAATGTGATGTAAAATATGTGCACTATATGCTTAGGCAATTGTAATTTAACAGTGCAGATGTTTATGAACAAATCTGTGCCATATAGAATAGAGATTGCAATGGCAACGTGGATGTTCTATTTTCTCCTTTTGTGATTGCATCAACTGAATTTGAAGTTCTCTTCAGACCCATTTTACTAGCTGAGTGTTTCTTTTCACTTGTCTTGTATGATTTCCTATTTCCATCATATAATTTTCAATTACAGGAACAAAAGGTGGTTTTTGACACCCCACAACCATGGAAGACATATTCAGCCAAAAGTGAAAAACATGACAAGCTAATTGCCAGTTCCATCCAGAAATTAATTAATTCCACATGGGCTTAATCAACCTGTCTGCAACTAGATGAAAGATACATCATTGGTGCATTGCTTATTAATACGACAAGAAAACGGAGACAAAAACAAATTGAGGCATCCTCATCCTCCACTACAATATGTATGGGAAAATTGAGAATAATATTAAGTGTGACAAGGTGTTGTCATAATTAACAGAACCACATGTCTTCCTAAGTAAGTACTTATTAAAACATGGGTTTTCACTGGGCCTGCATATCGGTCGGTTCAGTTTGATTTTTAAAAATTATCTATTTTACTTATTAGTTATCGGTTTGTAGACATGCTAAACCGTTAAAGAATCGTTAAGATATCGGTTAATCGGTTATTGATCTTATCAGTTTGATTATCGGGTTAATCGGTAAGATCTCACATGAAAAATCTCATAAGTCATAACTTATAAGTATGTTTAGCTAGAAAAAAAGTGGATGAAAAGAGAAAAAACATGTAGAACTAACTGAACTAAAATAATCAACTTTAATTTAAATTAAAACAGCACCCCCTTCACTTTTCATCGACACCCATTTCATCATCTTGTTTGAATACTTTATATATTGAAGGCTAAAATTATAATTTTATAAATTATTATCGGGTTATCAGTTAACCCGTTAAAAAAAGTGATCAAATCAATAGCTGAACCAATAACCCAATAACTTGGGGTAGTAAATCGATAATCAAACCATTAAATCAATGATCCAAATCATTAATTTAATAATTCAATTATCAATTCAAATTATTAATTTAACCGTTAATTGCATCGCCCTAGTTTCCACTTTTTGTGGAAAACCAATAAGTATTGTTTGTCTAAAGGTTGAATTGACTATTCGAGTAGAACCTAAAAAGGCACATCCCATGTCGTCGACATTATGATCTAATATTACTGACATTTTTTAACTCCAAATTGATCAAAAGGGTCCTTAAAAAACATTTAATGGGAATTTCATGGAACATGAAGAGTACATATGGAATTTCAATTTCTTTTAAAACTATATTTGTGTTAGACCTAAGAAATTTTCATTTTCACTTATAAGACATCTTTCTTCCATTCTTCGCCAAATTACGAGAGGGATCGACTTAATTAATTGGTTCATTAGCGAACAAATGCTGATTTGTTTTGAATATGAAAAAAGAAAAGTTAAAAAGGTGGAAGCATATGCTAAGAAGATCCTCTGTCCACCAAGTAGAAACTCACTTTTAAAAATTAAATAATTAAAAAAATTAGGCTGTGAACTTATTAATCTCCTCCTCTTTTTTTTTTCTTTAAAAGGTCCTCCCATCCTCCTACTCTTTCTCCTTCAATTTTTCTCCTTTCCTATTTCCCACAACAATGGAAGATCAAATGGATGATGATGGTGATGATGATCATGATGATTCTTCACGATGAGGCATCATCAAGTATCTTTTCTTGGGCAACTACCAACCCTTTGGCAAGCATTATTATGCGGTTACAAGATATACTATACGTACCAGTTAATCAAGATTCAAGGCTCTTTTCTTTTCAGAAACATAGGGTTTTTTTTTTAACTTGTTTGTTTGTCTGTTTTCTGGTAAGAGGAGTACTTTTAATTTCTTTCTTATCTACTTTTCTGCTTTACATTTTTGGGGTGTTCAATTTTATTAGCTGCAATTAATGGGAATATAATTCAACAGTACTATTCACTAAGAAGTTCTCAATTATTTCCTTAGATCTCATGTTTCTACCTTGATCTAACTTTCTCGATTATCTATCTACATTATATGATATATTTATGCTAATTAAGGTGGTTTACTCTCTTACTATTCTGACGTTAGTGGTATTGTTGTTTTCTTTGTTCGGTTATCATATTATTTGTGCTGATGTTGGTTTTTTACTTATATAGTATTACATCTCTTAAGAAATAAGGGATTGAGTGATAATTTCACCGCATTATTTTTTGAATACAATAAATTTAATGTTTTAAGAAATGTATTAGAAAATAATTATAGTTAATAATAAATGTAAATCAAAATTTAAGTGACAAATTATATCTTAAATTTTTAAACTAGACAAATAAAATAAATATTTATTTTTACTACGGTGAATAAATAAAATTGGACGGAGAGAGTAATTAAATTGCAGGATCCTGGGCCCCATTTTCAAGTAATAGTATAATACATTTGTCCAAAATAATTAAGTAATGACATTAATTCGTTTTGATATCTCATCGGAATCGCTAAGTTTACGCGCTAATTAAGCTCTGGTTAATACTAGACTCTTGTTCTTTTTGAATTGTCGAGATAAGGTTTTACACAACTTTTAGAAAAAAATATAATTAAAAAGATAATTTGATTAATATATTTCCTGTTAATTCTTTAATTTTTATTTATTTTTGTGTCTTTTAATTCTAGAATAATTAATATTAAAAGTAAAATTGAAAAAGTATAATTAATTTCTTTTTAGTTTTTTAAATTAATAAATATGTAAAAAAAAATATTTTTTAATATATATGAAAACTAAAAAACGGAGAGAGTAGTAAAAGAATTCAAACGTGCACCATTGCTAACTTTGTCATTACTAATGAACGCAAAGGTTTCCCTTGGATCCGAAATTAAGGAAACTAGAATTTCAATGTCAATTAGTTATTCATCATGATTTGATGATCACAACTTAAACCAGGATGCTTGGAATACTTTCTTTCATATAATTAACTCAAAATAACTTTTATTAAGAAGAAGAAGAAAAGGAAAGATTATTTTTTAAATACGGGTCGTTTTAGTTCATGAGAAATTTTGAAATTTAACAGATTAAACTAAATCGTGTCCATCATTTTGATGAACTTTAAAATAGCAAGGTTTTTTTATCATTATGTGGGTTGCAAGTCATGCCGAATGCCCACATTTTAAAAAATTATATTTTTAAGTTATAATTTAAAATAATAAACATAAATACTTACACGATAATATTACATAATGTTACTATTTGTTAATCAAATCTCAAATTCACTAATAAATAAATAATAGTTATTAAGTTTGACTTCAAGTAAAGATTTGGTTGTATGACTTCAATCTTAAATCATTGTCACTATATGCAAATATCTTGTGCACAATCATATACGAAATGATTTTGTTGGATATAAAATTCTTATAAAACTAAATGATTTTTGACATGATTGTACTAAAAATCAAATAGAGATAGTATTAATAAGCAAAGTAAATAGTTAATGAGGTAAAATAAATAAATTTATCCAATTGAAATTTTTTTAATTGATTTAGACAAAAAAATTCATTAATCCCGTCACATGCCAAAATAGTTTCATAGATTTTAAATAACTCAAATTTATTTTAAAGTGAAATATGACTTGATACAATGTGGATATAAGAATAGGGGGTCCCTAGAAATTAAGGTGATTTTAGTCTATGTTGCTCGAACTCTTTTAAAATATTATCAAATATGTATTGAATTTTTCAAAAATATTTTTTTTAAAATTCAATTTAAATACGATAATATATTTAAAGAGTCCAAATAATTTAAATTTTAGTAACGATGATGCTATAAAAATCTACGGGGAATAAAATTTTGGGGGTCTTTCCATATATCGGGCCCAAAGTGGTGGCTTTAGCTGCTTTACTCTTCGGCCGATCATTCGCTATTATCCACAATTATTATTAGCAAGAAATAATATTGCTAATCATTATTATTAATTATTATCATAATTGAAAAGGGTCAAAAATTTTAATGTATAGAAAATAATTTACAAATATTTTTTATTTATTTATTGATCTAAAAATATTTCTATTTTTCTTTTGGCTCGAGAATATTTCAAACTATCCTTTCAAACTAACACCCTAAACTTAATAGGTTTTTTTTTTCAATTTAAAAAATTTACATGACTTATTATAATTGATCACAAATATTCTTTAATTTAAAAATTAAATCACTCATTTTTAATTTAAACCCGCTAACCTACTCATACTCAGTATGCAGTGCAAATTACATGTAAACATTCTTCATATATTCAGATTGCAGTAGATCTGTTGGAGTACTTTTACCGTGTGATATATGGGTCTAAAATTTTGAAACTCAAAATTCACAACTACTATTAGAAAAATACATATATATATATATATATATATATATACACACACACACACACACACATACTAGTTTCTGAACACGTGTTTCGCACGTGTATATCCACATTAAATAATTAAATATAGAGTCAAGATAAGTGTAAATTCAAAATGATTGAACTGACATTTTGATTATCTTAGTTTACTAATAATGCTTTGAAGATGATCAAATATAAAGCATGACAAGATCACCTAAATAAAAGGAAAACAAACTTTTTCAATATTAATGCAAAAAAGTGCAAGAATTATATAAAATACAAGTTACCATGATTGGCATAAATATAAGTCGTGTGTCAAGAGTAAATTTGATCTGCAGGTTTGAGGCTGCTTCTATAAAATTTATGAATATTTCATACAAACCCAAAATACCAACAACAATCCAACAAGAAGGTAAACCAGAAAATATATGAAAAACTATCAAATAGAAGAAAAAAAATGCAACAACTTTATATTACCTATTAAAAGGTGTAGAGTATGATCATGACAACAACATATTGTTTTCATACTGAGTTTGCTTAATGGTATAGATCTTCATTAGAGGATTGTGTATAAATACTATTGTAACCGATAGAAGCTTAGAAGCCGAAATAATTGAAAAGTGAAAGGTAGTATATGAAATAATAATTTAAAAAATATAAAAGTGTAACCTACAATAATTACTGGCAGGTGAAAAATCCCTCTCATTTACTCGCAATAAAAAAATTATATATATATATATATATATATATATATATATATATATATATTAGATATTCAATGGAAAATTATTAATATTTAATTAGATATTTTATTATATTTTAATTTACTACAAGAGCAAAATGGTAATCCAACTTTTAAGATAAGGACTTCTCACTTTTAGTATAAAATATTATTATTATTATTATTATTATTATTGTTATTATTATTATCGTTGTTGTTGTTGTTGTCAGAGGCGGATCCAGAATTTTTAAGTTCCGAGTGTCATGCTCTCTAAACAGTAGCATAGTTTCAATATTACAAAGGATGAGTAAATGTGTTTTAGGATCGACTTTGTTCAATATTTACATAAGAGAATAATAATAGATTGTATGATCAATTTATCAATAAAGAGAATGTCGATTCATTGGTTTATCTGAGTTTATGGACAGTAGAGGTCTAGTCTTCAAATTTGAGCAACTACAAAATATTTTTAAACAATAAAACAAATTCTCTTAAATATTTTCGAAAATATGTTGAAGAGTAAGTTCGAACCTGTGACCCTAAAAAAAAAACATGATTCGAACCTGTGACCCTAAAAAAAAAACATGACTCCTTGTCATTTGCATTAGATGACCAATTGTTACTTTAGGTGGCATGTCTTATATTTATACATATTCATACATACATACATACACACATACACACATGAATATATATATATATATATATATATATATATATATATATATATATATATATATATATATAAGTGGGAAGCCAACAAAGTAAAAAGTTATATTAACATTTTGCCCTTTCACAAAATTACAAAAAAATATTTTAGATAATTAATAATAATATCATTGAAAATATTTTTTCACTACTCTATTAAATATGTATACAGTGTATATATCATTTTACTCTTTCACTAAATAAAATAAATAAACAAATAGTAAAAATATAAAAATCACACCAATTGATACTTTTCCTTCCCCTTATTAAAATCATAGTCGACAAATTCTTTCTTTTTTTTCTTTTTGCTTTATTTTTTATAAAAGTTTTAAATATATACGTCAACAAATATTTTGATTATTCTCCCTTCCCCTTATTTAAATAAGGTCTTTACATATTCTAACTGAAATGATACTTGATTTAGATATTAAAGTAAATGAATTCCGAACATAATTTTAGTTTGAAAAATTCTTCATCATGATAATGATAGTTCTTTTCCTTTAGCCTATAATATTACCTATTCTTTTCTGCTCTTTTTTTTTTTTTTAGGGGGGGGGGGGGTTAATTTAAATTTTAATAATAATTTTATTTATGTTTCTTTTATTCAGTGAAAGAAGAGTAGCAAGTAAAATAATGGAAGATATGGTTACATCATGGGGCAAAAACCTTTATTAAAGCTTCTCAACACTTCTCTTATTAAGGTATTATTTAATTTAATTTTACAAATAGCTATATTTTTTAGATATTCTAGAAAATAGATACTCGAAAACTTTTAGCTCATGTTTCTTCTTAGTTTACGATCAATCTATAAATAGCATATTGACTAATTTATTGTTTAAAAAATAAAGATAGAATAACTAATATTATAAAGCGATTGAATAATGAGTGTAACAATTAAAGTGAAATTATAAATTCACATGCTTTCGATAAATTCATATTCAAAATAGAATTCATTTGTATACTTTAAATAACTTTTTTTTAATTGTGTATATGAACAATTTCTATCTCCAAATTAACTTTAAAATCAATATAAAAATTGTATCGTTAAAAGAAATGTATTTTTACTTTAATTTCACGAGAATATAAAAGAAAATCATGACATTTCATTTGAAAATAGATACATTTATCTAGATATTATTTGATCTTTTTTATCCCTTTTAATTTGACATTTCATAACATAGAAATTTCTCTATCATTAATATTAAAATATTTTATGTGGTTCATATATTTATATTATTATAGTTTTAAAAAAAGAGATCCAATTTATCTTAATTTATATATATATATATATATATTTATTTATTTATTTATTTATTTTCTCTTTATATTTATTTTTCTTTAACTTATTGCAAAAATTTAAAAGGACTAATTGAATATAGGAGCAAGAGCCCTGAATCTTTATCCTGTTGTAAAAGCATCTTATTTTTTATGTTTCTATATTATAAATTCAATTTTTATCAAGTTGCTAGTAATTTTTTATTAAGGTACTTCATTCGTTCTTATTCATTCATGAAGTCCCAGACAATTTTTCATTTTACTTTTCAAACAGAAATGAGATGGCATATGTCAAAAGAACCTTATAACAAGTAATTATATCGTATTAGAATAATTAGAGAATTGTTCTCCTCTTTATATGTTATTTCTTTTTAATAATTATACATATAATTATTCTTTCTCATGTTACAATACCCAAGAGAATCATTATTCTTTCCCACCTTCAAGTAATATTTGCACGATTATTGTTTATATATTTTAAACAATTAGAAGAATAAATAGTGTATGTAAGAGCAATGTCAAATATAAAAAAATTATTTCACGGACATTTAGGCATAATTATCTAAAAAAAATTATTTATGACAACGTCACTTTTTATAATAGTTATTTTATTTATTGATATATTTTAGGAAAAAGCATTATAATATGAAAACATGATACCGTAAAGTATAAATATCATTACATCAATAATAAAAAATTATGATTTATAACTAAAATACTTTTAAATCGATAAAAATTAAATTTAATGCCCGAGGCGCATATTTTTAATTACGCCTTACATTCGGGACTTATGCCCCAAATTTTGAGACTTACATTTCATGGATTTATGCATTATGTTTGCACCCCGAAGCATTTTTGATATGCCCCACTAAAAACATTGTTCATTAGTTATATATTATAATATTATTTATACTTAAAAAGTCTATACTAATTAACACGGGACACACGTGCAATGTACGTGTCCGAAAACTAGTATACATATACATATATATATATATATATATATATATGTATACATATACATATATATATATGTAGATATAGAGTTTCAACCGAAATGTCCGGGTGCCATGGTATCCTCAACCAATCCTTTATTACTTATATTTATATTTATTATTATTATTATTTATTATTTATATTTATTTCTTATCATTATTATTACTTTTATATTTATTTATTTTAATCTTTTTTCACTTTTTTACTTTTCACTTATATATTAATAAATATATAAATATAATATGATATGATTAAAATATTAATATTCAATTATGTATTAATTAAATTTTAATTTAACAAAAAGATAAAATAATAATCTAACATTCAACTTAGGGCTTCCCACTTAGTGTGATATTTGTAAAAATTCAATATTTCTATGCAGAGAGAGTACATGATCTTTTCAGTAATTTACCTTTCACTTTAGATATTGGGATGCATCTTTATCCCAACACAAATTAATATTCAGAAAAATCTAAAAAAATTAATTTATTAAGAACTGCCCAGATACCAATTAGATCACAAACTACAGACTAAACTCTCATCGGACAGTAAATATACAACATTAATTATGATGATATTTCATGTCTAGGATGAAAAAATCTTAAACAACGCAACAATTTTACAGTTAACTTAAGGGTTTAGTTTGGAGTATTTTTGAGCTAAAAAATAAGTTAGGGGTATTTTTAGATCAATATATGAATAAAGGATATTTATGAGCCAATTTTAATACGTTAAAGGTATTTTCGGCTCTTTTCCGCTATCATAATTAATTATTGTATAATTTCTAAAAACAAAGATAGGTTTTTATACATGTAGATGTTGAGAAAAAAATAATTTCAAGTATTTAGAGATTATTTAATAGTTGGTTAGAATTATGAAGGTATTAGTAATACAATAATTTTTTTTGAGAGAACTTATATATTATTTTGTGTTAATATAGTTACAGAAGGTTTCGTTATTGTATTAGTTATTTCACCTTTTATCCTGTATAAAATAATACATAAATTCTCAAAATTTATACATATATTAGTCATGTGAGATTCTAAATTACAAAACAAGCACTGTATTAACTTTATATATGAATAATTTACTTTCTAATCAACAATTAAATATGATATTATTTGTACAGGATTTAATAACTACAAAATTCACTTTCAGATCAACTATCAAACAATCATTTTGTATTTCATCTTATCATAATACTAGTTATCAACACGTGCATTGCACGTGTATTCTCAAACAAATTTATATGAATACTTTTAAAATTATACAAATATTAAAAGTATTTGAGTTCTAAATGGTGCCCAGATATCATGTGAACTTGCAAAGAAGAATGATTAAATTTCATTAGTTAGATACTTTTCTTTATTATATTAACTAGAAAATTTATTCGCGCTTCGCGTGGTTATTAAAAATAAATAAATAAATAATGAAGATAAATTTATTACGAAATATACATAAAATAATAATAATAAAAAAATCACATATATTTCATATCTTTAATTCTACATAAAAGACATCTATAATATGAAAGATACAAAGAGAGTGAAATTAAATTAAATGATGCTATTATACTCTATATTTTATATATAAAATCATTTAACAAAAATAATAATTATTGAAGCATACATGATACTTCTAAAATACTTAAGAAAAATGTTATCAAATCCTTAACAAATTCTCCAATAAAGATCAAAATGTTCTAGGAGTTTTTCTCTTCTTATTCTAACTTTAATTTAATCACATTTCTTTTGTTTTCTCCGAGCACTAGACTATTATTTCAGTCTTCAACTCTGTATCATTCTGATACTCAAGTCTTAAATAGGCTATCTGAAAAAATGGATGAATATAAAATGAAAAAGTTGTTAGATGAGAAGAATAATACCTAACCCCTTTTCATACTAATATAACAACTCTTTTCAAATTCATCATCAATAACAATTTTATTTAAAATGAAAAACACCTTACTTGTTTCGTCTAGTCTTTTTCAATTTAAGAAAAAAAATATAGCTGTGGAAAAATTGAGAAGATATTCAACTAATGAAAAAAAGTAAATCATACCTTAATTTTGGTTGAGCGTTAATGCATGTCGTCTCCATGTTGTCAATATTTGCTAAAAATAACTACATTTTGCTAATTTCTAATGAATAAATCAACATTATATTAATGTTTAATTTCGTGTTGAAAAATTTCTACCCTATCTCCTTTCAACTTGGACTAAAAAGTTGATTACCTTGGCACATTCAATTTATGTTTGATGGGAGATGAATAAAATGCAAAAGAGAGTCAACAGATAATTGATATACAAAATAAAAAATTAAAGTAATGATTATAAATTGTAGATGCAATACACAATTTGATTCAAAATTCTATAAAGAAAGTAGGATTACCAAACAACAACAACTTCATATTAATTAATTATAAATTTTGATTAGCAAAACTAAATCCAAATAATGCAAATCTCAAAATTTTAAAACACAATTTTATTTCATCATTATAAACTCAATAACAATCTACGCAGCAAATTGATAATAATAAAGAAACAATAGTATAATACTAACATAAAGAAATACGAGATGTTATAAATAATTGTTACAATTAAAATGTTACACCCCATAAGTTTCTATTGTTTGGACAGCCTATTTGTACGTTGGTTAAGAGTTTTAGAGTGCAATACGTACGAGAAAAGGGCTTGAAAAAAGGTCGAACGAGCACGGAGTTGGGACCGCGCGGGAGAAGGCCGGACCAGCTGCCCAAGGAGCAATATGGCACGAACCCTCTCTGGCGCGTTGGGCTCCGTGGCACGGCCCAGAAATGGCGCGTTGGGGTCCGTGCCACGGACCCCCTATCCACCGCCCAAATTATATATATATTTAATGTCTTTCACTTGTTCACTTAAAAGTAAACCAGACCCGCGAGCAGAAGTAATACACACGCGATTTTCAGGTGATTTTCCTCTATTTACGTTGTGAAACGCCGCCCGAATTCAAATTAACTTCGGGTATCGATGTATAAGGCTGCAAGGAGCATTACTACGGAGTTAGTTTTGCGAAATTCGTCCGGCGAATCGTAACTCCGCCGAGCTAAAGTTATTGGAATTGCTCCAAACTAGTGTCAAGATGATCAAAGGCTTAAAGTAAGCATTTCTCCCTTCTGGATTCTCGAGAAATTACGAGTTTTCGACTGTGTTCCGTCAAGTTGAAATATAGTTAATATTTATATATGAAGTTATCGTTTTCATCGAATTTAGTACTGGAATTAACCTCATTCCTCTAGTAATACGATTGCAGTTGAGAAGAGCAATTGAATACGAGTTGAAGCTCGACAGTTAAACAGTAATCGGCAAACAAGGTATGTTAAGGCAGTTTTCTTCGGCAAGTTAGTTTCCTTAGCATGATAACTCAGTTTGAATCCCAGTAAAAGTACCAGAAGTATGTCTATTATGATTAGTTGTTGTTATTAGCTGAGATCGGTATTCCATGTTAGTTTGGGATGGATTATGCCTGTATAACTTTCATGACCGACTCCAGGGTTATTAGCTGTGTCGTTGTCCGCCAGGGGCGAGACGACGTTGCTTTACGAAGCGGTATGTCGTCCGTCAGGGACGAAGATGGGGTCTTAGGTCCTCGTATGTCGTGGTTGGCTGTATACATCCCCGTCGAGCCTGGTGCCTGGGGTGCAGATATCAGGAGTCCACCGAACTCAGACACAGTTACAATCAGGGGCCGAGCGGGTTCAGTTGCAGACCCAGGGGATTGGTAGGACGGCTATAGCTATTAGTTGACCAGTGTGACCTTGAATAGGGGTATATAGACTGAAGTGTACTCACCAGGGTTTATGGGGGCCCCGGGTGGGTTATTTTGTGCTAGTTGTACCTTCCGGCTTATGGGGAGCAGGTAAGGTTTATATTTGCTTTAGTTATTGATAGTTAGATAATAAGATATTCTATTACTCAGGTATGATTTCTATTCCTTCATTTCAGTTATTCTCAGTTTTTTCTCCTTGTTTCAGTCATTTACAGTTATCGCCTTACATATTCAGTACATATTGTATTGACGCCCTTTTGGGGGCGCTGCATTACTTGCCTGCAGGTGCAGATAGACAAGGAGTAGGTCCCGTGTAGCTTTCAGCCAGTGTCACCAGAGCAGTTAGCTCATTTCTTCTGGAGCTTGTAGACAGAAGGTTTACTTCCTTTTTGGTTGTACAGTTTATGGGTAGGTCGGGGCCCTGTCCCAACCATCATATTACTCCTAGAGGCTTACAGATTGTTCTTTTTTTCTGTGGTTAGTTGTTATTGGCCGTGTGGGGCCTATACGTGCTCTAGCTCATGTGTTGGCCATTTGGGGCTTGTTTAGCTAACAGATTAGTTGCCTTGTCGGCCATAGTTTAGCTTAGTATTGGAATTACTTTACAGTCATAACTAGATATCATGGTGGCCTTGTCGGCCCGCATAGGATTCCCTGTTCTTTCTTGTTTCTGGCTAGCTGGTTTTCTTTTACAGGTGGCTATAAGGCCTTGTCGGTCGGAGGTTGTATTTACAGCCGAGATATAACTCGTTGTTTTCTTGAATTGGAGAGTAAGCCTTCACCAGAAGTGCTTAGGCTCAGTCAGCTCAGTTAGTTCAGATCCTAATAGTGCACCAGGTGTCAGTCATGCCTCCCAAGGTGGGGCATGACATAAAACTTTCAGCCAAGGAGTAGGTCCCGTGTAGCTTTCAGCCAGTGTCACCAGAGCAGTTAGCTCATTTCTTCCGGAGCTTGTAGACAGAAGGTTTACTTCCTTTTTGGTTGTACAATTTATGGGTAGGTCGGGGCCCTGTCCCAACCATCATATTACTCCTAGAGGCTTACAGATTGTTCTTTTTTTCTGTGGTTAGTTGTTATTGGCCGTGTGGGGCCTATACGTGCTCTAGCTCATGTGTTGGCCATTTGGGGCCTTGTTTAGCTAACAGATTAGTTGCCTTGTCGGCCATAGTTTAGCTTAGTATTGGAATTACTTTACAGTCATAACTAGATATCATGGTGGCCTTGTCGGCCCGCATAGGATTCCCTGTTCTTTCTTGTTTCTGGCTAGCTGGTTTTCTTTTACAGGTGACTATAAGGCCTTGTCGGTCGGAGGTTGTATTTACAGCCGAGATATAACTCGTTGTTTTCTTGAATTGGAGAGTAAGCCTGCACCAGAAGTGCTTAGGCTCAGTCAGCTCAGTCAGTTCAGATCCTAATAGTGCACCAGGTGTCAGTCATGCCTCCCAAGGTGGGGCATGACATAAAACTTACGAGACTCTCATGCCTTTCGATCAAAAGTTGGAAACTAATGAAAAATTGAAACTTCTTGTGAAATTCCTATCAACAAAATAATAGTAATATCAACTCGAAAATGAGAATGAAAGCGCTAAAAGTAAAGCAAGTAATCTTAGATAACAAAGAAAATTAATTACTAATCATTTGACCATTTCCTTGGCAATCGAATTTATTTTTGACAAAAATAAAATAAATCATGTGATTGCTCGTGATCCTCTTGAGTGACTCAAATGCTTCATTTGTAATATTGTAATGTATAACAGATACTTATAATTAATTAATATTAATTGAAAGAAAATTATATTAAAAAAAATTGAAGAGGAGTTAGGAATTGAAACATAAATGTTTCTTTAATTGCTTGTTTGCATAATTGTCCCGTCCTTTCGATTTTTTGTTGGCTGAACTAAAAGTCCATAGAGGTGGCTGTTATGCTTTTGTTAAATATAACATTAATAATAAATAAGTTTAAAAGGAGAAAAGACATAAATAATAATAATAATAAATAAATAAGTAAATAGGACTATTAACTAAAGAAAGGTGTCAACTCATAAAAGAAGAAGAAAGGATTGAGGTGTGATTAAGAGGATTAAAAAAGTAGATTTTGGGATTTATAACATAACCAAAAAAAATATTGTCACAAGACCAAAAATTGAGAAAGTAGAAAGGAAGAAAAAAGATAAAAAAAATAAATAAATGAATTCTTGGCCAAAGAACTATGACACATGATTCCCCGAGGCCACAATTATATATATATATATGTGTGTGTGTGTGTGTGTGTGTGTGTGTGTGTGTGTAACCCTTAATTGGATTTTAATGCAAACCTACTTTTATTTAAAAAAAGAATGGTACTCATAATTAATGACCAAAAAAATTAATAATGCAAAAAGTTAAACAGTTGAGGAAACGCCTAACCCCTAATTAGACTTTAATGCAAATATATTTATTCTTTAGAAAAATAAATGATATTCATAATTGATGACTAAGAAAACTAATAATGCAGAAAGTTGCGGAAATAAGAAATCAATAAAGAGTTAAGAAAAATATAATTTCTTGATCTTAGAGGTGTATCACGTTGCTGGTCCTAAGATCAGAATTATATAATACATATATATATATATAGAGAGAGAGATTTATTGAACAACTACATGTATTTCACCATTAAATTTATTTTAATTTGAATAATAATATATTAAAAAGAATATTTTGCTGGAGACGTGGGTGGTGTGTAACAAATTAATAGAAAAATTTTGTAACGTCAATAATTAATAGATCGAAGAGTTATTAAAAAGAAATTAATTTTTTGCAAATTGATGGTAGGTAACTTTGATTATCATGGTACTAAATGATATATTATTTAACAGCTGAACAATAAATTTCAGAAATATCATGCAAGATTTTATACTAACTTAATTGAACAAAAAAATAACTTTGTTAAAATATAAATTCAGAATGTATAATTTATAATCGTAGTAAATTAGATTGATGAGATAATTAATTCCTTGAATCATATTTTAAAAATAAAAATTGGAGCAAAAACAATCTTTAATATTATCCCTGACAATAATGTGAAAATTTTTTGGAATAAAAAGCCCTCACACAAAAGCCCTCACACATCATTAGATTAAACGAATCGAGTATTAATATAACTCCTACATTTATATTTTTTTATCAAAAATATTTTTTTAAAATTACTTTTTTGTACATTGACGAAGAATAATTAATTTTATTTTTCGAAGGATAAAATGGTCATTCAATTTTTAATGAATATTTTGGTAATTTAACTTTTCAACTTAGGTTGTTCCCATTTTTAGAATAGTATTAGTGTGTGTGTGTGTGTCTATACACATATTGCATGTATGTATGTGTCTGTATATGTATAAGTAAGTGTCCATGAAATATTGAACGACTATTTTACCCTTCAATCTAAAACTATTTCTATAATATTATATATACTAAAAGCTAAAATTGCATTGAGATAAATATTATTATTGCAATAAATATTATAGATCATTAATATTTCACAATGAATTATTTAGATGATGATGAAAGAGTACACCTATTTATTATTTGAAGGATATATTAGTCTCTCAATATTTGAAGGTTATTTTAGTATTTTAATTTTTTACTTTTGCCTTCCCACTTATATATTATTATTATTATTATTCATTATTATTATTATTATTATTATTATTATTATTATTTATTTATTTTCACTTATAAAGTAATAAATATATAAATATGATATGATAAAATATTAATATTTAATTAAATTTTAATTTAGTGGAGGGGTAAAATGGTAATCTAACATTTCACGTTTTTGCTTTCCACTTAAATAATAATAATAATAATAATAATAATAATAATAAATGAGTTAAAAAATTTAAAATGGAAAAATTACTCAAAAAAATAAGAATGGAGTTCTGACATGCCTCTAAATCTCCTTTATATATATATATATATATATTGATTTTGATTTTATGAGGTATGAACATGTCATATCATATACCATTTCTTCATATAAGTTGTTATATTTGAGTTCTCTATTGCTACTATATAGAATCAAGATAGTTGTCTGACCTGCGATAGTTGAAAATTTGCTAATTGCTCAATTATCTCCATGCATTACAATATATTGCATAGGACGGGATATTAAAAAAAAAATATATTTATAGAACATTGAGTCAATTATCATAAAAATATAGAAATAGGCCAAAAGCTTACGTTTGATTGGTGAAAAAAAAATGAGCCTATCATTTTAAAGAAGCTCTATTTAATAAAAGCCACAAATATGTTCACATGACTTTTTAAATTTTGGGAAGATAATTTAAGAAGAAAAAAATTTAAGAATTGCAAGATTGTAATCAATCTATGTGCTAAAAATGTCTTTCAAATTCATGACAAATTTCTTAATTAGTTGAATGCAAATAAAAGCAATGAATCAATATAAATTATCCGTAATTATTTTGCAACATGTTTCAAAAGATTGAAGTAATTAATTCTAAGAAAGTGAATACAACAAATAAGAAGTCTCATCATAATTTTAGTCTCTGCAAATAAGACACCAAACGCCAAAGTTTTAATAATTGAATTATTGTCTATCTCCATGATCACATAAACATACCTCACGATTTTTGTCACTATCAATGATATTATTCCACTGATTTAGAGATCCTACACACAAGATTTCTTGTAAGAGCAGCATATAAAATATTTTCATAAAAGAGCCAAATTTACAGAGAAAGAATTGCAGCTTTACAATATGAAAAGTCACATATAAATTTGAAAGATTAAATACAATTAAAATAAATATAAAAAGGATAAGCACGAACATTAACTTTGAAAGATGACACATGCATCATCATACATGTATCTACTTTAGTCTCGTATCTTTAAGGTGTAATTACTATTTTGGATTCTCTTTTCTATTTAATTTACTCATCTTTACACCAATTCTTTTCAGAATTAACTTGAGTTTAAAAGGTAGAAATATCATTTAATATTTGATAGATTTTCTTGTAATTTAATTTTTAATTTAATTTGAGTCATTTAATTGGATAATATACTTAAATATTTATTTATTTTTTTTAAAAATATAAATAATCTGTACTAAATAATTTAAAGATTAAAAAAAATTTAGAAATATAACTCTCGACATAAATCTATTAATTTAATTTAATATGATTGTTATTGTGTGTTAAATGCCTTTATAAAAAAAGGAAAAGAATAAAATAATTATTTATAGGAAGATAAAATTTACTATGTTGTATAAAGTTATTGTAAGAAACTAAATGAAGGGTAAAAAAATTCTTCAATATTTAATATGAACATTTTGATAATTTAACTTTTTAATTTTTTTATTTTTATTTTTATACATGGTAAAATATTACTGCTATTTAATTAAATTATTTATTATATTATAATTTTATCACAAAAATAAAATAATAATTTAACTTTTAAGATATAATTTTTTTACTTATATAATATTATGATATAATTTAAATATGTATTTAGATATGCTAGGTTCATTTGAACATACATTTTTCCTTTTTTGTTCTTTTTTTCTTTTTCAAGAAAACTGTTTGGTTATCTATTATAGTCAAATTTTAGTTTGACTATAATAATCTTAGTTTTTATTTAATAAAACAAATCATCTCTATTTCCCCTTTTTTGTTTAAATTTAACCGCTAAAAGTTATCTTTTACATTTGAAGAATTAATCAATATAGTTGTTCATCCACCCATTTATATTAAAAATAATAAATAAATATATAATATAGATATAATTTACATATAAAATATGTGATTACATATATTTATAACGGTTGAGAAAAATAAATAAAAAATTACATATTATAACATATTTAAGAAATTATTTACCTACAATGGCTATAGTTTAAAAAAATTATACATAATGACTTTATTTCATTTAATGTGTCATTTTATATTTTTTACTTTGTATTTTTACTTTTTAACCGTATTTCTTAATTTACTGAAATAATTTTCCACCCAACCCATTTCTTCTCTTCTCTCTCCACCGTCTTCATCTTCTTCCCCTATTTTTTCTCCTTTAACCATCATCAAATCTCGCAAATTCCGCTGCTATTATCACACAATCTTTGCTAAATCAAGTAAGTCCATTCCTAATTTTAATTTTTTTAAATTTTAAATATATATATTTTTTGTATTTTAAAATAAATCTTTCTTTAATCCGTGCAAATATTTATTTATTTTGAATTCAAATCTGTAAGATAGTTTTTAAACTCTCATGTTGATTTATTTATTTTTTTGAAAATCATATTTTTATATTTTATAATTATGTACTATATGTATTTAAATATTTATATTTGTAACTGCGTATATTTTTAAAATTTTAGGATTTTGTATTTTGAGTATTCAAAGCCTCGTCAATGACAGAAAATACAATACCTGTGTATATTTTTTAAATTTTAGGGTTTTGTATTTTGAATATTCAAAGTCTCATCAATGATGGAATATACAATCAAATATGTATTTTTTTTTATTGAAATAGGTATATATATTTGTAAAATATTTATTTTAGCAGGAATATACATTTAAATACATAGCACTGTATGTATTTCACATATACAATTATTTTCAAATATATTTAACTGTGTTGTATTTGATGATTATGTATCCTTTGTATCCAACATAGCCATTATCAATATCGGTATGTTCACCATCAATATCTATCAATATGAAAAAATGAGAAAGAAAAAAATACATAAACGAACAAATTCATTCTGATATAATTTAGCATGTATTTAAATCATCAACATATTAGAGAAAATTTATATATAAATTTTTTTTTGAATATAAACCTCCAGAGAACTGAATGACAAATTATTCACAAGTTGTTATGTTAAATAAGGATCCTGTCCTTTATTAGAATCATATTATTAATGAAACATAATAATTATTACTTGAATGATTTATGGTAACTGAACTTTTATTTAAAACTTAATCCTTAAAATCTATCAAAATCTCAGGTTTTTGTAAATGTATTTGGTCAGGTTTACCCATGCTAAATACAATACATGACACATAAAATATTACAATTTTATGTAAATAAATAAATCGTGCCACTTAAGCCTAATTTCTTCCAAATTGTTGCCATTTCTGAAATTTTTTCAATAAAGAAAAAATACTTATATTCCTATTTTAAAATAAGTGGTGTTAATTTTTTAATTTTATTTTAAAATAAGTGATGGTTCACGTAATTAGACTTTAATAACGTTCTTCTAATTTTATTTGTATTTAAATAAAAAAAGTTTTATATAATAAAAAGATATTAAAAATTAAAAGCAAAACTTATTGTGAAACGAGGCAACTATTTACGTAATGATTCCTTTTTAATTTTGCACAATCCGCCAAAATTTCATGAATTCTAGAGAACCGCCAAACTTAAAGGCGCGAAGTGGAAATTGCCCAAATTCTCCCTTCCTCTTTATATTTCTAACAACAAAAAGTTAAAGTCATCCTCACCGCACATTTATCCTCACAGGACAACAAATATATCTAGCGCTCCAAATCATGCCACCTCATCTATCTGCACGCCTCCTCGACTAACCAATCAGATTTCACCTCTTGCTTCTATATATAGATTGCAGTTAGCCCCATATTAGAATATCATCCGTCTTTTGCTTAATTAGAGTGCTTTCAAATTCCCCCCTCATATTCTTGTCTTTTTGCTGTACACATTTCCAATGGCACCAAAGGCAGAGAAGAAGCCAGCAGAAAAGAAGCCGGCGGAGGAGAAGAAGACCACCGTCGCTGAGAAAGCTCCGGCAGAGAAGAAGCCGAAGGCTGGGAAGAAGCTACCAAAGGACGCCGTTGCCGGGGATAAGAAGAAGAAGAAGGCTAAGAAGAGCGTTGAGACTTACAAGATCTACATCTTCAAGGTGCTCAAACAGGTCCATCCTGATATTGGTATCTCTAGCAAGGCTATGGGGATCATGAACAGCTTCATCAATGACATTTTTGAGAAGCTGGCTCAGGAATCTTCTAGATTGGCCCGTTACAACAAGAAGCCCACCATTACTTCTCGCGAGATCCAGACTGCTGTGAGGCTTGTGCTTCCTGGTGAATTGGCTAAACATGCTGTTTCAGAGGGTACCAAGGCTGTTACTAAGTTTACTAGCTCTTGAAGCTTCTGATGAGTTAGAATAGATTTTGGGTCCTTTCTGATGTTGGGATTTCTATGGTTGTTTAGAATCAGGGTATGTTTGTATTAGATGGTATTTTACTATTTTTCTTTAGGTTTGGCTGGTGAACTTTTGGATCATCTCGATCCGTTATGTGTAGTTCAGATCTGGAATACAATCTTTTACTTGTTTTGTTTCAGTTCTCAAAATTTATTTTTGTTACGAAATGTTTGTGCTTTATGTCGAAAAACTCCCATCTGGTTTGAATTACTGAAAGTTCTCTTCTTCGAAGAATCTAAGTGCATACTTGAATTATTATTGACCCGTGGTTATAGCTGAAGGTTCCTCAGGCAGCTATTATGATGATAAAAACTAATTAAAATTACTACTAACAGCACAACGTGAGTAGCAAATGGTTGACTCCGAGCATCTGAGAATCTATAATCAACCGCAATCACTTGCAGATAATTTTGACTATGTTGAATCGTAATCAGTACCTACAATAATGGATAAGATGGAAAGATTGAACACACTACTGAGTGCTATTCTTGTTGAGTTCATATAAAGTGAAGTCAGACCAGCGTACCAAATGTTAATATCTTCACTAAGATATAATCATATAATCAAAAGCCCAAAAACTCCCAGTCTTGTCTAATTTCTGATACTTGAAATTTCCCTTTCTCATCAAGAAAGTAGAAACTGCCTTCCAGCTGCTATATATAGTTACCCTTCTTTATCCCTTGCATAATTGTATTGAATAATCTGTATCCCTTTCTTGAACATAGTTCTTTCTTTTCATTTTCAACAAGAATTAATTGAGAAAATAACTCCCCCTACCTCTTAATCTGCTCTTGATTATCACCACTCCACAACTCACAAGTTCTTCGTGTGAGTTACATCACCCATCTCTGCTTCAAATTTATTCTTTCACAAGGAAGTTTTCAGTGATGGGGAATTCCTTTCTCCTCGAGTTCAACGTGTCTGATCGTTTCTACATGTGCCGTATCTGCCAAAACCACGTCGCTTTCTGCAAAGATTTCAGCCTCAACTACTCGGTAATCTTTTCCCCTATCCCCTTTTCTCCCCTTTCTTCATAATTGTCATTGTTGAGTTGAATTCATTTAGCTCTGTAATACTTGAAAGAACTTTAACAGTTTTGCTGATTCTTTCAATTTCGATTTATTAAAAAAAAGGATATTTAATTAAGCAATTCAGATACGTAATGTGCATGTTCATCATATTGATGAGTTTGCAAAGTGGATAATCTTCGTCTCTATTGAAAAATGACGGCTGCGATTACGTTCTTCTCCTTTCATTTTGCAAGAATGTGCAAGACAATCAATTCATACGTCTATAGGAAAGATGACAGATTGATCAAGAAAATGTACACCCATTTAGTACCATCTTGTAATGCCGACGATTTATGGGCATTTAAGAAGAAAATATAGAAAATGTTTACAGGTACTCTGTACTTACTGGGTAGACTCCATTATTAACTGGTGCAATGATATGTTATGTAGATAGAAGTAAGAGTTCCTATTTCAATTATCTCACTATGCCGTGTTTTTCAGCCTGTGACGGGGGTGACTGGAGGTGTATTTGATAAAGTGTAAGTTTTCTTAGCACTAATATCTGGGGACAGTTTAATGGAAGTTGTTTACACAGATCGAACTAAACTGCACAATGAAATATGCAGGGTGAATGTGCATGTAAACGAAGTAGAGAAGCAGAGGCAACTTGGTCCTCACACAGTAGCAGATGTCTACTGTAACAAATGCGAGAATCTACTGGGATGGAAATTTGTATGATACCAAAAATCCAATGCCCCAAATTTGTTAAATTCCATCAATGAGCAAAATTATCTGACATGATCTTTTTATTTAACCCCCCCTTACAGATTGAAGTATTTGAAGAGGATCCAGTTGCAAGAAAAGACATGGTTATGTTGCAAATGTGAGATTACGATGCTACAAACTCATGCTTTCATATCACATGAGGTATTTAATCTTATTATTCCTTTTATCCTTTCAACAGGGGGAAGCTGCAGGAAAGGAATGGAAACCAAATAGAAGCAGTGGAACCTGGAGCAAATATAGCAACGGGAGCGCCAGTAGTTAAAGAAATATAAACCTATCACAGGAGATTCTAGCAAGGAGATCTCTTGAAGAAATCAATTAGCTTACAAGAGAAACTTCGAATGCCCTTAACTTTGTAATTTTTCCATACTTTTCATTAGCTTTTCACATTTCTTATATTGCTCTATGTACCCTGATATGACACTGCAGCATCCCACACCTGGACAAGAAAAAGGAATTCATACACTAGTTTCTTTTTGCTAAAAGTGATTTATACACCAGTTTAAACTACTGATAGAAAATTCAGCGGTGTTTCTATTGAAACCAGTGATAATATTGTTATCAGGCTTCATGATTGTAGCCTTTGAATGGGGCTCTTGTGTTGTTTAGCATCAGTTATTGTGCAGATGCGAAGTTGCAACACTGACTCTATAGAATCTGAAGTCCACTCATAAACTCCACAACCAGAATAACTCATTATAGTCTACCCAACTTGGCTTTATATCCTTATGTTTATCCCGGTTCTTTGATAGTGAACCACTATGTTTTATTTTCCTGAAATGAAGCTCCAAACTGTAACAATAACACCACTCAGTAATGAGGGATCAACCTGGCTCATAAGCATATTTTCCTGTGTTCCCAGCCTTAGTTAAATAGATTAACAGGAAGGCGTTGTATTTGGGAGTTTGGGGTTGCCTGTAGTCAAGCAATTTTGCATCTCAAGACTAAGAACGAGATCTCTTCATTAGCATCACTCGTGCTAGCAATTACTAAACAAAGAGGTGAACTGCTTTACTCCCTCCTTTCCATTCCCCACTAATCAGGAGGAAGAGCGGGTGAAAATTGCAGAGGTTAAATATCAATATTTCAGGAAAGCCCGTCAGACTTCCCATAGTTTCCTACAGTCTCCTCTTTTATTTATATAGGACAAAGATTTTTTACATGACAACTTCTTCAAAATAAAGACTGTAAATCAAGGCTTACCTCCTGGAAATTACTAAAGTGAAGGTCGATGTCTTCTTCCAGAAAGGCAAAAAAAGAATTTTGTTTCATTTCTACCTAGTAGTACACAAGATTGGAGTTTTATTTGCTAAAAGAAATGAAGGCATAGATAGCAGCTTTTCGTTTGCCTATGTTCTATCTCTATGAATAGATTAGTCAACTCACATTATAAGAATACACGGAATAAACTGAGAGTACTGATTAGTTGATCACCAACAATACACTTGACAGAATCTCAACTGTAACAGAGTTAGATGCATAGAAGGAATAACATTAAACTTCTAATGCTAACAACAGAGGATTTCAAACATTTTCTTCCCAACAGAAAATAAAAGCCAAATACCCAGGATCCAGTTTTATGAACGGTTAGTTTGATTCATGATAACTAGCATCGAAAGATTATTTTAGAAAGCACAATGCGAGGACAGAACTCACAAAGTGCTGAATGCAAAGACATACAATTCTGCAGATCCAATGTCATCAAGATTTAGGGGATGCCCCTACTTTTCCAAGGTCCTCAAGTGCCTTTGAGATTTGCTCCTCCGTCAATCCCTCCAGTCTGATGCCCCGTTCAACTCCCAGGTCTATAAGAATTTAAAAAGAAAAATCCATGATAGAAGGTCAAACCACAGGAACAGGGTAAAGATCACTTTAAACAACTAGATTATACCAGATTAGAAATGAACTTGTGGATTAAAAGAAAACTTAAAATAAAACTTCAACAAATTTGTCCATAGAAGAACGTAGCAAACATTTGCAAAGGTGTCAAATAATTTGCAACATTCCAAAGTGGAAAGGACATAGTATTAAACTAGAACGGATTAAGTATTATTCATGAGAAAACAAGATATTCTACATGCCTAGGAAACCCAACCACTGTGAGGTCCATTCATAATACTCAAATCTTAATCGCTGTCACTAAATCTGTCAGATTTGACATCATAGGATATGTCTTTAGAGCCACATATCATTCCTTCATGCTTATTCTTTTGATGTGAACTCATTATGTAATTTATGAATAAGATTTCTATCAACCTCTTACCTCATCAAATGATCATTTACCAAAAGTCTACTTATATGTTTCAGTCAAATGCAAAAGAATGAATTTTTGTGTTTAGTACCTAATCAGAAATTCAAGATACAACCGAAAAATGCCCAAAACATTAATCATTCATCAAAGCACTTCAATTCACTGCATTTACACCCGATTAGAAATTCTGAAGAGCTATAATCAAGGAGATTTGTGGAAGGGAGAAATACAACTGAGAAAAAATGAAAAACAATTACCATATCTCGCCCAAAGCTGGGGCTCGATGGAACTGGCCTCACGAATCAAAATAGGTAATTTGGGGTTTTGGGTCTTGAGATCTCTGTAGTTCTTCTCAATGAACGCCCTATTTAAAAGATGAAACAATTACTTCGCATTAATTTATCTATCAATCAATCAACTACATCTCAATCCCAAATGATTATATTCGTTCTGCGAAATTGGAGCTCATTTCATTGCAGTTCTGGTAAAATTACTTAATTAAATGAATAAAAATTATGAAAGAAGGAAGAACCTAGTGGCAGCACTTTCAGGTGATGATGGAGAGAAGAGGATGCGAAGCTCCTTGAGGTTCCGAGAGAGATTTGATCTCCACGCCATTGTCGCACAATCTTCACCTTCAACTATTCCTTTGTCTTTACAAAAAATTTTCTTTTATATAAATAAACCAAAAACTTCAGCAGTTGTGCTTTATGCTTTAACGGCTGTACTCAAAATTTTTATTGACGAATTTAACCTTATACCGAGTGTGGACCAGTTTTTCTGAATCTGGACTTCAACTGACAATCAGTCCATTGGGCCAAGTGTGGCCCTTTTTATTTTGGGATCATAAACTTCTTTTTGGTTAGTTAGGATCCATCATTGGTCCTTTTTCTTCTCCATTTAAAAGATGACACAATGGCCTCAGAAACTCTTCTCTTTGTTTTTATTTATTATTCTGATTTTTTTTATATTATGAGATTTTATTTGGACACTTAGGCCTATTCAACAGGGTTATTTTAAGACCTTCTAATCATTGGCTAAGTTTATGTGATATTTATTTTGCTTAGTATGATAAACATTGTGAATAAATATAGGGATTGGAAATCATAACATCGTATAAGGGTTTTCTAGATCATTTTGTCTTTAAAGAATTTATTGTGTTAAATGTTATTAAAAAATGATGAAATATACTACTTTCTAGCTAAAGTAAATCTTTGAGTGAAACAACAAATGACTTTATTCAATTTAAGGGATTGTTTCATACCATTAAAATAAAAGGAAAAAGCTACTTCTAATAAATAACGATTTAATGGTCAGTTAAGTGCATCTTTTCTGTTATTATCACACAGCCAATAGTAAATGAGGTTAATTGAAATATTCTTATGAAATAATAAAGAAAGAACAAGAACATTGTAGAGAAAGAGAGAAGAAAATAAGTTCTTATTTCTCTTGATTAGATGAAATACAATGAAGGAGAACCCATCTATTTCTAGGGACAAGTCCTTCTAACTTTTCTTCAAAAGATAAACTTTCACTATAATATAAACACATGTATCCACTACAATACAAATATCTTTATAGACATTCACTATAATACAAATATGTTTATAACACTCCCCATTGAATGTCTATTTGATAGATAATGTGCCTCGTTAAAATCTTACTAGAAAAAATCCAGTGGAAAAAAATCTAGCGAACGAAAAAGAGGGCACATATCTAATAATACGCACTTGTTTCATCATTATAACCATCATAATCATTTGCTCCCTTTTTCAAGTAGTTCTATATTTGGAACCGTTTGGTCTATCACGCTTCAGGCGTCTCATAGACCCTGTCCTTCAAGGACCTTTCATTGGAGCATTTGCAACTGAATTATAAAATAGAGTTAACAAATATATCTGACAATTGATTTGCAATATTTTGCAAGTGAATTATCTATTGAACTAGTTCACTTTTTTTTCCCGAGGATCTAGATAATTCATCCCAAACTCAATTTTCAGCTGCTAATCACTTCTCCCCCTAATGTTAAAAAAACTAATATATACCCCCAAGCTCATTTGGGGACCCATCTTTGGCGTTGTTGTGGAGCAATTGAATCATATATCGCACATCTAAATTTTTAGATGGAATTATTTGGTTCCTGACCCTGAACCAATTGTGATATGGGAACCTTGTTGGCTTGATACATTCAAATGTTGCTATATGTTAAATAAACATATCTTATACCAAATTTTATTTGGGAGTTTTATTCTCATAACCAATGATTTGGCTATAATTGGAGGCATACAATTTTTGCTAAACCAACATAGATATGAATCAGCATTATCAACATGATTTTATAATTTGGAAATATAGTCTTAATTTAATAATTCAAGCAACAACCTTACAAAAATTAATTGCAAGTTGATATCAAAACACATGTGACCACCATAGATGCATTTATTAGCAAACGGTTCACATGGTATGTGAATGAACTTATATTCACCCTTTTATAAGTTCCAAAATTTTAGAAAATATAGTTCTAATCTTAGCCGATGAAGATCATTCTATCACGAGAACAAGTAACACAAGAGAATTCTTGAATAATCTTTTATTTCTTCAACATATAGCCACGTGAATTCTCAATTATTTTTGCATCACATTTGAACCAGAATGACCAACCAATTATGCCAACTTATTTCAGTAAACTTCTAGTTTACTTTCGTATGTGATTTCATCATCATACCCATATTTATGTACTACAAATAAAAAAAGTCGGCGGGTAATATTTTACATATATATTTATAACCCGTTTCAATTGTAGTACCATGAAGATATTATTCCCATAATTTATAGTCCCAATTTTTTTTCAATGTCCTTGAAACTTATAAGTTTCCTTTTAAGACTTACTACAATAATTTCATTCCTTCAGGTAGTAATACATTAGCTCTTCCGGAGCTCTCAATTAATTTTGTGTACTACCACATATTCAATCATATCAACATCATTAATAGTTTCTCCACATAGTTTCAACTTAGAAACAATTTAGAATGTTGATGAGCTATACTCATGAATAGACTTATAGTCTTGATAGATCCAATCATATCGTGCCTTTGGGTGGATGACCATCTTCAGGTGGTCATACTTTTTTTTAGGCTATTGCAGAAAACAAGTGGATCCTTAATCGCGAGATATTCAATTTTAAGAATTTCGTCAAGATGATGACGCAAGAATATCATAGTCTTAGCACGATCTTGATTTGATACTTTGTTTTCACTTTTAATAGTGTCTCCAAGACCCATTGCATCTATATGGATTTCAGCATCCAATTCTTGCCCGAACTTTGAAGGGCAATGGAATCAAATTTCGTAAGGTTAGCCATATTAAAAGACAAAGAAAAATAATACCTTAACCTTCAAATTTTGAGACAGTAGAGTCGTAGAGCAACAATATTACCAAAGGAATATCACTCATATGGTTAAGTAATATATCTTTCCAAAAAGAAATTTTAATTTTTCTTATTCAAAGTGAGTGTTCAAGGCAGAGAGAGAAGGAGAAAAATTCTTATTTTTCTTGATGGGATGAAGGAAAACCCATCTATTTATAGGGACAATTCCTCCTAACTTTTCTCCAAAAGATAGGCTTTCATTATAATATAAACACATGTATCCACTACAATACAAATACCTTTATAGACATTCACTAAAAGATAGGCTTTCATTATAATATAAACACATGTATCCACTACAATACAAATACCTTTATAGACATTCACTATAATACAATTATGCTTATAACAAATATAATATATCCAAGATAATGATTAGTATCTTGTGATAAAAGACAATTTGGCTTAAACATAAAGAATACTGCCTAAAATTGTGATATTCATGGTGATCGTATATATTTGATGATATTTATAATTTTACTACAATTCATTTAATAATATAAAAATAAATTATTATTATTATTATTTGAGAAAGATTATACAAATAATAGTATTCGAGATAATTTTTAGAACAAAATTATATTTCATTTCATTATTGATCTTCGTATCTATTAGTCCTTCACATCGATTTTTGTTAATATATTTCAAAGACGGACAATGATAAAAAGCGTAAGAGCAATGACAAAAAATGAATAAAGTTAACTCTCAAACACAATTTTATGACATTCTTATCCTATCAATTTTGTAGCGTCAATTTTAGGAAAAATTACTGCAACATGAAAACATGATACCATAAAGTACATATATAATTACACAAATATTAGAAAAATATGATTTATGGTAAAAATACTTTCAAAACAATACAAATTTAATGTCCAGGACATACGCTTTTATTCCTAAGACTTACACTTTTATGCAAGAGATTTATACCTCAAATTCTGAGGTATACGCCATATATATGTATCTTATATCTTTCATTTGCGTCCCAAATTATTTGGCGTACTCCATATTGAATCTCGCCCAAAAACATTTTTAAAAACAGTACTAAAAAGTGGTCGGATATATATTATATATTACTTACGATTTGACTTACAAAAAAAAGTGAAATAGCAAAAAAAAAGTGACTTACAAAATCAGATTATAAGGAGACATGATTAATCCTTTTTCTTCTCCATTTAAAGAGTTCATTGTGTTAAACGTCATTAAAAAATAGTCAAACTGAATATCTTATGGCTTAAGTAATTTTTTTTGTGAGTGAAATAACAAAATATAAGTGACCAGAAGAAAATAAAATGACTTTATTTACATATGATCAATAATTTAGTAATTGTTTTAAACAATGAACTCCATTTTAAAAGAGCTGTTTCGTACATTAAAATGAAAGAAAAAAACTACTCCTAATAAATAACGATTTCATGGTCAATTAAGCATAATATTTTAATTATCACACAACCAATAGTTATTAGAATGAGGCTAATTAGAATATTACATATCCAAAATGATGATTATTATCTTATGATAAAAAATTTGTTTTAAAGATAAAAGAATACATATTAGACGTATATTGTTTGGGTTAAATAGTAAAAACTAAAAAACAATGTTTTAAGAGGTGAGGTTTTTGGCCAAGCGTTTTATGCAGCATGAAGTTAGACGTAAGTCTTAAATCACGAGGCGTAAGTTCTATTGATTTACGTAGCTTAAATATATCTTTAATTTTATGATTTTATTATTAAGAAAATAAATAAAAGTGAATTTAAAGTAATCCTAAGTTCCATTGATTTACGTAGCTTAAGTGTATCTTTAATTTTATAATTTATTATTAAAAAAATAAATAAAAGTAAATTTTTAATAATTCTACAAATAAATTTAAATTAATCCCCAATAATACCAAAAAAAATTGTTATAACTATTATTTGAGAAAGGCACCAATACAAAAAGGATAATAACTAAGAAAATCTTTAAAAATGAAGTTATGTTCCACTTTATCATCAATCTCCATATCTACTAATCTTTTCCTTCATAAAATAATATTTGCACTGATTATTGTTTATATATTTTAAAGAAGGAGAAAGATAAAAAAAAAATAAGAGCAATAATAAAAAATGGATAAAGTTATCTCACGAACATATTGATAAATTTATATCTTATCTATTTCAGGCATAATCATCTAAAAAAAATTATTTATGAAGTATCATTTTCTTTATTTATATATTTTAGAAAAAATCACTATAACATAAAAACATGATAACATAAACTGTAAATATCATTACATTAATAATAATAAAAAAACACAATCTATAACAAAAGTATTTTAAAAACAACAAAAATCAAATTTTACTTAACACTTTTAATTTTACGTCAACGACTTATGCTTTTACGCAAGCGATTTAGCCTTAAATTCTAAGACTAATTCTCTATAAATCTATGTCTTTCATTTGTATTTAGAGCGTTTTAAATATGCCCCGGCCCGAGACTCCAGCTAAACACTTCATTGAAAACACTATTAAAAAGTGGTTGAGTAAATGACTAATGAAATCAGATTACAAGGAGACAGTAATCTGCTTTTTGATTACTGAAATCCTCACAATAATCACATTAGTAAGTTGCAACTGAATCTCTTATAAGTAAAGGGAATAAAAGAAGAAAAGGAAGTGTTGGACGGTAATGATTTCCCTCCTCTCTGTTTTAACGGTACAGATATCACACGGTTTCAAGATTCAAGAAACTCAATTTTCAGTTATAAAAGAAGCTCTTCTCAGTCCCATTTATTCAGTCACAACATTGGAGAAGTACCCATTTCTTCTTTTTTTTCTCACTTTCCTGAATTAGGTACATTGGTTCAAAGCTAGTCTTTCTCCATTGATTTTCAGCAGTTAATCTTTGATCTTTCTTCTCCATTTTTGTTCTTTGTTGAAGTTGTTTTCTTCTGTGACAGCTGCACGAGTTGAAGAATTTCTATCAGGACTACTTGATTCTTGATTGAAAAAGTTGATACAATGGGAATGGTGATTACTTATAAGCATGATCAAGTTCGAGAAGAGGCTTTAGTCTATTGCAGTGCATGCAAAACCCAAATTGGATTAGTGGAGGATCACCTTGATATGGTACAGATTTTTCTCATTACTCTCTCTGCATCAGTTTTTTTCTTCCATTGTTGAATGTTCTGAGTTTTTCTTGCAGATTTTTTTAATCGATTTCTATTCCGTTATGCACACACCAAATGGTTACATGGGTTACAGTCATTTTCTTTGAAACTCTGCATTTAGGATAATCTTGAGTTATTTTAATGAATTAGGGAAACTGTTTTGTATCTTTTGATGAAATTAGAAACTCTGCATTTAGGATAATCTTGAGTTATTTTAATGAATTAGGGAAACTGTTTTGTATCTTTTGATGAAATTGCTACCGAGTCCAACAAAGACTATATGCGATTAATTCACTTGCTTAATTTCAACAGCTATTTGTAAAATGTGATTAATCATGGAATTCAGTACTCTTATCTGCTTCTCTTATACATCTTGAGTACGCAAATCAGCTTATCTTGGTAACTGTTTTTGTCTGGTGCATTTTGCAGATGGACAATGACAAAACAGGGGTCTTTAACAGTGTGTAAGTCTCAAGATTGAGTAGTATTATTCAATTAAACATTTTTATGGGGTCTAAGGCACGTTATTTATATATATATATATATGACTATACTGTAGGTTTAATGTGCATCTAAAAGACAGCAAGAATGATCTTCGACAAGTTAATGGCAATACTGTAGCTGATGTTCACTGTCTCCAATGTGGAAAGCTGATTGGGTTGAAACTTGTAAGATACTAAATTACCAAATTTCCTTTTCATGGACAAGAGGATTCGCAGTTCTTTTTCTCTTAACAGAATTTATTCATTTCTCTAGATTGCAGTCCCCGAACCGGCTCTGGAGATTAAAGAAGGAAGATTCTTGATGACATTGTAAGTTTCTTACAGATATGCAAATGAAATTCTACCCCTAAATGTGATATGACTTGTAAGGTGTTAATACAAATATATATATATATATATATATTTTTTGCAGGTGCAAGCTTGTTTATTGGAATGATCTTCCAATGATGTCTGATGACGAACAAGATGAAGGCGATAATATTGAACATGCTGGAGGCGCTAATACTGCACAAGTTACTAATGAACAAGATGGAGGCGCTAATGTTGAACAGGTTCCTGATCCTGATGAACAAGATGGAGGTGCTAATATTGGACAGGTTCCTAATGATCAAGATGGAGGCGCTGATGAACAGGATCCTAATCAAGATGTAGATTAATTGGCTGATGGAATGGACAAATTGATCTGAATTCCTTAATTGAGAATTGATGAAAATGAAGACATTGACAACCCACTGATCAAAATGTAGGACCAGCTTATTACAAACTTCTTAAAAACTTAGTACTTCTAATATGTTTGAGCTCTCTGGTAGTACCAATTACTTCAGTAAACACTTCCTGTATTTGCAGTAAACTTCTGAAAGCTGCAAAGTTGAACAGTTGCTTGGTAGAATCTACATAGTTTTTGTTTCTTGTGTTGGCTGCAGGTTTTTGCTGAAAGTGAAGGGTGATTTATCCCTTATATCTGCAAAGTTTTTTGCTTATTATAGGCAGCTATCTCCTAAAAATTGAGTAACTCTTCTATATCTGATTGGTGTCAATTACTTATGATGGAATTGGTATTTGCCATCTTCTGATTTCACATACATTGTGAAGTTTAGAGTTTTACAGAAGAATTTCCTGTCAATTCTTTGCTGATTACTTGTGACTGCTATACTTCCGTGTTCTCCCCTTTTCATGTTGAAATAAAATGTCTTGAAATCTGAGCAATGTGAAGGTGTAACAGCCTTAAAATTCTTGACTTTGTCACATTATGTACTTTGTAATATGAAGGGGTCTAAGTTTGTTGGAAGTTGCCATAAGACCTATACATTACTCAGCTTGCGCACATATACTACCATACGCACGCAGGTAAACTCCAATTCAGATATAGGGTAAAAAGCAAACATATATGTCTAGCTCAATAAAAAGTTGTAATTCATTCTCAAGTGGCAGTCAAAATTAAACAAAATCAATTAACAACAAATAATCAGCTGAGGATAACCATAGTAATTTTTCAGAAAGTGAACTTTGTTCCTTGAATATGTAATGAGAAATTACAGTATCTAGAGCTTAAGAATAAGAACTAGAACAACACTAACAGAGAAACCAAAAGAGCAGAAATTCCAAGATCTACATAAACTATCTAACAACAGATCTAAACCACAAATTCGGCAATCTAGCCACCAAATCCGTAGAGAGTCCTGCCCTGTCTCTTGAGGGCATAGACAACATCCATAGCAGTAACAGTCTTTCTCCTGGCGTGCTCGGTGTAGGTGACAGCATCACGAATCACATTCTCCAAAAAGATCTTCAGCACTCCACGGGTCTCCTCATAGATCAGACCAGAGATACGCTTCACACCGCCCCTACGTGCCAGCCTTCGAATAGCTGGCTTAGTGATGCCCTGGATGTTGTCTCTTAGAACTTTCCTGTGCCTCTTGGCTCCTCCCTTGCCCAATCCCTTGCCTCCCTTTCCACGTCCAGACATTTTCACAGAGAAATTTGAAGATGATTAAACTTCTAGGGTTTTGATTTTGGTCGACCTCTCTTCGGTGAGATTGAGCTGCGATGTGGTGGGTTATTTATATTTGGGCGTCGTGAATTTCGAGGGCGGTTTGAAATGTGGCGGGGCATAAATCGTAGCCGCTAAATATTTGGGGATTTATTTGGTGATCGACGGATAGTAATGTCGATCCATGTGAGAGGCGGAAACTGAAAATGAACCGTTGATTTGGAAGGGGATCCATGTGAAAGAAGATCTAGGGATGTTAATAGATCTTCTACACTGAGCATTTGTTTTTATTTTCTCACACTAATAGTAAGTCAAAACTTTTATGAAAAAAAAAATTATGGGCCAGTTAATTTTCCTAGTTCGTGCATTTCAGACATACTTTGAATTGTAATTTTTTCACTGTCTTTTGAATAATTTAAATTGTTAATTATTATGCTTTATAATATTCTTTAAATTATTTTTAAATATATAATTTTTATTTTAAAAATTTTATGTGTAAATTATTATTAAAATTAACAAATTTTGATTTTGAAAATTTAAACAATGTTACATAAATTAAAACATAAAAAATATATATGTTTTAATTTTTAGATTCAGGTGTCTGCATTGCATTCAGTGAAAGAGTGAAAGAATTACTTTTGAAGAAAATACCTCAAGATTAATAAACTTCTTAATACGAAATATAACTTAAATTCGTGTGATACACAGACTTTTGAGCTCCATGACGATGTAGCTCGATAAACAAATTCACGAGGTCAAAGTGGACAATAGGTGTAATGAGCTTGAGTTGTGATAATTGTATGTTTTGTTTCAATCTCAACAATCAGTATTTCTTATTAATATTTGTCACTAAAGGATAATATAAAATCCACTCTTATTTCCAACAGTCCCCCGATCTTAATCTTTTAATTTAAATCCGCCTTTATTTTTAACGGTCTCCACATTCAATTAAAATAATTTAAATTATTTAATATGTGGCATCAATAATTGACCTAATTTTGAATCTCACTATAAATCAAAAATAAAATTTAAAAAACTCGCTTTCTCTCTCTCCACTCACTAGCTCCATTGAACCCTACTGTTGTTTTTTCTACTTTTCTTCTTATGAATCTTGCTCGCTATTTTGAATTACTTTTTTCAACTTACGAAAGAAGAAAATAATAACGACATTCACATAGAAATGATGTGTTTAATAAAAGATGATTTAATTGAACAATTATGTACACTGTATTTGTTTTTATATGTATATCTAAAATTCAAAATCAAAATGAAAAAAGCAAATAATCTTTTTTCTCCTATACCCTTTTCCACTCACGATAACAATACAAAGCAAAAAAATGAGAACGTATAAATTTATTTCAAATTTGATTCCCTAATATCCTAATTAAAAAGAGATTTAAAAAATGAACTTAAAAAAAAGAAGAAGAAGGAATTAACAAGAACAATTGGGTGATTGACAACAAATTAAATTTTACATTTGGGTAATTGAGCCATACTGCGGTGGCAAGTATCTTTCATTGCCAATGAGAGATTACACTTTCGACCTATAAGAATGAAATCGCTTTTGATATATAATACTTTAGGTTCATAACAAGATTTTTCGGTATGAATCTGAATTAGTGATGTATATAGTGAATTAGTGGTGTATATGATGTAGGTGATTAAACTAAAATAATTAGTGTCATAATTTTTTAAAATATATAGTTTGGAGGGTAAAATAAAGGGGAGGTTACATAAATATAATTTATTAAAATTATAATTACAAAAGTTATAATTATTTTTTTAATTACATAATATACAATATATACATTATACATAATAAAATGGATAAAAATTATAAATATGATAATTTTTTGTAAATGACATAAGTATTAATTTCTTCTATAATTTAAGTAGATTAAATATGGTAAAAATTTAATATATATTATTATATTTAACACCATATACATCCTAAATATGATAAATATGTATTATTATATTTTTTTGAAAAAATTATTAATATCATCCTCATATTCATTATTCATAAATTTTCCTTTTCCTTTTCCTTTAATCTTTCACCTATAAAGATTATAGATATAATATATATTAGACAATATATATTATATTATACGTATATATATTAATATATTATATTATATAATTGAAGCATATATGTGCATCTATTTTTATATTACACACAATTTTTATACTAAAAATTTAACACAATACATATACTAAATATGTATTATTATATATATTTTTTAAAAAAATTGTTCATATTATTCTCATATTCTTAATTCATAAATTTTCCTTTTACTTAAGTCTTTTACATATAAAGATTATGAATATAATAATTATTAGACACCATATACTATATTTTATATTATACATATGTGTATCAATATATTATATTATATAATTGAAGCATATATGTGCATCTATTTTTTATATCACAATTTTTATTAATACATAAATACCTTTGATGAACCTTTGGATTAATTCACATTTTATTTAAATATTTTAAAATATTTTGATGAAATAAAAATAATTTTTTAATAAATCACAACAGATTTATAAAAAAAAAAAGGGAGAAGAAAGGGATTCTTTCGGAAATCAAATAAAAATGGAGAAGAAAGGGGGATTTTTGAATTTTTTGAAAAACAAAAATAGAGAAGATAGATAATTTTTGGAAAAACAAAAAATGGAGAAGAAAAAGGGGTTATAAAAATTTTTCAAAAAATAAATATGGAGAAGATAGAGGAATTTGAAAATTTCTGCCAAAAAAAAAAAAGGAAAGAAAAGGAAATGAGAGTATTTTATATTGTTGTGCATTTAAATTGTTATATTAGGTATATAATTTTTTTTATATTTAATTAGAGTAGATATTTTAGAAAAATAAAATTTGTACAAAATATAATTAAAAAGATAAATTTTTAAATAGTTTGTATTTATGTAATTTTATTAAATAAGTTGTAACTTTTATAATTATATTTTTAAAAAATAGTATTTGGGTAAGAAATCCTAAAATAAATTGTTCAACCGTGTTAAAATAACATTCATTCAATGGTGTTTCTGAAGCAATTTCAAATTTCCCTCCTATCTGAGTTAACGACCAAGATAGAAGTTTTCTCAACTTTGATTCATTCAAGAATCAAGAACTGTTTTTTCCCTCCTATCAATTTAATCTCATCATTTCACTAGTAGGCGTCTACTCTATCAGTTTTTTTACTCTGTTACTTTCTCATTACCCACCAGCTCTGTTCCTGTTACAATATTCTTTAACTGGTTCGCAGCTAGTCTTTTTCCATTGATTTTCCCTTCTTTTTTCATTTGTTAGGTGTTGAATTGTTGCTGTAACAGTTGAATACAAAGTTGATACAATGGGAAGGATCTTTCTTGTTCAATACAATGAATTTCCGGAAGGGGATTTCGTTTTTTGTAGTTTATGCAAAACCCGAATAGGATTAGTCGATGATCACGTTGATAACGTACACGTTCTTACTCTCTCCGCGTTTTGTTTGCGTTTATATTATTTCGTTGTAATTGCTATTTGTGTTATGAATTATAAGATTAAGCATGAAATTGACTAGTCTGGCACAAAACAGCTAATTATGCTCAGTTTTTTTGCCCTGTAATATTGCAGATGGATAATGAGAGAACTACAGTCTTTAATAAAGTGTAAGAGTATCATGATTTCATTCAGCAAATGGAATTTGTTATTTATAATACTAGTACTAATATGTATATATGTGCAGGTTTAATGTACAAGTGGACACGGAGAAGCACTATAAACAAGTAATATGCTTATCCAGACGCTAATGAGCAGGATCATGATCAAGATTGAGGCGCCAAAGAACTAAATGAAGATGCAGATCATACAATAGATAATATTTGATCTAAATCCAGACGATCCAATGATGAAAATGCAGACATCTTTTCCTAAGTCATATGCTTATCCTAGCGAAAAGTTGCCTATTTTACGGTATAAGGTATTCAAATCGTGATTTTAAATCGTGATTTATTCTATCTCGCATAGCCAAACGGGCCCTCAGTATACTGGTTCTCACTTGCTGTGCTATCTTTGAGTATTGTGTGTACGGTAAATGCTTACTTGCATTGAGTTGTTACACTTAAAGTGTATACTCAAATTTTCTTAAAATTCATATGATGATGAGACATAAAAGAAAATTTTGGAACTTTCATCTAATAGTAAAAACATAACTGGATTAGGAGTATATCATGATTTTAACTCTTTTATAGATAAAAATTATATTTTAGTAGAGAAGACTAGAGGGATCGACCTATTATTCACCAAGTTTTAAAATTACACCACTTGCCCTCGGGATTTTTGGATTAAAAAAAATAGAAATACAAAAAACTGTATTTTTCGATGTATGAATCAAACATGACAAAATGAAACAACTAACATAGAGAAACCGAGTTGAAAATTAAAAAGTGAAATCATCAAAAACATGAAAAAGAAATGAGTGTACATAGAGGAGGAAAGGTGGAATTGAAGAGCAAGGTTGTGACGACCCAACTGTCGTGATTGACACTCACACTAATCCTTCGATGGGCGAATGATAACTTACCCTAATCCAACAATTATAGATTCTTTTAATTGAAAATAATGCATTAGAGAGATAAATATTAAAGGGTTAAATAACTATAAAATAATCTGCGAAAGTCTAGCTATTACAATCCCAAAATTCGAAAGTTATCATACAAGGACTCTAACTAACAATGTCTAAGAATAGCAAAGGCAAAAGAAAACATAAAGCAATGTCCTAATGGAGTAGACATCTATCTAAGTGAAGATCTACGGCAGCCTGGATATGATAACTTACCCTTAAATCAGTCAGCTGTCAACACTAGATGTGAGGTCATGAAGAAGACTCTGAAACACAGTCTGCACTCAAAAAAAAGTACAACCGACCCACTATGGTGATCAAGGCCTTGTCATGGCATGACCTGGCATCTCCTCGATGCCCGCTAATGAGTAACTCCAACTACTATGATGGTATCATTGCAGTAGAAAACCCACCGTTGTAGTTGTGCCTTGTTAAACAGTAGCTCGGTAAAACTGTATCAAGTTCCATTTCACAACACAAATATCAACTCAAGACATTACAGTAGAACCCAGATGTGCAACCCGCTTTAAAATATGGCTACGAATTCACTCTTTAGTCTCACAATTTCCTATGGAGGTCTAATTCACTAGGTCACTCCTAGCGGAACACAACACAACACAATTCATCATGATTACAGGCAAGTTTCGATTTCTGAACATCCTCATCTATGAGTTTCATTAGCTCAATTTTTCTTACGGGGACTTTAACAATAGTACTATGACCCTAACCACCCGACCAGATTGTTAGAAAGCCAAATAAACAATTTAACTTAATGAGACATAATTTAATGTTATTTACTCACTCATGTGTACAATCTCAATCAATTTTTTTTTTTAAATAAACAAAATTGTGAATCTTATATTAATATTAACAACATTATATAAACAGTATGTAAATACAGAGCTTGGATTCAAGAATCAAGAACTGACTTTTTTATATTAACATTCTCTTCTCAGTCTTCCGCATTTCAAAATTTTCTCCTCTCTGAATTAACGGTCAACACAGAGCTTGGATTCAAGAATCAAGAACTGATTTTTCTATATCAACATTCTCTTCTGCATTTCTGTATTTCCCATTGATCACCAACTCTGTTCTGGTGAAAAGTTTTTCCACTGATAAACTTGATTTTTTTAGCAGTGCATCTTTGACACAATCTGTTCCACTTTGTTCTGTAACAGGCGAAACTGCATATCTATTTAGAGTTGTTTCTTGATTCAACAAAATGAGAAGACACTTTGGTCATAACCCTTCTTATGATTGCATCCACTGTTGTAGGTGCAGAACTCGAGTTGCACTCGTCGACGATTACATTCTGACCGTAAGGATTCTCACTCTCTTTGCATCATTTCTATCAATTTGTGAACATAACAAATGGTCTGTGGGCTATAGACATTTTATTTGATACTCCAAATTTTGGACAATCTTGAATTAATTTCTTCCGAATTGTTCTTACCGTAACTATTCCATTGTTTAGGAAAAACCATGTTGTATCTTTTGCTTTTTTCTGTTATATTTTTTGACTAAGCACAGAACAACTTATTATGCATGCTCATTTTCTTGTCTTGTACACTTTTCAGGTGCCAGCCTATGTGCCAGGAGGGTTATTTAATAGACTGTAAGTCTCATGATCTCATGTAATTTGGAAAATTGGGATTTCAGCAACTTGAGATTTGTTATTACCTAAATATTTTCCTGCGGTCTGAGACATATATGTATATTGCATACATTACAAGCCTTTGTATATGCAGGTTTAATGTTGTAGTAGCAGACGATGTGAGGTATTATCAACAACTATATGGAAACACCCTAGTTCATACTAGCTGTGTCCAATGCGGACTGCTGCTGGGGTGGGAACTTGTAAGATACTAATACCAAAGAGCATTTGATGAAAGATGATTTTGTTGCTCTTTTTTTAAAAATACAGAATTTATGATTTCTCCAGATTGCAGTCCCCCAACCGTCCGTGTATATTAGAGAAGGAAGATTCTATGTGAGATTGTAAGTTTTCTAATTACCAAATTTGCAAATTGAGACTGCTCATCTATGTAGTATGACTTGTAAGGGTTAATACAAATGAGTATTTTGTGGCAGGCACAAGCTTAGTTTCTGGGATGATGTACCATTGTTTCGTTTAAACGCTAATGTGGAAATTGATGATGAACATTTAGACGCTAATGAAGAAAATGATGATCAAGATGGAGATGCTAATGAGCAAAATGATGATCAAGATAGAGTCGCTAATGAACAGGATTTGGGCGCTAATGAACAAAATGCTGATCAAGATGGAGTCACTAATGAAACAGGTTCCTAATGAAGATGTAGATATGGCCGAGGTAATGGACAATATTAATCTAAATACAGACATTCGAACCAACTGATGATGAAAATACAGACATTGATTGTCTACTCATGCTGCAGAAGCAGCTTATTACTATTTACAAAGATGTACACATCCACTGAATATAGTCACTAGCTGGAGTTCATACTTTACAGGATACTATTTCATAATTTTGTGATGTTCTTTTTTCTCTAATTACAGTACTTATTATTACTTGAGGTTGGAAGAAAGCAATTGACACTGAACTTTCTACATGTTTGAGCTCGGGACAGCTGCTTAATTAGTTTGTTTTTAATTTCTTGATGCAAATTCAAGAATTTTGAGTATAATCGACTGGTTAAAAGTTACTATTGAATTACTGATATTTCGTTATATTAGTGTGGGGAAAGATGATGTTCTGCTATGTGGTGAAGTTAGATAGCACAATCTATTTTTTGGTTCATTCCTGTTGCGTTCTGCATCTGAGAGTAGTCAGTAGTCACAGCTTTTTGACCCTAACCCTTTGTTTGGACCGTCGTTACTTATGGTATAGTATGGTATCATTATTAAAAGTATCATGTTTATTTTGATCTTAAAATATATGGTATGATTCCACGGTTAGGTAACCATAAAAAGCCTCACTTTATTAAACCATCAATTTGGTGTAATCTCATTGTTTCCTATTTTTTTTTTTCAATTATGCCCTTACTTAATATTACATAATCCTATTTTACCCTTTTATCCAATATTATTAAACTCCACCCAAAATCCTAGTTTTCTGGGTTCAGTTCTCTTTTGCGTTTAGTCTTCTCTTTTTTTAGGTTAGATTTCTTAAACTTCTTATAATTCTGCTTGTTTTTTTATTAAAATCCGTGTATATTTATTTTGACCTATTTTTTTTATATGAATTTTGTATGATTTGCATGAATTTAATAATGTAATATATTTATAAGGCATAAGCTGTGACAGATTAGCAAAAAGAATTATCTTAAATTATTTTATTAGTAATTATTGATGAATTTACCATATATAATAATTTAGAGTATTTTAATAAATATAATTTATACATTATGAAACTATGAGTAACCACAATCCAAACAAAGCGTGAGGAGAAGAGGAAGTAGAAACTTGATTTTTGTCTTGTTTGGCTTAGATATTACATGCTGTAACTTTAATTAAAGAAAAACATATTTATAATAACAAAAAATGGCTTCGCCCGGACTCGAACCGGAGACCTTCAGTGTGTTAGACTGACGTGATAACCAACTACACCACGAAACCTTAATGTGAAATGTCTTTCCCGTTTTCCTATTTATAGGGGTGACTTATTCGCCAATCAATAAATGGTCCAATACTGTTAGATCTAATATGGGTTTGCCCTTTCATCTCTAGATCTAATATTGGGGAAACTAACTAGATTTTCAGATTTAGAAATAACTACATCTTAAAATCTGCAGATATATATCTTATTAAGGCAAGCTTACTAATACAACTGCAGTTTGTGGTCACAAGTCATAAATTGTTCGGAAATTAGCTAATCAAAGACTTGAAATACATATGCACCACTCACTTGATCGATATGGAACTTTTGTCAAAATAATCATTCAGCAGTTATTGTTCGTCAATGGAGTTAATTTTTAGCAGCTTAAATTTAAACTGAAAAATATATATCACTTGACCATGATCTTACGATAAAAAATTATATGTAAAAGACAAATATCTGATATTTATTCATTTGATATAAACATATTCATACAAGTTTTTACCACATGTCCATTATATCTAATCATATGTGCTCTATTTCGTGCCGGAATACATAGTCAAACCTCTCAACTTGTTAAAATAAATTATTTAGATTGAAATCAAATTGATGAGTTAAATTCAAGACATACTAAAATTTCCTTAGATTTATTCCGTAAATATTATGTGATAATGAGGCATAAAAAAACTTTTGGGACTTTCATCTAGTAGTAAGAGTATAATACATGGTATGTGAGTTAGTTGTATATCATGATTGTGACTTTATTGTAGCTGAAAAATTGTATTTCAGTTTAGAAGAGTAGATGGGCTGATCTATTATTCACCGAATTTCAAAAATGAGAAAATGAAACATCTAATCTAGACGAGAAACCGAGTTGAAATTAGAAAGTGAAATCATCAAAAACATGAAAAAGAAATGAGTGTACCTAGAGTAGGAAAGATGGAATTGAAGAGCAAGGTAAATACAGAATTTAACATTATTTACTCACTCACTCATGTGTACAATCTCAATCAAAATTTTTTAAAAAGGTTAAAAATTTGAAATCTTATATTAATTATATAAACTATATGTTACATATAATGATATAGTAGGGTCCTTTAATATTTGGAAGCCTAACTTAGGCTTTATTTGCCATAATCTTCAGGTAGAAATTCACAAAACTGTATGTTGAAGGAAGTTGAATGCAAGTGTTTAAGCATAGTAGTTAGCGGGTTAAGTAGTCAATAATATGCAGATTAGTTAAGCTTAAACATACAGTTAGAGTTGGTAGTTAGGTGATTCCAAAAGACCCTCTGTATGTGATGATATGCATGAATTGAAATCAATGCAATACTGATTCACTCGCACTTCTCTTCTGCTCTCGTTCTCTCTATTCATTCTCTACTAAGCTTCTGCTAATCATCTTCCTCTTCCAACTGGTTTCTGTTCATGAACTTCTTCTTAAAGAAGATTAAAGAATTCTGTTTCTCATTCATTTTAATCACAAACTGAATTAAATATGTTAAATATATAAACTATATGTTTTTGATTTCTCGATACAATTATCTGTCGAGTATTCAAGCACTTGAGCAATAATCGACTGGTTAAAAGTTACTACTGGATTCCTGATATTTCCTTATATTTTGCTTGCAGACACGTAACACAGATTTTTGAGTTTACTGCTGGCTGCCTAAAAGCTAATACAAACCCTGTTCTTGCTGTGCACTAAACTATCATTTTGTAGTTCCAATTGAAAGAATGCTTTCTTATGCTGGACCAAGCAATCATATTTGAGTGTTAGTTGCACCTTCTGACTTGTTTAATTTAATCAAAAAAATATTAGTTTTTAAAAACAACAATATGGCTTCGCCCGGACTCGAACCGGAGACCTTCAGTGTGTTAGACTGACGTGATAACCAACTACACCACGAAACCTTGTAGTCAGAGGCTTTATCCAACACCATTAGTACTAATATCGGTTTGTCAGTTTCATCAAAATCTCATGTGAACTTACTTTGATATATCTTCAAGGTGACAGCTTTAAGTCCTCCGTCTTAACAGTCATTGATCTAGTTATTTGAATTCTCCTGATTTTTTTGTATTTCAAGGATCTTGATGCTGATTATTTTATTTTATCTAGTGAATTCACATTACGGGGAGAGGCATTTGCTCGGCCAGCATCAGGCTCGTCAGGTGGTGTCCTGAATCTCCTAGCTACAATGTGATGGGAAAATTAACTAGATCTTCAGATTTAGAAATAAACACATGTTAAACTCTTCAGATATCTCTTATTAAGCAACGTCCACTCTGAAATTTAACATGCCCAACTGTACAAGTGGAAGCAATAAGGCAAGCTTATTAACATAACTGCAGTTTGTGGTATCAAGTTATAAATTGTTCAGAAAGTAGCTAATCAAAGACTTGAAATACATACGCATCACTCACATTGTCATATGCACAGTTAAAAACATAGCACAAGTAAAACAAGCAATATCGGCTTCAAGGTATAAAAAGGAACAGAGTTACAATTTGGACGAGGTAGTATTATTAACATAATAATCTAATTAGCTGCTGAAAACAAAGAAAAACTTAAGATTAAACACACTCCAACCATTCGAATTAAGATATGGTACTACTCTCTGGTTTGATATGGTAATACTGTTCACAGACAGTGAATGCTCGTAAACAGTAGTATCACAATTTCACTCTCTATCTCAGATTCTTCTTCTTCCTCATTCTCCCTTCTAAGGTTCATCTTCTTCTCAATTAATTTCAACACAACAAAGCGAGTGGCAATCAAAAAAATAACATGGTACTCTCTGGTTTGAATTGCCCAATGGGTATGAACCTCAGGTACTGCTCACAAAGTGAATGTCAATCCACCAATCAGCTTGCTCAACTTTTGGTAGTTAACCATTGTGAAAAATCTAAAAGAAAGTGAACAAACAAACAATGTGAACAAGAAAAATTAGAGCAACAAGAAGGAACGAAAAACATAAGATAGAAAAAGAATGTGTGCATTTGACAGATGTATATAAGCCTACCCTGTGTGTCAAAAGAGAACTTTTGAAAGATTGCACAGATAATAAATCATTTAGATCAATTCCCGGAAAGTGAACTTCATTCATTGAATATTTACAAACTTTAGAGCCTAAGAACAAGACCCAAAACAACGCTACAGAGAAACCAACACAGCCACAAAAGTAATGCAAACTAAAATCCACAATCTAGCCGCCAAATCCATAGAGAGTCCTGCCCTGTCTCTTGAGGGCATAGACGACATCCATAGCAGTAACAGTCTTTCTCCTGGCATGCTCGGTGTAGGTGACAGCATCACGAATCACATTCTCCAAAAAGATCTTCAGCACTCCGCGGGTCTCCTCATAGATCAGACCAGAGATACGCTTCACACCACCCCTACGTGCGAGCCTGCGAATAGCTGGCTTAGTGATGCCCTGGATGTTGTCTCTTAGAACCTTCCTGTGCCTCTTGGCTCCACCCTTGCCCAATCCCTTGCCTCCCTTTCCACGTCCAGACATTTTCACAGAGAAATTTGAAGATGATGAAACTTCTAGGGTTTTGGATTTGGGCGAACTCTCTTCGGTGAGATTGAGCTGCAATAGGTGGGTATTTATATTTGGTGGATTTTATGGGCGGTTTGAAATGTGGCGGGGCATAAATCGTAGCCGCTAAATATTTGGGGATTTACTTGGTGATCGACGGATAATAATGTCGATCCATGTGAACGGTGGAAACTGAATATGAGCCGTTGATTGGAAGCGGACCGATCCGTGTGAGAGAAGATCTAGGGATGTTAATAGATCTTCTCCTAAATAGCATTTATTTTTTCTTCTTCGCATTAATATTGTAAACTTTCATGAAAAAAAGAAAATATGAGCAGTTAAAACTTTCCTATTTCGTTACTAATATTATTTTTTTAATAATAAATTGTCTATTATTATTATTGACAAATAAAAAATTATTAATTAAAGACCATCTAAAACTACAATCACCTTTTGGGGAGAATATTGTAAGTGACCAGACATTAAGCAACCTGAGAACCAACCAAATTAACTAATTACATAGTTTATGGATGAAGAACAAACATTTTTGTCCTCTCCTTGTGCCATGCTTAACCTCTTCTTGTATCTGTGCTATTATAAAATTTGTATTTACGGTAATTTGTCTGAAAAACTTTATATTGATAAAACATGCATGGCTCCCCATATTGCAATCACGATCTCCTTCTTTATTTGCCTCCACTGACTCGAATAGTTTGCTCGACTTCCAATTGTTCAATTTGAGCACTTGTTCATCTGGAAACTGCATTCCTAACTGCAGATATCCAAGAGCACCCAACAAACAGATGTGTGGGACTTTCCACAACCTTCAATGCTTAAACAACATTAATTATCCTCCACTGAAATATGCAGCCTTTGGAGCCTATCTATGATCAATAATTTGCACCTTCTTCAGTCTGGTCAAGTTTTCCAGCAAAGCATTATAACTACTTGTAACTGGATATGCACCATTAACAATATGAATGTACCTGTTATTTTGATACCGGTGAATCATTTCCTGTTTGAGTGACTTCAATATCTTCAAATACCAACTGCTATTTATTGCTGGAGTATGCTCCCATATACTCACATCATACTTTATATATACTCCATGCACTTTGACTCATAAGCTATCCCGCTTATGGAGTAAATTTCACGGATTATCATTTAACTTTATGTTTATTACTCAAAAGTTATTTTTCTTTAATTTGTTACATAAAAATCATTTAATTTTATCTCATCTTTCAAAAAAGTAATTTTGACCAAATTTAATTAAAATTCTACCTAAAATGAGCCCTTATGTTTGAATGTAGGTTCATAATGGTCCCTTAAATATACTTTTGAGCAATTTTGAAACTTTAAATTTGTCAGATCTGAGCACATCTGATCTCCATCTAATACTTAAGTTAATTTTATAGAACTATGAAAAACATATTTAATATGGACTCACATTTAGATGTGTTTTCTTGCACTTTTAACCTTTTTAGTTTATTGCAGGATTTGGTGTAAATTTTAGGTGTAATTTACGCTACTTTCAGAATAATTTTATAGACATCTCCCAAAGTTTCGCTTAATAACGTTGACCTTCCATATGACATATGATACCACACTTACTTTGACTATTTTTATCTTTGTAACAATTCCTTTAACGTATTTATCACTGATGCAAAATTATATATTCAAATTTATTTTTTTATACTAATACTATATTGTTAAATTAATTTTATAAACATGTTTATTAGTTTTCGCTCTTTTGTTTATTCTAATCATTATTACTGCTCAATAAAAATGAAGAGTATGTGTTTCCTCTCTTTATTGTCGTTGGGCACAAATTTAAAGGTATCGATTATATAAATCCTAGTAAAAATGAGGTTTAGTTAGAATCAATTTATTTATGAGATAATTGAAATATCAAAAGTGAAATACTGTGTATACATTTTTTAAAATTTTTAGGATGCTATCATTTTTAATTTTTAACAAATTTTTCAGTTTTGTCCCCGTCCCCTCCAAAAAATCTCTCATCCAAAACTATTTAGATTTTTTAATTTAATAATAAATAACTTTATTTATTTTAAAAATTTTTATAACTTTTATTTACTAAAAATAATATAGTTTAGGTCGCATATTCAATGTGTTGATACTAACGTTTACATAAACTATTATATAAATAATTTAAAAATTATATTTATTTACTTAATAAATGTATAGATAGTATGAACAAAATAAAATTATATTAAAAAGAAAAGGAAAAAGTCTAAAAATTAAATAAACAAGATAGTATATTGGTAAAAGGTAAGTAAGTGAAAATGTAAATATTTTACATTAATGATAAATAGATTTAAAGATTTTATTATTTGTTTGCTTATTTTTACTTTTTGTTCGATTTTCGTTAAATTTATTAGGTAGAGTTTGATAAATATATGAAATAAAAAAGGAGTAAAATAGTGGACCAAAAATGCTCAAAAAATATATTTAAGAGACCATTTTATACCTACCCTTAAACATAAGAGATATTTTTCTTATTATCTCTCACATTTTGGGTAAAACTTTAACTAAATTTTGGGAAAGTTACTTTTGTGAAATATGAGAAAAAGTTAAATAATTTTTGTATAACAAAACAAAGAATAATAACTTTTAAATAATGAACACAAAGTTGGATGACTACCCATAAAATTTGCTCCATGTTTACGTATCAATTGTCTTACCAATTTCTCTATTGAAGCTTCATTCCATTTTCTGCAGCCTTTGATGTTTAGCCACCAAACTTCTTTGGGATACACACCTTTTCCCAAGCCACTAAGTTCTATTTTCGCTACTCATAGTACTGCATGATGATTTGCGGCTTTCCTGCATAGAACAGATGCTTGGAATAGGTATTACTTGTTCCAACAGTTATCTTTCCTACTAGTTGGCAACACTCCATTTTCCCTATTTCTTGGATGTCAAGGTAGTCCAAGGTATCTAATAGGTAGAGTATTTATTGAGAAATTAGTGAGAGGCAGAATTTTAGCCTGAGTGACCTCATCTACATTAGCCAAAAATATGTTAGATTTGTCCACATTAGCTACTAATGGAGTGACACCACTGAAGTAGTGCAGTGCTTCATAAGTAAATTTTGTAGACGATATGCAAATCATCACCAATTGAATAAAGAAGGTAGAATAATCATAATTTGATCAATGTTTCTTCAATAAAGTCTCGATTCACGATATCATAGACCTTCGTGAGGTTAATTTTCATCAAGCATCTGGAAAAAAAAAATTCTATTATAATGTCTCATCAATTCATGAAAATAAGAACATTATGAACTAAGAATCTACCTTCGACAAAAGGCAGCTTGATTTTCTGCTATCAAATGAACCAATACCTTTTCTAGTCTCACACATAACAACTTGGAGATGTATTTATAGATGATATTATAACATCTTGTCATATTACAAGCATATCAAATAGCTAAATTCTAGTAACATGTTTTGTGTTTCAATTACTAATTTCTTCATTAAAAAGATGATATTGTTACAGTAAGAATATAGATTTTATTTGATTTAAATTCACAAAATAATTTAAATTTTATTAAATTCAAGATATGTTAGTTCAAATAAATAAATAAGCTAATATCATGAAGGAAAAATTACATATGGACACACAATATTATCAAATTAATTACCTATAAAACCATCAATTTTATGTTTATCAAAACTATCATATTTTCATTACCAAAATAATATAAAATAGGGTAAATGCACTTGTTATATAAATTTATTGTTTATAGAATCTGTTAATTAATATCTAAATTTATGGGATCTTTAATTACTACTTTATCTTCGTTCATTCATAATCTTTTACACAATAACAAACTCCTATTTCCATAAACGCATTTCATAGAGACTCTTCAATATATACAAAAAATATATTAAAATACAAAAACTTCTACATATATTGTTACGTAAAATTTATTTACCTATCATCATTACATATAAAAAAATAATAATGTTACAAATACACGCTTAATATATGCTCAAAAACTGAGATAAAAAACTTCTATCAATAGCAATAACATAAAAATACAACAAAAAATCAAAACCTATCAAGAATATATAAAATAAAATAAAAAGATAGATGAGACATTGTAACTATAAAATTAAAGCTATTAATATTATACGTGAAATATAATTATCTTCATTATATAAAGAAAAATACAACATAACTGCTAGATTGATGTGTATACATGTATATGGAAGGTCTTTTTTTTTTAATAGAAAAATACAAAAATGGATGACTTAGTATATGGTACCAAGCTTGATCAGCCATATACATGGATAGTGGCAAATGCCAGTATTAGTAAGAAACCTCCAACCTACTAGAATTTGCAGATCTTTCATGCATTTTCCTAAGCTGATTTCTGCAATTATCAATTGGAAAAAAGAAGGCAAGAGCAAAAGTAGTCCACATTCTACACTTTGTCAAAATTAATTTGATGCTCCATTTATCTGTTGTCCGGGTTTCAACAATTGCGGGTTCAGAATTTTCACTAAGGGGATTCGAAAAATAAAAATATAGTGTATGAGATTTGAACATAGAACCTCAAGTTAAATTTTAAACCCCACTAAACCACTAAGTTAACCTCTACTCTTATGTTCAGGGGATTCAAAATCTATTTATGTATATAAAAATTTTGAAAAATTACCTTAAATATACAATGTAAAATTTTTTCCAAAGAGGTTCGGGTGAACACCCTCTCAACCCCCTAAATCCGCCCATGAGTTTCAATACACAGAGCTCTTACTGAGATTTATATATATGGAGTAGATGTCGTTGAATTATTTGAATCACCTCATATATGTCATCTAAATTGTTAGAAGTGACCTCACACCTAAGGATATGACCTAGTGGTCAATAAACTGAGTCGAGAACAATGAATTTTTCAGGTTCAAATCTTCATAGAGGCAAAAATGCTACTACGTGATTTCTTATCATCTGTTCAAACTTTGGTACAGTGACAGAAAAACAAGGGTTACAAAAAAAAAATTGTTACACAAGTGACCCTATTAAGTAGATCCCGTTTTCTCATTGAACAAAAGTTACGGGAGTAGGTCATGAGCGTCCTCATTGAGGTGAAAGTACTCTGTTCAGTGAGACACAAACACAAACAAATGATATTTGCTGTTTTATCTAAATGCCCTGCTGAATTGTGTAAGCTAATTCATATTAAAAGTTTGAATATTTAGAGATGAAACGTTTCTTAATTATCTATTTCAGGTATGTATGATAATGTGCATTTAGACGAGGAATAAGATAGTAAGAGAGTAAAACTAATAAAATTGAAAAGGAAATTAGACATGTTAGACTACCTATTGACCTTCCACCCTAATCATCGACCTCCATATCTTCCAATCTAGGGTCATATACTCGGTAAACTGCACCTCTCCCAAGGGTTCTTCGGCCTACCTCTACCTCTGCTTATACCCAATATACTCAATTTCTCACACCTTCTCACTGGGGCACATGTACATCTTCTCCTCATATGTCCGAACCATCTCAGTCTTGCCTCCCTCATCCTGTCCACCACGGACCACTCCCATCTTGTCCAGATAGTTTCGTTCCTGATCATTCCATCTCTTCCATATGCCCACACATCCCAACATCCTAATTTTCGCTACTTCCATCTTCTGAATGTGCGAGTTCTTTGAACGGTCAACACTCCACCCCATATAACATATATAGTTGGTCTAACTACTATTTTATGAAACTTACCTTTAAGACTTGGTGGCATATTTTACCACACAAACACGGAATGCGAGCTTCTATTTCATCCACTTCACTCCAATATAATATCCAACATCATCATCGATCTTCTAATTTTCTTTGATTATTGAGCTTAAATACTTAAACTTTCTTTAGTTCGGTCTTTTAGGAAAAATTTTAATGTTTTTTTAGTAGTGAACATTTGTTAAAATACAACTGTATTTCTCGTACAATTTTAAGTTGGTGCATATATATATATGTGATTAAGGGAGGCAAAGTGTGATGTCAATAAACTAGTGTCAGAAATTTTCTTAAAAGAATGTATAAACTGAACAATCTTTCTTAATGGAAAAAATAAAATAAAAAACAAATAAATTGTTGCATTGGGGTTCGTGAAGCTATTTCAAATTTCCCTCCTCTGAATTAAACGGTAAATACAGAGGTTATGGATTCAAGAATCAAGAACCGGCTTTTCTATATCAACATTCTCTTCTCATTGTCCATTTTCAAGTTTCTTGAATTCTCCATAGTCCACGAAAACTGGTTACAAGCTAGTCTTTTTCCCCCATTGATAAACTCAATTTTGATATTTTTCTTCCACTTTGAATCGTTTGTTGAAGAAAATAAAATTTGTTCTGCAACAGGTCCAAAGTTGATGCAATGGGAAGACTCTTTTTGGTTGAATACAATCAAATCCGTTCTTTTGAATGCATCCATTGCCGTATGTGCAGAATTCGAGTTGCATTCGTCCAGAATTACATTGGTATTGTATGGATTCTCACTCTGTTCTCTACATCAACTTTTGCATCTATAATAATATTATTTCATGTTGAATGTCCTGTGACCCTAGAATTCTGAGTTTTTCTTGCAATTTATTATAGTATCAATTTGTTTGTGAACACACCAAATGGTTCTGAGGACTGCAACATATTCTTTTCTGTATTGTACATAAAAACTTTTTGTATATTTTGATGAAATTGCTACTGATGTAAGATTCTTAATTTCGACAGCTATTTGTACCATGAATTGTGATTAATTAAGCACTCTGTTATATTTCTTGGCTAAGCACAGAACAACTTATTATGCTCATTCTCTTGTCTTGTACACTTTGCAGGTGCTAAACTTAGTGCCAGAAGGGATCTTTAATAACATGTAAGTCTCATGATTTCATGCAATTTTGAAAATTGGGTATTACATATGATTTCAGCAACGTGAGATTCATAATTTGCCTAAACTTTTTTCTGCGGTCTGAGGCATATATGTGAATATATGCAGGTTTAATGTCGAAGTACCAGAGGACGAGACATATCATCGAGTAGTAAATGGCATGACCCTAGCTGATACTTACTGTGTCCAATGTAGAATGCTGCTCGGGTTTAAACTGGTAATGTATTAATAAAAGAACAATTGATTCTCAAGAACAAGAGGATCTGCAGTTCCTTCTTCTTCTTCTTCTTCTTTTTTTTTTTCTTTTTTGCTTATACAGAATTTATCCTTTCTCCAGGTTGCAGTCTCCCAACCGTGTAAGCATAGTGAAGGACAATTCTTCATGAAATTGTAAGATTCTGACAAATTTGCAAAATGAGACTAGGCATATGCAATATGGTTTATAAGGTGTTACTAATACAAATGAGTATTTTGTGGCAGGGACAAGCTTAGTTACTGGAATGATGAACTCTTGCTTGATGTTTACGAGGAACAAGCTGGAGGCGCTAATGAGCAAAATGCTGATCAAGATGGAGGAGCTAATGAGCAAAATGCTGATCAAGATGGAGATGCTAATGAACAGGTTCCTAATGAACAAGATTTAGGTGCTAATGAGCAAAATGCTGATCAAGATGGAGGCGCTAATGAACAAGATGGAGGAGCTAATGAGCAAAATGCTGATCAAGATGGAGATGCTAATGAACAGGTTGCTAATGAACAAGATTTAGGTGCTAATGAGCAAAATGCTGATCAAGATGGAGGCGCTAATGAACAAGATGGAGGAGCTAATGAGCAAAATGCTGATCAAGATGGAGATGCTAATGAACAGGTTCCTAATGAACAAGATTTAGGTGCTAATGAGCAAAATGCTGATCAAGATGGAGGCGCTAATGAACAAGATGGAGGAGCTAATGAGCAAAATGCTGATCAAGATGGAGATGCTAATGAACAGGTTCCTAATGAACAAGATTTAGGTGCTAATAAGCAAAATGCTGATCAAGATGGAGGCGCTAATGAACAAGATGGAGGAGCTAATGAGCAAAATGCTGATCAAGATGGAGATGCTAATGAACAGGTTCCTAATGAACAAGATTTAGGTGCTAATGAGCAAAATGCTGATCAAGATGGAGGCGCTAATGAACAAGATGGAGGAGCTAATGAGCAAAATGCTGATCAAGATGGAGATGCTAATGAACAGGTTGCTAATGAACAAGATTTAGGTGCTAATGAGCAAAATGCTGATCAAGATGGAGGCGCTAATGAACAAGATGGAGGAGCTAATGAGCAAAATGCTGATCAAGATGGAGATGCTAATGAACAGGTTCCTAATGAACAAGATTTAGGTGCTAATGAGCAAAATGCTGATCAAGATGGAGGCGCTAATGAACAAGATGGAGGAGCTAATGAGCAAAATGCTGATCAAGATGGAGTCGCTAATGAGCAAAATGCTGATCAAGATGGAGTCACTAATGAGCAAAATGCTGATCAAGATGGAGGCGCTAATGAGCAAAATGCTGACCACGATGGAGGAGCTAATGAGCAAAATGCTGATCAAGATGGAGGAGCTAATGAGCAAAATGCTGATCACGATGGAGGAGCTAATGAGCAAAATGCTGATCACGATGGAGGAGCTAATGAGCAAAATGCTGATCAAGATGGAGTCGCTAATGAGCAAAATGCTGATCAAGATGGAAGCGCTAATGAACAAGATGGAGTCGCTAATGAGCAAAATGCTGATCAAGAAGGAGATGCTAATGAACAGGTTCCTAATGAACAAGATTTTGGCACTAATGAGCAAAATGCAGATCAAGATGCAGTCGCTAATGAACGGGTTCCTAATGAAGATGTAGATATGGCTGACGGAATGGACAATATTGATCTAAATCCAGACATTTGAACCAACTATTGATGAAAATACAGACATCGATAGCCTTCTCATGCTGCAGAACCAGCCTATTACCATTTAAGAAGATGTATACTTCCACTGAGTACAGTCATCACTAGAGTTCATACTTTACAAGTATTAAATTCATAATTGTGTGATATTCTGTTTTCCATTTTGGTTTTGAGATTACAGTATTACTTCAAGTTGGAATAAAGAAATTGTATATGCTGGCTTAGTTTGTTTTAAAATTCTTTCATCTGTCAAGAATTCAAGCATTTGAGTAGTAATGGACTGGTTAAAAGTTACTACTGGATATATCTTTCCTTAGATTTTACTTGACAGACACATAACGCAGCTTTTTGAGTTTACTGCCGGCTGCCTAAAGCTAATACAAACCCTGTTCTTGCTGGACTAAACTATCATTTTGTAGATCCAATTGCTTCTGTCTTGTTTAATAATCAAAAAATTATTAGTAAAAGACAACAATTGTGGCTTCGCCCGGACTCGAACCGGAGACCTTCAGTGTGTTAGACTGACGTGATAACCAACTACACCACGAAACCCTAGTGTTAGAGGCTTTTCTACCGAAAAATTTCTTAATTCCTCATAGGCTTGAGTTAACTTCGCCAATCAATAAATAGTCCAATACTGTTACATCTAATATGAGTTTGTCCCTTTCATCTCTAGCTTTCTCAAAATCTCATGTGAATTTACTTTGCTATACCTTCAAGGTGACAGCTTTAGGTTATCCATCTTAACAGTCATTGATCTAGCTGTTATTCGAATTCTCCTTATTTTTTTTTGTATTTCAAGGATCTTGATGCAGATTATTTTATCTAGTGGACATGACGGGGAGAGGCGTTCCCTTGTCCAGCATCAGGCTCGTCGGGTGATGTCCTGAATCTCCTAGCTACAATGTGATCAAGATGTAGGCGTTAATGAGCAAAATCCTAATCAAGATGTAGGCACTAATGAGCAAAATGATGAACTGAATGAAGGTGTAGATCAACTGGCTGATGGAATAGATAATATTGATGAAAAATCCAGACATTGATAGCCTACTCATGCTGATTAAAATGCAGAAAGAAAAAATACACTTTCTGAATGGTGTCAATGCAGACATTAATAGCATACTCTACAAAATGCTATTTCATAATGGTGTAATGTTCTTTTTTCTCTGATTACAGTTCATTTTATTACTTGAGGTTGGAAAAAAGCAATTGACGCTGAACTTTTTACATGTTTGAGTTCTGGTACTACCGTTCTCTATACGCTGCTTAGTTTATCAAGTTACTGTCAGAGATGTATTTCCTTAAGTTTGTTTTTCTTCAAAAATGTGTGAATGAATGACTAGTGTCGGGATAGATGATTTTCCAGTATGTGGTGAAGTTATATTTTAACACATATGTTTGAAAAATTGTGCATCTTATGGCTTTTTTACTCTCATCATGGAGTTGATCTAAGAGCAGATAACACAATCCACTCTCTGTTCATTCCTGTTGCAACGCCCTGACTTGAACAGGAGACCTTCAGTTTGTTATTCTTTAGTTCATTGAAATAAGTAGTTATACAAAAAAAGTAAAAATAAAAACGTATTGCAAGAACAAGTACATCTTAATATTCAAATGCAAAAAATTGTCTTATTGTTTGCTCTCTGGACAATTATGAACAAGAGCATTTCTACGGCTTGTAAAATGAAGTCCCTTCTGGCCCTTTTCTAGATAAGTGATTAAGATTTATTAGCTTGTTTACAGTCCTTTTAGCTTTATTATTGACTAAAATCATAATAAGTTCCCTTTTCACTCTCTATTAACTGATACTCGCTCCTTCTCCTTAATTTATGTGATATAGTTTGATTAGGCACCAAGTTCAAGAAATATGTAAAAATTCTAAAACTATTGTTATTTTTAAAATAGAATAGTACATTTTTGTGAAATAAGTGTCATTAATTATTTGTCAAATAAAAAAATGGAATCGGTTAAAAAGAAAAGTGTTGTCAAATACTTCAAATTTGTTCAATGGGCTTTGTGTGAAGCTATTTCAAATTTCCCTCCTCTGATTTTACAGCAAATGCCGAGCTCTTCTCAACTTGGATTCAAGAATCAAGAACTGACTTTTCTATATCAACATTTCTCTTCTTTGTCCCATTAAATCCAGTATTCTGCATTTCTATTCTGCTTGAATTCTCACGGTCTACAACCTCTGTTCCTGGTTCGAAGTTTTAAGTCTTTTTTCCATTGATAAACTCAACTTATTCAGCAGTTAATCATTCATATTTCTCTTCCACTTTGTTCTTTGTTGAAGTGAATTTGTTCTGTAAACATATCTATTAGGAGTTGCTTCTTGATTCAACAAAGTTAATACAATGGGAAGGCCCTTTATACTTTACTACGATGAAATCCCTTCTCATGATTGCATCCATTGTCGTATCTGCAGAACTCGAGTTGCATTCATCGAGGATTACTTCCCTAATGTAAAGATTCTCACTCTCTCTGCATCATTTCTTACAATTTTTTTATAGTATCAATTTGTTTGTGAACATACCAACTGGTTCTGTCGGCTACACACGTTTTCTTTGACACCCAAATTTAGGAATTAATTCCTTCTGAATATTCGTTTAGGAATTTATTATATTTCGATGAAATTGCTACTGATCTCATAAAGAGAATATGTAAGATTCAATCCCCTAATTTTGACAGCTATCTGTATCATGAATTGTGATTAATTAAGCATTGTACTCTTGCTTTTTTTCTTTTTGTTATATTTCTTGACTAAGCACAGAACAACTTATTATGCTCATTTTCTTGTCTTGTACACTTTGCAGGTGAACGACTTATTGTCAGGAGGGTTCTTTAGTAAAGTGTAAGTCTCATGATCTCAGCATCTTGTGATTTTATTACTTGCCTAAGCTTTTCATTGAGGTCCGAGGCATATGCATAAATTATATAAATGCAGGTTTAATGTTGAAGTACCAGAGGACGAGAGATATCATCAAGCTGTAGATGGCAAAACCCGAGCCAATACTTACTGTTTCGGATGTGGAATGCTGCTAGGATGGAAACTTGTGAGATGCTAATATTAAAGAGCATTTGATTTTCATGAATAAGACGATTTTGTTGCTTTTTTAAATTTAAAAAAAAAAAAAAGAAGTTACAGAATCTATGATTTGTCCAGATTGCAGTCCCCAAACAGTCCATGTATATTAGAGAAGGAGGATTCTTAATGAGATTGTAAGTTTCTAATTACAACTTTGCAAATTGATACTGCACACATATGCGGTATTACTTGTAAGGATTAATACAAATGAGTATTTTGTGCCAGGCACAAGCTTATTTACTGGAACGATGTAACGTTGCTTACTTTTCTCATGGGAGGGGCTAATGAAGAGGCTCCTAATGATCAAGATGGAGGTGCTAATGAACAGGATCATGATCAAGATGTAGGCACTGATGAGGAAAATGCTGATCAAGATGTAGGTGCTGACTGCTGCTGATGAAAATAGAGACATTGACAGTCTACTCATGCTGCAGAACCATCTTATTAGGATATATAAAGATGTAGACTTCCACTGAGTACAGTCACTAGAGTTCATACTTCACAGATACTAATTCATAATTGTGTGATATTCTGTTTTCCGTTTTGGTTTTGAGATTACAGTACATATAACTACTTCAGGTTGGAATAAAGAAATCGACACTGAAACTTCAGGTTGGAATAAAGAAATTGACACTGAAACTTCAAGTTGGAAAAAAGAAATTGACACTGAAGTTTGTACATGTTTGAGCTCGGGTACTGCCGGGCATGTGTGTGTTAATTTACTGATTGATATGAAGGGTGCACAAGGAGTGAAGTTTACTGCTGCCTAAAAGCTTAAGAGCTAGCAAAATACAAATCTTGTATTGTAGATACAATTCCTGTTCTTATGTTAATGTTAAGCTAAGGACAAGAGGAAGTAGAAACTTGATTTCTGAACTCAATTTCTGTCTTGTTTGGATTAGATTTCGGAACTAAATACAGGAAGCAAAAATACTAAATAATGAACATGGCTTCGCCCGGACTCGAACCGGAGACCTTCAGTGTGTTAGACTGACGTGATAACCAACTACACCACGAAACCTTGGTGCTAAAAGTTTCTCCAGTGCTCTTATTTTTTGTATTAGGCATGAGTTCCAATACTTTTAGATCTAATATTGGTTTGCCTCTTACTCAAAATCTCATGTGAATTCACTTTGCTATACCTTCACTGGGACAGCTTTCAGTTCTCCACCTTAACAGTCATTAATCTAGAAATAGTTATACAAATTCTCCTAGCATGTGATTGAAAAAAACAGAATTAATGAGTGAGGTATTTAATGAGATATTCAGTTAGATAAAGGTAATTAGCTGCCAAATTAACAAAGAAAAATTCAGATTAGACACATTCAAATTAACAAGAACATTGCAGAAAGGATGATCTTAACAAGCAAAGGACATTAGTCTTTTCAGACTAACACAGGATTAATAATTAATCCTGAAACTTAGTTACTGGTATTTAGGGTCCTAATTAGTTAGATTAGCTAACTAATCTTCTAGCTCCTAATACAGTATATAAAGATTAGTTTGTACTCATTCTAAAGTTAATGTTGAATATTACAACATCACAAATTCTCTCTATATCTCATATTCTTCATCTTCTTCATCCTCTCTTCTAAGTTCAACTCTCTGGTTTGAATAGCCCAATGGGTATGAAGCTGCTCAGATATTGCTCACAAAGTGAATGTCAATCCACCAATCAGCTTTCTCAACTTTTGGCAGTTTGTCATTGTGAAAAACTAAAAGAAAGTGAACAAAACAACAATGTAAAAAGGAATAACTAGTACGATAACCATTTTAATTTATAGAAAGTAAACTTTGTTCCTTGAATATAGAATGAGAAACTACAGTACCTAGAGCTTAAGAATAAGAACTAGAACAACACAACAGAGAAACCAAAATACAGAAACAGCAGAAATTTCCATAAGATCTAAGGCAACCAATTCCACAATCTAACCACCAAATCCGTTGCCTCCCTTTCCACGTCCATACTTACTTCTGTTCTTGTGCTGGACTAAACTACCATTTTATAGATCCACTTGAATTTTATAGCAAAGTATTCCTTTTGGCAAGTTGCTATTGCAATCTAGACACAAGTAAACAATCATATTTAAGGATTCTTAAGTAAACAAGAGGACCCTGACTTCTTAAGTAAGTTGCAGCACCAGCCCGGTTTGGCACATTAGGAAAACTAATAAAAACTGAAGAAAAAACATACACCAGAAATGGCTTCGCCCGGACTCGAACCGGAGACCTTCAGTGTGTTAGACTGACGTGATAACCAACTACACCACGAAACCTTGGTGCCATATACGATCCTGAATTTACTGTAGAGTTTCTGCAATTGGGATAGTTCTATTTATAGATCTATTTTTGGTCTATAATGCATTTCAAAGGACTGATACCGTGATGAAAACTTAAACCAATACTACAAAGGCCCAACAGTTGAGACAGCTTCAAAAATTAAGAAAAACAGGAAATAGGAGCCTGATGAATGAAATGTGGTTGTCGTGCTACTTTCTGTTTTGTGGACATGTCGGAGTGTATGTTGACGCAATATACTGCAGTCTCCCAGCACGAATATGATGCTGTTATTAACTAAATTTCAGACCTTGAAATAAATAGATGATGAAATTTGCAGATATCCCTTGCCTACTACAGCAAATTGACCGCATGAGACAAAAGCTAACATGCTCAACTGTCCAAGTGGAAACAAAGCAATGATAGAAGCTACCCATATACAACTGCAGCTGTAGTCACGAGTTCAGCTGTGGCACTTATTTTACCATATGCACACGGTAAACTCACTTCACCAATACAAATACAGAGTAAAGCATACATATATGCGTAGGGTGAAGAGCACAACGCAAACAAAATTCAAAGCAATCAAGTCAAATATCTTAAAGATGGCTAACCAAATTCGGGATATAGCTCAACAAAATGATGAAAATTCAATTTGACAAGAACCACAGCCTACAAGTTTGTTAAGCTGCACGATGCTCCAAGAGCTCTTTCATATTTATGACTTTTCTCATATGTGCCTCTCCATCTTCATTGATATACAATTTGATCAACCTTGAAAACTATGCGGAAATGGCACTCTTTGATCATTACAAACCATAGTGAATGTCGACAATCAACATTAAGGTAAGGACTTAAATTACAATTAACACAATCAATCAACATCAAAGTAATCAACAACTGGAAAACAGAGAAAAACAAACTCAGATTTCAAGTGGAAGTCAAAATTGAAACATCGCCCTCTCTAGTTCTGGTCTGAGAATGAAGCTTAGATGCTGGAAACAAAGTTAATGCTAAACCCCCGAACAACTTTCACAAAATATTGGTGAGCATATGAATTTATTCTCACTTCTCTTTATTTCCCAACCTCTGGATATTAATCAATTTTCTCTACAAACTAAAAGAGCATGAACAATAAAACAAACAACAAAAAGAAAGTACTCGATGAAAAACATAGATGAATGAAAATTGGCGCATTTCCCAAATGTCTAAAAATCCCTAATCTATGGTTGCAAAAACAGAACTTTTATCGGATTGCACACAAACAAAATCAATTAACAACAATAATAATCAGCTAGAGCATAGAAATAGTAATTTATCAGAGAGTGAACTTTGTTCCTTGGATATGTAATCAGAAATTACAATATCTAAGAGCTTAAGAATAAGAACTAGAACAACACTACAGAGAAACCAAAACACAGAAACAGCAGAGATTTCCAAGATCTACATCAACTACCTAACAACTGATCTAAGCCACAAATTCCACATTCTAACCACCAAATCCATAGAGAGTTCTGCCCTGTCTCTTGAGGGCATAGACAACATCCATAGCAGTAACAGTCTTTCTCCTGGCGTGCTCAGTGTAGGTGACAGCATCACGAATCACATTCTCCAAAAAGATCTTCAGCACTCCACGGGTCTCCTCATAGATTAGACCAGAGATACGCTTCACACCGCCCCTACGTGCCAGCCTGCGAATAGCCGGCTTCGTGATGCCCTGAATGTTGTCTCTTAGAACCTTCCTGTGCCTCTTGGCTCCACCCTTGCCCAATCCCTTGCCTCCCTTTCCACGTCCAGACATTTTCACAGAGAAAATTGAAGATGATGAAACTTCTAGGGTTTTGGATTTGGGCGAACTCTCTTTGGTGAGATTGAGCTGCGATGGTGGTACTGGTGGGTATTTATATTTGGTGGAGTTGGGCGTGAATTTTTGTGGACGTTTTGAAATGTGGCGGGGTATAAATCGTAGCCGCTAAATATTAGGAGATTGACCTGGTGATCGACGGATAATAATGTCGATCCATGTGAACGGTGGAAACTGAATATGAGCCGTTGATTTGAAAGGAAACTGATCCATGTGAGAGAAGATCTAGGGATGGTAATAGATCTTCTCCTAAAGAGCATTTGTTTTTTCTTTCTGCGCATTAATAGTAATTCAAAATTTTATGGGGGAAAATAGTTGTTTTTAAATTTTTATTAATTTAAAAATCTAGATAGAATTAATTATTTTTTTAATTTTATTTATTATGTTAATTATTTTAAAATTAAGAAGCACGTAAATTAATTAATTAATTAAAAATATATTAATTACATTTCTATAAAAAAAAATTAAAATATTATGCAAAATTTTATCTCAATAATTAAAAAAACAGAGAAAATACTAATTATGTAAAAGGAAAACAAATTAATCCTGTCACATTACAAGCATGTCAAATAGCTAAATTCTAAAAACATGCATTTATGTTCCAATTGTAAGTAATTTAAAAAAGAAATAGTAAGCAGAAACTCGCGATATTATGTTAAAATATTTGTATAGCTACAAATTTTTAAAAGTTATAACTTTAATTAAGTCATATTTCCTTCATTTTAAAATAAATTGTGTTTTTAATTTGGGCGTATCTCTTAAAAAAACGACTAGTTTTTAGAAAGTAAAATGTATTTTTACCTATTTATCCTTAATAAATATCTTGAAAAAGATGTAACTCTTTTAGTTTTTTTTTGGTTATGTAAAACTCTCTATATTTAAATAAGGGTAAAATTGAAAGAACATGATTGATGTCTTCTTGATTATGCAAAAAATTACTTATTTTGAAACGAAATGAAAAAGTTAAAATATCACTTGTTTTGAAATGAAGAGAGTAATATTTATGTTTTTATAAAAGCTTCTCACTAAAATATTTTATTGTTTCTTTTTTTTCAAATGAATTGATTTTAATTTTTGTCCATAGCAATCGAACTTATCAGCCAGGTCATAAGTTCTTTGAGGTGCAGTACATAACATATGAGAGATTATACTGGAGAATCTTAGAAGTTCAATTGGTTGGCTGTCACGCCACGCCTTGGGGGGTATGACTGGCACCTGGTGCCCTACTAGGACCTGAACTACTGGACTGCTAAGCCTAGGCGCATCTGGTACCTGGCTGGCTCTGATTCACATTTCTGGAAACAAAGGGCTATATAACGGCTGTAAACACAGCCTCCGGCCCATTGGCCTATAGCCTCCTGTACTTGTAATAACAGCTGACCAGAACAAACAACTATAGGGAAGCCTATGCGGGCCGACAAGGCCACCATGCTGTCTAGTTATCTGCATTCAGCGATAAAATACTAGAAGGCTACGTGACCGGCAAGGTCACCACTACTGTCAAACTTATGGCCCCACACGGCTAAAAGAAGCAAGAGTACTAACAGCTAACACTGCACGGCCTCACACGACCGGCTCAATTGACCACAGGGAAATATACAGACTGCAAGCCTCTAGGAATAGCAATAGAAATGATCGGGACAGGGCCCCGACCTACCCATACTATATAACAACAGAAACTGAACTACACCTCTGGAATTCAGTCTCCGGATGACAGGAGCTGAACGCTCAACGCTGACAGGAATCACGTGGTGTCACCTGCTCGTCTATAAGTACCTGCAGGCAAGTAATGCAGCGCCCCACCGGGCGTCAGTACCGCTGGTACTGAGTATGTAAAGCAATAACTGACAACAAAATCTGAAAGCAATAATGTAACTGATAAAACTGAAGTAGAAGGAATAACTTAACTGTCTGATAATGTAAACCTTACCTTCTCTCAATCTTTACTGGAAGGGATGAGAGTCATACCTGGAAACGTATCGTGCTACTGCTGATCTACTTGTACCTAACATAACATGGCATAACATGAAATAACATAACATAGCAGACACAAACCTTACCCGGCCCCCATAAGCCGGGAGGTACAACCAGCACAGAATCTATACCCCTACCCCGGTCATCCCATCTCCTACAATGGCTGCAAGCATCCCGCCGGTCCCCTGGGTATGCACTTGGGCTCGCTGAGCCCCTGACTATAACTGCATCTGAGTCCGGAGGACTCCTGAATCTGCACCCGGGCGTATCCGCTCGGCTGGGGTCTGTAAGGGCCGATCAAGGCACAAATATGGGGAAAACTGGCATCCCATCTTCGTCCCCTGTGGGACGGCATGCCACTCCGTGGAGCGACGTATCCTCGTCCTCTGGCGGACGAGTCGATACAGCTATTAACCTTGGGCGGTCATGGATGCTAGGTAGTCCAACCCCAAACAATGCAACGGTCTCAACTAGTAATGCTGTCTGTGTATCTCACATGCTGAGGCTAAGAGGGGTAAGGTACCGTATATATTACATGCTGAGCTAATGATAGTAATCTGTACGTATCTGTTACGTGCTGAGGCAGGTAAATATATATATAAATATGAATATAGTCTCCTGCCGGACTGTACTGGGGCAAATGCTATATAAGATAATGTTTCTGCCGAAAACTCTGCTGTTACTAAGTTTCTGCATACACTATATGCTGGACTAGTGATAGAAATATATACGTACTTAATACATGCTGAAGCTGGAAATAATATATATATATGTACGAATATGGTCTTCTGCCAGACTGTACTAAGGCTAATGCTGAACATGATATAGTCTTTCTGCTGAAACTATGTTGTAAACTAATTTTCTATAGTAACATGATTCACTATTTCTAACATGCTTTCTAACTTCGTTTCAACTTATCATTCTATTTCCGAGCTGTCTTACAGGTACTTACTTGCTCTACTGAGTTTCGATTGAGCACAATAATATACTAACATCCTGTGTAACATCGCATACTGAGCATACTGTGCAGTTTCTACTGCTTATATTAGAATCTCTATCATACTAGCAAATTTCATGCAAATTGTAACTCGATACTTTCAATATCGTACCAACAGTCATAACAAACGTAACACATGACTTCTGGACAATCTACTGGCCTTTAAATTACTATACTGTATCAAGATTTCTTAACTTGCCGAGGAAACGAACTTTACATACCTTATCTTCGACTATTCGTCCGTCGGACGAGGCTCGACCGGTACTTCAACTATTTTCTCCCAACTGCATTCATAAATATGTCAATCAATACTAAATACAGCTTTATTGTAAAGAGCAACGTTACTTTCGATATAGTTTATAGCCTAAACTTAGGCTTATCGAAAGACGGTCGAAAACTCGCTATTTTCCAGCGGCCCAGAAGGGAGAAGTATTCACTTCTCAGCTAGGAACACATAGACATTAATTTAGAGCAATTCTACTTACTTTAGTTCGGTGGCTCGCCGCTTCGTCGGCCGTATTTCGCGAAACTAATTCCGTAGAAATGCTCTCTGCTGCTAAATACTCGGGTATCTGGGATTAATTTGAGTTTGGGCAGCGTTTGGCAGCGTAATCGGACGAAAATATTTAATTTTCTTCGTCTTCCTCGGCTTCACTGCGTTTCTCTGGAAATTTATAAGTATGAAATGATTTTAAACCGAAGTGGGGGCTTATATACTTGAGCCTGAACTTGGGCAACGTGTCACGGAGCCATCGCGGAGGCCTCACCTCCGTGACACGCTGCCATCGCGGAGGGGCTCTGTCTCGGCTCCTCCCGCGATGGTTCGACGGGCTTCTCGTCCGATCTTTTCCCGGGCCTTTCTCCAACACGTATGGCCTTCAAATATGCTTAACCAACGTGGGAATAAGTCATCTGAATGCCGGGAATTCTACGGGGTGTAACATTGGCTACCTGAACTTTGATCTTATTGGTGTGAGATCGATTCCCCACCTTGTAATCTCCTCCCCTGTTACAAAAATAAAAATTATAAAATATTATGATACTAAAATATAAATTTAAACCCGCGAAAAAAAATTCCCTCAGAGATCAAAATGAAAGACCAACACAAAATAGCAATAAAAGTGCAAATGACCCAAATGAGAAGTGTAAAGTTAATTATTTTAGTTCGAAATAAGCATATGTTTTAGATCTTGTATTGTTGGGTTGGAATAATTCAAAAATATATTTAACACGGTGTGATATTATCTGCTTTGGTCCAAATTCATAAAATCTTTCCCAAAAAGCCTCACATCTTTAAAAGCAACCAACACGGTATACTAACTTACTTTTCTTCTCAACTATCAATGTGGAACTTTGTTCACACACACCTAATAATCTATCTCTTAAATTAAGTTTCGAGTTAATTTCTCAAATGGTCACTCAACTATAGATAGTTCACTCAGAAAGTCATTTTTCTTTGCATTATAACTCAAAAGTCACTTAATTATTGGTGTTTCACTCGCAAAGTCACTTAACTATTGATGTTTCATTCACAAAGTCACTCAACCAATTATATAATGTTTTTCATTTAATTTTTTTCTAATGTAAAATTTTTATTTTAACCCAAATTTATAAGAAACAAAAATCTATTCATTTTAACCATTTTATTTACCTGCCCAACTTGACCCGACCCCTAAATTTTCAAAGTTTATGATTTTAATTTACCAATATGATTTTCTTTTGCCATATTTAATAATATTCATTATTATTCTTATTTTGATATTTTTCATTTTTAAAATGCTAGCCTCAATTAGCAAAGAATAAATGTATTCGGATATTTGTTGTTTAATTATAAGAGATTGTTATTTAAGAAATAAAATGAAAAATTTAAACCGAATTATTTCTAAATTTAAAAAGAAAGAAGCATTCTTTTAAACAAAGAAAATAAAAAATGTCAAAATTGCATTTTTATAATGGGTCGGGTCAAGTGAGGTGATTTAAAAAAATGATTAAATGAGTAGTTTTTTGTTTCTTATAAATTTGGGTTAAAGTAAAAATTCTATATAAGAAAAATTAAATGAAAAAATTATCTAATTGGTTGAGTGACTTTGTGAGTGAAATAACAATAGTTAAGTGATTTTGTGAGTGAAACACCACTAATTGAGTGACTTTTGAGTTATAAAACAAAAAAAAATGACTTTACGAGTAAACTATTTATAGTTGAGTGACCATACGAGAAATTAACCCATCAAGTTCCACATGAATTACCACTATTCGTGGACTAAATTGAAGAATATAAATTAAAAAACAAAGTCTGGTAAGAGTTTGGGTCAGGTAAGTCAGAAAATCGGGTGATTAAATTTATTTAATTAGGGTCAGAGTTTAAAAATAGACCAGTAATAAAATGTCATATGTATTTTAAATAAACTGTTTTAAAATTCAATATTGACCATTAGTCAAAATGATATTAGTGAGTTAAAAATGTAACAGATGAATATTTTTAACAAAATAAATAAATAATTTTTAACAAAATAGATAAAATGAATGAGTATATTTAAACCTTTTCCAGTAGTTCAAGAAATTTTTGGCCCTTTCCGGTTTATGATTTTGGTTTGAGTTGAACTATGTAGGTGATTACATGTGCTTTATATACTTGCCTGGTAGAATTAAGAAGGAAAGAGAACTCTTTGTGTGTTATATTCTAATATTTATTATACCGTGTGAGGGATGATGAGAGTGAGGATACGTGGCATTATCAATGATTTTTAAATGAGGTATCGAGATCGCGAGGGCTAGGGAAGGGACATCAGTTTTCTATGAGACAGCAACGGTGGAATGATCAACTCTCCCGATGACGTGGCGTAAAGACAAATCCGTGGCAAGAGTATCAGAATGCTCGAGCTCGTACGGATATGAGCAAGGTAAGAAAATTGGTCGGCACCTTCCTAATGGTACATAAAGTGTAGTACTTTTAAACTCCCATTGCATTACTCTATTGGCTGAGGCCTAGACTCTATAGCCTATAAATAGTAGACCCTCTTCTTTTGTAAAAAAATCTTACTCTATTCTCTCCGAAACAAATGTATTGCCAATACACTGTTTTTTGGGGCTCTAAGCATTTTTCTTTACTTTGTATTCAAGAATCAAGAACTGATTTTTCTATATCAATTGAGTCTCATCATTTGAGAAGTAGGCATCTACTCTGTTATAAATCCTGCCCATTTTTATAATTTCTTGAATTCTCATTGTCTGCAAACTCTGTTCTTTTCATATTCATAATCTGGTTCGAAGTTGGTCTTTTTTCCACTAATTTTTCAGCAGTTCATCTTTGATATTTCTCTTCCACTTTGTTCTGTAAGGTGGTGAAACATATCTATTAGGAGTTGCTTCTTGATTCAACAAAATGGGAAGAATCTTTTTAGTGGGATATGATGAGATCCCTTCTCGTGGTTGCATGTATTGTGCTTTGTGCAGAACTCGAGTTGCATTCGTCAAGGATCACATTGCTAATGTAAGGATTCTCACTCTCTCTGCATCATTTCGTGTAATTTATTATCAACTTATTTGTGAACGCACCAAATGCTACAGACATTTTCTTTGATACTCCAAAGTAAATGTATTAATTTCTTCTGAACTGTTCTTAACTTAATTTTTAGACTAGGAAAAACTATGTTGTAAGATTCAAATCCTAAATTTCTACAGCTATTTGTATCATGAATTCAGCACTCTGCTATATTTCTTGACTAAGCACAGAACAACTTATTATAATCATTTTCTTGTCTTGTACATTTTGCAGTTTACCACCGGGTGAGAAGCTCTTTGTTAAAGTGTAAGTCTCATGACTTAATGTTGGGAAACTGGGATTTACAGACGATTTCAGCATCTTGTGATTTTCTTATTTGCGTTAAATTTTTTCGTCTGCGGTCCGAGGCATACGTTACAAACCTTTATATAATGTGTATATATATGCAGGTTTAATGTTGAAGTACCAGACGACGTGAGATATCACCGAGTTGTAAATGGAAATACACTAGTCGACACTTACTGTATCAAATGTGGAATACTGCTCGGTGAGAAACTTGTAAGATACTAATATTAAAGAGCATTTGATTTTCACGAACAGGGCAGGACGATCTTTTTTTTTTTGTACAGAATTTATGATTTCTATAGTTTGCAGTCCACCAACCGGCCACATATGCTACAGAAGGAAGCTTCTATATAATGAGGTAAGTTTTCTAATTACAAATTTGCAAATTGAGATTGTAGACATATGCGATATGACCTGTAAGATGTTATTAGAAATGATTATTGTGGCAGGGACAAGCTTATTCGCTGGAATGATGATCAAGGTGGAGGCGGCCATAATGAACAAGGTCCTAATAATCAACATGGAGGTGCTAATGAACAACACGCAGACGCTAATATGCAAAATGCTGATCAAAATGGAGACGAAAATGAACAGGTTCCTAATGAACAAGATGGGGGCGTTAATGAACAAGTTCCTGATGAACAAGAAGTAGGCATTGATGAACAGGTTCCTGATGATAACTACTTCATTTATGAAATTCATACTAATAGAAATACATGTCCTACCGAGAAAGAATTTGGATCAATTCACTAAAAGAAAAAGAATTTGGATCAATTCACTAAAAGAAAAAAAGACTCGATTCGAGTCGGTCTTGAAACAATTCATTGCATTCAAGGAGTCGCTAATGAGGAAAATTGATGATCAAGATGGAGGTGCTAATGAACAGGCAGCTAATGAAGATGTAGATATGGCTGAGGTAACAGACAATATTGATCAAGATGGAGGCGTTCATGAACAAGATGTAGGCGTTAATGAACAAGAAGTAGGCGTGGATGAACAGGTTCCTGATGAACAAGAAGTAGGCGTTGATGAACAGGTTCCTGATGATCGGAGTTGCTAATGAGCAAAATTATGATCAAGATGGAGGTGCTAATGAACAGGCTCCTAATGAAGATGTAGATATGGCTCTGAGGAAATGGACAATATTGATCAAGATGGAGGCGTTAATGAACAAGAAGTAGACGTCGATGACCAGGTTCCTGATGATCAAGAAGTCGCTAATGAGCAAAATGCTGATCAAGACGGAGGTGCTAATGAACATGTTCCTAATGAAGATGTAGATATGGATGAGGCAATGGACAATATTGTTCAAAATCCAGACGTATGAACCAACTATTGAAGAAAATGCAGACATTGACAAACAGCAGATAGTGGTCACAAGTTACAAATCGCTCAGAAACTAGCTAAGACTTGGAAATCTGATCTTGTCAAATTGTGTGATATTGTCATATATGAAGGTGCCTGAATATGTTGCCATAAGACATATGCCGCACTTACACTATCATATGCACAGTCAAAACGTTGCAGAAGTCATCAATTAACATCTGATTTGTCACTACAAAGAGGCATTCTGTGTTTGTAAGACGATGAAATCATCATCTTAAGGTAATTATCTGGTTGATAGAAAAACTTAGATTGAAAACAAAATAACCATTCAAATTAACAGGAACTAAGCGAGTAGCAGAACATTAATTAAGACACACACTGGTTAGAATCTCCCAAGTTAAATGACATCTCAAGACACTGCGAAGGAAGTGAATTATCATCTCTACAAATCAGCCTTTCCAAAATTTTCATCAGTATGTGACTTTATTCACAATTACCATCATTTCTTCCAACTTGACAGTTTATCATTGTTACAAACTAAAAGAAAATGAAGAACTTCGAAGCAAGAAAGGACTAACTAATTAAGGAAAAACCGAGTGAGAATTGAAAGCTTTTCACATCTGTGATTTGAAAAAATACATTACTTCTGAAGGATTGCGCAGATAATAAGTCGTTAAGATTAATCAATAAACAAAAACCATCAACAGCTGGAAGATAACCAATGTAATTACTGGAAATTTTAACTTTGTTCATTGATCATGTAATGAGAAATTACAATATATAGAGCTTAAGTGCAAGACCTAGAACAACACTAGAGAGAACCAACACAGCCACAAACGCAATGTAAACTTAAACCTACAGTTACTACCATTAAACCCAACTAAACAACCACAATCTAACCGCCAAACCCATAGAGAGTCCTGCCCTGTCTCTTAAGGGCATAAACGACATCCATAGCAGTAACAGTCTTTCTCCTAGCGTGCTCAGTGTAGGTGACAGAATCACGAATCACATTCTCCAAGAAGATCTTGAGCACTCCACGGGTCTCCTCATAGATCAGACCAGAGATACGCTTCACACCACCCCTACGTGCGAGCCTGCGAATAGCCGGCTTAGTGATGCCCTGGATGTTGTCTCTTAGAACCTTCCTGTGCCTCTTGGCTCCTCCCTTGCCCAATCCCTTGCCTCCCTTTCCACGTCCAGACATTTTCACTGAGAAATTTGAAGATGATGAAACTTTTAGGGTTTTGAATTTGAGTGAATGATTTTGGAAGTGAATGGTGGTAGGTATTTATATTTGCTGGATTTGGGCGTCGTGATTTCGTGGGCGGTTTGAACTGTGACGGGTTTTAAATCGTGGCCGCTAAAATTTTGGGGGATTAACTTGTTAATTGACGGATAGTAATGTCGATCCGTGTGAGAGGCGGAAACTGAATATGAACCGTTGATTGAAAGTGGATCTACGGTGTGGAGTGCTTCTTTGTGTTTGGTCGCGGATTGTGCTTTCTCGATGAGAAAAAGAGAGGGTTACGAGAATCTAATCTTCTGATTTGAATGGAATAACTATTTACTGGGCCCAACCCGAAGGAAAACCGAAGAAAAGAACCGATAGTATATGACGATAATTTTTATTTTTAAAAAATAATAAATAAATTATTGGCCATGTAGAACTTTCCTTGATCGTTTATTTTAACTACTTAAAAAGCATGTCAATGAATTTAAATTATAAAATTATTCACTTAATTCGCGTTATTTTATTAAAATTAAAATATCTAAATTTAAATATATAATTGAATATTAAAATGTATTGAGGTTATAATGTTTGAATCTAAATATATACTTGAATATTAAGATGTTACCTTAAAATTTAAATAATAAAGTAATTAAAACTGTTTGATTTCTCACTATAAAACTTTTCTTTTATAATACACATTAATAATTGTATCAATAATATATTTTTAAAAATATTATATAACCCTAGGTGATTGTTGTGAATAGAAATGATGGTATAAATTGATAATGGTAGTAATTGATAATGACGTTTGATGATTGTGCAGTGTATGATAGTGATATTTAATTGTAATAGTGACTAATAACTATGATCTAGTGATACATAGTGATAAATAATAATGCCGTGGTGTTGATTAGTGATTGTGATTGTTGGATAGATATGTGGTTATAGTCGTCAAAATGGACTTGGCTCTTAGGGCCAGCTCAATTCAACCCTCTATCAAGGTAGGTTAGGTTAAAAATTTTAAATTCATTTAAATTGAGGCTTATAAGTCCAGTTCAAGTCAACCCATTGGTTTTTGAAGCTTGATCGAGGTCGGCCCATGGGCTAAAAGACCATCTAACTAAAATTAAATTTTTCATAGTAGATTTTGAAAAAACATGTAAAAACAAAGAATAGTGATTACCAAATAGTCTTAATACCTCACACAATACTTTACTCATTTAACATTAAATTCTAGCCACCAAGTGTAGAAGTTGCACTCATTATCATGGTTCAATTTAAACTTAAAATTTAAAAGAAAATTATGAAAAAAGAAGTAAAACTATGAATAGTGATTACCGAGTAAGTTCTAGTATCTTACACAATACTTTATTCATTCAGCGTTAAATTCCTAATATTAAAATTTTTGATCACCAAGTATAAAAATTGCATTATCATAAAAATATCCAAACACTTGTTGCAACCCGAAATCGATTGCATGACTTTTCCCAAATTCAACGTAGTAATGTTTTAAACAGAATTTAAATATTATTATCTTTGATATATAGCTATCTGATAATGTTTAACTAATTAAATTTGCATATAAATGTAGTCGAAGATAAATATATTAATAGAGATAATTTATCAATACATTCAAATGTGTTGGACGATGTGTTGGTGTTGAATATGTTATAAGTTGTCGTAGAATTATGTATGTTTATATAATAATATGTTAGAAATATTAACAAACTGTCATACATATAAGTTCAAATGCATATTAAAAAAAAATTATAAAAAAAAAGAATAAAAAAAAAATGAATCGGTAGCCCGTCCCATCCCATGATAATGTTTAGAGTTAAGTATTTTTTTTACTTACTAACTTTTCCACATTAGTTGAATATTGTTAAAATCCAATCGATGATCAGTGTTTGAGTCGAATCAGTGCTTTAGTTGAGAATCAAAATTAATTTAGATATCATTTTAAATATTATTAAAAAGGAATCAATTTCCAGTGCGAAGTGAATTAGATAAAAATATTTTTAATTAAAACACGAAACTCCAACACAAGATTGAAACTCCAACACAAGTTGTTACTACTAAAATCGATCTAAAAGGGCAAACTAAGTTGATTTTACTGAAAAATCGATATCAATTATATGTCGCAAAATGATGGCAGATCGCTTGAAAAAATGATCTTATGAGGTCAAGAAAAAAAAAAAAACTTTTGAGGTTGATTTTTTAAAATACACGTAATAAAATGTATCACCTAAGGTTCAAACCCATTTTCAGAATGGTGGAATACATTTTTACCACTAGATCATTGATGTTTGTTAATTATTTGTTATATTTTATTTATACTCTTCAAATTTGTTATTCTAAAAAAAATGATAAAATAGACATCATGAGGTCAATATTTTTGTTTATTTTTATTTTTAAATTAACTATAGCAACCTTATGAAGGTCGCAATTGTGCTTTATTTTAATTATTTTTAAAGTATACCGACCTCATAAGATCACTATTTTTTTTTTGGAATTTAATTTCGACCTTATGAGGTCAATATTAGTATTTCACAAAAAATTTTATCGTTTAATCAACCTTATGAGGCCGATTTTTTGGACCTATATTTGAGGTCTAATTTTTTAAGTCGATATTAACAGTTTTTTTTAAGAAGTTTGTTGGAATTTTAAATTTAGCGAATCAAACTTTTATAAGTTCATACATTCACAGTTTAGGTGTGAAAATTTGTTGTAGTTTCAAACTCCATGAACTATTTATGAAGTTCAAACTCCAGAAATAATTAATGTAGTTTAAATTAATAAATATTCTTTTAGAGTGTTTTCGTGTTTAAACTAAGAGTATTTTTGTCAAAATTTATTTATATATTAAAAAGTGATAAATATTGAATTATTTTGAAATAGTGACAAAAACTTAATTAACGGTCCGAAGAAATGACTAATGGATAGGAGAGGATGGGCCTTTATGGATGTCATGGATTAATTTTCTCAAATAGCCTTTTGAGGTTATTCTTTCTATTTTGTGCATGTTTTAAGAACTTTTACAAATATAGCTTAAGCCATTTATAATAGCTAGCTGATTTTGTAGCCTAAAATTTGATCATAAATTTTTCTACAAGCAATTTAGTTTGTTTTACAACTTTAGCTTAGTGATCTAAAGTTTGTTCTACAAATTTTGTTCCCTCTTATCTTATGTCAATGCTGAAGTTAGTGCAATTAGCCAATAAGTTTCACATCAACTCTAACAATTTAATGTCATAAACTATGTGATAACAACTTCACTGCTTAGTATTTCCTCCGTTCATTTTTATTTGTTAATTTTAAATTTTGCATGTCTCTTAAAAAATAATAATTAGCATGCGTATTTTATTATAATATCCGTATATTAATTAATTATAGTCTTAGATCTTTAAAATTAATTTGGAGGATAAGCAAATAATATTGAGGTAAACAAGAAAAAAATATTTATCTTTTCTTAATATGTTAAAAATGACAAGTAAAAATAAAAATTTATTTTTAAAATATTGAACAAATAAAAGTTAACGGAGGAGTACTTACCACAACCAAACTAGCAAAGGAAGAAATGAAATGAGGGAATTATATATATATATATATATATATATATATATATATATATATATAATTCTTCTTCAAGGAATTCTATATTTGGAACCGTTTGGTCTATCACGCTTCAGGCGTCTCATAGACCCGGTCCTTCAAGGACCTTTCGTTGGAGCATTTGCAACTGAATTATAAAATAGGGTCAGCAAATACATCTGGCAATTGATTTGCAATATTATGCAAGTGAATTATCTCTTGAACTTTAAGTTCATTTTTTTTCCCCGAGGATGTAGATAATTTATCCCACACTCAATTTTCAGTTGCTAATTACTTCTCCCCCTAATGTTGGAAAAACTAACATTTATCCCCAAGCTCATTTAGCGACCTATCTTTGTGCGTTGTGGTGGAGTAATTGAATTATATACCGCACATTCAAATTTTTAGATGGACTTATTTGGTTCCTGACCCTGAACCAATTGTGATAGGGGAACCTTGTTGGCTTGATGCATTCAAGTGTTACTACATGTTAAATAAACATATCTCATACCAAATTTTATTTGGGAGTTTTGTTCTCATAACCAATGGTTTAGCTTTAATTGGAGGCATACAATTTTCGCTAAACCAACTTAGATATGAACCAACATTATCAACATGATTTTATAATTTGGAACTGTGCTCTTAATTTAACAATTCGAGCATACAACCTTGCAAGAATCAATTGCAAGTTGATATCAAAGCACATGTGACCATACCATAGATACATCTACGGTTCACATGGCAGGTGAATGGGCTCATATTTTCACCCTTTTATAACTTTCAAGATTTTGGGGAATATAATTCAAATCTTAGCTGATCAAGATCATTCTATCACGAGAACGAGCAACACAAGAGAATTCTTGAAGAATCTTTTATTTCTTCAACATATAATCACGTGAATTCTCAATTATTTTTTTGCATCACATTTGAACCGGGATGGCAACCAATTATGCCAACTTATCTTTATTTCAGTAAACTTCTAGTTTACTTTCGTATGTGATTTTGTCATCATACTCATATTTATCTACTACAAACAAAAGAAAACGACATGTAATCTTTTACATAAATATTTATAACCCGCTTCAACTGTAGTAATATGAAGATATTAGATTTTTCCATAATTTATAGTCTCAATCCTTTTTCAATGTCTTTGAAACTTATAAGTTTCCTTTTGAGACTTATTACAATAATTTCATTTCTTTGGGTAATAACACATTAGCTCTTCCGAAGCTCACCATTAATTTTGTGTACTACCTCATATTCAATCATATCAACATCATTAATTGTCTCTCCACATAGTTTCAACTGAGAAACAATTCTAAACATTGCAGAGTTATACTCATGAACATACTTATAGTCTTGATTGATCCAATCATATCGTGTCTTTGAGTGGATGACCATATTCAGGTGGTCATACCTTTCTTATAGACTATTCCACAAAACAAGGGGATTTTTAATCGTGACATGTTCAATTTTCGAAATTTCGTCAATATGATGATGCAAGAAAATCATAACCTTAGCACGATCTTGGTTTGATGCTTTATTTTTACTTTTAATAGTGTCTCCAAGACCCATTGCATCCATATGGATTTCAGCATCCAACACCCATGAAAGGTAGTTCTTGCCCGAAATTTGAAGGGCAACGAAATCAAGTTTCGTAAGGTTAGCCATATTAAAAGAAAAAGAAAAATAATACCTTGACCTTTAAATTTTGAGACGGTAGAGTCGTAGAGCAACAATATTACCAAAAGAATATCATTCTTGTGGTTAAGTACTGATAACGTGTTATGAAATAATAAAGAAACAACAAGAATATTGTAGAGAAAGAGAGAAATTTTTATTTATCTTGATGAAATCCTCTTGAGGGATTAATGAGATGATTTACAAAGAATAGCAAACCCTTTTATTTATAGGGGAAGACTAACTTGGTCCCAAAGTTACAAACCCTAGCTTTCCTTCTAAGAAACAGACATTCACAATAAATAAAAAATATATTTATAATACTTCAAAGGTATTTTTTTTTAAATTTTATAATTTTACCCAATCACTGTAAAATTATTTTAAAATACCTAAAATAATGACCAACTATAGCACTACATTAGCATTTTCGTTACATAAAGAGCTTCGTCTGATCTGTGCTCTTTACTCTTTGAATGCATTATATGTCTAAATAGCAAGTGTAATCATCACCAAGTGGCTGTAGTTTAGTGGTAAGAATTCCACGTTGTGGCCGTGGAGACCTGGGCTCGAATCCCAGCAGCCACATTAGTGTTTTCCTTTCTTAAATCATTTCATTTTTCATGTGGTTTCATTCTGACGTCAATTAGCGCAAGTAGCTCAGTAGTTCTGGGTCCTTAAACAGTATATCAACCCAATTTCGCAACTTCCTTTTGGACTTTATACTATACGACGGCCCAACAAAATTCACAACAAAAAATAATAATTTTTTTTAATTATTTATAAACGGAGAAAGGATAAATATATCTCTCAGCTTCACGATTTAGAGTGGATATACCTCTCGATAAAAAAATGATGCATATATACCCTTGTTGTTTAACAACGGTGTACATATACCTTCGTCGTCTAAAAAATGGTGTATATTTACCTTTTTCGTTAATTGACCTATATTTACTGAATTAAAAAAAAATTATAATTTATTTTTTAATTCAAAAAATGCCACGTGGCTTTAAGAAATTACCTAGTTTATTTTTTAACCCCTCTAGACCTGACCCAAATAAAAAAAAAAGTCTCAATTCCTCTTCTACTCAGTCATAAAATGAGTTTGGAACGGATCTGAATAAAAGAGGAATTAAATTATTTTTAATGGGTCGGATCTGAAGGGATAAAAAAAATGAGTAAGGTAAATTTTTAAAGTCATGTGACATTTTTAAAATTAAAAAATCAGTTTTAATTTTTTTTAAATGCAGTCTGTTAACGAAAAATGGTAAATATGTACCATTTGTTGGACGATGAGGGTATATATGCATCATTTGTTAAATGACGAGGTATATATATGCATCACTTTTTTAACGAGGAGTATATTCACGCTAAATCACAAAGTTGTAGGGTATATTTGCTCATTTACCCTTTATAAATTCAACTAATACTCCCTCTAGACCACTTTACTTGTCAGCTTTACTAAAAATAAATGGTTCAAAATAATTATCATTTTAAAAAATCAAAATCTAATTGTCTATGTTCTTTCCATTTTGTCCTTAATAATAATTATTTCTAGAAATAATAAACATTAAAATTAACATAAAAAACCTAAGTGAAAAATACATACACATATATTGTAATATTGTGATTACTTAAATTAACCTTTTATTAAAAATAGTTTAAGAAAAAAACATAATAATTAAAATACACAATTTTTTTAAAAGACGTGTAAATAAAAAATTAAATGTAATAAGCAAAGTGATTCGGTGGGAATATGTGTGTTAATCAATGTATTAACTTTAGTCGCCGTCGTAATTAATTTACTTTTAACTATGCGGCGCCTAGCAAAAGCCATATTACATTTTTTTTCTAGCAAACAAAGAAAAAAGTTGGAGGATTTCTTAGGGTGCGCAATCTTGACTTCGTAAAAGCTTACAAAGGGCAGACCATTATATTTTGTCGGAAAGAATTTTAAGAGAAGTTTCCTAGTAGGGTTGTAAAAGACAAGAAACAAAGTTTTTGCTCTTTTATTTATGAAAAATTTAAAATTTGTCTGTTTTTTAGTTGTCTCCTTGATAAGGAAAATTAGTTTTAAACAAAGAGTTCATCACAGCTGTGATAAGTAAACGGAACGTAATACGTGAATCAGTTTTGACCTACTTTTGACACCTTTCGGTATATGTGCTAATTAATCCACTAAATTATGATGCATGTACTACTAAATTATACTATTTATCTTTTACATTAGCGTGTTTTTAATTAGCCTTTGACAGTTTGATGAGCCAGGATATGAACAAATGGAAACAACAAACTCTTTACATTAATTACTTAGTGCATGCACATGGATGTTCTTCATTTTGTATCATCTTATTTGATTTTGGAGAGGTTTGGAGTAACGAAAAATTGTCATGCGCGTGTTGAGTATATTTGCGTCAAAACACATAATCCGTCTATAATAATCATTTTTAGGATGTATGTGAATGCGAAAATACTTTATGTATCGAGTTGATCTTTTTTTTAAAAAAATCTAATCATATATAATCAGTTAATAAAATGAACCGCGGACAACAAGATGAATTTATCTTTAATTTTGTTTATTATATGATGTGTGTGTATATATATGTCATTGCTTTTCACATTACACTTTTTCATGAGCCAGAAAAAAATTAGTTGTAATTTATTTTTATATTAACTCATACTATTATGTAAATTGTAATGGCATGATAGATTAACAAGCACCGGACACCAAAACGTACAACTTGAAATGTACTTTAATTTGAAGTTTGAAGCCTTCAATTGAAAAGATTAATTTTTGGGTCATGGCTGCATGCCTAGAGGACCCATATGTATGCAGCCACTTCATCTATTTTTCTAACTTTGCTGCTCAAAAAAGCGACAACTCAGTGCTTTTTAACTAGACATGCATAAACACAAAATACACATCTCCATATCGCCCCCAATCACACCCCAAAGGCCAAATTCCCCCAAAAGCAACTTAATTAATATATTTACTCTTCAAATTTAATTTTGGGTTACGTATCGGTCAGTTCGGTTCGATTTTAAAAGTTATCGATTTTACTTATCAGTTATTTATTTGTTGACATGCTAAACCGTTAAAGAATCGTTAAGATATCGGTTAATCGGTTATTGATTGTTATCGGTTCGGTTATCGGGTTAACGGATAAAATCTCATAAGTCATAAGTATGTTTAGCTAGAAAAAAGTGGGTGAAAAGAGAAAAAACATATAGAACTAGGCCAACTAAAACAATCAACTTTAATTTATATTAAAACACCATCCCCTTCACTTTTTATCGACACCCATTTCATCTTCTTGTTGGATACTTCATATATTAATTTATAATTTAATAAATTATTATGGGGTTATCGGTTAACCCGTTAAAAAAATGGTCAAACTGATAAACGAACCAATAACCCAATAACTTTGGATAGTAAACCGATAATCAAATCGCTAAACCAATAACCCAAATTATTAATCCAATAAATCAATTATCGATTCGAATTATTGGTTTAATCGTTAATTTGCACACCCCTATCTAACTCCATAAAGTACTGAGAGTCTGGAAGATTCATATAATGTCTGATGATTGCGGCTTGGCCATGACTGAATAACTAATATGGTAATTTAATTATAATAATTTACTTATTAAAGTTAATTAAAAAATATTTTGAATGGGGATCTTTATTGGCAATAATTATGATAGTAGTTGCGAAATTACTGAACCGGGAGAGAAGCTGAAAGCCACTTGACTATTATAGGAGAGGATAATCTCTTGTTTCAACAGTCAGAAATAAATGATTAGTGTGAAGTAAAATTATGAAGTATATGCTAACATGATACTTATGTATGCATTTGAATTTGCATATTAAGAGACAAATAATCCTTGCATCAATCTTGTTTTGAGGGTTACCTTCTGCCCGGAAATCATCTGCATATGATGTATTTTCACATTATTCCAAACAAAAATTATAAAAGATGGATTATATATATAGATATGTAGCTATATATAAATAGTAGAGTAAATTATTTTCTCAATTGATAATTACAAAATATAATATCTTCAAGTAAATATCATTAATGCAGTATCTTTTATACTAATTTGCTAGAGTATTTGTTAAAGCTCGAACTTTACAAGAAATGTCATACAAATTAACATGGCTTGAAGGATTTTCCCACTGTACAAGTTCTTTTATTGCCTTCTCAATTTCTTTACTCTCCTTCACAAGTCCATCCATGCAGAAACCCAATGCACTCAAACTTAATACAACTCGGCCCTTGAACTCCTTACCATCGACAATTTGGTCCACAAACTCTTTCAAATGTTGAAAATAGGAGCTGAAGTTTTCATCAATCTCCTCTTCACTTGCTGACCTTATTACATTATAATAACTACTACTTGGTGATGTTCCTAATTCAACATCAACTGAAAGTTTCTTCTTCTCGAATTCCTTGTCAAGTATTGCAAGTGATTTGACCAAACTGACCTCCTCAAAACATTTCATTGAAGAACCAACAAAATCTTTGAAAAGCTTGATATCACCATCTAGCTTGTTTACAAAATTGTCAATTCCACCGGATTCTTGTTCAAGGAAGATTAAAGCTTGTGACCCAAAATGCAAATACTCCACCATTTTTGACAATGACCCCATCAGCTTACGATAGCAAACACTATGAAAAGGCACAAACCAAAAATTGGGCTCTGCCTCTGCTTCCCCAATAAATTTTCTCATCTCATTTACATGGAATTTTAGTTTATTTTGGCTTTCAACTAAATTTCCCATTGATCCAAAGCTTATTGACCCAATGCATTCATGCAAGATTTCAAAGCTCTTGGAAAGTTGGAATTTTGCTAAAGTAGAAGCTCTTGTGGGCTGCAACAAAATTTCCACCATGATGGAACAGGACAGTCCAATAAATGTCTCTGTTATTCTTGCTATGGCAAATTCACTTGGTGGACCAAAACCTTTTCTTCCGAGAATTAGTACAGCCCCAATAATGGCTGAAATTCCACCAGCTTGGCCGTACATTGTGCTTTGTCTCAAAAAGCTGCTGACAATGAACCATGGGAGAAGAGACAAGAATCTAATTTGCACGTATTTTTCGAAGACAAAACATCCTAAAATACCATATATTGTTCCCAACACTGTCCCCTGTGCTTTAACATTTGCAATTTTGAAAGTTGCTTCTCTTGATCCAGCTAGGCTAATGGCAACTGGAAGCCCTGCCCAAAATCCATTTTCCTTACTATAGATTGATCCGAAATATATAGAAAGGCCTAATGAGAGTGAACATTTGAAAGCTGCCATGAACCTTTTGTTGTTTTTGGTAATTGACAAGTAATTGGTCCATGTTTTTTTCAAGAATCCTTCTTGATTTTGTTGCTTGGGATTTGTGGATCCTTCTTTGGGTAGTGAATTGGCAAAGTTTGGTTTGTTTAATAGGAGGTTCAAGCAAAACAAAAAGAACAAAGAGGGAAGATCTTTCTTTGTTGGTTGGATTGAGTGAAGTGTTTGGAAGAACTTTTGGGTATTTTCTGGATTTGACTCTGGCACAGTTGCTGATGACTCTAGGGACATGCTGTTGACTTGCTTTGATATGTGCTCACCAAGCACATGTAGACCAGATTTTTGCTCTGAGTTAAGAATCCCAACAGGAAATAGAGGAGAATTATCCAAGGCAATTTCCATCCCTCTTAAAGGTGTTTGAAGATCTTGAAATTTGCTCCCCGGGTTCTCTCCATATGGCCTCAAGAACTTGAATGGAAATTTTTCCCACTTCATGCTTTCCTGGTATAGTTTGTACCAGCAAAATGGATATTAGGAAACTATTCACCAAATATAAGAGAAATAATTAGTCACGAAATTAACTTATCTGCATTTATTAGTCTTTTTAACGCGTCTTAGCAGGTAGTACCTTATTTTTCAGATTATTAACTCCACTTATTATTACGGATGATTACATGTAGTTATTTTTTAGTGATTTGATAGTGCAAGTTTTTTTATACCGTCAGTGTACAAAAGTTAAAAACTTGATGCAGTAAATAAGATGTCAGTATTTAATGTGACTTACTTGCTTGGTTTTAATGCCCTGGAGAAGTTTGGATCCTGTTTTGACTAAGGACTTGGCTTGAGAAATGAAAGCAAGTGCACAAGTGTTGTCTTCAGCAGAAAATGCCTTCACAAACAAGTTAAACCTCTCGGAAGCATTTTCAACAAAGAGCTTGCAATTCTGTTTCACCTGAAAACAAATAGTAACAATCTGCTTAATTATTCAAATCATTACTAGTAGAAATATGCTACATCCTTCAATTACCTAGCTAATTATTTATCATTAAAAAGTACTAATCGTGTGAAGGTTCTAGTTACATGCATTATGTTAAACAGATTCGCGGTGTTGGAAAAATTATACTACTAGTAGAAGTTTATATCACCATCCAACTAGCTAGCGCGGTCAATGAAGCGAATAACAAAATCATATTAAGACAATAAATGGTAGGTGATACTTTTTCAACTAGGTTTTGATAAGCTATCTGGTGAGAGATAGCATATTCTTAGTGGAATAGTCTAAGGTCCACAACTATAAATAAAATTACTATACATATACACAGACATGCACCAGTTTAGTAGGAAAGGTGCATGCTTAATGTTTGAAAATGTGAGGAGTATTATAATGCGTTACACCATGAAATGCATGTAATAAAAGGTGGTACTTAATTAAAGTGTACCAACTTGATGTAGCACTACCATTTTATTTTCAAACAACTACCATGCAGGAGAAACTAAGGTGTATAATCAAGAATTAATTCTCACCTCGCAACATGCCAGGCATGGGTAGGGAAAAACCAAGGCCAAAACACAAGCCACAACTCCGAGCCCAGTACTAGCAGCAACATGAACCGGATGCATAATAGTTTCCGTTAGGCCACCATTAATATAAGCTATGACGTAAACAATAACAATTTGGCCTAGCGCGATGCGCTTCGCTATCAAGTGAGTGTTCTCAGGCAGAACCACCACGAATGCGCTCAGAGCCACCGCGATAGCGGTGGTGCTGGTAGTGAGCCGTGCCGGGCCGATTAACCACAGGCTTAGGATAGCGGGACAGACACCCTGAACGGTGGCGTAAAGTGCGTGCCAGCAGCCACGCAATGTGTCGCCTAATGTTGCATCAGTCACGATAAGGATAACCGTAACGTAAGAAAAAGCTGGAAATGCGACTTGCTTCTTGATATATTGTGGGCCGAAAAGGGTTGCAACACCAACTATGGTGCAAGCCAAGGCGGTTCGAAGGGCGGACACGAGGCAAGTCCGCCACATAGTTCGAGCTCGGCTCGATTCAAAGGTTGGTGTTGCCATTGTGAATAATTTTTTTTTATTTGGGCCGTCTTAGCTAAGTTTTTAGCTAAGGGTCGTGTTGCGTCCCTCAAGTCTCAATAAGAATGAGAAAAAATGGGATGTGCATTTTAGAGGTAGGAGGGGGGGTGTTTTTATAGAGGAAATTTGATTTGTAAAAAAAGTGTACGTGAGACTTTAGAAGGACCCACGTATGAGAATGGGGCCAGTGGGTGGACACTACACCATCCAAGAACAATAGTACTCGCTCTGTCCGTGTTTTATCTTTTTATTAATCTGATACGGATAAATAAATAAAATAATAATTTTATTATATTATTTTTTAAATATAATAAATTTAATATTTTAAAAATAATTAAAAGAATAAATTAAAAATTAAATGACAAATTATATCTTAATTTTTTAATTTAAATAACTAAAAATGAATATCTATTTTTAGTATACAGGAAATAAGTAAAAGTTAAGAGGCAGAATAGGAATCAGAAACTGTGTGTGGGGGGGTGGGGGTGGGGGGTGGGGTTGGGGGGTTGTTAATATATTGATGAGGATAATTAAGTGGACTGTAAAACGAGTTAACAATGATCCTCCATTAGTATTGAGTACTTTATTTATAAGATTACAATGAGCTAAAATGGTGAATATGAATTTGAACTTGAGCACATATCTATAAATGATGATGGAGAAACATAATCAGTTACTTTAAAGTTAAACCATGAAACAATTGATAAGGGGTTGTTTGGATAGCACTCCATCAATTTATGAGTTTAAGTAGGTGTTGGAACATGCAATTCCATGTCACGATTTGAAATTATGAGATGAAATCAGCGTCTGTACATGCGATTTCATCTTATTAAATCATGAGATGAAATCTCAAATTCTCCAAAAATCTTGATTTGGGATTTCAAATCATGAGATGGGATTTTTCAAATGCAAAATTTAACCCATAAATTTATATTTTGTAAAAAAATTCCACCATTCTATATATACTAACCATTTATTTAATAAATGTAAACAACATTTTGCCAACTATTATATTAGACATAATAGTTTGACAACCATTTACTATGTGAGAGGATTATATTAAAAAGTAGTACACTATAACTCATGTTTAATTTTACTTTTTATTGAACTAAAATTCAATTCTTAAGTTGTACTTTTTTAGAATGGCTTTGTGATAGTGTATTATATTTTTTTTATAAACTTTTACTTATTTGATAAGATTGTATAAGAATTTAGGCAATTTAAATAGTTTTTACAACTTATGTTCTTATGTTCATGAGGAAAAACTATAACTTAAAAATCCCAAATTACATGTCCAAACGAAACTTCAAACTTCATCTCATATGATTTCATATTATGATTTCATCTCGCATTGCCAAACAGACCCTAAGTTATCAAGGAAATAAAAAAAGGTGAAAGTTTATGAAAAGAGATTAAAAAAATCATGAAACAATTCACGATACATACTTCAAAAGTTTTAGTTATGACATCCAATATGGAGAGCAAATGACATTTCTTGTATGCGAAAATTACAATCTTTTATAAAAAGCTCATAAAATTAAAAATTATTTATAAAGAACTAAAAAATAATTTTTCCCAATACATGTACATCCTAAAAAAATTTTCATTTCTTACTTTAATTTTTCTAGGTCAATCATATAAAACTTTGATTAAAAATTTGAGGTTTTTTTTTTGTTAGATATGTGCAAATTTAAATTTCTGCAACATGAAGTATTTTAAATCTCTGATATTTATATTTTCTATAACAAAAATTAATGGAAAATTTTCAAAAATATACTGTCTAACACTAAAAATCATGCCATATAACCATATTTTCAATTTATATAATATTATATAACATTATATTTGAAAAAAAATATTTGCATAATATATCAATCTCATGATATAAAAATAAATAATAATATATAAAAAATATTTATACATAAATATAAGCTAAACTAAATAAAAAACTCAAAATATAAATTAAAGAGTATAAATATTTAAACATAGAGCGTAATTTTATCAAAATTTTATTAACTCATGTCGGATCTCATTAATACGTAAAAGAAAATTAAACATTCAAAGTCGAGACAAAGAAGCGTAGAACCAGTAATTGTTTGTAAATTATAATTTTAAAAAGGGCTTCCTTGAATAATAAGAGTACTACTTATGCAATGTGGTATTGGTCAACAACACTTTTGGTCTTTGTGTTATTTGGTAAATTTTTATTTTAGTAAGATATATTATTAGATGTATATAATTTTTAATTAACTGAAATATGAAATTTTAATTTACTTGCTTATAAATATTCACCAATTTATTGTGATTATTAATTATTTCATCACTCAATTATGTACTTGATTATTAATTTTGATCCTTACGCAATTTGAATATATATATTTGATGATTATATAGTTCTAAGATAAATCAAATATCATATCTTTTTATATCAAGGAATGAAAGCATACATTTTAATTAATTAAAAATTAAATATGTTAAATCAGAAGGATCAAAATCAAAATATATTAATAATTGAAGGACCAAATGTGTTATTTTTCATTTATTTATTTTTGCAAATAGAAAGCACAAAAAAAAAGAGACCCACAAAAATTAAACACAAATGGAGTAATTCCTACTTTTTCATTTTAATTCAATCTATAATGACGTCAAAAATCATAATTTGGACAAGACATTAGAATGTAAATAATCATAATTCATTGATTTAATTAGATCACTTAATATTTTATATGGTCCCCACCTCTCCTCCCTAATTTACCGTACAGGTGACATGGTACTTGCAATTATGAATATTTGCAATTGAAAGCTTCAATATTAATGATGTTACAATAATCTCCATTAACAACAGTTGCCATCACTAGCAACTTCATTCATTTTCCATTAATAGCGTGCTGCTTGGCATTGGGTATCCTAAACAAAAATAGATAACAGGATACTCATAAAAAATATATCTAAATTGTCATTTTTGTTCGCGAGTTTCACATTTCAAATATTAACTGTTTTTTTTTATATAAATTATCACCATTTATGTATTAAAATATACTTATTTAAATAGATGATGATAGTTTAAATAGAAAAAGAATAACTGATAGTTGGCCTAGTCAGTTTCAAGATTTTTAATATATAAGTGGTGATAATTCAGATAGAAAAAAGAAAACAACAGATAGTTAGAAATGTGAAACTTGCGATGATAGTTCAAATGTATGTTTTTTTAATTTTTTTTAATTACATATAGGAGGTAGGGAATGCAAAAATGGAGAAGAGAATTATAGTGTTGAAAATATCTAACCTTCGCCAATAAAATATAAATTCAGATAATCAACCGACTAAACTATTAAGATGATCAGTTTAATTAAATATATATGTTTTTAACCATTAATTTGTACATTATTTTTGTCTTGCTCTTGTATCTCTCGTGCTATTAGATATTTTGAGGGACATGACTTTAAAAAGTTTCTTTTTTGTACGGTTCTTAATATCTTTCTTTTGTGCATATCTTGATTTTACTAATTTATAACTTTTTGATTTTTATCAAACAAAACTACTGCAGTACTAGAGAGAGTTCATTAGCATCATGTAGATGTATAATATCTTTGATCTTAAGCTAGTTTAGTTCTAAATTAAATGGCTTATTTAGTAATTATCTTTGCTTAGTTATTACTTAGAGCAGCGCAAAAGAAAGGTTCGTTCTTTATGAAGAAGACAAATACTGAGATTTTAAAGATATACTTTGAAGATGACGACAGTATGATCATTCATGAAATCGTTTAAACTATATATAATTAAAAATTAAGAATCTTTTACTATTATTCTACCTTGATCTCAATAATCTCCTATGGATCTTTCTACTAAGAGTTTTATGTTAATTGGTTGTTACCATTAATCACATGTGCTATAACTTAATTATTCTAATTGCACAACGTCCTAGTACGAACAAACAAAGATTAGATACAATCTAATTAACATACTATGTTACGCACTCAGTGCAAGCAAAGATTGGAACCATTCTCCACTTTCTTTACTAATCATATAAGTGACGGAGTGAAAGTTTTCACCGAGGGTTCAAAACATGAAGAAATAAACACCCTACGCTGGAAAATAATATAGTGTACAAAGGTTAAATATTAGCTATTATGAATATATGTTTAATTTTGGACACTCTCAAAACAACTGAATTGATATTTATACATGCTTCTCCAAATTTCTGGTTTCTCCCCTGACTAAATTAAAAGAGTTCAACATTTACTATATATACATAAAAAATAATTTTAATCATATATAAATAGTATAATTTTTTATCGAAAGAGATTCAACCCTGCCTGATTCCACCCCCGATCATGATCAAAATAAAAGTTATCCACTAAACAATAAGATGCCAAACATGAAACAATTTTACCATTGGAGTTAAAGGGATAAATGTGTTAATCACCCAATTAATAGCTAATAAGGAAGAGAAACTAAGCTTGTCGTATTAAATAGTTGCTCAATATTTAAATAAAAGCAATTTGTATGTGTAAAATAAGAGTGGTTTACCCTATAGGATTTCCACTATATGAATAAGTTAGGTTATGCAACTTATGCTGCTTGAGTCTGTGAAATGATCTTTGAAGACAGGAAAGGGTCAAATCAGATTAGGCAAATTAATTAGAACTCCCACAAGTATTAGTAGTTTTAGCTTTTTTAAAACAAAACACTAATTAAGTTAGTTAAAGCAAAAGTTGCACATCGTATTCTTCCTATATATATATTATTTTATTTTATCCATAATATATTATTGTTAGAAAACTACGAAGAAATTCCAACAATTAATGTGAATGTGTCAAGTAATGATGAATTCATTCTGTAAAGCAAAGAGTTTGTCTAATCTTCTGCTACGTACGTCATAAAATTTAAAAGGTATTTTGAAGTGGTTTATAAAGTTTTATTTAGAAATTTAGAATCTTATATTTTGATTTCATATACAGAGACAAGGTTGCAGTTATATTATATTTTGGTTATATGTATGTTTCCCTTAATTAATTATTTTATGATTTTAATGGTAGTTCCCATGCAACTCATAGTATAATAAAATATAGCTACAATTGATTTCCTTTTTTCCTTCCCAAATTCTTTTGTCTTCATAAGAAATATGATTAGGGTGCTGACTGTTTAGAACATTAGATGCAGAATTTACAAGGTTTTGTTTTGTGGTTCTTTGGCAATGTATTTTATGAAAAGCCCCTGTACTTCTCTCATGTTTCCCCAAAAATGACAAACTCGAATGAATTCAGGAGGACAACGTAATATAACATATATAATGAAGTCATATATTTCGATTTTGTTGTCTTTTAGTTATTACCTCAAAGATTTCGAAATCTAGGAAGAACACCATGCGTATTGAATTATCACTAGGGCAACTTTTTTTTGTTCCCTCGAATGGTGTGGTACTCGTATTGGAATTTGACTAAATTCGAATTCGTATATTGCAGAATTCATTTCGGAAGGTGGCGCTCCCAACATAATTTTTTTCATTCTCAAAACTCGAAACTGAAACCTTTAATTAATGATAGAGGGATCTCAACTGTCCCACCACAATACATATTAGTATTTTTAAGACAGTTGAATCTAATAAACCTGACTTAACACCAAACAAATACATATTTTTTTGGACTAGAGTATTCTAGGACTTAAATTTTCAACAAGAATGTTCAAAGAGTATTAAGGTTTAATAAATACCTATAAAAACAATGTTAATTATCCCAAACATCCTTATAATATGATTTAATTTAAGTATTTTTAAAATCAAACACTTACATCTCTTATACATATAATAATACAATTCAATAAAAATTATTTATACTGTCAGCATATATAAGTTAAAGACTATTTTTTTATATTTTGTATATTGACGATGTGAATAATATTTATACAATCAATTAACCAAATCACTTAAAAAGATAATTAATTCTATTTCTCCATATTTTTAATAAGCATTCCTTAGTAAGCAACCTGTTATAACCTACTGTAATGGTGCAAAAATTTTCACAATCCGTACATTTACTTGAAAAGATAAATGAGGGAGTACTGCTATTCACATTCAAAATTTAAAATTTTTGAGTTTTTAATTCATCTCAAAATTAACAAAATAAAAAGATAAAAATAAAATTCGAACCCTCGATCAAGAGGAAGAAAAAAATTAGAAGGTTTCTTTTGGGTCATTGAACCAATATCACACTCTATTAATATATAAATTCTTAAATCATATATTTTTTAAATATATTTACTAAATTTTTAATACAAATATAAAATTCTTACAAAAATTAATGAGTTTCCAAGAACTTCAATCCAATATGTTTCTTCTAATATATGATATATATTTATATAGATTTACCATATTGTTCTGTCCATTTCATATAGCAGTGAAAATTAAATAAACAACAATCGACCTGGAAAAGGAAATTAAGAGAGTGAAGATAGAGGTAATGGCAAAAGTGAGTGTCATTTTCTGCACTGAAAAGACAAGAAAAAAAGGGAAAGAACAAAAATAAATAAATAAAAGAAATACCACTTTTTCTTTCAAACGTATAATGCGTTTGTCATGAATATACTACAAACAGTTCTAACAACCCCCCTTCCAAAAAAAAAAAAAATCCATGCAAGTAGCTAGTACATGAGGAAAAGTATTCAGAATAATTACATTTTAATGTTTTTGATGTTCTAATTTACAAAATAGTCCATAAATATATTATAAGTTTGGTATATTTAAGTAATTTAGCTTAAAATTGATATAGGTAAATTTATATAATATCAAAGACACGAATTTCAATATAACTCATTTAAGTTTAATTAAATTAGCAGTTTAAATGTTGTTCATGTTTTAAGTGATCAAACACGAGAACAAACAAAATAAATAAATAAAGAAAGAAATGATTGAAATCTGTGATCTGAAAATTGCTCGCATGCAATAATTCGATGACGTGAAAGTCTAGCTTAGCTGCCAATATAAATTCACTCTTGTCTTGACATCGAGGATCAATAAATTAAAGGCTTAATGAGAAAATAAGTAATGGGTACTTGTAAGGAAAAGAAAATCACGTATTGCTTTTTGTATTGTTTGGAATTTGATGTCTTTATAAATGTGTCAAAACTACTACTATCATACGAAGACAATACGTTAATTAATAATAAAGTTTTACGTAAGTTCTAGACAGTCACGTTTATATTTGTTTTTCACATAAAAATACCGTTAGAAGTGCCAACTAATATTTCTCTATATTCTACAGGAGATCATACAAGTTATTACGACACATACAATCTCTTTTATCCTATGTGCCATGCTATCAGAACATGAGTCTTTGCTATCTCAGGAGCACAAATTCCCTCCATCTTACTGATGACGAATATATTGTGTCCGCGTAATTGCATCGAAATTGAGCTTTCTCGGACACGTCTTCAAAGATAATAGCTATCTCACCGAACTAATTTCCTTCAAGCACATTTTATTCACGCCACATGTTGTAACTATCGCCATGCCACGTGTTTGGGCCACTTATTTACCCTATACGTAATTTTCTTTTCTTTTTGACGTCAATAAATTATGTTTATTTGGAGAAGTGCAGGATAAATTATTGCTCGTCGCACTTCTAAGGCAATATTGTCCAATTAGTGGCCGGAACTTGATGAGGATGCAACTAAATACCAATAAATAAACTTTTTTTTTGAAAAAAAAACAATAAGCTATTTTATTGCTATCCTTTTTATATATTCAACAAGAATTAAAAATAAAAACTAATTAAAATGAAAATGAAAACACTGAAAAGTTAGGTTTTGTATGATGGAAGGAAGATTATAGCCTATGAATACAGTGAAAGGTCACCAAGTTTATTAGTCCTTGACTGAGGGAATCTTAGTGCATGGTTGGTAAGCACCAATATTTGAATATTCTTTGACATTAACTAAGCCAAAGCCACTTTACCTTTTTATTTTTTCTTTTGCTTTTTAGTACACCAACATTCTTAAATTAACTACGAGTTTTTCCTCTGTTCCGTTTTAATTGATAGGTATATTAAAAATAATTATTTTAAAATATTTGTTAGTTTCAAAATTTAAAAGATAATTTATCATGTTTTTTTTCAGTTAAAGTCATTCTAAAATGTGAAAAGAATTATTATTATATATTTTTAAAAAATTAATAAAATTATATTAGTCAAATTAATATCCTATTATTTTTTTCTTAATGAGTATGCACATTTTATTATAGTAATTAAAACAGAAGAGAAGGAGTATCGGAGTAATTAAAAGTGTATGCCCTTGAAATGTAGTATGTAAATGGAAGCGCCACCTTCACCCTCATAGGCCAAAACATGATAAAGCACAAATTGGAGGAATTATTTCGATACTCAAAATTCTTAAAAAGTATTTGGATACGTACTGGAGTCGATCAACGTGGATGACCTTCGATCAACTTGCCCAAAGCACAAAAAAAAAAAAAAATCTGCGTCAAAATATACGATATTATATTTAAAGTTTGAACTTTCAATGACAAAAATTAAAAGAGTCTTAAATATATGAATTAAGTTTTACGTCAGTTGTCAGTCTACCACAATTCTCCATCTTTATTTGGATTTGGGACTGACAATGTGAACAAGCTCACACATACATTATACGGATTTAAAATTAAATAACAAATTAAGAAGGGAGGGAGGAAAAATGAAAGAGTATAATTGGAAGAATACTGTTGTTTACTTAGAAGCGTCATATAGAATGTTAGTCTTCTGGCTAGAACGCTTTAAACGAATTCATATATTGTGGTCACGGCACTAGTATCATGTCACCTAATGCTAGAAATAGGAGGGAACATGGACATGATATTATTCCACCTAATTATTTTGCAACCCTACTATGGAAGCAAAAATAACATGTTGGATCAATTCCTTTCACATTTAAATGGAATCATCTTATTTTTACAAGAATTAAATGGTTGTGAAATGTTTCTTTCCTTTTGGGAGTGGGGATTGGAATGAACCGTGGAAAGATTTTTGTCTTCTGTGGGCTCCTTGGGTTCACGTGACAGGTAAAAATTTTCACAGTTCTGAAAATTTCTATTTAATTGTATTCATGTTGAAATAACTTTGGATATGAGGTATTGAAAGTTAAACTTAAATAAAATGGCTAAAGTTTATATGGTAGAAGTTCAAGCAAAAATAACTAAACTTCAACCATACATGCATGAACTTCATGTCGAAATGTCATGCTGAAATGACTGAAGTTACGCAGAAATAATTGAATTTAGCCACATATGTCTAAAGTCCAAGAAAAAATGGTTGAATTCCATCAATATGTGTCTAAAGTTCAAATAAAAAATGATTGAACTTCACTTACGTGCTTGAATTTTTAGTCGTATGAAACTTTACTCAGCATGTCTAAAATTATTTTGAAGTTGAAATTTATAAATTTTTACGCACACTATACATGATAATCCAAAATTGGGGTATTTTTGCACCTGTCGCAGGAGAAGGCAAAAGAAGAAAAAGCTTTTGTAAAAATTGAGTTAGCGAGACCTACTTTTAAATTATGATGTTTGATGAAATTGCAACTCGGGTTCCTCCTATTTAAAATAACTATAACAGACTAGTTGAGATCTTGTAAAATGCTTAACACTCATTTGCGCTCTATTTTAACTAAGGTAAGTCCAATCCTTTTACTTTATGAAAAGTGTCGGATTTAAAATTTTCATTAGGGATTCAAAAAATAAAAATATAGCATTTGAATTTTAAACTTGAAATTTCAAGGTGAATCTCAAACTCCTGAACCACTAAATCAACTTTTACGAAAAAATTCAGATGAACACCATTCGAGATCCGCCCCCGCCTATGAAGGTTAATTGCTTCCATCTGGCAGATATTCTAAATGCCGCTTCAAATACCCTACTTACTGAAAAAAGAAAAAAAATGACCCATAAAAATTATGTCCCGCTAGACATAAGTTCTATTGTCAAGGACAGAAAGTAAAAGACCAGACAATTTGAAGAGCAAAAATATAAGACCAGCACATTTGAAGGGTAGACCGTGCAATTAAATGTCCATGCGCACCTAAATACAAACAAATGATGGAACCCGGCGGACTTGACAATGGTTAAACCAGAAAAAGATGATCTCTTCACTACTTTGTTATCGCATAATTTACCCTCAAAACTGTCTAAATTTCAGTTTCAGATGAGAACAATTAGGCGCATAAGAAAATTTATGGAGCAAGCACCAAAACATCCCATTCCAGTGAACAAATACTAGATTTGATATAGGTAATCGCCACAACACTGGCCAATACCAGCTACAGATGTTTTTGACAAGAATAGACAAGCAATGAGAAGTACAAGTATGTAATATGCTAAGCTCAAGGAGGTAAAATGGGACGACTTTCTGGATCATATACTCCAGCAATTAAAGCAATAAAAACCCAGAATAGAAGGACACCTAGCACAGCCTTTCTTAGGACCTGGTCACAGTTATAATTCGTCTGAATATCAGTCTGTTCACCTGAATGGAGTGATGTTAGATCCAGCGAATTGTTAATAATTTCAGTTATCGCCGTCTCTTGATGGTCATTGCGAGTGCGGTGCATCTTGCTGATGTCAAAACTAGCACATCTTGAGCATGTGCACAGCCCACCAAGATAAGAAGGAAGTGTCTGCAAGCATTCAGAAAGAACCTTTTGGTACATTTCCCCTTCAAATCTCAATTTTTGCCGAGTGACCGGTTTAAAAACCTGTATATTTATGCAAGAGTTTACATTTGAGTTTCCAGAAAAGGAATTCTATGCAGATCAAGTTGGCCTGACTTCCAATCAAGTTGGCCTGACTTCCAAGCAGGAAAGTGAATAAAATAATAGTTAAAGAGTATAAAGCTTACTTGCACAAAGGTTTGTGCGACAACTCGAACAATAGGTGGAAGGCGTAAAATGAATAAACAGCCTAGACGGTTGGGGAAGTGATCTTGCAAAAGAGTAGAACAGGATCTCAGCATTTGCATGGGAAGTCTCAGTGGTGATAGTCCTTCACAGTCTACCAAAACTGTAATTTGAGAATTTTGGGGGTCCACCAAATGAAGAACCCCATGCTCCACCTGAGATACTTCATAAAGAAAATATCCATTGTTAAATAATTTGTCTAACTATGAACTAGAAGAATAGAGAAGCCCACATTATAAGCTGATTGATTAAATGCCTAAACTATTGTCCAGCTTGATAGGTGTAACTCCCTCTGCCTCGTGATTTATTTAGAGGAGAAGCCTTCTATCATGATCTTCTTGGCTTAAGTTCTTATAACGGAGTTATTACTTTGAAATACATGTGTCAAGTATTGCTGCTTCCAATATTGAGCAGTAAAGATAAACAGTACCTCCGGTATTGTGTTGTTTCCAACAGAAGCAAACATGCAAAAGAAATGCATATATTCAACATAAACAGCTCACAAAAGAGAGAAAATTATTCAGCTGCTAAAAACGAAGACATTTTCCTATTCTTAGGTTGATAAATGAAAATCAGAATAGAAACTTCAGAAAGTTATACATCTAACTAAAGTAAAGGCGGGAATCATACAAAAAAATTACCAGATAGTAAATGTACAAGTGGAAAAGCATACCAACTGCTTGAGCGAAGCAAGGTCTGTCACGAGATGGCAAGCTGATGCATGCTAAGCCAAGACGGACAATGAGGCAGGGTCGATTCTGCACATCAAATCCATGCCAAAAAACCATATTTGACCACACTTCAAGTTCTTGTCTGGAAAGAATTCTATAAGTCTCCCTCCAGCGAATTGTCTTCTTCACTGAAGAAAGTAAGCGAGTAAAATCACCATCTGCAGCTGTAAAAAATCGATGGAGTTCCTCTTCATCAATTCTGCATAAATACTATTGTGTCATGTTCACTGCAAGAAGAGAAATCAATAAACTTTAAATATATCTTTGCACGAAAAATTTCTAGTGGCATATCTATGCACCGCTTGAGAAGTTTTTGAATAGAAAGAAAGCATTCAAGAGCTTTTAGATCAACCAGACGATTGAAGGGAATGAGAAATGAAAGCTCATATGATATGAGGACAAAGAAGACGACAGGTAAAACTGAAGAATGAAACAAAATAATGACAGAACATTAATCAATAACTGTTCTCGGCAACAATTCAAGCACCTTGCGAGACTAAAAAAAAGTTAAATCGCCATCAGGATTCATAATCTACTCAACTACTTCATCAAATTTCTACATTTATTTAATTTTAATGAGATGCTTAAACTCTATGTCATGGTGGTTGGCCTTAAGAGCAAGCTGAATGGAACAAAGCATTTTTTGCGTTATGAACTGTCAAAAGAATCTGTGCGCTACAGCTAAAGAAATAAAACATGTTTGGGTAAAATAAGCCGACACTAATATTTCAAAGCGGTGGACCTGTCCAAATCCAAGTTGATTTTTCTTGGACTTACAGGAGGCAATAAAAATCAAGATCCAGAGTATGTACAACTCAGAATTGGTGGCAGCATAATTATTTACTTCAGCACAATTTTGAACCCTTTCAGGGCCATTTCTTCTAGTAAACTTCTAGCAGCAAGATACTAGTGGTTAGTGGTTAGTGGTTATTAGTGAGGTTAAATAAGAAATTCCCAGGTGTTCTTCATTTCTTGACTTCTTTTGACATAACACTTATTTAACATAAAAGTGCCCTTCTGTGATGACAATAACGAGATAGCTGGTACAGTGAAAACTATATAGATAATCACGAGACGTGTGTTATATCCCTGTTTAATCAGTGATCAACCGGTTGTTAGAAAACAGGTTAACCAATGAAATGTTGCAAACATGAAGGTTAAAATAAATTGAGATAGATGCCATTTCAATGTCTTGCATTTGACAACAAATAGAAAATGTGATCACAGGTTCAAATAGGCTTTAGTATATCTCGGCAAAAGATCTGTGTCCAGTGAGATAAAGCTACTTAGAAAAATATACCATAAACCATCCAGAAAGATCTACGCACTGGTGAGAGAGCTATTCTAAAAAAAGTAAACTAGAAGTATACAGAAGGATCTATGCACTAGTGAGAGAAAGCTGTTCAATTGTCTGTATGAAAGTTAATGGGAATCTGAGGCAAACCTAACATGCACAATAATAGTTTGATCACCCAAGTCAAATGCCTTAAAGATCACCTTTGAGTTTGTTCCTACTTTCTTTTCAGCCATTATTGCCTAAGACTAATATAATACTGAGTTATGCAAAAATATCACCAATTGGGCCTGGGCCCAATGCTGGTGCTTTTACCATTTCATAAGATAAAACTTTATTATTTACCTGCAAGGAATTCCTTAGCCTCTGACATATCTTTAGAAGTTTTACGGGAAGTGAAAAGTCAAGGAGACTACCAGAACAGTAAGTAGGAATATATGAAACATTATGTTAAACTGGGAAGCTAGGTAGAAAAGAGATCTTCCTACTGCATTTTCTGTGGAGTAGGGGTTCTGTCATTTCTCTGTAGTAGTCATGAAACATTTAATGCATGCGTCTTTATACATACTTTATAATTATTCACTTTAAGTAGCCCCCAGGACTTTGGTCTAGTGACAAGAGTACAGTGCATGATGTGTGGGTTAGGCACACAGCCATACAGCACCAGTTCGAACCTTGCCACTGACATAGGCTGGTATTTAAGTGGAAATGGGTAGGAAGACCCATAATCTACCGAGTTTCAAACCTTGCACCATTGACCTCAGTAATTCCTTGGCTATCAATGAAAAATTATTCATTTTGAGCACATATTACAAAAAATTTAAAATGGATGTGAAAGAAAAATAGAGAATTTGAATTTTTAAGAATTTTCATACAAGGTAAATAGAACTAGGTAAGAATAGGAGATAATTGGCTAAACATGAAGCGGAAAATGGAGTATTGTTAGAAATTGATCTCTAGATTTTCTAAGAAGGTTAAAGGTATAGGTTGGACATCAAGAGAGACCAAGTAGTCACGCTAGCGTATTCATGCTTTATTGGTGGTATAGACTCATGCACAATGGGTATCTAGAGAAGCTTGAACACAAACTCTGTTCATTTTCAGTTAGGTCTTAAGCTATCCTTATAGTTGAACTGGTAACCTTGACATTAATTTAAAACTAGTTATGGAGTAGCTGTAGCACAATTCTTGTACTTGAACATCCAACTCCTGATATTAGAAAACATAATGTTCGGATATAGTTTGGTTTCATAAAAAGGATACCTCTCTGGCAAGAAAATTCCTTGCTTTTCCAGATCCCTGTAAAGCCGACACAACCAACTTGTGGAACTTGTGGAAGACAGATTTTGAGAAACTTCAGTGACAGCCCTGCAAAAGCATGGAAGTCGTATAACTCATCAACCGTCAATTCAGTCTCAAAACCTTGCTCAGAGTAGGCTTAGTTGCTTAGATGTCTAGGGATAAATCCAACAATGATTTATAGAAATAAATTCAGAGGTAACTGTAGAGGAATCAAGTAATTTGAGACATCACATGCTAAATCCCCTGTATCAGCCTAAAGTTGGAAAGAAGTTCTAGCACATCGTATGAACACACCCAAGTATATCAGTAAACATATGAGCTATCTTCTATTTCCAACGTAAGGAACCAAGAAAAAAAATGGCCCGTCTATATGTATACTATCAACTTAATAATTTCTATGGTGCTACAGTTACAGTTTCAGCCGTTTGTTTATTGGACTAGTCGGCTCCAGCTTCAGGTTGAATTATAACTTTTGCATAAATCGATTGAGACAGAACTATAGTAATTGTTCATTACACTTTAAGCAATCTGTACCTTTCACTTGGGATAGACTGCTCAGAAGAGACTTCTAGCTGAGATTCTGAATCAGCATGCGAATCATTGGTGTCTGTGGAAACTTGAGTGCTATCTGAGGTATCATTATTGAATTCTGAATGATCAGAAAATGCTGTAGCGATAGATAGCACTAGCAGTGGCCGCGATAGCATCTAACCATAAAGACATGCTGTGAGTCTGTAATCGTACAACATCCAATGCATGATATCTCAAAGGAAAAGAGACTTCTAGAGCATGTAAAAATGACAGTCATATTCCCAAATTGAGCAGGAAAATCAAACAAAATGCATGAAATTGACAATATCCGGAGAAATTTTCAAAACCTTTTAAGTAACAGTGTATGCATAACTATAAAAAACCATGTTAATTTCAGGATCTGTTATTTATACCATTTTATTTTTGAAACATGAGAATAAAATCAGGCACCGCATAGAAATAGAAACTACACAGAGATGTAGTCACTGGTTGACAAAGAGTAGGAAAGGAAGTAGAGAGCTATGGAGCCAAATTGCAAACTAAAAGTCTTTCGTAGGATTAGCATGAGCATAAGGACTTCCTCTTGATATTACTTATGAAAATGGAAAATTGTAAAAAGAAAACCAAAAAACTTAGACAAGCCTGGGAGCCTACATAATTATATAAGATATTCTTTCTGCTTGCAGAAAAGCTGTTACATACACAACACAGGTATGTTGTATGCTCATGCTCTGACTGTAGAAACATCAAGTGAGGTTTGTAGTTCAACTTCACATGGAAGAGAATCGCCTGTGGGTTCATAGATAGAATAACAAAGGAAAGAAACACTTGTTTGTGACATTGAACTCTCTCAGGAAACGGAAAAATAATCTTTAGCATTCTCTTTACTTGGGACAGACCAACTACCTAACCCCTGGGATGCATATACTGAAAGAAAGGTAAGTTAAGTATTATTTAACTGTCTCCACAAACATACTGATGCGTGATAGAGAAAGAAAAAGAAAATATTTCTCTGTGCATATACATCTGTTCTTTATCAGCTATATTCAATTGATCGTTTATATAACAATAAAGGGCCTCAAAGGACAAATTTTAAGTACTAATAGCTTTCCAATTGGCTAGGGTATTACGTCACATAAAGACTACTGCTACCTGCAATATGCTACAGTTAATATTCCACCATAGAATACATGTATGCATGGTTCGTCCTTGTTTTGAAGCAAATGGAACCTATACAACAGATCAACATATATCCATAACATAGTCCCGTTCAAAAGCGCAATAGTCTTTGATTTTAATCATAATTTAAGTGGATTTAATACGTTTTACAAGCATAAATTTGCATAAATTTTTATAAGCATAAATATTTATACACGTATAACTCTATTTTGTCTTATGTTGTTTCTCTCGATTTGGTGTATAAACCCAAAAATGAAAAGCAGCACTAGACATTCCCTTATATCAGAAGTTCTTTCATAAATATGCAAAATCAATGCACCCATTCCGTGGCAGGACAACATTTTCCAGAATGACTGTATGCACCTAGAGGAGTTCAGGACACTTAGCACTAGTTCTTCTGAATTGGATAACTGCATACTAACCTGCATGCCTTCAATCAAAACCCTAAAAGGATTCCACCTTTGCATCCACTTAAGTGGCGGGTAGCACACAACTTGCAGAGCTTGCAGGCCAGACCATACGAATGGGCATTTCGACCGTGAGATCCTCCGCACAGCCTCCAAGGCAGCAACTTTTACCAGAAAGAACACTAACTGATTACCACTTCCCTTTCCCTGCTTCTCATATTTTATCAGATCAATCTGTCTTATATTTGCAAAAGAGTTCGAGCCAGAAGAAATGATCTGCTGTTTAGATTCATTTTTGGTACTGATAGCAGGTGTGACCATAGACTTTGTACCAGGGGTGGGATTAAAGGAGTCCCCCATAATAACTTGAAGAGAACTTGGCACAATAGCTGGAGGAACAAATGCTAGATATCAGCCAAAAGTTTCACCTGGAGATATGTAATGGGAAAATCACATCTAGTGGATGATAAGGGAAAGGAAGAAGACAATGTTGTGGCCAAATCTTGGAAGATAGCGCTGCCTAATATTTTGAACTAGAGCCCATCTATCCAGCATACCCCTGAAATAAAACCCGAAATGGATGACAATTTTAACCAGGAATATATAACAGTGATGAGAATTCTAAATCCATACCAATACAACAGCTAAAGTCCAACAAGAAGTAAATATAGTTAAATTTCTTTTGCTAACCATCAAAGGTACATAAAATAGAAAAAACACTCCATTTCTCAACTCATAGAGTTCTGCATGTACAATAAATGAAGCAACTACGACTCAATCCACAGTAGTTGGGGTTAGTGGTATGAATCCTCTCTATAATCCGTTCTGTTCGAGCTCATTTCATACTAGTTCTTGGCTGTTATGATCACAAATTCACAACAATACTGCCATCGCACAAAACACGACCCAAAATACCCTCAACATTCTGAAAATTGCAATATAATAATAAAAAAATCAAGTGAAATCAAATTCAGATGGACGAAGATTATGACAGATACTGCTGAACGCACGTCAAAGTACCTATAACTCTTTTTAATGCCTATAACCATGTCGAAAAGTATGAAAACAGACATGTCCAAACATCATATTCACGTCACAGGTTGATTCGGGAACCGAGAAATCAAAATCATATCGTAAGGGATGGAATCGAAAGGAGAACACACTAATCATCGAGCATAATTGATTAGATTGTGCTACGAAGAACAATTACCTTCAGGAAATAGGCAGAGAATTCCGATTTCTGGATCTCAGATTAGAAGATCGATTAGAATAAACTGGATTTTCGCCTCTGCCTTTGTTCATTTTGCCCTCAGTTCATAAAATAGGGAGAGAGAGAGAGAGCGAGAGAGAGCGCTACTTTTATGTGTTTTGACTATTTTTATTTTTCCATACTCTCTCGATATATTCGATTCGCCTTTACTGTCATATTTTTTTAGAGTGCCACTTTAAATAGAACTAATAAAAAGATACTTTAGTTTAGTCATTAGTGTTGTTTTTATTTTAGATATATTTTAAAAAAAATCTCATTGTAGGAATAAATAAAGAAACCAACAGCATTAGATTTTTTAAAATTTAAAAAAATCGAACCACATCCAACAACAATTAAATTAATAAATATGTGTTATGTTTGATTTGACTTGACTTTAATAATTGAAAACCTTATTTAATTTTGATTATAATAAAATTTTATTGAAATCAAATCAAATTGAATTTTTTTAAAAAATGAGCCGAACCGAGTCGAGATTCACAGGTTACCTAAACTATTTATCTCACCAACTTGCCTATTTTTACTGTCAGGCCCAATATCAAATTAGCAGCCCAAACTGGACAGCAGTACCAGCCAACATCTATTGCAAATTGCAATGATATACATATAAATATATTGCCAGTTTGAGATTAATCACAAAGGGTTTAATTTATAAATATATTAACAGTAAGAATAATTTTACGTAATTGACATAGTTTATTAACAAATGGCAAAATTCTTATAATCTGAATGAAGTTTAATTTCAATGATATACGTATATCATTGTAGTTCACTTTTACCATTTACCTATTACTTGTAATATTTATGATAAGAATTTATTATTTTAAGTCACGTCTAAATATTTCTTATCTCATCGATGTCGCTTTAATTTATAGCTTATTTAATTAAATTTTTAAAATTAATTTATTTTTAATAGAATAATTATATTTTTAAAAAACATCTTTTAGCTTTTAAAAATTAAATAATTTACTTTTTGAAAATTACTATTTTTATGGATCGTTTGATAAGGTATATGCTAAATAAAATTATCTTATGAATTATCATATTTCATGAGATTAGTTATCTACTCCACTATATATATGAAATAGCTTATCTTATTATTATAATATAAATATTAAAATAAATAGTTTCAAAAATAATTAATACTCCTTATCAAATATAAAATTTAAATATTTTATATTTAATTTCAAAATTATTGTCCCTTCTCCGCTCCTCTTAAAAATTAAACGGAATCGGCTTTCCTGATGAGATCACAGACAAATGACGTGGTAAGCAGATAACCTATTCAAAACATGCACGACGCACACGTGTTGCGGACCTTTCAGCTCCAATTGGCACGTGTATTGTATCATTATGTCATTTTGGCAACAGATAAAGGCAACTAAATAACGAGAGTTACGGATCAGGTTGAAAGAAAAAAGGAGGGTGGTAGAGTGAGAGGAAAAAGTTAAAGAAGAAAGGAATGGCATCAAATGTTGGGCCAGCATTTGCTTATACAGTGGTGTATTGTAAAGATGTTGCTAAATCTGTCGCTTTTTATGCTAAAGCCTTCGGCTACAACGTTCGCCGCTTAGACGAAAATCGCAAGTACGTTTTCTGTTTTGATTTGATTTTAGGAGAGAATTGTTGGATGACAATTGATTCTCCAATTCGAGCCTTTGCTTTATTTTCAACAGGAAAACGTCTATAATTCACTACAAGAAAATATGAAATTAGCCACTTATTTTGTATCTTTAGCTAATATGTTTAATTTTCTTATGATTCATTGTTAACCCATATCTAATTTTTGTTGTTTAGCTATATGATTTTATCCATGGCTAATTCCTTTGTTTTCTATTTGTTGGATGTGCAAATTAGTGACGTATGAATAGCTTCTTTCAACTTTTTGAATGCCAGAGATATATAGCAGTATAGCACTCCCCATCGTTATGAAATGAGATCCGTGAACAACTTCAGCATTTGATTTAATTTAATCTACTAAAGGGATTATGATTGAAATTTAAATTTGTCTAGTTATAATTTGAAAATAAAAGGTTATTAGAAGAAAAGTGCAATAGAGCGATGGTGGCTGATAAGAGAACTTGCGTATGCGTGGAATCGGCAATTATCTCAAGGGAATTCTAATAATGAGAATATAAATGTATTTTATATATTTCATCGTACCTAAATATGTTACATTTCAACCCAAGAATGTGTAACTCGTCTTACATAATAGGAAAAATGAACATGAATGTCGAGTCAACCTAATTAACTTCATAAACTAGCTCAAAGATTGTGCAAACATCATTTTATTTTTTTCCCAACATATATACATATCTAATTTTTTTCATTCTTTAATAATTTACATTGCTCGTTTAGTTTAATTACCTTATTTGGTGATGGCTGGTTGGTCGTAGATGGGGAGAACTGGAGAGTGGAGCTACAACAATAGCATTCACACCTATGCACCAGCACGAAACAGATGACATAACGGGTCAGGTCCAGACCCCGCAATCCCAGGGCGATAGACAACCCATTGAACTTTGCTTTGATTATACGGACATTGATGCTGCCTACAAGGTATTACTATTCGAACATGCTCCATTAAAATCACTTCAGTTTTGTAATTGAGACTCTGGATTGCTTTTGTCAGAGGGCAATTGAAAATGGGGCAGCAGCGGTGAGCGAGCCAGAGGAGAAGAAATGGGGACAGAAAGTTGGATACGTGAGAGATCCCGACGGTAACGTCGTTAGGTTGGGAAGTCATGTCAGGTCCTAAATAGTAAATAGTCGCACTACACATCGACGATACTTGGATAACCAGTTTGTTAATTTTATTTGTGTAATAAATTATATCCTCGGTTGTGTAGTAATTCAGGATTAGACATGGTAAAAGTTGGATCTTGTAATCTTATCGACAGAGATGATTTTATCTACCAGAACTCATATGTTACTCGATATTTTTTTCTTTTTATTAAAAAGGGAACCCCATCTAAGGTCGATGAGCCTGATTGTTATGCCGTCATTTTTGTAAAAAATCGAAAATACCAATGTGGCGTTGAGTTGTGCCTTGAGGTGACCTTCCTCGCAGGTTAATAACGAGGGACGTAGTGTCTCCGGCAGAGTTTAACAGTGGACTTCCTTTTTTCACCGGAACTAACAAGCATTAACGAATAGGATTAATTTTTTAATCATAATTGATTGTCAAAATGATATATTTATTGCTGTTGGAATTTGGCTCGATTATATTTGTTTTTTGATGAAATATTTTTTCGTTTTTCTTCAATTATAATTTTAAATTTTAAAAATTGATCTCAAAATTTAACGGAGGTCAAAAAAATTCGGCGGGTTGAATCAATTTTTAAAAATTTTTAAATTGATTTTATAATTACTACTCTACTATATGCATTCAAAATTTAGCTAAACTATGAGTTATTTTATTTAAATAATTGAAAATATATAAAATATTTTGTTCAAGTAATATATATAAACTTAACACTGAACTATGAGCTATTTTATTTAAATAATTGAAAATATATAAAATATTTTGTTCAAGTAATATATATAAACTTAACACTGAACTATGAGCTATTTTATTTAAATAATTGGAAATATATAAAATATTTTGTTCAAGGAATATATATAAAATTAACATTATCATGCTTATGATCAACTATGCTAGTGAGCGTTCAAAGTGTCTTTATATATATCACTTCTATATTGCATGAAGTAATTTGTTTTTGAATCATATCAACAATCTTTTCATGAAGTAATCATCATTTTTTAAATTATATTAACAACATTTTCGGTGTTGGATATAAGATTCTTACATTTTTTCATTCACTACTACCAGCACATTCATGTAAAAATTGAGGCTTCTAATGTGAAGTTGAACTACAAACCTCACTTGATGTTTCTACAGTCAGAGCATGAGCATACAACATACCTGTGTTATGCATGTAACAGTTTTTTTCATTTAAACTACGACTCATGAGACATAAATTCTTTAAAAATATGACACATAATTTATGAGATATTATAATGTGAAAATATAAATTTATGAAACATAATTTGTAATAGAAAAATGCAAATGATCCGTTTGGTGTCTGGGGCTTTGGTGCCAGGTTTTAAAAGAGAGCCTTTTGTTTTTGGGCCTCTGGTTACCCTTGGGTCACATTTGCATGTACAAAGAGGTGTTAAATGGATAAATCGGGATGAATTTAAGTGGATCTCTTAAAATAAATTATAAATTGAGTTAGTGGATAGGGAGGTTAGTTCAGATGTTACTTGGCCAAAATGGGCTGATAACATATTTTAGGAAAAAATACGTTTTATGTATATTAAAAGAAAATATTTATGTCACGTAATTTAATATATAATATTATATGTGGATTAGTTCATATTTGTGTGTAAATACTTTTTATATATAAATATGCACTTTTATATAAGACTAATATATAATATTATGTATTGAGTTGTGTAGCGTAATAATTTATGTTGGATTGTATATTTTTAAATATTTCTTTAAAATTTTTTGATTTTATTGATTTGGCTTCGGATATAGAAAAATGAAAATCGAATTATTTAATACATTTTTAGATTTTATATTTGGATACGTATTAATATGCTTTTAGGTATTTTGTTTTAAAATTTTACTTATGACTTATATTTTAAAATATATTGAAGAGATTCAATAATATTACTTCTCCTTAGATATAATTTTTATTCTTTTTTCGTCGTGCACATATAACTATATTTGGAAAATTTTTAAAAATATACGATTCAACATAAATTATTATGTCACATAACTCAATATATAATATTATACAATATTATACATGAGAAAAGAATATTAGACATATGATGTATCAATTTTGTATAAAAATGTAAAATTGTATGTAAAAGATGCTTATATACAAATATGAGTTAAATCAAATATAATATTGTATATTAGGCTACAAGAAGTAAATATTTTCTCTCAATCAGATATAAAGCGTAAATTTTTAAATTTCAAATTCTTGATTCGAAGCCAAATCAAAAAACAAAAAAGCAATCCAAATTAAAATTGGTTTGATTTGATTTGATTATCGTTTTAATTCCAGTAATGCATGCCTTTACTTTCTCCTTTTCAAATTATTTATCATAATTTTTAAAAATAATTATCTCAAATTATTTCTCATTTTAGAAATTCAAGACAAAATTAGTGGTAGATCTTGAAAATACAAACAACTCATATAATATAAATATTTAATGAAGAGAAAGTATATGCACGCTAAGATGTAAATGAGGATAAAATAGTTAAAACTCCTTCCAAGTAATATTTTCTTAAAGGATGTGTAAAAGAGAAACACGATAGATAATTTGAGACGGAGATAATAATAATTTTGAATCTAGTGTTCTTAACCTAAATATATGTATAATGTATCAAAATATTTTTTAATCTTGTGATCTTAAATATATCATGTGTAGTATTGGATTAAAGAGCTATCAAATTAAAAAAGAGACCCTCTTTCACAAACAAACTAAAAAGAAAACTAAGACTGAAAAATTAAAATTTTAAAAAAATCATATTATATTGAGTTTAACTGATATACACCAAATAAATTGATTTATACTATCATGTAATTTCACTTGCTGTAATAGCTGGTAATATACTTATTTTCAAGATTCTAAATCTCATATCTTAAGGAGATTAATTAGTTGTAGAAATTTTAAAATGATCTGATAATGTAATGTTGAAACACATTTTAATATTAAATTATAATATTGAAGTGTATTATTTTTGTCGGTATAAATTGATAAGAAAGTGATCAATTATTCTTGGTGTAACTTATGTAAGTATTTAGACATGTTATTCCCACTATCTCCTAGTAATTACCTTTAGTACACCTCAACTACTATTCTACTATTCTCTAATTTATCAAATGAAAGAAATATTTTTTTTTCTTGCGTTGTGTGGAGATTAGAGGAATTATATGGTAGATAAAAGAGAATTACGATATTGTGTATGAGAATTATGAGAAGTATGAAGAATATTCTAATGAGTGAGATAGGAGTAGAAAAAGAAAAATATTCTAAATCTCCAATTTATTCACTATAAAAGAGAGCAATTTTGAGTAGAGAGACAGAGAGTTGAGAAAAAAAAAATCTAAATCTCCAACTTATTCACTATAAATTAAAGAGAGCAATTTTATGTTGAAGAAAGATATTTCTTCTAGTTGTGCTTTGGATCGTTCAACTAGTTTGAAGTTGTTTGAGTTATGTGACATTGTCGAACTTTTGTATTCTGGGGGGCACAAGCTCAAAAGTCATGCTACTGAACCAGTAAAGATACCGCAATATACTCAAATCTTTTTAAAAAAAGTGAAATATTCACGCTAATATTAATTTATTTATCTTTATTAATTTTATTTTCACGTATAATTTATAATATATTTATCCATATTTAAAAAAAAGATGATTAGATCAACATAATGAGGTATATACAATGACAAGAGACTACTGCAACTGTTCAATTGGTTTAGTTGAGTGAAATTTCCAACCGAGTGGAGGAGAAGGTAGCTTGCTTAGGTAGTCAAAATAGCAATGCAAGGCCAAAAAAGCACCAGACACATTTGTCGCATGTAGTCTGTAGTTCTTTAAAGATCAAGTGGATCTCTCAAACTGATCAGAATGTGAAGAGAGAGAGAGATAAAAGGGGCCGGGGGATAATCGGCGTCGAATTTGGTGCCGAAAAATTAACCTGACCAGAATTTGGCTGTATAGGAGTTGAATTTGGTCTTCACGATACGGCGCCTGATAGGTGCGGTGCCTCTTGCAAAACCCCACCCAAACTAGTCGGTCGGTGTTACTCTCTTGTACTTATTTGGTTGTGCCCTAGATGCATGCATTCCCTTCAATCTTTACGTCTACATTACTATCTACTTTGTTTCTTCTGTATATTCATTTTCTCTGAATAATAAATATTGTTTTTTTTTCTTTTTTGGACCTAGAATGTAGTCCTATTTTCACTTTGAATTTATCTAGTCTAATCTAAGTTATATCTGAGTACTAAAAATATAATCTGTAAACCTAGCTATATCTCATGAAAAGTAGTACTCTTGAATCACCACCTAGCAACTTCCCTGCAGCAAGCAGTGATCCTTATCTAATAACTCTATGAGATTAACTAGCTAAGTAGTACTCATTTATTGCTCCAATATCAGATCGTTAGATTAACTTCCATTTTATTCTTTTTATCAAATACTTGTCCCGTTTCAATTTATTTATTTTATTTTTTTAAATTAATTTTTTAAAAAATATCTTTTTCTTTTTTTTTTCTTGCAGTTTTATAATTTTAATTTTGCACTTGACATGTTTAAAACTACAAGATTAAAAGTCATTTTAATACATTTCATATTTTTTTAGTTTAAGGGTACAAGATTCAAAAACTTTCTTCATTTTCTTAAACTCTGCACAATATTATAATTAGATAAATAGATTAAAATGAATAAAGTAGCTTGTTTGGTCAATTTTTAAAAATATTTTTGCATTTTCAGAAGTGTTTTTTGAAAAATATTTTCAAAGAGCGACGATTTATATTTAATTAATCAACTTAAAAAGCATTCATTAATATTAGAATAACGCGCGCATGCAATTTGTACTTGGTCAAGTTTAGATTTTAAAAGTATTTTTTGAAAAAAATAATTATTTTTAATTTCTGAAAAATAACTTATGCTACTATTTAAAGATACTTATTTATTTAAAAATATTTAACAAAATATTTTAACTCTCTAAAATAAATATTTTTTTAAAAAAATTTTTAAAACACTCTTTTTAACTTCTTAAAAACTTACCCAAACGAATTGTAAAATCCTGCTGCTACTCCTACAACTTATAAGTATTCAAAAAATTGAGTTGCCAAAGGGATTTGTTGTTGTATTAATTAAGGTACTAAGAAATTTGAGAAATAAATAAACATATGCAACATTTCAGATTAATTTAACTGATATTAAATGAGACTAATCTACTTGTTTTGAAAATACGCTCAAATGTGGGAAAACCAATTGTTGTTTAAGCAAATTATTATGAAAGGAGGGCAGTTGATCAGCGTGCATAAATATGAGGATTAATTATAAGGTGGCGGTGATAATTAAATTTTAGTGAAGTCACGAAATTAAAGTAAAATGTATAGGGATTTACAACCATTAATCCCAACAGATCAATCTGCCACTTAAATTTAATTTGTTTTCCTAATTATTTCAATCCGCCAATAAGTAATGAAACGAACATCTAAAATGAAACTGACAACAAATTCCAAATTTGAGTAAATTTCATTTTAATTCTCTTAACCGGCCTTTAGTACGTGGTTGGGAAATATTATACCTTTTGAATTGGAGTTTAATGCAAGAAAAAAAAAAGTATTACTCGTTTCATTCTCCTTTACTGATCCATGTTCAGTAAAAATAATTTTTTTCCTTTAATTTGTCTGATTTATAAGCATAAAAAAAGAGATATATTTATTTTATATAATTTTATCCTTGCATCAAGTAACTATTTTCTAAATTTATTGAAGTGTAATTTCCTCTTGGGAAATTATATATAGTTCTCTCTGGAAAAGAAAGATTTAGGAAATTTCTTGCATGCAATTAAGCGTGAGGTCACAGTCTGACTGAGCTTTTAATAATGTTCTTGTACTTTTGTTTAATTATTTCCACTGTTTTCTTTTAATTTAATTTTACTAATTCTCTATTGATTCAAGAACGTATAAATAAAAAATATAATAAATATTTTGAAACGAAAAAAGAAAAGAAGAGTATAAGACTTAGGTAGATGCGGCAATATATTTACGAATGAGACATTAATTACAAGACAAAAGAGGAAGTGATCATTAAGTGGACACGAGATCATATAAGAAGATGCAATCCCACGATTATTTCTTAGATTACCAACGTCATTTACGCATTCGCTAATACTGTAGCAGTGATTGCCTCATTCCACAATTCAAAGAGCCTCCTTTATTGGATTTCACACTCTATTCAAATTATATGAACCCCAGATACTCTACTAGTATATTGGATAATGAGTACGATATTTATTTGAAAATAAGTATCGCTTTAATAAAATATTTTTTTTTATCATCTTAAAATAAGTAAGTTTTAATATAATAAAGGTATTCTTTTTGTTGTCATATTTTTTTTATTTTAAAATAAATTTTATTTCCTTATATTAAATAACTACTACTCCTTAATAAAATATGCATTGTATTTTTTTCTTAATAGGTATGAAATGAACTTAAAACGACACTTATTTTGATATAGAGAAAGTACATGTTAAATGCTTACGAAAAGAAATATCTTATGGAGTAATTAATTAGTACTTCATCCGTCTTAATTAATTTTGTGGTACACTTTTTTTTAACCTATCCTAAATATTTTCACACACACACACACAGAGATAGCTTAATTTTAAAATTCACATTTTATACTTAATAAAATAATTTGTATTTACATGTTTAAGATTTATTTTAAATTATAAATTTAAAATTTTTTCGATTCTTTCTTAAATTCTATGTCTAATCGAAAGATATAACATAAACTTTATATGTTATGTGACAATGTTACTGTTTAGATAGCTAATTCTCTTTATTTGACCAAACTTTTTCATGTATTTTAAGTATTTCGAATTAATTTTACTTATGATGCTTTTATATAATTTTTAAATATATAACTTTTACTTTTAAAATAATTAAATATTTTATATTTAAATTCACACTAATATTAGACGATTTGATTGTTATATTCTAAATCATCTCACATAAAATTAGACGAAGGGAATACATACAAATATATAATTTGATTGCAAAGATATTTATTAGGTTCTCAATATTGGCTGTTTTATTTATTGTCTTCTTGCTTTTGTTCAGTACTCTATCTCAATTTATGTAAAATATTTTTTTTAGATAATTATTAAAAATAATATATTTATATATTTAATATTAATTTTTTATTGAAATATTTATTTTACTATGAGATAATTTATAATTATATAAATATTTATAATTTATTTTAAATTATATTTTAATTTTTTTTTATATTTTTTAAATTTCATATTTAATTAAAATATTATTTTCTTTATTTTAAAATAAGTGATGTTTTTAGTTTGGACATATCTCTTAAGAAAATTACTCATATTTATAAAGAAAAATATATTTTTACTCACATACCGTAATAAATATCTTGAAAAATATATAATCTTTTAATATTTTTTTAATTATATAAAACTTTCTTCATTTAAATAAGAATAAAATTAAAAAAATATTATTAATATCTTTTTAATTATATAAAATATTATTTATTTTAAATTAAAATAAAAAAATTAAAATATTATCTATTTTAAAATAAAAGGAGCATCGCACAATAATTTTCAATTTGAAGTAATGAATGATTATTGGGGGATACTCATATCAATATTTCTTTGGCTCTCGCAGTTTCACTGTATGTAAACTGCACTAAAGAAAGAGCCTGCACAGAGTCTCTCTCTCTCTAACTAACTACAATTCCCAAAGCCTAGCCCCTACACCTTACAACCCAACCGGCTGTCTTTTTCCTTAATTACCTGAATTGCCCCTACATATCTTCCTTTGGACTGTGTCAATTTTTCACTAACATTTAGTCATTTCTTTTCCTTCCCGAGACGAGTCCAATTAGGGGCATTTTAGTCCTTTCATGCATGCATACATTCATACCAAGACGAAATCCCTCCCTCTCTCGGCCGCTAACCGCCATGTTTTCAGCACCAAAAACAATACGCATGTCAATACTAATATCCCCCATCTCTCCCTTTTGTTAATTTTGACTCTCTCTCTCTCTCTCTCTCTCTCTCTACCCCTATATATATGAAGTCTATAAATTAAATATCCATGCAGAAATAACCAAATTAAAGAATTAAAATATTATTTTAAAATGAATGATAGTGTGAGTGTGGATATGTTAACTTCCGGTGGAAGTGCCCCAGTAGGATCGAGGTGGAATCCAACGAAGGAACAAATCGATCTGCTTGAGAGTTTATACAAGCAAGGGATAAGGACGCCAAGTGCTGAGCAGATACAGCAGATTACTGGGAGGCTGAGGGCTTTTGGTCACATTGAGGGCAAAAATGTCTTTTATTGGTTTCAAAATCATAAGGCGAGGCAACGCCAGAAGCAGAAGCAAGATAAATTTGCTTATTTCAATCGCTTTCTTCATCGGACTTCTGTTTTTACTCCACCTAATTGCCCCAATGGTAATCCAATTTCTACTTTCTATTTTTCTCCTTTTAATTGTTTATATATATATGTATATGTATTATCTCCGTACCAATTTATATGAAGATGTTAATACCATTTGAGAAGTCAAATAATTTTTTCTTAGTCAAATAATTAAAAAAATTATATCCTTATTCATAGTCAATGATAAGTGTTTTGATCTTTGTATGTTGAACCTCTACCTATAAGTTGGGACATAGGAAGTAACATTTTTGCTATTTGTCGTGTAATATTACACAAAGATTGTTGTTCATAGACTAATACTGTGTGAATATGTATCTTTTTTTTAAAATTATTTTTAAGGACTATGTTTGGATATGTAGTTCTATATCTATTGATGTCTTTTGACCGGATGGGTTGTTTAATTTTCTGAGAAAATGAGGTTCTCATATATGCTTATTTTCTTACTACCTCTACTTTTGTTTCCTTTTCTGGGAAGTTTTCAGTTTCTGATGGCATATATTGTCTCTTTGCATTTTGCTGCCTTTACTTCTATGTTCACACTAACACAGGGTAACATGTTTTTCCCTATCAAAACGATTTTTTATTACGTTTAAATAGTTATTTTCAAGAGCTGCTACAATTATTTAGCTTAATTTCTCTACACAAATCGCGTGTACTATCCATCACAAATGAGACTAGCGATATTAGGTGTTGATGAAGCTCGAATCCAAGACATTTTGTCTGTTTTGCAACCATGTTGAATCGTAACCATCACATCGAAAAATTTATAAAGGTTATTTAAAATTTTTACTTTATTTACTTAGTTATATGTCTTGAACTACCTGCCACAAACTAATCTGTATAACATATGCTATGTAAAATAATATTTCAGTACTATTTACTCCTATATAGTACTAATTTGAATTAGGTTTTGTAGTTGTTTGCAGCCCTTACTACACAGTACAAAGCAATCTAGGGTTTTATCAGCAGTATCCAGCAGTTCCCACTGTGATCCTTCCGGGACCAGCTGGCGGTTTCAAAAAGAGAGCAACTTGTGATGCTGCTCTATACGTCAATGCTGCTACTACTACTCATTGTCAAGAAAACAACAGCCCAAATGCACATTATAAGCAGTTTAATCAAGAAACTTTGAATCTTTTCCCACTGCACCCAACTGGGGTTTTACAAGAGAAGACTTCAAGTTCTTCTTCTTCTACTACTACTACTTCTGCTCCAAATGATCAGTCCAGTGTTAATACTAGTTGTCCTTCAACTGCAGTGGAAGATAACTGCTTTACTGATCTTGGAATTGGTGCTGTTGATCATCCCAGTCTTTTAACTTAAAGGGTCCTTGTGTGAGATAGTTAGTATTGAGATTTGAGACTTTTTGCTGGCAGTGTGTTTCATGATCTGTGGTTGGATTCTTCAGCTTGTTTTTGTTGTAATTGCTTAGTTCCTTTTGATCTCAAATAGTTTATGTGATCATATTATCCTTCTTCTCTGAATAATACAATCTGTTGTGAACGTAATTGCGGTTTTCATAACGTGATAGGAGGTTACGAAAAAAGTGTTGCTCGATTGGTAAGCATCCCTTTCATGTTCAATTTTGAAATCGTGAATTTGAGTTATCAAAAACAAAGAGAGTATTATGACCCTTCTTCTAACTGTTAAAATTTGATTGAGTGAGCCTTCTTTAATTTATTTCATTTTATTAGCGTTACTTTCTTTTTTTATTGCTTTTTTTTTAAAAGTCTCATTCCTAATTTGATAACTTTTAATTTTAACATTAAACCTAAGACATTTTATTACATTATTCTTATATTAAGTTTGAAACAATAAAATTCAATTTTTATTCTTTTTAAATTTTATGCTAAATTAAATTAAAACAAACGGGAGTAATTCACAATTTCATGATTACTCTCGAATCTATTGTATGTATGGTTAATGTTGATCGTATAATTTGATATTCTTAAGAAAAGAATGTAAATTTTATGTACTGGATAGTGTAAAAAATTATTACACAATTAAGTTATTTTAGAGGTAGTTATTGGTAATTTTTAATTTTTGTAATATTTATTTTGTGGGGGTAAAATTAAGATGGGATGTGGGGATTTAACATAATGGGGGTAAATATGATTTTATTTTAGAGTATAAGGGTAAATATGAACTTAAAATTGATTGACAAGGACAAATATGTTGAAGACGTGAGAATTTAACATTGTAAGGGTAGAAATGACATTTTCTAGAGTATTAAGGATAAGTATGACCCTAAAGTTCGATGAAATATTTAATTATATATTAATTAAATATTAATTTAGTGGAGGGAAAAATGATAATCTAACTTTCAATCCAAAGACTTCCCACTTATATAATAATATGATTAATAATGTATTTTATGATAAGCTTCAAAATTCAGACGCGATTTAAATAAATATTTAATAATGTAAATTTTTTAGCTAGATGAACAAAAACTACATCTAAATATAATTACTAATAAAAATATTAACTTATTTTTACCAAATGATTGATACTTTATTTTTGCAAGAATTTGGTCACTATATATTTTTTTAAAAGGCAATACTTTCATTTGGATTTATTTTTCAGTTTAAGTTTTTATACATATTCTTTCTTCTATATTTGATTTTTAATTTTTTTCTTCACAAGTCTCATAATATATTTGTTTCATTTTTGATATTATAAAATATTTTATGTATTTACAATTAATGTTATAAGAAAATACATATGTGATCGTGTGAAGTACAAGAAAATCAACTATTTTTTAATTGCAGTATATAAAAATTAAATATATAATTAATTATTTTTTAATTATATAAAAACCAAATAACTCATCTCCTCCCCCGGAAACTATTCTTCTAAGTACTCTCGAAATTGTTAATTCGATTAGAAAAAAAATGAAGTAAAATTTTCAAATATAGGAGAATTATTTATGGTCAAACGTCATAAACCTTTTTAATTTGACATCCCAAGTTTTAAACCAAAAAATTACATTCAATATGCAATTTTCTTTTTAAGAAAAATATATAATTCACATTTTTAAATGTCCATGCAAAATAAAACTTTTTTTCACAAAATCAAAATATTATGAATGCTACTGTTTATTTTAATGCTTATCCTAATTTGCAAATTTCTTTGAATGATGAGAATTCTTTGGATACTTTAATATTAAGTATAAAATTGCATGGTTATGACTATATGCCTGGTACGGAAGTTATATGTATCTGTTACCGTATTTATTATAAACCTTTATATACTTTGAATCCTATGTGTAAAATGATGGATTTTAAAAATGAAACCATCTTAATCGAAACCAACTTTAGTAGGTCAAAGGTTATAACCAGAAGACCTATAAAGTGGGATGAGATTGATTTTCCTAAAGAATGGATTATTGAAGAAGCAGCTCCTCCAAGAAATAATATTTCTTCTGAAATTTCTGAAATTGAACAGACTTTGGATGGAACTGTTAAAATTAGTTTTAAAGATAATAATGTGGAAAATTCTTCTAGAATGCTGAGATCTAGTTCTTATATGCCTAGATCTAACTCTTTTTATACCTCTCCAATAGATTATATTGTTGATATACCGTCTAGAGCATCAACTTCTCAAATCAGAGAAGAAGATACTTCTAGATCTGATTTTCAGAAAAATGATCATGTTGATAATATCAAAATTGAAAACCATATTGTTACACCTGAGATGGATCCTACTCCGTCTGATATGGATTTTCCAACTGGTTTATATGGATCAAGAGACTAAAATTGATTTTTCACCAGGATCTTTAATGAGAAAAAAGATCCGTCAAGAATTTTTTCAACCCAAATGGGAACCTTTCCAAAATTGGTTTTTTAAGAGTTTTGATAAAACTCAAAGAACATATTTTCAAGACGAATTTTATGATGATTTATCCAGAATAAATAAAGCCATAGCTTTTGTTCCTTGGTTTATGGCCAAATATGTCTATGATTATGTGGAAATGCTAGAACATGATTTCAAACTTTCTAATGGTACAATTTGTAGATCTGTCCTACCACCACAGCAATCTTTCCAAATTGAGAAAGATAATAAAGTTGTTTATTTCACAGCCTTTGCAGATTTAATAGAAAGTGATACTGCTTTAATCACTGCAAAGCATATCCAAACTTTGATAAAGCAGAATAATTATGTCAATGTTTATGTTAGTATTCTGGGAGAACATATTCTCTCTTTGCATGAAAAATTTGATAGTTTATATACTAAGCTCAAAAAAGAGAAAGAGGTTAATACACCAAAAGAGGTTAATATACCTAAAGCTACTCCTAGTATTCAAATCTTCTCCTTTATCAATAAAATTTTGTAAATTATTCACTCTTCGGAATTGAAGTTCCCTATCAGGTACATACTATTCTATCTTTAATTCTACTCCTAGTATTCAACCCCCTCCAGAGGTAAAAGACTTCAGATTTGGTAATATGGCTGAACTAGAAACCCTTCTGGAAAAGAAGTTTAAAGGACTAAACCTCCAGCCTTTGAATATAGAAGAAGGACCTTCTACTCCAAAGGATGAGATTAATAAAATCTCAGAAAAACATGCTAGGAAGCCAGTACAAAGGATGTACTACTATCCTAGACCAACTCCACAAGACGTGTTATTAGAAGAACAAGAATCGTATATCTCTAACAGTTATAGTGGAAATGCTAGATATATGAATGGAATATTAATGGTTATACCGACAGACAGATTTATACCCTGATGCATAGAATTTTGATGTTTAGCACTGTCTGTAAAGCCAATGGTAATACTGAAAAGAAAAATTATTTCTCTAAAATAAGTGAAAGAGATAATTAGGAAACAAAAGATTGATACTTAGAAAACTAATTTCAAAGACAACCTCGAGTCGTATTTTTATAGTGCTCTGCTGTTCATCCTTGTTAGCATTCAGTTAGCATTCAGCACTGGAATGAAAGTTATAAATTCAATGTCATGATACTCCAAAGTCCAAATGACTGATTCTATTTTCTAGTCATCTCATATTTAAGAACTCTACAAGATTGAATTAAGGTACCCCTTGCAACAAAATAGTTTATCCATAAAAGCTATGGAGTTGTAAATAGGACATTAAAGGCCTCCTAGGGTTTTGATCCTGTGTAAGAGCGCGGTGCGTGATGTGCGGGATGGGTGCGTTTCAATGAGTTTGAACCCCACCGTAGACAAAAGTTGTGGTATATAAATGGAGAAGGGCAGAGAGGAAGACTCATTATCTACAACAACAAATTCAATGTAATCCCACAAGTGGGGTCTGGACAAGGTGGTGTTTATGCAGCTTTGCACTTATTCATACTTGTGAAGTGGAGAGGTTATTTCCAATAAATCCTTTGCTCAAGACAGAGGGAAGACTCATTATCTACTCAGTTTCAAATTGTGTTCCTTTGGTTCTCGGGGATTTCTTAATTATCAAAAAATAAAAAAAATTAGAACATTAGAGAAAATAATCCATATTGATAATAGTGATATGTTTTTCCCAACAAAATGATAATATATGGACAGATTCTCACACTTGGGGTGAAAATTAAAGTCAGGCTCCTTTCTTAGAGTCTTCAACTGTCTATTCAAGTATTCCATGTCTACAGTATTGCACGTCAATGATCGACTTGTCACTGAGTTAGTTTTTCTAATTTTTGATGAAGCTTAACTCAAACTCAATAGGCATTTGACTTAATAAAAATCTTTGCCATGTTTTTGCTGTATTTGGATTTTATCGATGACCTTTTCATTTGTAGCTTTGGAGATCTGACTATGACTGTGTTTCAAGACTTTCTCTTCTCTCCGGGGAGGTTTCAGTGCTTTGCTTCTGATGAACCATCAAATAGTGTAGGCAGGACGTGACTCTTTTTTTTTTCCCCATATCACTATGAACAAATATATTCACTCAATTGATCTTGTTGTATTACAGACAGCTAACATATTTTTATGTCGGCGGCTACAAACTATGTTCCAAAATTGAAGGATTCTGGGAACATGGGCTCCAGTTTTATTAACTAAATGACTCCTAGTGTTTCTCGGAAATAATCACGTAAAAGCTGAAACCATTAGAATGTCAAGGCAGCGACGGAACTGTAAATGAACTGTAAACTTGGATTTGAAGTTCACAGTTTTCTTGTAAATGAATATATTGAAGTCGAAGAGTCTTCTGCGGTTGTGTTCTGTCTTTTATTTGTGTTGCTGGAGAGAGTTTCGTACATTTGAAAGAACTCTCAAGACATCGTTTATTGCAAATCCTGGTAGTTAACATCAAGAAATTTGTCCATGATCGAAACTCATACTATACTAGAGTAGATCACTTGAAAATTACAAACCAACAATAGATGTTTAAACTATAGGATTACAAATTAATGGCGTTTGATTTGTACTTGAATTGTTTATTCAAATGCAATCATGCTATCGATGGAAAACACATGCGAATGAGAGAGAACTCATAGTTTTTGCTTTTTGAATCAAACTCATTATTTATTATTAGCAGCAGGGTTACTTTCTCATACTGGGACAAATGTCTGTTTCAGAATAACGTGAAAAATTTTGGACTGGGAACAGAGGTTGGAAGTTGCTTTTGTTTGGTAGTTTTGAACAAGTGACTATTTTCCTGCTGAAATTTATCAGACACCGTCGTTCTCGTTCGTGTTCGCTAGTTTGAGAGGGAATCCTTACAAATAACATGGTCTTTAAGCACAAACATTAATTTTTTCCTGGTTACTAGCTAGGAGGCAAAATTTTAAAATTGAAGGTCGACTACACATCCAAAAAGAAGTATTTAAGTATACTGCTATTTAAAAATAGCAACAATGATGAAAAATCACCATTATGAAATTCACAACACAAAACTTATCCATCAAAATAATTCCCATACTAATGAAATTGAAAAGTGCTACTTATCCATCAAAATAATTCCCATACTAATGAAATTGAAAAGTGCTACTTATCCATCAGTCCCTTAATCAACCTCCTCAATCTTAGGTCCTGCACTGCTTGCACCAGCTGGTGGAGCATCATCATCCATGGGTACACCTGCATCACCACCAGCACCCTGGTACATCTTCGCAATGATGGGATTACAAATGCCCTCAAGCTCCTTCATCTTGTCCTCAAACTCATCAACTTCTGCCAGCTGGTTGCTATCTAACCACGAAATCGCCTGATCAATAGCATCCTCAATCTTTTTCTTGTCATCCGGGCTGAGCTTGGATCCAATTTTCTCGTCCTTCACTGTGTTCCTCATGTTATAGGCGTAGTTCTCCAATGAGTTTTTGGCCTCCACCTTCTTCTTGAGTTCTTCATCCTCTGACCTGTACTTCTCAGCTTCCTGGACCATCTTCTCAATTTCTTCCTTTGACAACCTACCCTTGTCATTGGTAATTGTGATTTTGTTCTTCTGTCCAGTGGTCTTGTCCTCAGCAGAGACATTCAAGATGCCATTGGCATCAATGTCAAAGCAGACCGTGATCTGAGGCACACCCCTAGGAGCAGGGGGAATACCAGAGAGTTCAAATTTACCCAACAGATTGTTGTCTCTGGTTCTTGCTCTCTCACCCTCGAACACCTGAATCAATACTCCGGGTTGGTTATCAGAGTAGGTCGAGAATACCTGCTCTTTCTTGGTAGGAATTGTGGTGTTCCTTGGAATCAGGACAGTCATCACACCTCCTGCGGTTTCTAACCCAAGAGAAAGAGGTGTGACATCCAAAAGCAGCAAGTCTTGGACCTTCTCATTACCTTCTCCGCTAAGAATGGCAGCTTGCACAGCAGCACCATAGGCAACAGCCTCATCTGGGTTGATACTCTTGCAGAGCTCCTTGCCGTTGAAGAAGTCTTGCAACAGCTGCTGCACCTTAGGAATTCTAGTGGATCCACCCACAAGAACAACATCATGAACGCTGCTCTTGTCCATCTTGGCATCCCTTAAACATTTCTCGACTGGCTCCATACACTTCCTGAAGAGATCCATGTTCAACTCCTCGAATCTGGCACGGGTAATGGTAGAATAGAAGTCAACGCCCTCATACAGGGAATCAATTTCAATTGTTGTCTGAGCAGTGGAAGACAGAGTTCTCTTTGCCCTCTCACAAGCTGTTCTTAATCTTCTTAGAGCTCTCGGGTTACCACTTATATCCTTCTTGTGCTTTCTCTTGAATTCCTGAACGAAATGGTTCACCATTCTGTTATCAAAATCCTCACCTCCAAGGTGAGTGTCTCCTGCTGTGGCTTTCACCTCAAAGATACCCTCTTCAATAGTGAGGAGGGATACATCAAAAGTACCGCCACCAAGATCGAAGATAAGCACGTTCTTCTCACCTACACTAGAAGCTTTCTTGTCCAGACCATAGGCAATGGCAGCAGCTGTAGGCTCATTAATAATACGCATGACATTTAGTCCAGAAATAACCCCAGCATCCTTTGTAGCCTGACGCTGTGAATCATTGAAGTAGGCTGGCACAGTCACCACAGCATTTTTCACAGTAGATCCAAGGAAGGCCTCTGCAATCTCCTTCATCTTTGTCAGCACCATAGAAGAGATCTCTTCAGCAGCAAACTGCTTCTCTTCACCTTTGTAGGTTACAACAATCATTGGCTTATCACCAGGTCCAGCAATAACCTTAAAAGGCCACAATTTCATGTCAGCCTGTACAGCTGCATCACTGAACCTCCTGCCAATAAGCCGCTTTGCATCTGCCAATTAAAACCACAGTTAGCACTAAATAACAAATCTCAAATCATATAACGTCGCCAGTCTGATATCCTTCCAGATAAAACCTATGCCAAAATACCTCGACTCCCAATATTATAAGCAACTAAGGAAAGGAAAGAATCCACTGTATCAAATTCAACATCACCAATAAGAACCAACATCCGTCACGCCAGGAACTATATTACACATCCAATTAAATTCAGACAACCCAGTATACACTGATGCACTCCAACTCCTGGTTAAATTCTCATTATGTATAAGACAGATTGATCTTATCCTTTATGTTTTTTATAACAAAAATGTAATCATGTCACATTGCCTGTCCAATTGACCAAACATAGCACAAGTGCCGAGCTTATAGGCTCACTATATGTTGTTTTTCTCTTATGCCGGAATTAGTTCACCTAAGAGTCTGCTTTATTTAATAATATGGTAACTACACCTCAACTAATTTACAGAACCAGATGACAATTTGAGTAGAAATTCAAACTTGATATCAGCAGGTGTTTTTCTTATGTCTCAAAAACACTTTTAGTTATCCTTTCAGTAGATCAGTCTTATTGGAGATGGCCACATATCTTAGAATTTCCTACGTGCTTTCGGACTATTAAAGTATTTGCAGAATAACAATGAACGAACTAATTCATATGAATCACATCACGTCATTCAAACATCAATCTCTCAACAAATCACAAACATACAAATTTACCCCTCATCAACAACCATACTACTTAAAACACCAACAAATATGTAAGATACGATCGACATTAGATCGGAAATTGAAAGCTTACCGAAAACGGTGTTAATCGGATTCATGGCGACCTGATTCTTAGCAGCGTCACCAATGAGACGTTCAGTGTCAGTGAATCCAACATAAGACGGCGTAGTTCGGTTGCCTTGATCATTAGCGATGATCTCCACACGATCATGTTGCCAAACGCCAACACAAGAATACGTCGTCCCCAGATCGATTCCGATCGCTGGTCCTTCACCTTTTCCAGCCATTGCTTTAAACGGCAGCGTATATCAGAGAAGAAAGAAAGAAAAAAGGAGAGCTGAATTGTGGTTTGCGAAGAAAGAATAATATGATGAGATCTGAATTGAGGAAGGAAAAGGAGGGGTATATAATGGCTTCGGGTTAGGCGTTTTCTGTGCCTGTTCCAGTTTCTAGAATGTTCTTTTTTCTAATCTGACGAATGAGAGAATTATTTTGAACGTGTTTTATGGGTTGTGGAATGTTCTGGAGACTTGGTATTACGTATCCGTGTTTTGACCGATCATACTCTTTCCCCTGTAACCCGCCTAACCCACAAAACATTTTTGTGGACCTTGTTGCAAATCGCAGCAAATATTTTCCTTTTAAAAATAAATAAATAAATAAATATTTTTTAATGATATAGCAGGGGTGGAGAAAGAAAAAATAGGATAAAAATTACAAAAATTTGTTATTATTACGAGGTGAAAGTTTAAATAATCAAAAACTAAATTACTAAGATTTCATCATATAAGTATTCAATTATCGATGAGCATGAATTTGAGAAAATATTAACGAAGTTGTATGACATAAATAATTGAAGAAAAAATATTACGGCGTTATAACATTGATTTTTGTTCCTTCACTTTTAGTTGTTAGTTGTATCAAACCAAATTTAAGGGAGATTAGTATTAAGAACTCAAACTTAGGAGAAGGTTTTTGAAATTATCTCTAAAGATAAAATTTTACTTATATATGTCCGCTTTTGTATATCAAAAAATCTTCAACATTAACTAATCATTATCTGAATTATTTTGCAAGATTTTTTAAAATGCTAATAATCATGAGTATTATTATAAAATATTATACTTATTTATTAATTCTTTTAAAAAATGTAAAAGTATCACCGTGAGCGAGTAAAAGTGAATAGAAAGAGTATTTCCGTTTATTTTTGTTGAATTGTGAAGAGCAAGAATCATGTGTCATAATAATATTTGTGAGGAATTCTTCTAAATATATCAGATAATTTAAAAGAAGTCAATTGATGTTATTGATATAATTTTTTACTAGATGTTTGATAAAAAATTTAAAATTTGATTAATTTAAATTCAAATTAAAAAAAAAACTTTTATTTTAAAATAACATTCTCTATAAAAAAAATATATCGTTAGTGAAGCTTAAATCTGAAATCTCACTTTAACCATGAAAGGATTCTTTACCACAACTACCATCTTTGATAGTTTAATTTGATTACAAAGGATAACACTATAGCATTTAAGGATATTAGAAGGGTAATTAAGTGCAGAAATAATTTGATAATTTCCAAGTTTAAAGCAGCAGTTTCTTGCCATAGTTGATTACTGATCATGATGAATACTTCCTCACTTGTGATATTTGGAGATTTTATAATCCCTTCTTGAAAAGTTGAAACCTTCGATGATCCTTTTAATTTGGAAAGTATGCTATTTTTTTATTGTTTGGCTGAGGATTTTGAGGGAATAAGATTTCTTATTCTTTTACAATTTAATTTAAGTAGAAGAAAATAATTTATTCAAATCTTTTAACATAAAATTAAGAAAAAATTATAAAATATTGGAAATTCATTTCTCCGAAAATTTCCAATAGACAAGGCATAAAGGGTTTGTTGCAAAAATTTAGTATGCATTTGGATATGCGATTTCATCTCGTGATTTGAAATTATGAGATGAAATCAACGTTTGGACGTTCGATTTCATCTCATGATTTCAAATCATGAGATGAAATCTCAAATTCTCAAAAAAGTTTGATTTGTGATTCCATATCATGAGATGAACTTTATCAAATACAAAATTTATTGTAAAAAAAAGTCACCATTTTATATTTATCAACCATTTTATTTTAAATGTAAATAAAATTTATTATTGGTATTATTATTCTTACTGACCTTTGGTAACCACTTATCTCGAATATAAGTTTGCCAACTACGTGGTAGAAGAAATACACTACAATTCATGTTCAATTTTTCTTTTTATTGAACTAAAGTTCGATCAATAAAAGTTGTATTATTTTTAGAATGACTTTTTGACACACTGTATTAAAGTTGTTATAAACTTTTACTTACTTGGTAAGATTGTATAAGAATTGAGGAAATTTTAATAATTTTCGCAACTTATGGAGGTTTTATGTTCATCAGAAAAAATACAACTTAAAATTTTTAAATTACATATCCAAATAAAATATCATCTTCATTTTATACGATTTTATATTATAATTTCAAATATGATTTTATATTATAATTTCAAATCATGATTACATCTCAAATGACTAAACGTGCCGTTAGACTCGTTAAGCAATTCATACCATTGAGATGGGCCTCAAGGAGAATCATCACTGTAACAAAGGTCCAGTTACGAAAGCAAGAAAAGGTTCACCTTATCCATACACCCTCGCCAGAACTATTTGTATGCATTGGGCCCATACTTTGCCACTGCGAAGTTTAAAGCCCAAGCGCGATCCAAAAGCTCCTCTATTCTCCTAAAAATGGGGTTGGTTAGTCATGTTCTGAACCAGAATTCAATATTTAGTTGTCATTTGTAATGTAATTGAAAAATAACCACATTTTAATGTAAAAATAAAATTCAGATAAAATATTCTTGGATAAAATATATTAAATGTTCACACTCTCAGATATTGTTTTTTGAAGTTAAAAAATTTTTGAGACAAAGTTTAAACTGCATATTTCAATTTTCAGAAAAGATTCATAGAATTTGAACCTTTATCATTCGAAGTTCTGAACGGTGGACTTTCGGAACTCCGTGAGAAATTCGTGGAGTTCTAATGTGTTATAGCTAGGGGTCAAATTTTATTTCCATATAAATTAAAATGCTACAAAACAATGTATAAATTTATTATTATGGTTAAATATTAATTAGTTATCTGAAAAATGGCCATTTGCTCGTTTCTCTCTCTATTATCCATAAAAAAAGTCATGAAAATAGTAGTAAAATGATCTAATTTTTCATGTAGCGTTATGTAATATATATATATATAAACCTAAGTAATTCTCATTTAAATGAGCTTGTTTTTTAGGGTTAAGTAATAAGTACTTTAGTCCAACACTGTGGATTAGTTATCCAGCTGATTAATAGAAGTATCAGATATTTAGATCCAGACAATCATTAAAATCAAATATCAATCACTTCTAGTATCGTTATGTGTCATCAATTTTTTGGATAAATATGCATTTAAGAAAATGGAGAGTACATATAATAGGGAGGAGTTGGATTCAATACTCTTTCTTTTGAATATCGGGTGAGTTAATCGCAAAATAAAGTCAAATTTAATTGGATAAGTACCTAAAATGGAATATTTTTATTTTTCTTTTCCCCACTCCCCCTGACACACTCGACTTATTAATCCTTAAAAAATAAAAATTTATCGAAAATATTTTTTCTTTCGTACCAAATACACCCTCTTAATTACCTAGCTAGAGTTTCAAAACCAAAGAGAGAAAGAAAGAGAGGTATGTAGAAAAAGCGAAAGGTGGATGAGGGGAAACAGAATAGCAAAAAGATAAAAACATGTCACGCTTATCCATGCCCGGAGGTGGGCCGCATGAAAAGCACAAATTCATACATTATATACCCTTTAATTTTGTTGGCTTTGGTTCCATTTTGTAATTGCTTCCAATCCCATATATGTACTACTACTAAATCCCCACATTCGATCTAGAGAAGAAAGATGTTTGAAGAATTTATTCTTTATTGGCAAAAATAAAAAGATTAGCCTTCCCGTTTATTACTCTCTTCGTTCCAATTTATATGACAAACACTATTAGAAATAGAAATTTTTTTTATAGCAAAGTAAATTAATAGAAAATTTGTATTATAAAATTTAATTCTCTCACTCATTTCCCATCGAACCAATTCATTGTGAAAACGAATGATGGGAAATAGTTTCTCACTGAAATAGTGGGAAGTTTCATGATTTTTCCATGTGAAAACACTATTATTTTTTCTTTTCCCATCGATTAGCCACTTAACATTTTTCAGTAGAAACCTTCAATGGGAAAATAGTGGTTTTTTTTTGTAGTGAATATTTGACTGGACATGAAATTTGTTATCTAAAATAAGTTATACATATTAATTTTTGCGGCCATAAATTATCTCATTAGAAATAAAATAAAAAATTTAAAATTAAATTATTTTTAAAGAAAAATATGTAATAACATTTTTCTCAGAATAGACTAAAAAAAAGTATAACACTTATGTTATCAAAATTATAATGAATTCAAAAGTCTAAATTCATCAACTTTAAATTTTGAATAAGACGAAAAAAAAAAAAAGATGGGACTTGGGAGTTGGGGGGGTAAACTCAAGCTTGCTTTTTAGTGATAGTATATAGTATCAGCTTTATATTTTTAAGCCAAGGAGTTTAACATGCAGACTCAGCGGGGCCTTATCGCTTTATTTCAAAACCCTCGTTGCTCGAGATGTAGCATTGGCCATTGCAAAAGTCCCTCTGGAGTCTGGACTTCCCTTTATCTTTTTAGACCACCAACTCTCTCACCAGTTCTATTTTACTAACTAGTTAGCACTATCCATTTTTTTTCCTGTTCATGTAATTATAAAATCTTTAAGATTATTTTCCTCCAAAAACTAAAAGATCATCAAGCTGACGACAAAGAATTAATTAAATTAAAGAGCTTTGACCTATGTTGCTAGCTAGAGTTAATTTTGCTGCATGAATGAACGTGGGGGGGGTGATATCATGTCAATGATAGTATTAATTCTCTTTAACTAAAAATGATGATGACACTGAGATTATACTCTCCTTTTGCTTCTTTTGAGTTTTCTGTGATTGGATTTTTCTTGTGTTTTGGGTAGATGTACATGTGGTGTAACACTTGCATGGTTTTTAGTGGAAACTTTGGCGTTTTCTTTCTTTGACTAATGCTTTTTCTCATCTCTCTCTTTTAATTGTTCGTTGCTAAATCTTGTCAATCACCACTTATCCCACTCACAACCGACAAGGAATCTCACTTCTCTATTCATATATATAAAAAATATCATTTGTATCAGTCAAATGAAAACACCATGCAGAAATTTTAGAATTTAATCCAACTATACTTAATATACAAAAATAGCACCCTAGCTATGAGAATATCACCATATATAGCTGCCATGGAAAATCCAAACTGTTCCTACTAAATACTGAGCTTATAATTATAGAAATACAATTATTTTGATGGTATTGAGCATGTGAAAGTTGAATCCATCAATTTTAATTATAGATTCGAATGGAAGCTAAGATCATATCATCATGTTGAAGTGGAACTCATAATTACTTAACCTTGACCACAGTATTAATTCGGGAAGAAATCAACTATGTTACTTGGACTTCTTTTTAATCATATTGCTGCACCTATTTCAGATTCTTTAAAAATGCACTATTGTCGAAGGATTTAACACGCAGACTGAGGTGATATCTTTTGAAGAGTCTAAGACTTTGAGCATTAGTAAGTAACATTAGTACATTTCAGATAATGAAAATTGAAATCGATGAAGTCATACAACTCCATCAAATAAGAATAATAAATGTTGTTCTATCCCTTGAGAATATCATACAGCTGATATTGAGAATTACCACTGAATTGAACAAAGAGACACTTAGGAAGATGTGGTAATTGGATAGGGTTATGAGGATCACTTGGGATAGTAAAATGGTTATATATTACGTAAGAAATTAAACAACAAAATATATATATTTAATGGAAAGAGATTATAATGTCAGAACCCAAATTAAACTCACATACAACTTCACACACCTAGTAAATTAAAAGAACAATATCCCGGTAATTAAAATTACAAGTGATGAATACCCAAGGAAACAAAGACTTAAATATGCCCGTATACTATATGTCTAATTTAGACCCCCCACCCCCACCCCCACCTCAACACATACAACATTTTAATCCTTTAGTCAAGTTACACAAATAGACTTACATGAATGAAGCTTAATCAAATCAAAGGAGATGACTTGCTGAAGAAGATGAGTTGAGTCCAGAAAACCCTGTCCATGCGTTTCCACCCCAATATTGATTGTTATTTTCCATTGTCCCCAAAAACTGTTTCGTCGAATTTAACCCTTGGTCATCATGGGCAATATTATTATTATTACCAGATGACGATTCAATTCCTTCACCTTGATGAAAAGGGTACAAATTTGTGTTGGCTGCCAAAGATGGCAATCTCCACTGATGATCAGATCCTCCTGAAGGTGGCAAATTGTTAGTATTATTATTACTTCCTATTTGAAACCCCATGTCATGATGACCAAGCGCGGCCCCGTTGTGTGTTGAAACCAAAGGAGGAGGCTGAAATCCCCCGTACTGATGGTTTAGGTTTTGGAAGGCGGCCATGAGGGGAGTTAACTGTGTCGATTGCTCGTGTGGAAAGTGATGACGTCCAGTAATTATTTCAGTGTTGCAGCTTGTAGGACTTGCACTTGTTGAAGTACCGGAAGCAGTACCTAGTATTTGTCTGTCAGCAGCAGTACTACTATTAACATTGCTGCCACCGGTCTTTGAGGTGTTATTATTACTGCTTTTGCTTCTTTTGTTCCTCCGGCACCCTCCTCCTACCGGAACGCTTCTCAAGGCGCCTCCTCTAGTCCAGTAACGGCGACAGGTCTTGCAGAAGTGCCTCGGCTGTGAAAGGTTGTAGTTGTTGAAGTAGCAGAACTTTGTGTTTGTTGAATCGCACCTGGGACACTTTAGTCCAGCCTCAGGCAGTGGAATCTTTGCTAGCCGGGCTCGATCCACCATAGAGCCTGGCCTGATCGAGCCCGGACTGGCCCCCACCTGCACAGATGGGGGCTGCAGAGCTGAAAGCTGGGGATTCTCCAGCCCAGGGTTTCCCTGCTGATGGTCTGGCTGCTGTAACTGAAAAACATCAAGAAGAGGAGGAAGAAAAGAAGCAAAAGTTAGGGAATTTATCTCAATACTCTTATGTATAAGCTTTACTCATCTAATTAATACTACCTTAGTATATTCAAGAACAAGAGTAGTAGAGAATATGAATATTACTCTCTCTTTTTTTTTTCCTCTCTTTTTGGTTGAAGAAGATGTGTATGATGAGTGGAGAATTAAAGATTTAAATCCATACCTGATGCAAATTGGGATGATCTAGATACACAGGAAAAGATGAGAAAACCATGATTTTCTTTCTTTGATCTTTATCTCTTTAATAAAAGGTTGATGAGTTTTTTGGAAATATGTGGTGGTGGTAGAGAATCAGACTAAAGAGAGGAAGGGAATACCAGAGCCCCAATAAAAAGAAAGGAAAAGAGAAAGAAGATGAACATAAAAGGGAGAGCTAGCAATAGCATATAGATAGATAGAGAGAGAGAGAGGGAGCTTTAGTTAATTTTTCTTCTCACATATTCTCTTTTTGTTTTTACTACTACATTTTTAGGGTTTTTGTAATTTTGAGTGGGGGGAGTTGAAGTTCCTTCGCATCTAAGCTTTCTTTGTTGTTGATACCATTTGGACTACATACATAATATTATTAGTGCGTGATAAAAAGGAAAGTATAGTGACTCTCTCTATTATATATATAAATCAGCTATAGTACGTACCTTTTATTTTATGGTGGGATCCTCTCTTACGTATTTCAAATTCTAAATGGGACAGTCAAATGGATCATTGCAGCTCCACATAATGATCTATAGTGATATTCTTTGGACCCTTTGTGTTTTTTTTTTCTTTGAGAGTTGCGAGTGATCTCTTTAATATGACTTGAATAATTTTTATTTCTTGAACTAGCTTTTGGGATTGACGAATTCAAAGCAGAACCCATTTCCAATTCTCATTTTCGAATCCTGGACGTCACGGGAAGAGAATGTGAAAAGTCTTGTATCGACTCTTTAAGGGATGAATAATTTTTTTAATATAACTTGAATAATCTCGAGCTAACTTTTGAAATTGTGTTAGATCGAAAATCATTTCTTTATTTTCTTTGGTTCAAGTTGTTGGGATAAGATAATAGTGTTAGCTAAGAAATGTTACTACTTTTGATTGTACCTTGGGGTAATTAGCCCAACAATTAGGTTTCTTCTCCTCCTTTTTCTGCTTTTTGCTCTTTGTCTGTTTATATCTTCTAAAGTTTATGGGTAGCTTTCTTTAATCGACCCACATGCATTTTGATGTCATACTTAAAAGTAATCAAATGTACTGAAGATACGTCCTAAACTCAAACATCTCTACAGTAAATCTATTTAGCTTATACAGATCGATAACATAAAAAAATTCACAGTGATCTAAAAAAATACATGTAACTAATCCTTCATAAAAAGTGGGATTTGTGTAATCATGAAAATAAAACAATTTACCTTCTATAAAAGGTAAGTATTACCTGATAATATAAAAATTCTTTTAACCATTGATTAAACTATTTTTAGCAACTGAGCATTTGTATAGCCTTTTCCCTTTTTTTTTCTAAAAAAAAAATTTAAAATCATTAACTCAGATTTTCACCTCCTGTGATGACGAGGCTTAGGCCGGACTCTTACCTTGTTTACTAAGGAACTAATTAAGAAAGAATATTTGTGGAGCCCAAACCTTCTCAGTGAAATCAGTACTGCTCTAGGGTTCCAGGTAGATTATATTATGGTGAAAGAAATATATTACTTTTAATCGAGCTGTCACAATATATTAAGTACTATTCTTTTTGTAGGTAATAATATGACCAAACGAGTTCTCAAACTTTTGATATAAGAAATTGGAAATTTCTAAAATTAAGTTCAAAATTCAAATACATATAAGAAAGTAAATATTTTTAAAATAAGGGTTAAGTAATATAAAATTAAATAATTCTCCAGAATTTTAGGATTGGTAAAGAATATCAATTCATTATTTGCTGAACAGTTAATTGAACATAAAACAAAGTGTTGAAATCAAAAGTACTAATATTTTACTCCATTCATCCAACTTTTTTTTTTAAAAAATAAAAGCTCTTTTATTCTGATTTATAATTTCTCTTGGCTATATGGGTCATCGGGGGAGAGATTGAGAAGAAGAAGAAGTGTTCACATTAAAGTTCTCAATTTCGAGCATGCATTTGACTAAAAGAAACAGCTTTGTTGAAATGTTAATTTCTCTCCGCTTTTATTGCTTCTGTACTTAAAAGTTACGAGAAATTTTACTTTGTGAGTCAGATAACCAACATTACTTATGTGAGACACTTTGTAACTGAGTTTTTTGGGTCTCATAAATTTAATTAAAATAAATTATAAAAGGTAACAAATAAAGATTTATACTATTCCTAATTAGGGTGCTTATATTAAGAGAAAACTTAAAAATAAAAAGAATAAATAAATAAAAAAACTCAATATTAAACAAAAGAAAAGCCGTAGCAGGCTAGAGAAACCAAAAATTATTGGGATGATTTTCAAAATTCTAAATTTAATTAATTATATATAATAAAATAATAAAAAATTAATATAATATAATATTTTTAAAAATAATCGATCGAACCGTATCATTATGAATTAAGAAATAAAATTTTATTATGAATTAAGAAATAAAGTTACTCTTAATTAATTGCACGAAAAGAAATTAAAATATACAAATATAAAAATTATTTGTGTTTTTAAATTAGACTTAAATACCAAAATAAAAAAATCATCAATTATAAAATATGAAATAAAACTTTGTGCAGGCAGACACAAATGCGTTGCTATGGCTTTTCTTTTGTTTAATTGAGTTTATTTATTCATTTATTTTACTTTAAGTTTCCTTTTAATATAGGCATCCTAATTAGGAATAGTATAGATATTTATTTATTATTTTTTTATAATTTATTTTAATTAAATTTATGAGATCTAAAAATTCACATGTCAAGTTATAAAGAGTAATATTGTTTATGTGACTCACAAAGTAAAATTTCTCGTTACGAGAAAAACAACAAATGAACATTAAATCTTACTAATACTCTTCTATTTTCCGGTGACACTTTTTACTTTTTAATTTATTTTAAAAAGAATGGCTCTGTATTATACATAATGTGTGGAAACAATTTTACTTTGCACTTTTAATTATACGAGAAAATTAAAGTTTTTGTCTTTTTATAATTTGAGTAAAAAAAATTGACTCTTTTAAATTTCTTATATATAAAAATGAAGATTTTTTTAAAAAAAATTATAAAACTGAAAGATTTTATAGAAAATTAGAGAATTATTTCTCCCAAAGTGTTGGTTTTAGTTGCAAATCAGAATCTCGATTTTCTATACAATGTCCATAATGTAATTGTCCCTAAATTGTGTTACTAATCGAATAGTGATAATTAATAGATTCCGGCATTAAAACGAAAAAAAAAATTAAAACGGAAAGTGGACAAGAATTTTTTTAAAATTTTTTTTTAAAATGGACAGAAACGAGGTTCTTTTTTTGTTTTTCTTTTTAATTTTGTTATGATTCATTAATTTTTTAAAAAAAAACTACGGGAGCAACGAGGTTCTCTTTTCAATTTCCATTAAATTTTATTGAGGCAATAGTGAACATTGAGATTTAGTAGTATTTTATTTTTTAGTAGCATTAATCAACATTAATTGTCTCTATTTAATGTGAACTTTTTTTTTTAAGTACCCTCTATGTTTCAAAATAAGTGATGCTTTTAATTTGAGCATACCCCCTTAAAAAAACTTTTCATTCTTAGACAAGAAAAATGTAATTTTACCCACTTACTTCTAATAAATATCTTGAAAAAGATGTAACTCTTTAATATTTTTTTGATTATGCAAAACTCTCTCCACTTAAATAAGGGTTAAATTGGAAGAACATCATTACTGTCATCTTGATTATATAAAACAACACTTATTTTGAAACAAAATCAAAAAGCCAAAATACCACTTATTTTGAAACGAAAGGAATAATATTATTTGATTAGTATTCATTAATGCTACTAAAAAATAGTAAATGAACTTTTAATGTTCAAATTTTTTTTAAAAAAATTATCCCTTACGGTGCTGCCGATAATTAATATGCCAACATAACAGCGAAAAATCCGGTCAATGCCATTGTTAATATTAGTCTTTTACGAGAATACCGAAGCGGATATCGCTGAATTCTGGTTTTTGCTCTGCTCATGGACTCATCTTTTAGACATTCTGTCGAGAAGGATCGTCTAAATCTTATAAAGAGGTTAGAATTTTCATCCGATACCTATGTAGTATTCCATTTCATTCATGACATTCAAATTCAATTAACAAGTTGTTAATTAATTTAGATCAAATTGCTAAAGGGAATGAGGAGTATGGTCTTTCTAACCGACCCCTATCTTTATTTTTTTCATCTGTTTTTTGCTCGCGTTTGATATTCGTATTAGAGTCCAAATAATCTGAATTGTATGTTGTAGGACCTATTATAATGACAACGCTCCCGACAAAATTATTTTCATGCCCCTTTTAGAATTGATCATTGTGTAATCGGTTTTTAGAATTTACGTAATTTCATCATCCTAATCAAGACGGAGCAAGGATTATTAAGGACATCTTTGTATTAAACGTCTAAATATGTGCAGAACTCGAGTGTATTTTCTAGCAGTTGTACATATGCCTAAAGTGCAACTAACAATAAACAGTCTGTATGGTTTATTTAAGATTCGTGAGTTATTGGATCAAATAGCTTGCATTGCTTAATTGAAGATCAAAAGTGTTTGATCGAATATTACATAGATCAAAATCAAAATAACATCATAATTTAGGGACTAAAAGCATTAATTTTTCCGTAAATTGAGCGATGTTTGATCATTTGAAGTTACCCGAATGCAGAAGAATGATACTCCGTTTTAATTTACTTGTCTTACTTTTTTTTATTAATTCGTTTTTTTTTAAAAAATCTCTCTTTTCTTTTTTGCAACTCTTTAATTTTAATTTTTTACGTGACATATTTAAGACCACAAGATTAAAAGATATTTTAATACATATTTAATTTAAAATCACAAAACTCAAAAACTATTTTTATTTTTTAAAACTTTATATTAAGTTAAAATTTGACAAACAAAATAAAACTGAAAGAGTATCAATTTGTGCATGAAAAATGGTAGATTCGATAATCGAGAAACAATAAAAAAAATTAAGCAGAAGTTGGGAAAGAAAGCCCATCAAATTGTCCCTTTTCTCATATCTTCTTTTTACGGTGTCTGTAATATGTTGAAGGCACTTTTCAATAATTGATTTATATTATTTTCTGATTAACTCCCAGATTTTACTTTTTCTTTTTTCTAATTAAATAGGCAACAAACAAGGAGATCTCGAAACCAATCAACTAATTAAGGCCTTTGATTTTGTATTTAATTAAAACAAAACAATTTTTGTTCTTTATTTTAAAATAACTTCTTAAAAAGAAGATATTCATAAAATGAATTAATTAAAATCATGTGGTGCTAGGAAAGACAAGTTGGTCAGATCACAAACTTTTTATATAATCAAGTCCAAAAATTTGCTACAAATAAATTAAATCAAATTAAGGGTAACATTAACACCACTAATTAAGGAGATTTCAGGTTAGTGTTATAAAGCTAATCAAGAAGGGAATCTATTTGTCTATGAAAATTATTCCTAAATTTAATATTGTATAATACCTTGCCGTAATTAGCTCAAATTACCTTCGGAATTAATGGAATCTCATTTTAACAGTTAAAGTTGAAAATGTATTATGTTGGTTAAAAATTCCTTTATTATTTGTAGGGTGACACATTTCAATATTGGGTCAAATCAAATTGAACAGTAAAAAGTACTGTTTCCATTTTCCCAAACCGAATCAAACGTTTAATCATAAATATTTTAAATATTTGATCATAATACTAATTTTGTTTTATTTTATATAACATAATTTTCTTTTTAATCTATTTCAAATTATAGAGAATGGTTTATTTTATATATATTTGAGAAAAAAAAATATATCTTTAAACTTTCATTTTATTCTTAACGCCTAACATGCTCTTTTTAGTTATAAAATTTAAGAAAGAAAAAGCTTTTGATATATACTAAAATTATCTTTAGAACTTGTGATGTTAAGTATGTCATGATATTTTCATGCATGATTAGGAGAGAGCACGTGATTCAAAGTAAATCAAAATAAAAAATCTTAAAGTTGAAAAAGATTCAAATATAAAAATATTCGTTCTTTTCATAACATACTAAAAGAAATGTGTCCAGTAAAACATAACAGAGAAAATGATTTTGTTTCACCATCATGAATTCATGACTTTTTTAACAGTTTATTTTTTTTATCTTGTGTTCGATACTCATTCACGTCTCCTGAAACTCGTTAAAGCGAAAGCACTCCCTAAACTGTTAAATTTTTACTTTTATTTTTTCTCATTTTTAAAACTGTAAACCTAAAACCTTTAATTAAGATTAGGAAGGATCATATTTATCCGTGGTGGTCCTTCATGTCTTATTAATTGACTAAAATGATCAAACAAACGATAGCATATATTAATTAAGGAAAGAGGAGATGAAGAAGAATATTATAATAAATTGAAGTGGAGAAAACCGTGATTATAGAAATTAATAATTAGTAAAAGCGAAGAAACATGCATATACGCGTTATTGGTCGAGGAAAAAGCAAAGGGTGAAAAAGAAAGGTTGTGCTTGAAAGCCATGGGGGAGGGGCAACGGGTCCCCTCCTAAATATAACTACATGAACGCAGTCTTCCATCAACCCGTCATTTTCATGAGATTTCTGAGACGGATTCAGAATTAAAATTAAACGAGTATTTTGTATGTTAAGTGGGGAGGCATTCAGAATTGAACTGAGTATATTAACTGTATGTCAAGGAGAGAGAGATTCAGAACTAAACAAATAACTTTTTATGTCAAATAGAGCGGAATTCAAAAACTAAACAAGTATTTTGTGTGTTAAGCAGAGAGGAATTCAGAATTAAACAATACTTTTTGCAAATACAACACCACCCAGAAGGATTGAATTTTAAAAAAGAAAAAGTATAGAAGGATTGAGAGTAAACGAGTATCTGTATGTCAAGTAAAGAGGATTCAGAATTAGGCTTAAACGAGTTCAATGTTATATTTTTATTACTAAAAATTTAATATTTTTTTTAAAATTACATGTATATCAATTTTATTTGAATAATATCACCTATAATTATCTTTTAAATTATAATACTATAGAAACTTTTTTTAAAATGTCGGTTATATAAAATTTAAATAAACCCTATTGGTTAATATTCCAATTAGAATGCAGCTAAAATTAAAGCACGTATGAAATGAAGGCCATGCATTTGACGTCTGATCGACACTTTAATTAAAAAGCAAGCGTATATACCAAATTAGATCATGCACGTGTATGTATATCAAAATTTTATACTTTTTTTTTTCTTCCTGTATTTAAAAATTTCATATTGGAATTCAAAAGGAATCGTAGAATTAGACGCGTAATTATCTGTCCTGAAAAAGAAAAATACATTAAATTAATGCATGATTATGAAGATGGGATCTGCTCAATTAATTTAATTTTTTTTTTGTTGGTGGTGTTAGAATCTAATTCCTTTCAGAGACATATGGGCTTTTCCGCAATTCCACGCGAAAAAGCTTACCCCTTTCATGAATTATATTGCAGACATTACATAGTTGGAAAGCTAGCCCTCTTGCAGCTTTAATTTACTATATTATTATATATAAACAAACATTATCATAATAAATACTACTAATATAATTAGTTTGTTGCAAATTAGATATAATGGGAAATGTATATATTTATATTCCTCTAATTTATTAAAATAATTTTAAAATTAGTGTACTTTCCGAAGCAACTTTTAACATCACAAAATGCTTGTAAATAAGAACTTGAATCTATGATATTCTTTTTCTTACGTTTTTTTTTTAAATAAAGACATTAAAATTGAACTTAATTCAACTTCAAAGCTAGCTTAATCCATCGATGCAGGACTTCAAGTACGTTCAGACTGAATATAAGACGCGACCCAATATCGAGTAAACAAGTCTGAACGACCTAACTCTAATTAATACCATGATAAAGAAATAAATTTTGAGTTTAAATCAACTAGCTAACAAAAGCTAACTCATGAGGTAAGAATTGCCCGTAATCGTATAAAGAGGTAAAGTAACTTTTCACCCGCCTATCTAAAACTTCAAAACAAATTTTAGGTTGTTAATTAGTTTATTCAGGTTGTAACAATTTCGTGTTGAAGTTCACATCAAAATACTGGAGTAGGTTGAAATAAGGGGACTAAAAGAAAAAGTAAATCCTAGCTCCTTTACAAAAAGAAATATCCCTTTTGTTCTGCCCTATTTCTTTGGACTGGACAATTACCTGTAAATATGGAGGGGGGTTTGGTAAAAATACATGTTAAATGCAGAAGAGAGATGTTACAATTATAAATTGTATACTGATTTAATTTTGCTCGTACATAATATTCTAAAATTTTCAATAGTTACACTAAAAACTATATATATATAATATATATATGACATAATAATAGTATATATATACACTTCCTACCAAAGGGTTTGTCCTTCTTCGACATGTTCTTTACCTACAATTTCCGAAAACAAGGCAAAAATTAAGGTAAAGTGTACAAAAACACTTTCTTTTAGGGTCATTATTTCAATTTTATTTTATTTTTTGTTAACCAAATTTACTCAATTTGGTATAACTTTAGACAATCGCGTCTAAACTTTGGCCTTTTGAAAGCCAAAGGTTAAATAATTTTGCTTGAAGTTTGATATGGAATAAACTATATAAAAATAGTTTAAGTAATTTAAGTTATGTGTGTCTGAATTAAATTTATTTTATGAATTTCAATAATTCAATACTCAAATTTGAAATAAAAGTTTCATATATCATATAACAAACTTCAATGACTAATTTGTCAAAACAATAATAAATTAACAAATTTATTTAACACTTTTTTAATTTTTTTAAAGTATATCTACGCTTAAGTCATGTATGACTGAATTGCATGTAAAGAGTAGCTAAATTTCAATCATGTGTTGTCTGAACGTTTTTTGCCAAAAAAATAATTCGTTGTTCAAATTTCAACAATCCAACACCCAAAAGCTACTTAACTAAGCTAAAATTTGAAACATAAGTTTCATATATAACAACAAATTTAACAAACTCATTTAGTACCCTTTTAATTTCATCATGTATACATGCACTCAGTCGAAAAGAGGATTCCTCACTTCTTTCTCTCATTCAAAACCGTGTATGAGACTTTCATCTCACACGGCTCCTAAGTGATAAAAGAAAGAAGAACCCATTTTCTTTCTTTTTTGATTACCTTCCTCGCGTATGTATAAGACCAAATCCATTCGATTTCTAAAAAGGATTACTAATCCTTAAAATTTTTGTCACGTTACGTTGGTCTGAATATCTTTTGAAAAATAAAAATAAAAATAATAAGTGCTTTTTGAAGCTGTCATTTTTATTTGAAGTTATATAACGCTGAATGTATATGCAAAATAAAATATAAAGTGGATAATATTTGAATAGGGAGATCAAAATAGGACACCCTTTTGTATCTTCGGCAAAAAATTATTATTACTTGTTGGGGTGAAAGCGTCAGCTATTAAAATATGACCCAACAAATCTGTTTAAGTTTGAGTAGATTAATGATTCGTTTATTTGTTAACTCATTTTGATTCTTTTTGTTTGATATGTTATCTAGCTACAATTCCAATTTTAAAAAAAAATGTTGGACGGATTGAACATTTACCCATTATTTAGCGATTTTGATCCATCTCATCTCAGTCAAATAATTTTTTTGATGGCTCATAACTTGTTTTAACCTGCACAAATTTAGTCCGTTGACACTCTTATCACTTGATACTATAACGTAAGTGCACAGATACTCAATATTGGCGTCGTTACAGTTTAAGTTTTGTCCTAAGTGTATAAATTTTTGTATGTCTAGCCATTTTAGAACAATCTATATATTATATAATTCTAATTTTATGACTAGTGACGTACACATTTTCAAGATCAGGAAATTATATTTTTCTCAATTTTTTTGATAATTTTCTATTTTCTTAACTTTTAGTTTTTTTGGTGATTAATTATGAATACACATATTTTTTTCTTCTAAATAATAGTAAATAGGTTTGCATTAAAACTCAATTAGAGGTTAGATATTGTAATTATAATAGTTTTTAATGTGTATTAATCTATAAATAATTATATGTTAATTATTCTTGAGTCTCTTCAAATTATATTTTTGTTTTAATTTTTGTGCCTCTTCATATTACATCCATATGACTAAAGTTCAATCATATTTACTTAAATTTTAAATATTATATATTTAAAATAAAAATTAAATAGCGATGTTCAAACAAAATATTTTACTAAATTTTTGCCTTGATACTCTACCACTAGACCAACCTTCTCCATCGATTGATGCCATTTACTTATTGCTAAGAAACATAAAAAATTAATAAAAGAACTTTTTAATATCATTAAAATTAATCGAAAACCTTTTTTTTTTTTTCTGGTCCCTCGCTATTTTCCATTTTTCCGTCTGTGAGGGTCTATGAAAATTTTGTGGGCATCAGTGCTCTTAAAAGATGGTACTCAAAACTGATAGATATAGTGATTAAAAGTGATACTGAATGATGGAAACATCAATGAAAATGTATGAAAACATAAAAGCAAAACTATAATAATTGCACATGTGCAATGCCATTTACGATAGACACAACCCATGTAAGTACTACTGGTCACTTTTAGTATGTTCTCACAGTGTAACATATTTTTTAGTTCATTTTTATTTATTTATTATATATTTGAATTATATCATTTTTGTGAGTTTACTATTTGAACTATGCGAAATTTGCGTTAGGTATTTGAACTATCACCCTCAGATTATAAAAACACACCTGAGTGCTGACTGGACCAAAATTGTAATTTCAAACACTCCCGCGCGCGTGAGTGATATTTTAGACATTAAAAATTGCTTACATGGCACTCCAACAGCTACAATTTGCTGAGTAGACATTTTCTTTTTTTAAAAAAAATATTTTAGATTATTCTTCATCTTCTTCATATTTTCTGCAAAATTGCAGATTTCTTCCCTCTTCTTCTTCATCTTTCTTCAATTTATTCTTTATTTTGTAATAACTCATCCCTTCTTTTTAAACAGATCTAGTTTTATTCCTCCTTTCTTCAATTTTTTATTATACAAATAAATTGAAAAATAAATTAAAAAAAGACTTTTTTCTTTTATAAAAAAATCCCTACATTTCTCAAAACTCCTCTTTTTTCTCCCTTCTCCCTTCTCTTCTCGGCTTCTCCATCTTTCCACTGTTGATTGCCATTAGATTTTCGAAACCCATTAAAGGATTTGTTCTATTTGATTTACTGTTCAGTTTGTTTTGAAATTTGTGGTAATTTTTTGCTCGATTTTATAGTTTTTTGCATAGTACTGTAGAAAATTTTGGTGGGTTCTTTTGAAATTTGTGACTTTTTTGTTCGATTTTATAATTTTTATGTGGTAGTGTGAAAAATATGTTGGGTTCTTCAGAAGTGGATAAGTAAGTTGGTAGTGGAGTTTCTGCAGTATGTTTAGGTATTTGAATTGGGAGAAAAGAGGATTTTTTATTTCTAGTTTTAAAAAAAAGAGTAATTATAAAAAAAATTGTAAAATTATTTTCTAATTTATTTAAGATTTGCCACGGTAGAAATAATTATAGACGTGGAGTGCCACATGAAATTTTTTAAAAAGTAAACTTAAAAGTGTATCACACGCAAGAAATATAAATGTTCTCTGTAAGCTTGGGGTAACAATTCAAATGCTAAACGCAAACTTCGCATAGTTTAGATACTAAACTCGCAAAAGCGACATAGTTTTTTGTGTTTTTGAACCCTTACACTTTATTATATTAAAAATAAATTTTTATTTTTATTTATTTAATTTTAAAAAATTAAAATATAATTTATTATTCAATTTTTAATTATTTTTTAATTATTTTTTAAAATATTAAAAATTTAATTATATTTAAAAATAATATAATAAAATTATTATTTTTAAAAAATATATTAAATTAATACTGAACAAATAAATATAAACGGGGAGATAATTACATGTGCTAAAATTTAGAAGGAATTGGTGAAAGTGAATTTTGAAGCATTTTTCTGATTGGCGGTGTCCGTGTGCCTTTTGAGATGATCTTTGTGTTCTTTCACCACAGGTGACCAATTAACCTCTTATATATACTCTACACTGTATTGAGTTGTGTGCCTGTGTATTAGTAATAATATCTTTAACAGGTTGCGTCATGTGTCATTCGAATTCTATTTATGGATCGGTCATATACTTTTTTCTTTTTTTTAATCGGATCAATTCAATCCGCGATTTCCTATATGTCTTTCTGAATTGAAAGAGCAAGAAGCGAAACTCTTGAAATCCTGAATATGTTAATAAATAATAAATTGTATTAATTTTTATATGTCTCTCTCCCACTAATTGATACTAGTTGAAGTAATGAAAAAGTTCCAATTTCTTGCGGTCAAGTGGCTTTTATTGGCCATAAGGTGGTCTATCACCTCGGTTGGGGAGAAAAGCTTTTTTGTTAACGGAAAATTCCTCTCCGCTTTATTAAACTCTTCCGATAGTTATATTAAAAATATTTATTTTAAAATAATTGTTAATGTAGAAATTTAAAAAATAAGTAATTATTTTATTTTAATTCTGTTTTTAGTATTTAAATTACTCGAGAATATGAAAAGAATAATTATTGTATGTTTTCAAAAAGTATTTATTAATTAATAGAATTATATTAATTAAATTATATACTAATATAAATAGAAATTTTTGCCATCGCAAATTAATAAAAAAATTTATATTATAAAATATAATTTTTTCACTCATTTTCTATTGAATCAGTTCAGTATAAGAATGCCCGGTGGAAAACAGATTCCCACTGAAGTAGTGGGAAGCTTCATGATTTTTTCTTATGAAAACACTATTATTTTTTCTTTTCTCATCAATTCAATTAAAATATCTGTGGAAATAGCCTATTAACATTTTTCTGTGAAAATTTTCAATAGAATAATAATAACTTTTATAATAGTGGTGAGCTCTATTAATTTTTTCTTAAATGACGTGTAAACTTTATCCTATCAAGTAAAAAAAAATAGAGGGAGTAATGTTTACTTTCTCTATTTCAAAGTAAGTGGTGTTTTTAATTAACTTAGGCATATCCTTTAAAAAGATTACTCATTCCTAAAAATATATATTTTTTCTAATTTACCTTTAACAAATATTTTGAAACAGATATAGCTCTTTAGTAGCTTTTTTATAATGTAAAAATATGTTAACTTAAAAAAAGAATAAAATTAAAAAAAACATAAAATAAAATAAAGGAATTAACTTTTTTCATTTATGAAAGGCTTTGGTAAGAGTCAAATCTTGACTATGATGTTTAATTTTTCTTTGATCATTCTTGACTTTGCATGTTTAAATACAAGGAGTAGTAAACTGATGTTATTTTGAACACATTGTTAGAAGTAGAAACGCATTATCTAAAAGTGGAGATGAAAAAGAAAGAAAGGTATAATACTCGTAACATTAAGTAACAAATTTCAAATCATATACTATGTACTGACTTGTGTGATCTCTTTTATTTAGTGGATAACACAGGAGCATCTGGATAGAGCTTGGCCCTTAAAACTCCCAAAGTATCCTTGGCTCAAAACTACAACAAATATCAACAACAATATACTCATTGTAATTTCATAATGGGAAGGATAGGATGTAAACGGACCTTACCCGAATCTTTGTGGGGTAAAAAGGTTGTATTTGATATACATTCGGCTCAAAAGAAAAGTTTGTAAAGCAGGTTTGGGAAAAAAAATGGCAGCAAAAGAGTAAGAGACAAAACAGTGAAGCAACAGATAGTAATATATATTGAAGAATAAGAGACTACACAACTACTAAATAATACTACTAATACTGAGAAATGGAGATCGGAGGGGATTATGAGGCTAGCTCCCACCCTCTACTACATAAGGTGCAACAATACTCGGATACCTACTACCCTTCTATCCTAATCATGACCTGAAATTGTGTGATATGTGCTGTGATCACTTCCACTGTTCTTTCCTTTGCTCAAAACTGGTTTCGAGAATTGTGAATGTTAACTGTTTCCAGTTGTATGTGGAACAGGTTCATAAAGCGAGTTACAATCTGCTAAAGGGGATTTTCAATTATCGTGAGCTGATTCCCTTTCCAAGATATCTAGTTGAGCAACAAAACCCGATGAATTTACTGTATTGCTTTTAGTTTCGACAATAGAAGAAAGAAAATACTAATGATTTTATCAAGAATTTGACTAAACAAGGAAAATAAGGTTATGTTTATACTAATTGAAAAACATCTCCTTCTATAAAAACTAAGGAAGATTTTCACTTGTACATGTGTTGTAATGGTACAATTGACATTCAATATTGTCAAAGCAGTTTGTGTTTTCTCTCAGTTTTTTCCCTCAATCCTTGGCCTTTTTATCTCATGGGAGTATACACCTCAACCCCAGAAAACAAATGAATGATGGAGGTATCAGGTGATCTTCCACCTTTCTCCCACTTATATAAACCCCTTTTCTATAATTAATGCTATAAAATAACAAGAAAAGCCACACATAACAGGAAAAACAAAAAGCATACAGTCCAGGAGCAGCTTAACTGGAGCGACGTGGATCAGCAAGGATTAATATAACTGATCCCACTTGCTTGGGATTGAGGCATAGTAGTAGTTAATTTATTCAGTTGTCCAGGGCATTTGTTGATGATGGTGGTGACTGTGAAAGCTGGTTATGAGTTTGGGCATGAACCGGAGCCTCAGATTCGGTCTGGGCCTGTTTTTGCTGCTCAGCATATCTGTTTATTCGTTCAAGCAACTGGGTTGCCTTTCGTTTGCCCCTTTCAGTGCCATTTTGTATTAAATCCAGCAATGGTCCCGTTACTCCTAGCTCCTGAACCTCCACTATATGATGTTGGTCCCCAGAGCAGAGGTGTACCAAAACTGCAGCTGCATTTTCTTTGTTCCTGGGAGATCCATTTGTGATCACATTTACCAAAACAGGAACTGCCCCTGCAGCTCCAATGGTTGTCTTCCCTTCTGGATGACTAGACAATATAGCTAAAATGGCAAGTGCTTCATCGATCATACCACCTTGTGGTTCCGTAAGCAGCTCCATTAGAGTGAGCACAACTCCAGCCCTTACTGCCTTGCCCTTGTTCCCTTGATAAATGCACAGATTGAAAAGTGCAGTAGCTGCATCTTTCTTCCCTCTCTGGGTGCCATCACTTAATAATGTCACAAGTGGAGGTATTGCTCCATAAGTACCAATTATGACCTTATTTTCATCTATAACTGAAAGGCTAAATAAAGCAGCCGCTGCATTTTCACGTGCTTCCGTGCTCCCCTTCTTAAGCACGTGGACTATACCAGGCACTGCCCCTGATGTTACAATGCTCCGTTTGTTATCCTCACAAATAGAGAGGTTAAGTAGTGCGGTAACAGCATGCTCTTGGATCCGAGAATCGGGTGTGGAAAGAAGGTCGACGAGCAGAGGAATAGCACCTGCTTCAGCTATTGCAACACGATTATCAGCATTGCGCTTAGCAAGTAGTCGGATTTCACCTGTGGCAGAGAGACGATCTTCAGGGCTGCCAGATGTGAGCTTTCTCAGGAGATTCTCTATCTTCGAGCGCTCAGCAGGTGTGCACACGGACGCTGACTTATTCGGTAAACTACCTGGTCGTTTGGGCGGTTCAACCCCATTCGCTTCACACCACTGTGCTATGAGGCTCCGCAACACATAGTTTGGTGTGACAGCATTGCTTATGAGGACTTGTTGTGTCTTGGGACAAGTGCCATGCCCTGCTTCTAGCCACTTCTCAATAGAAGAACGTTCATAAGTCTACAGTGGAGGAAACCATTTCTGTTGTTAGCAAACTACGATATGGAAATGATAACTACAGTTCAAATTTAGCCTACCAACACGAAACAACATCTTCCATGGACATGACACCGATAAGGCATGTGCATCCTCAATATTTCAGTGAATATAGAGAAATAGCATAGATGTGACATAAATCATGTATCAAGATTTTGGCAGAATATATAGTTGCTAAAGAAATAATCTCATAAATCAGCAAGGACCATAGCAATAAAACAAATACGAATAGCCTATCTGTCTAAAACTTTTTCCGCATATGAGTCAGTCTTGTTTAGCCTAAAATAAAAACTGAATCACTTTCTACCTTTTGCCCCCTTTCTCTACTTGAAAGTGATACAAAAGATTACAGAGCACTTCACGGAGAAAGAGTGAAAGTGTGCTTAGGTCTAAAAGCTTGTCGAAATTTTTTATAAAGGGGCAAAATGTTCTATCTGCCTCTACCAGAAAGAGTCGGAGAGATAGTCGGTGTACGAACCACTAGAGTTGGAGTTATTACTTAATACACAAAGAGGCAGATACAGGATCTAAGCTTTATCGTTCAACCTTTATGATTCTTAGAACCTATTGTATTTTTAAACCTACAATTTTAATGAATTTTTACACATAAATTTATGTTCCGCGTCGAAAGTACTGAGTTTAGATGAACCCGCAGCTAAGCTGCATCTACCGCTGAATACACATTCTAGTTTTGTTAGAAGTTAGGTTCTTTCTTCCATGATCATTTAGGCTATATTACTCCATTACCGAAGAAGAAAAAGAAGAGGGAAACTAGACAATAGGGGAATTGCACTTGAATGAAATGACTTAAGGCAACGTTTCGAAAGCTTGACTAACATTCATGCATCACAAGGCAAGATAATAATGCAAGATAGGAGGAATAGAGGGACTCTGTTAAAAACGTCTTTGCTGTCATGAGGGAGCAAGAGAAATGGATAATGATACGACCAATTTTTAACCAAAAAAGCAAGATAAAGATCCAAAAATGATACCTGGCCGGATGAAACAATGACAGGATCTTTCATCAATTCCAGGGATATAGGACACCGAAAATCATCTGGTATTACTGGGGCCTTATGAGTTGCCTCAGCAGATGCTTCTCCACTACAAGTTGAAGACATGTCCCTCAAAGAAGAATCAATCTCCGGAATCTCAGTCAGCACAAAGTCCTTAATTTTCCTCAATATCACTGACATCTTCTCTATCCTCTCCTCTGGATCTTCACCAGTAGCAGTGACCATGTCATGCAAAGCACATGATTCTTGTGTGAGATCATATATTTCAGTCAGCTGCAACTTCTCAACCAATTTCCTTAGGACAGCTGGATCTTTAGCAGCATCATTATTCTTGCTGTAAAGGGACAACAGATCCTCATGGAGTTCAGCATCAGGTGTATCAACCCTTCCTTTGGCTCTTTGGAACTGAGAAAGGACAAGCTCTACCTGGAAGTTGAAGCCACAGATGGAAAAGAAGATTGCACATCAAGATGTATCCATCTGCAACAAATGAAGTTAATAAGGTGATGTCTTTTACCTGCTCTTTAACTTCATCAGATATATCAAGCTCTTCATAATGAACTCCACCCAAAGCTTGTTCTAGCTGGGTTGTCACTCCGTGAAATTTATTCATTATCTGCTCCCTTTCTAAAACCTGGAAAGAGAAATTCTTAGAATTGACTTTATTCTGAAGGCCTGAATAGTCCTGATATTTCAGCAAAACATACAGTGTTCTACAAGGAATAAAGTTAATCATTCATAGGTGTAAGAATTATTTGCAGTAAATCTGCTCTATGAGAATCATTTTACCATGCAAATGCTTGAATTAGTAGATGTCAAAGCGGCACTTCAAAGAGAAGAAATAAGGAGTTCAGACGTCTTGATAACCTAAAAACGTGGATCAGGCAGCCTATTAAAAGTTCACTTTAAGGGAGCGAAATTAATAGCTTCCAAATCCATTAGAGTCCCATCCCTAAAGAAAACAACTGCTCCTTAAATAGTTACAACATTCCCAATAGAGAGATACTAAGTACTAACCAAAGTAAACTATAAAAAGGTTGAGAGACCAGTAATGTTATGTAAAAGTGAGTGCTGCTGGGCCTCTAACACCCAACTCATCCACAACATGAGCGCCACTAGAAATGCAGATACTAAATAGATGGCATCATAATAAGATTAGATAAGATTAGAATCGACCACATTTGATAGAAAAGGTACAAGTAGCACATTACACGCTTAGAGGATAAAATGAAGAAGGTTACCTGATATGGATGGTCAAGTCTCACCGCCACCCATTTAAAAAAAAAAAAGAATTCCCACGTGGTCCGTTAAAAAGAATCAGGCTTGCATGCACATGAGTGGCATGTTAAAGACATAATCAACTAAAAAAATGTATATTCTCTCTAATAGCTTAAACTTTTAGATGAGATAGTTATACACTTCAATACCATTCAATCCTCAGAATCTACATTTCATCTCAAAATTTGGTCATCACGTATTTAACTCAAACGAGCACATAAAAGCTTGCAACTCTTTTTAGCTTCTCTATATTAGCTTCCCTACCAAGATACTGCAACCAGTTTACTTTCAGCAAACAATTTAACTGTAAATTATCCTTAATAAAGAAAGTCACCTAGTGTGACATCCTGAAGAGGCAAATAACGAAATAGTTGGTCTGGAACACACCAAATGTTTCATAATAAGTGCATGGATTCTTCTCTCCTTTTTTCTAGTATGCATTAATTTCTTTCGCCGTCAGCTCCACACTTTTTGGACAACAGGGGAGGTAGATGAACCAGAGAAGTTCAATAAAGGTTAAACTAAACATGTCAATCCTGCTTGTTGCAGTTATCCTCATTAAAAACATAAAACTTAACCAGTAGCCAATAATATGGAATCATTGCTCAGGAAACAAGAGCATCTCTAAGAGGTCTGGTGCGAACATGTAGTGGATCTCTCCACTAACTTAAGTATTGGGATCAGAAATATTAGCACAACCTTCTGATGGTGTGCAACAATCCAAGGACCGAGTCATAAAAGCACACATCCTAGACAAAAATTTGAATTCCTCCTCGTCCAGCAACTTAAGACTCTTGTCGACTCCCTTTGTTTCAAGATCCAGAATCTCGACGAGGATGATATACTATTGCAGTACAATTTGGTCTGTTCAACATGGCAAGGCATTGTGAAGAGTTCAAATTATCAGGCTGTAGAATCTTTAAAATGGTAAGCATGCCAAGGAGAATAGAAGCTGCAGCATAGAGGTTAAACATGTAAATATAATATAACAGTGATCACTAATCAGACAGATCCATTAATGATAGAACACTTGCATCCACACCGAGCCTCAATGCAATGATCTTGTTCCAAGAGCAAGATGAATTATCCATTTTGGAATTTAGATAGCTCGGTTCTTGATTATATAGAAAGATATAGGGACTTTTTGAAAATTCTTCGGATTGGAGTGGATATGCCTATTGTTCATCTAGATACCCCCTCCTACATATGGATTTTAATTTACAGGTACTTTTGCAGTTTCAATCAATCATCAACCATGTCTCAATTCCAAACTGATTGAGCTCAGCAATATGAATCCTCTATATACGCCCCCCATACTTAATTACATTTCAATACTGGTATATAAAGGTAAAACACGAATCTAAAATAACTTGAAGAATCAGATAAACCAACTTGTTATTAAAGGTAGACATAAATCAAGTACGATTCTCATAATCAGATGAGACTGAAAATGCAGAAGATATAAATAAAAACTATAACGGTATCACCCACCAGATAAATCTTGCTTCCCTCGCTACCAAATTTGAGCAACTTCTTGGTTGATTCAAGAGCTTCCTTCAAGGAAACCAAGGCTTTCATCGAGTCTTCAGGAATTGACTCTTTGCTATCCCGAATCTCTTCAAACATTGGAATCAACAACTTGAGCCTCCTAGCCAGATTGCAGTACTCTTTCTTCACTGAAGCCCTGAAATCCGAAATGGCTGATATTTCGTTCACTACCTCAATCAGCTTTTGCGCTAACACTCCTCTTTCTGCTTCCATTGCTTTCAACAGTTCAAAGATCCACAATTTCCAAAAAAAAAATTCAAAAGAAAATGTTAGAAGAACCTATAAATATGAGCTGATGTGAGGTGATTGCGATGCTCAGCTGCTAAAGTTGACCTGAACAGCTGGTCATCGTCTTCGTCTTCGATTCCATGAGAGAAGGGAGACGGAGAATAGAAATGAAAATGGCGTAATTGAGAGTAAGTATTAGGACTATAAGAGAGTATTGTTCTGGCGGCGCGGCTTTAGGTGTGGTGAGTGAGCCGAAACAGAGTTTAGATTCAACTGAAGTTTTTTTTTACGGCGATTGGCTTTGACGGCTTAAATAAGCTGTCAATGAAGTTTACCGTAGGAGTGTTTGTAGGTTATTGTTACCGGCGGTGAATGGAAGTGGGGTAACTGGATCTGTGAAGAAGAAGAAAGCAGCTTTATTGGTGATTTTCAGTAACCGTTTGCCTTGTCTCTGTGAGTGAGAGGTTAAATAGACGACGAACTGTAAATTCTTCCATTTCATCTAATTGAAAGTAGTCAACTCCGTACTAATTTACATTGTCGTGTTTTCTTTTTAAATATTTTTTAATTATTAAAAAAATTAATTTTAATTTTTTAATAAAATAATTTGTAATCACCTAAAATATTTAAAATTTATTTAAAATCATAAATTATAATTCTATAATTTCTTAAAAACTTTATGTCATTTAAAATATTGTTACATAAATTCAAACGGAGAAAATATGTAATATATATTTGTCATTTTTTATGTATAAGAAGGTATTAATAATCTAATAAAAATACTAGAGGATGCTTTTGACATTTTAAAATATATTTTTATATTTTTATTATATTTGATCGAAATTGAGGATGATTTCCGAATGATATTTTAAATTGATTGGCTCCTTCTCATCTCCAAGTCCGCAACACCCCATCTACCACTGTCTCCAACTACCCCACCTTTCCATTTCATATTTTACCTCTCGTAGTTAGGGGTGGACATTCGGTTCGTCTGTTTAGTTTTTTTTAAAATTTTAATTTAATTTTTTAATATTTTTTTTGGGTATGGGCTTTATTAATGAACTATTTTTCTACTTATAAAATAAATTATTTTTTTAATTAAAAATAAGTTATTTTATTTTTTTAATTCAAAATAAATTACTTTAAGTTTTGAGCTTTAAAGTTTAATTCAAACTAAGGTTAACTTTAAGTAAAAAAAATATAACTAGGCAAATATCTTTTTTTTATTTATAGATTCTTAGCTGGATTAGTTGGTTTAAATTTAGTAGCATGTATATAGCGTTTCATTATAAATTTTTTCATATGCTTAACATCTTTATAACTGACCCAACAAAAACTTAAGAGAATTTAAAGATTTCAATAATTTATGGTCCCTAATTTCTTGTTAAATAAATATATATTTTATCGTCTTTCAAAGCATATTAGCAATCATAAGAATTTTCTTAACATGCTAAAATTATTATAAAACTTGTTATAAGTGAAAAACTTAAACAATTGTGTCAATTATATAAATAATTCTCTAAATGGGTTTTTAGATTGGATTGGTGATAGTATTTTTATTTTTTTATTTCGGTTATATAATTTTATAAGTGAAAAATTATATATATATATATATAATTTCGGTTAAACTAAAAAAATTGAAAACTGAATCGAATATCAATTTTTTTAAAAAGATAGAATCAAAATCAAATCAAAAAAATAAATTAATTTGATTTAAATCTTATTTTTTAATTTTTTAATATTTATAGCCACCCCTACTCATAGTGTTTTGATTAAATTAAATATAAATATCTAAACATAATGTTATTTATTTAGTTATTAAATACAAAAAGTTAAGTACAATAAAATTAGAAAAGAAAATTATGTGAGTTGAGCATAGAAAGATAGTAGTGCACAAAAAGGAAATGGGTTTCACACGGTCATTTCCTCAGTTTTGTTTGGATTTACCCTCAGTTACATGAATATAAAAACAAACTAAAGTTGCCCCTCAAAAGATACATTTCTTTCCTCCCCAATAAAACAAATATGTCTCGTTATTCCTTATTAGGGTGAAACATACATTTGTCCAAAAGTCACTAAAATAAAGCACCAAAAAGGGGACAAGAAAAAAAAGTTTATTGGTAAATGCAGAAAAGGATAAAAAGAAATTGCCAAGGAAATTATTTGCTGAAAATTTAGTAAACGTAGATAAAAGTTGTAGCTTAATGATTAGACACATTGATTCCAATCTCAGGAAACAATTTAGGGGTCATTTGGTAGATCTCAGGGTCATTTAATTTGACAGATCGGGGAGAATTATGCAGGTATTAATAGTATATAAATTAGTTATGAGAGAATTTATACATTATTTTATGTAAGAATTAGTTATATATGATTAAATTATTCATGTATAATTTATTTTATTTTTTATTTTATATAAGATAATATATATATATATATATATTTCATAACTTTTACATGTATTAACTACGTAAATATTATATTTGAACACAAATTTTATTCTTAAAAAATTAAAAGTTTGTGAATAAAAATTACTCCCTTCATTTTTTTTTACTTGTTAGGATAAAGTTTAAACACGTTTTTTTTAAAAAAATTAATAAAAATCATAATTTTGACTAATATAATTTTATTAATTAATAAGTATTTTCTAAGAATATTTAATAATTATAATTTTTTATATTATAAAGTGACTTAAATAATACAAATAAAATTAAAATAATAATTAATTATTATTTAAATTTTAAAATTAATAATTGTTTTTAATATATTTAAGAAGTAAAAAGAAATGGAGGGAGTATTATTTTACTTGAACTGGTGACGTATTTATGTATGACTAAATGGGTCCGCTTTATCATGATTAGTGCGACAAATTCCACCTAAATGACTGCTATAACGACAGCTTGAAAATAATTTTTTAATTAAAAGTTACCCTCTTTATTCCTACCTGTGCTTAGCCTGAGGTGGGGAAAAAGACTATGAAATCATGTGAGCCTGTCCAAGCTAAGCCATAAAATAACTTGGCATTGAGTCAGGCTCTAATTATATTGCTTAGCTTCTTAAAGTTTCATTTATTTTCAGATTACCATACCTAAATTTAAATACATATTTGAATAAATAAAAAAATAATCTAATATTTAATAAAATAAATTTATTATCTATTAAGAAAGATATATTTATATTCGTCAGTGATGGTGGAGATGATTTATAATAGTGATGATGATAATGATGATTGGTGTTAGTGGCTAATAACAATGGTGATGATAGTTGCTAATAATGATAATACTGATAGTTGTGATGAAGGAGGTGGTTGGTGTTGCAGTGATCGGTGTTGATGGTCCAGGTAGGTAGCTGTGATGGTGGAAAAGGTTGATGTTAGTAATTGGTTGTGTTAATGGTGATGGCTGAAGAATGTCTAATAGTTTGATGATATATTGGTGGTAATTGGCGGCAGTGCTAGTTGTGATGTATGATGGAGATAGTTGGTAGTAGGGATTGGCCGCAATGGTGGTGGTGACTAATAGTGGCGGCAGAGATAGTGGTGACGATAACGGCGACAGTAGTGGTGGTGACAATGAATATAATTATAATGATGGAGGTGCGTGCTAAAGAGTGACAATATATAGTGGTTGGCAGTAGTGGTGATTGTCGGTGGTTGTTATGATGGTAGGGGTGGTTGGTGATGGTAATGGTAGTTGATAATGATAGCAAAGATAGTTGGTGGTTGTCGTTGGTAATGGTGGTGGTGGTTGTAATGAAAAAAGTAGTTAGTGGCGGTGGCTGGTAGTTATCGACAGGGTGGATGTGAAAATTATCGAAACAAACATGCATTTTAATGAATTAAGACTCTGCTCCAAATCTTAATGACTAAGACTTATTCAGACCAGAATGAACGTTTAAATCTTAATGAAAACAAATACACTTAATGACCTAAAGTCTAAACCATTCAGATTCAGACTTACATTATGTGCAAACAAATAAAGCCTAAAACTATTTAGATAGCCAACAACTTTAGATAATATTTTCACCATTACTTTTACGTGTCACGTTTCATTTCATGAGAGTCAATTTGATTAATTTTTAAAACTAATTTAAATTAGATTAGTTTAATATTTTAAAATATAAATTTTAAAAACTGCATGAAAAATACTTTAAGTTGTAATATTTATTTTTTATTTTAATATGATGAAAAAATATATTTTAAAATATCAATTAAATATTATACAATTTAACTTACCAGACGTGACAAGTAAAAATGAATGTTGGAGTACACAGAAGCAGTATATATGTACCTGCTTCAATAACATTCATTTTGAGTCAAAAGTTTATCAAGTTAGTCTCTTTACCCAATAAAAAAAAAGAAATAAAGATATATTTTAATTTTTCTCATATCCTACTATTTATGAAATTATACAAAAAAAAAGAAATTGTGGGAAAGGGTACAATGGGCATTAACGATCGAGGACAGCTTTTGATGATGTTTTTATTTAGAATTTTTCGTCCACTAAACCAAAACATTAGCATCGAGAATCCTGAAAGCATGTGCCTCATAATTGACCAAAAGATATCTCATGACACATGAATCTGTCCAAACTTTAATTATTTGCATAGCAAGTAGTACACGAAACAGTGTCCGAAAATGATTTAGGAGACATTAGTCAAAGATAAAAAGAATATTACTCCAACCATGACCATGCATGTTAGTGCATAGTTCTAATTAGTAAAGTTGTTAGTTAATTTTTTATGCACATATAGATGGTTAGGTAATATCAATTTATATGCAATTTTAAATTTCTAATATAGTTTGATTCAAACAATCTAATTGAGTAAATATTTTTTGAAAATTAGCTTGTCTAGAGCTGAATATATGGTGCGTGAGTAATTTAATTTGCGCGTTCAACATCGTGTGAGATGGATCCTGCTTGATACCATGTAAAGAAATGAATTTTGCGTCTAACTCAATCCCCAAAAATTAGCTTATGAGGGAAAGATTATCTAAGTCCGTATAAAGACACCACTCATTCATTTACCACCGATGTGAGACTTTTTCCATTCTTTAACGGTATACGCAAAATATATATATCAACTTGATGCATGGACAGAGTCAATAAACATATGACATTGACACATGTTATTTGTATAAACCTTTTAAGACCCATCCACAATTCAATTAATTGAAATTGAGAAGCTGAAATTTTACCTCTTTATTTTAACCACATGTCCAAGAAAAAGGATGAGAAATGATAACTAATCATATAAGGAAAAAGAAGAAGTCGGTTAAAGTAATTAAGCAAAAAGGGATAATCACCCAATAGATGACAAGTTTTCTTATCCACTATCTTGAAAAAGAGAGCCATTAATATGAGAATTGACATTCAATCCAAAAAAAGAAAGTAAAAAAAGAAAAAAAGACACATCAAATAATCCTCTTCAAACATGGGACTGCAAGTGTGTCTTTATTAAATGGACATGTTCCAGTCTGCAATTATGGACCAACAAGTGCTTACTGTTTCGTAACAGTGTTGCCTCTGATGCTCTGTGGGGACTGACCCGGCTTCTGTCCAACTTGAACCTAATTAGCTTCTTCGTACTTTCTTTTAAAATGTACGTACGGATTAATTCGCCTACATTTTAATTATTTCATTAAATACGTATTATTTCAAAAGAAATATTGAATAGCTTGCATAATGAAAACATTTGATTAATTTTTCTCTATTTATGTCTAGTGTAGTAGGGGTGGTCATGGATTGATTTTTAATTAAAATTAAAATTAATTATAAAATTAAATATAATATATAAATATTTATCAATTTAATCTTTGTCGATTTGGTTCGTTTTTTTATTTTTAAGAAATTTAATGGTGTTTCTCCCTTCTTTTTTTCTTTTTACTTTATTTTATGATTAAGAAAGACTTTTCCTTCCTTTCCCGGCTTATAAGCCGTTAATTTTTATAATTGGGGCTATAATTTTCTCAAAGTATCGAAAAAATGAGTTAAGATCTATAATTTTTAATCAAAAAAAGAAAGTTTATAAGAATTACAATTTTCAAAAGGGATATATCTATAGTCGTTTTTTTAAATAAATGAATTTGAATTCATATTGAATTTTCTTTAACAAATAGACATAAGGTGTAAAGTTCATTAAACTATAAGAGATTAAAAAAAATTAATTAAAAAAAATTTAAATATTTAAAAATTCTATTAAAGATTAACATTATATATATATATATATAAAAAAATTGCGTATGTTCAATCTGATTTTTTAAAATTGTTTTTCCATAAAATCAAAGCAAACCTAAATAATTATTATTAATTTATTTAATTAATTTAATTCGATTTTCAATTATACATTGGATGTAATTTTTAGACCATGTACTTCAAATTAAATCTGAATAAAAAGATTAGGTATAGCAAGAAAATTAGATCATGAATGGAGTTGGAGGTGTTTTGCTGGAGCACTGATGTCCCGTATCACGGGTTAAGCTATGGATCTCACAAGGTTTCAGACTCTCAAATATTTAATCCATCGATTAAAATAATTATTTTTATTATTCATATATATGTTACGTATTTGTTGCTAATAAATGGTTAAACTATCACTCTTTGTATAGATTACAGAACATTTACATCAAATATATGAAGAAGTTTCCTAAAAGTTTCCTTGTCTGTATATTGACTTTTTTTTTTTAAATAAATAAATTACATGTGCAGTTGTTTTGTCAATACATCCATGCAGTGTAATGGCTCAATTATGGGCCAGAAGGCAGAAACTGTTGCTACATGCAATTTTTTTAGTAGTTAAAATACATTACAAAATGTAAAAGAGAAACTTCCTCATTAAGTTGACATTATAAATGATGTTTCAATTATTTGCACTCATCTAAAACATGAAATACTAATAAGGTGTCGAAAAAAGAAGAGTTGAATTTTAATCTTTTTTGAATTAATATGTAAATATAAAATTGATTGAATTTGATTGAACTCGTAAGCGTTACTCTAATTATGTCTCTGGAATTAATGTTTTCAGTCATAAATCATCAACTTTTTACTTTTAAAATGAAATTTACATTCAAAAGCAATTTAATCTAAATTAGTCGTTTCCAACCCTCAATTCAAAAAATGTTAAATATGTAAAAGTGTTAAATAAAAAGAAAAAAAGTACAGAGGAGAAGCTACGTTGGGTAAACAAAACAAACGAGGCGATAGGGAATTATCAGATCGAAAACTAGACACCGTGTTCCCTCAAGCCAAACAATTTCACAGCCGTCGGATTAATTTAGCTGACTAGTTAGTTATTGAGGCTGATCGAGCCAGTTTCGCGGGAAATTCTGTGTACCGCGTGGCTCACCAAAGGGAAACCGCGGCACATGGTCGACGTGTGATTTGATTCAACATAGACAACGATCCATTTGCAGATTCTTTTGTGAACATTATATTATTCTTCGCCCTTTGATCCCATGTCCCTTGCCTCTTCGCGGCTGATATTCGATGTAATTTAACTGATTATGAAATTTAAAAAAAGAAAAAGTTCAGTTATATTATCGAATTAACAAAAAAAGGTTTATTTATATTATTTATTAATAATTAGGTCTGGTTATATTATCACTGTTATATAAAGTGTCTATTTATGTCGTTATTTTTTAACAGTTCTAACACCTGATTTTTCAATATCAATTTATATACATGGCCTCATTTAAGTGAGTTACGTCACTTATTTAACCCATCAAATAAACTATTCAAACAGGCTAAAACTACCTGCACCACACCCTTGAAAACCCACCCACCTATTTACCTGACCCGTTTTTATATAACCAAACCCCACCTTCACTCCCCCATTTCTCACTAATGGATCAACCATCGCTAAATTTCTAACCCCCCTCCCCCCCCCCCCCACGCTAAATTCAGATGTGCATTCAGATTCAGAGGAGTTAATCTTATTAATGAAAATAAATGAGGTCTAAGAGACCCAACGAGAAAGTTTAAATAACTACTCCCTCCATTTCAAATTATCCATTACTTTTTCTAAAAGTTTTAGAAGTTAAGATAAAATTAAATAATTTTTTATTATTTTTCTTAGTATAGTTGTAACAGCCCAGGTCGCCGCTTGTAGATATTGTCCGCTTTGGGCAGCTAGTCCCTCACGGCTTTAAAACGCGTCTACAATGTAGAGGTATCCAAGCACTTATAAAGCACTCTTCGTTCCCCTCCACCACCGATGTGGAATTTGCCTAAGTAAACCAGGCGTTACGTATCGCCGTCCCTGGTTACCCCCCTGTAGGGACTCAGCGTCCTCGCTGAGGTTTGCCCCACCACCGGCCGGCACCGGCTCTGATACCACTGTAACAGCCCAGGTCGCCGCTTGTAGATATTGTCCGCTTTGGGCAGCTAGTCCCTCACGGCTTTAAAACGCGTCTACAATGTAGAGGTATCCAAGCACTTATAAAGCACTCTTCGTTCCCCTCCACCACCGATGTGGAATTTGCCTAAGTAAACCAGGCGTTACGTATCGCCGTCCCTGGTTACCCCCCTGTAGGGACTCAGCGTCCTCGCTGAGGTTTGCCCCACCACCGGCCGGCACCGGCTCTGATACCACTGTAACAGCCCAGGTCGCCGCTTGTAGATATTGTCCGCTTTGGGCAGCTAGTCCCTCACGGCTTTAAAACGCGTCTACAATGTAGAGGTATCCAAGCACTTATAAAGCACTCTTCGTTCCCCTCCACCACCGATGTGGAATTTGCCTAAGTAAACCAGGCGTTACGTATCGCCGTCCCTGGTGCCCTACAGGGGGGTAACCAGGGACGGCGATACGTAACGCCTGGTTTACTTAGGCAAATTCCACATCGGTGGTGGAGGGGAACGAAGAGTGCTTTATAAGTGCTTGGATACCTCTACATTGTAGACGCGTTTTAAAGCCGTGAGGGACTAGCTGCCCAAAGCGGACAATATCTACAAGCGGCGACCTGGGCTGTTACAATAGTTTTTCTTGAAGACTATAAAGTCCTTGATCATTGAGTAAATATTTATAGAGAGAGATTATAGTTTTGATATAAATAAAGTTAAAGTAATAAAAAAAAATTGCTTAATATTTCTTAAGAGATATGTAAAGTAAAAAAACAACAGATAATTTGAGACGGGAGAAGTAGTAAACAACAAAATTTGCCGAACAACGACTAGCATCGACTATAATTTCTTAAGATCATTTATTTCGCAATCACTACAAGAAAGTTAAAAAGAATTGTTTCTTGTATTTCAATTTATGTGGGATAAATATGTTTTCTTTGTTTTGCAATTTTTTTTAATGTTTTAAAAGTATTTTGAGTTATTAAGTATTGTGACTTATAATACTTTTTATATAGTTTTCATTTTAAATAACCTTAAAAATTTTAGGTACAAATTCATGATCAAAATTTTAAAAAAACTTTTAACTCTCAAAATCCGGATTATACGACATATATTGTGACAAAAGAACTACTTATTTAGCTCTTTGTCCAGCTACTCTTTGGTTGATTTCCTGAATTTAGTCTTTTTTATATGGTATAATTCATCATAAGTTAGTTTTTGAGGTTAGATTAAATTCAATGTTCATTTTCTTATCAAGACATCAGAGATAAGATCAACTAAATTTATTATTTTATTCGATTTGGGGTTCTATTTTTTATTGTCCATGCTCCAATTGGGAAATTGAGTTCCCATATATGTGGGTTAATGTGAATCTCCGAGGCAGATCTACTAAGGGCCCGGATGGTGCCACGCCACCCGCAAGCTTCGGTCGAAACTTTCTTTTTCTCTCTCTCTCTCTATATATATATAGAGAGAGGGGTATGTATGTATAAATTATGTATAAATAATAAACCCTAGGTATCGAAGGGAATCGTGGTGCCAGTGGCAAAGGGTACAACTTTCTCACGGTAGCCAGGTTTGAACCCTGGCTTTTAACATTCTTTTTCTTCTTTTTTAAAAAGTCACTTGCTGCAGAACGATGGACATGATTAGAGCATCTCCATCTAATTTTTTTTATTTTTATTATTTCTCTTTCTTTAGTTTTAATTAAAATAATTATAGTTGACTAATCTAATTTATCAGTCTTTGACTTTTCTTATTTCTTATTAGTTATTAGTTTAAAATAAAAATTTTCTTTTCATTCTTCAAATAGAAAAACCCTCGCCTTTTCCTCTTCCTCTTTAAACTTCTCCAATTCTCCTTTGTCCGCTCCACAGCTCTAGGCTCCAGCCTCCATTAGACATTATCCATAGTCTTCATAATCTCTGTTGAATGTATGATGTGATGTTTCTCATGTATATTGTTATTATTATATACATAATGCATAAATTGACATTTTATTACTGTTTACTTTTTTTATCAATTTATTTGTCATATAATCAAAAAATAAATAATCTAAATCAAAGTCAATTTAATCGATGCATCTGCATGGCACCCGGAGACTTTAATTCCTAGATCCGCCTCTGGTGAATTTAATCTTCTTATATGTATAGTCACCTCATGAGTTTATTCTTACAGTTGTATTAGATCCCCACATCTTTTTTAATAAAAGAAAAATAAGTTTTAACTAATCATATTCTTTTGACATAACTTATCAAATCATACTTAAACAATAATTGGAAATTTTAATCCCACTTTAATATCGTTTTACAACATTAATAATGGAAAGAATCAAGAATTCTAACACGGAAATTCGATGAAATACTTCTTGAAACATTATAATTCACGGAACAACAACTTACCCAGTGAAGTTACAAAAAAATAAAATTTGCAGAAGATAGAGTTTACACAGATATGCCCCTGCCCAAAGGGCAGAAAGACTGTTTCGATAGATCTTTAATTGAACTACTGAAGTAGACGAATTTCGCTACTTTCCACAAACCACATTAACAAGATAGGTCCAGCCCAAACTGAACCAAATAGGCCCAGTCCAAAAAAAAAAACTAAAAATAGAAGAGTTTATGTTCTACATTGACCATACATAGAAATATTCTTTCTTAATTTTAGATTTCAACTTTATATTAACTTAAAATTAAATAAATTAATTAATTAAAACAAAAACAATATATATTAGTACTGTTAGAGGTGACGTCCACTTTCCACGCGGCACACATTTAATTTAAATATTAGGTGTGAATAAAATTAAATTATTTATTTTATTTCTCAATACGAATGTATATAACTCGTTATAATTCCACGCTTTTCTTTTGACTAAATAAAATATAGTGGTGCTTCATACCTTATTTCTATAATATTTAAGACTTCATTAATTAATTTACACCGACACGTCGGTTGTTAGAGTATTAATTTCTATGTCTGAATACAAAAATAGAGACCAATTATTTGTTAATTTACTATAATAATGAATAAAGCTCACAATTATACGTGAAACTAACTCTAAATATTCCCCATCGTCATGAGATAAAAATAACTTATATTGCTTGTCTAATAATATAATGAAAGGTAAAAAGAAAAAGTTATTGCTTTTAATAAAGTGTATTTTTTCAGCAAAATCAATGCTTTGTTTTGCATATGATTAATGAATTTTAAAGATCGATTATAATAATAAAATCATTAAATTATTTCTTTTGTCCCATTGAATGATAACTAAACTATACTAAAATTACTTAAAAGAATAAAGTTAATTTTTGACATTAAGTTATGACACCTTATGGTCGTTGTGGATAGTTGATTCAGATGTAGATTTAGATATGAGTTATATAAATATTAAATTTTGTTTAAATAATATCATGGTTGATAGTTGGTTAGGGGTTAAGTTATTCATGTATAAAATTAATATAAAATTTGATTTATAATTTAAAAATCCGCATAACTAATATATGTATAACTTACAAGAGAATTTATGTATCATTATATGTAGGATAAAAGGTGGAATAAACAATACATGAATAATTAAACCTACATAACTAATCCCTCCATAAAATACTACATAAATTCCCTCATAATTTATAATTAATACATATACTATTAATACATACATTACTCTAACCAGCTACCAAACAACCCCTTAATACTTTATCACTCTGTCGTAAAATAAATTTTCTTGCCCTTCAAGAATTTTCTCTGTTCGACTTTCGGTATGAAGGAAAACGTTTTAGTTGAAAATTAGTAGATTTTTTATTTATATTTTTATATTTAATAGATACGTAGAAAATATTATTTTAAAAATAATTTATATAAAATTTAAACAAATATTATAAGACGTATGCATAAAAAACAGGTTTTACGGTGGAATAATGGGAATGAGAGATACATGCATGGGAGTGAAAATAATATGTGTTAGGAGACAAAAGTACATAAACAATGTGTAATTCATTTGTCGGATTTATATTTCTTCACTTCTATCAAAAAATTTAGTTTTCTCATTTTTTAAAAATATTTTTTTTTAAATTTTATTCATTTCAAACATAAAATCTATATCTTAAATATTTTCTTTATATTCTGTAGGGGTTATTTGGTACGCGTGATAAGAGATAATAATTCCTCAATAAAATGTAGGACTATTTTAGTTCTGCATTTGGTAAGGAGTATTCGTTATTTATCCCACCATTTATATTATAGTAAAGGGATAAGTTATTTCATATATATGATAGAATAAATAATATTATGAATATCTTCAAATTGAACATAATTTTTGATTTTGATCATACTATTCTAGTATATACACACAAAATGTATTGCGATTATAAAAAGAGTTATCCAAAAGATAATTTTATTTATCCCATTTCCGTACCAAACGACCCTAAATATTCGAAATCCTGATTATTTTGAGGGAAAAATCTAGCCGTAGCGGTGTTTACGTCAAATTTAATTAAGTTAACCATAATTGACTAACTAAAGTCTATTGGTGATCCTACTTTCACTAAAATAGAAAATTTTAAACAGGTATACATTTGACTGGTTCATCCTTATATGTCTACTGATATTGCTGTTACAATACTCCCTTCATTTCCAGATATTTTTATTTTTAAATTTATTTTAAAATAAATAGTAATTTTATCAAATTAAAAAATAATATTTTTTAATTAACAAATTATATTTTAAAAAATATTTATTAAAATTAAATTAATAAAAGTATAATTTATTTTTTTAAAAAGACCGAAATAGTGTTGTTTGAGAATCTTAGCTGCCCGAGAAGTATTCGATTACTGCCCATTTTCTACTCCTATTTCACTCTATCAGCTGCCCGTTCTTCCTCGCCGTCACTTTTCGGGCAGCTCCAAACTTCAATATTCACTCACACATCCCACCTCTCATTTTCTTCTTGGACTCCATAAATATGCAGAATTTCAGACTCTCACAATTCCCAATTCTCCGATCACCACCAACCACCGTCACCACCTCCGTCCACGGTGGTGAAAAGGGGCCTCCTCATCGCCTCCGCAACCGAAAAAGTTCAGATTTTTAATATGGGTCAGGGACTCAGTTGTGGAACAAGTGATGAACATGGACTATTCACTGCTGTTCAGTGTGGTGATTTGGAGACTGTGAAGGCTCTGCTGGAGAGAAACCCCAGTCTTATTTATCATTCTACAGTTTATGATCGCCAGTCCGCTTTACATATTGCTGCTGCCAATGGTCAGATTGAGGTGGGTTTCTTGGAAAGGGGTTTCTCTTGAAGAAAAAAAAAATCTTCTTTTTGGGTATTCTTTTTGTTGAAACTTTTATGTTCTTTCAGGTTGTTTCTATGCTTATAGACCAGTCTGTCAATCCTGATTTATTGAATCGGTATAAGCAGGTATGATTATTGCATTTTTCTTCCTTATTTGTTTGGTCGATTTCCAATTGATTGAAAAAAAGAAGTTTGAACTTTCATTTTCGTAAATTCCTATATTGATCGTTTCTTCTTGTGGTCTTCTGATTTCTGACTGCGTTGAGCATCTCTTAAGTTTTTTTTTTTAAAAAAAAAATTTCCCCTGATTTTGCTGTTTTATTGCTTTAGACTCCATTGATGCTGGCAGCAATGCACGGGAAGATCTCTTGCGTGCAAAAGCTTATTGAAGCCGGGGCCAATGTATGCAATAGTAAATACTTTTTGAATTTTTTTTTGAAAAATCTATGAACTGTCAATTGTTATTTTCTGCAAAAATTATGAGTCTAATTATTGAAATGTAATCAGATTTTGATGTTTGATTCGCTGAATGGGAGAACATGCTTGCACTATGCTGCCTATTATGGGCACTCTGATTGTCTCAAAACAATTCTTTCTGCTGCTCGAACATCACATGTTGCGTCATCCTGGTAAACCTCTTTGGGGGAATTCACTTGTCTTTTCTTAGGTTGTTTATGCTATCGATTGTTCTAAGTTACTGTGCTGGAATTAAATTATTAGGGGATATGCCCGGTTTGTGAACGTTAAAGATGGTAAGGGGGCGACACCTTTGCACTTAGCATCCCGTCAAAGATGGCCTGAATGTGTTCATATTTTACTAGATAATGGTGCTTTGGTCTGTGCTTCAACTGGTGGATACGGGTAATTATCCCCCGTCCAAGACTTGATCTTCCTTTTTAATTCCTTGTGATTTTATACTTAATAGTAGCTATCTTTTCTTTTATTTGCACAAAAACAGTTTCCCAGGTAGTTCACCACTTCATTTGGCTGCAAGAGTTGGATCTCTTGATTGCATCCGCGAATTGTTAGCCTGGGGAGCAGATCGATTACAAAGAGATGATTCAGGGTATAATTCTTTTCCTCTTTCAACCTATCCATTTTTTGTAGAACAAACTATAGTCGTGAACTTCTTAATGATCCATAAAGTTTCCCGTGTTTTTAGTTTACTGATTTGTTGTAGGCATTCCCTTTGAAGCTGATTTACTCTTACTAATTCTCTATCTGAACGTATTCTTTTGCGAGTCCACAATAACCTCATTTTCTTTTCTATCTGAAATTTGGTGGTTGTGGTGCAGGAGAATACCATATTCAGTTGCTTTTAGACACAAACATGTTGCATGTGCGGCTTTGCTGAATCCTTCATCTGCAGAGCCTCTTGTCTGGCCATCAGCATCGAAGTTCATCAGTGAGCTGAATGAAGAGGCAAAACATTTGCTAGAATGTGCCTTGATGGAGGCTAACAAGGAGAGGGAAAAGAACATCCTAAAAGGAACAACTTATTCGCCACCTTCACCAACCAATTCGGATAATGGGATGGATGACAACATCTCTGAGGTAATTACTGTTCAGATATCTATGAAGTACTCTATCTAGTCTGTTGATTCAACTCCAGAAAAGCTTAAGGCATATCTTGTTTCTCTCTGTATTAGACTTTTTAACAAGCTGCTACGACTAGTTTTAGCTTAAGAGCTATCCGCACATAGCTTCAAGTAAAATACCTAATCAAGATTCTCTAACAGATGCAGAGTCTCATATCATCTACAATTACCTAATGCAGGCCAGTGATACAGAAGTTTGTTGTATATGCTTTGATCAAGTATGCACGATTCAGGTCCAAGACTGCGGGCACCAGATGTGTGCACATTGTGTACTGGCCTTGTGCTGTCATAAAAAGCCTAATCCTACTACGACCAGTCCTACTACACCTGTGTGCCCATTCTGCCGTAGCGACATTGTTCAATTAGATGTCATCAAGTTTGAAAAGGATGATGGCACGAGCCATGACGTTTCCTCCTCTAGGCTTAGGAAATCTAGGCGATCAAGAAACTTCAGCGAGGGCAGTAATAGTTTTAAGGGCTTATCTGCAGTAAGCTCTTTTGGCAAAATGGTTGGTCGTGGCTCTGGTAGAATTTCTGCTGAAAATGATCACATTGATAAGCCAATAATTCTTGACTGATGTCAGAATTTTGCATGAAGACTTCCAATTAACATGGTTTTTAAGAACATCCTAAATGGTATATATCGATAGATCTTTCTCTCCAATCTGCTTGATAGGAATTAGGCGAAGTTAAAATGATTTGCGCGTTTGGATTGGTCAGTAGTATATTGTTTGAGTGAGTGACAGAAAACTCACAATATTGCAGTAAAATTGTGTTTACTTGTCCTTGTTGTAACTTGGAATAGAAAGAATTTCTTACAGTTGCCTCATTTTTTTTTTCTGTTTTGTCCTAGCCGATGAATATTCAGACATTCTTCCCTCGCCTCCATTGCTTAAAGATTGCAGTACGTAGCACCTGGAAAGGTAAAAGCAGTCTCTGGTGTAACGTAATACTATGAACTATCCATAATACAGATGTGAATGAAAAGGCCAGTTCTTGCAAATGATAACACATTGATTATCGGTTAAACTATATATTCATATAATGGCCTCATATAATCAATGTGGAGTTGATAAGATTGGGTGGGGTTTTTGGGAAAGTGAGTGAAGTATGCGGTGTTAGGTGGAAAGTGGAGATGTAGAACTCCTTTCTAAAGAAGGACACCTAATGTCCATGGCTTTTTTAGTGGTAAGAACAAATTGCGTGATGTATGACTTTTTTAGTGGTAAGAACGAGTCGCGTGACATGTGGGTTAGACGTATGTTCGAATCTTGCTTGTGAATTTTTTTTGTTTTTAGCCAAAGAACAGAGGAGCTGAGTCCATATATCTATCGAGTTTCCACATTCCAATTACGCGTAATTAGTTGGTCAAGCAATTTGTCATTTTCTTTGTCAAATGGAGTGGGTGGGGACGGGTTGCCTTTATAATTCAACCTTTTTTTGTTGTTGTGTGTTTTGGAGGAATTGACCGTTTCTTGAAGGTGAAAACGAAACAGCGACTCATTTTAGGACACTGGAGTGGACTTTGTTGGGTGGAGCCCATTTGGATTAGCCTAAAGAGAAATGACTTATAAATAAAAGTGTTTAAATTATTTTTTAAGTGATGAAATTTATTTTATAAATAAATAATTATGTGTTTGAATAAAAGTGTTGAAACTGAAAAAAAATTATTGATGTGTTTGGTACACAAGTGCTTTCAAACACCTTTTTGGTCAAAATGATTTAAATACCCTTAATGAAAAATAAGAGAAGAGAGACACTTTTAGAGTTTTATGGTAGTAAGGGTGGTATTGAAAAGAGAAAAAATATAGGATGATAAAATGGTAAAGTTCTTGGTCAAACTAAAATGACTGTTAAGCTAAAAATTAAAAAGTTGAGGGATGCCAACTTTTGACTTTTAATTTTTTTAAAAGCAATTTTAATCTTATTTTAAGCATTTTTTTGTTTTATCACACTCAAACAAGTCAAAAGATGCTTAAAAGCTAATTTGACCAATTTTTAAGTTAATCCAAACACCCTCTTAGTTTCACATGCAGTAACTTATCAACTAAACAATGGCGGGTGCAATATGCAAATATAGTTTATCTAAATTTAATATTTTAAATGTGAAATATAAATTTATTTATTAAATTTGCGATAAATGATAAATAAAAATCTATAATTTTACAAATACAATCTATTCAATATTAAAAAAAAATTTAAATACTTAATAGGCCTCTATAGGAGAATATGGGCAAATAGTGTCCATACATCATTTTCCTTTTTCAGAGGGTCAAAGGGATAAGAGGCAATATTAGTGGTCTTATTTTTTTATTCTATTTACAGGAGCTATTGACTTATCAAATTGTGTAATAGGGATGGAAGTGGGGGCTCCCGGTGGTCCATCGAAATTGTCCGTCTTCCTCTATGTATTTTGGACTTCAAAAAAAAATACATAAAATCCATCTTGAACTTGTTGACAAACAAAGTGGGGATAGGACAATCGCCCTTTACACAAAATTCCAATTTCTCTGATGCCTCATTTTTCAGAGTCGAACCTGTAATGGGTTTTCCGACCCGAATAAGTTATTGAGGGCTCAGATTTGATGTATTTAAATAAAGAAAAAGAGAAGAGTGACGCCACAATGGCTGCAGAAACAAGTTTGGTATTCAAAGCTGTAACATGGTGGCCCTGCTAAAATAGGGGTCAGATATTTTCTCAATTGCCATGATTCAACATAGCCCTGAAAGGTAACAACATATGCTTGCTACCCCACTCTCAACCAAATCATAGAAATACTCCATCCTTTGTAAGAATGGTGGAAGAAAAAAAAAAAGATAAAAAGTGCAAAAATAAAGAAGAAAGATTTGAAAGATAGAGGTGCGTGTACAATACCTTTCTGCTTTCGAGGAGATATTAAATTCACTTAAAATGAAATTAAAAAGATAAAAAAAAAATTAGCCATAAGGTTACAATGCTAGAGTAAATTTAATGGACAGTTTCTTTTTTCTTTTTTATTCAAGTTTTGGACCTCAGTATATTATTATCTAGAGTTTTCAAAGTCTTAATTGTCTCTTGTTAATGTTTGGCCCTGCCTCAACTGTTGTAGAAATTGGAATAGCTAGCCACTTTTTGGATGACATTCATCCATAGCCATTTTTTAATGTGAAGACAAATTTGCACAAAAATATCTCCGACTAAAACACACACACACAAAATAATTTAGCAGTGTGCGCTCAAATTCGACCGGCATAATTAACTATCAGTTATGTGCTTATAATTATGTAATAGGTCAATCACAAGATCTAATTTCCTGTTAACAATACGATCGACCGGGCCAGCTTGTGGATTACTCTATTTAAGATATAATCATATTCGATTAGTATTAAAATAAAGTAAATGTATACTTTATCTGTTTCAAAATATGCGATATTTTTAGTTTGTGCACACCCCTTAAAAAAAGTTATTTATTTTTGAAAAGTAAAATATATTTTTATCACGTTACCCTTAATAAATACGTTGAAAAGGACGTAACTCTTATGTAAAACTTTTTCCATTTAAATAAGGGTAAAACTGAAAGAACATCATCAATGTATTTTATAAAATTAAAAAGCTAAAACAACACTTATTTCGAAATGAAGGGAGTAACTTTTAGGATATGTATGATCAACATTATTTGGCATAACTGAATTTACCTTTATAATGATATTTATTTTGCTAATTCTAGTTAATTAGTGATTGGACATCTAATATGGTACAAAATCACTGCCGGAAACTGGTAACATCCTATCTTAATAAAAATAATAATATTGAATATAGTAATAAGTAATAATCACTTATTTTCATATTGTTTACATTTCATTACAAGATCTAAAAACTAGATATAACTAGCAGCCGGAAACTCTGTAGTTAAAAATAATTTTTTTCACTATCATTAATTTAAGATTTTGAATTTGAATTATGTGAATGACGTTATTTTTAATAGAGATTACAAAATAAGAATTTCTAATAGTGTATTTGAATTAATTAAAATTTAATATGAATATTAAATTAAAATTATTTTTAATAGAAAGTGTTTTATTGGCAAAATAAAATTTTCATGTATGAATTTCATGCTAAAGCTCAATTTATTTTTACTTAACATATATTATCTTTGCCTATCACATAGAACTTCTCATTTCCAAGAAGATCCCCGGCTTGATATGATTTAGTATCAAGGTGATTCTTAATATATAAAATTAGGATAACCTATTAGTACGTCATTTCTTGTTCAAATATGTGCTCTTCATCCTCCATATTTCTCAAGGAGGGAAGAACGCAAAGCCTATTGGGATCTAAATAGCAGGGTGTTCTGCGAAAATCAATAATTGTAAATTTTGATAGATGATAAATCAGATGACAAATAAAATTATACTAAAAAATATAATATTTTATATAATTTGATCATCAAACTGAACTACATATCGAAAAATCAATATAAAAAGTATAAAATTATTGGAGAAAATAATCTTTTCCTAAACAAGACTCTTTAAGCGACTACAAATGCTATTGTGTTGTATATAAGTCTAAAATTTCTCCTCCAGAAAAAAAGATAGCTTTAGAAGAGTTGTTTTCTATCAATTTTTTTTTTGTATTAAGAAAATCTTTTTAAAATAAAATATAATTATAATAAAATTTAAATAAAATAAATAATAAATTCCAACAAAATCATCGATTGCACCATCGCGATATAAATTATTGGGTTCACCATCCAACATCCACCATCAAGGTGGTTTTAGGGGTAAAAAACAAAAAGTGTGTCCGGACAAAAAATTAATAAAAGAACTATAGAGAATAGTACTATTAAATTAGTACGTATGAAACAAATTAAAGATGTAAAATAAAGCAAGACTGCAACAACCAGTTGGAGTTCGGGAAGCCATTATTCAGCATGTATGTATGTTTCATGTTTGCGTCTTGGTGAAGTCAATTGCTGTCAGTATGGAGTTGGAAACGGGCTGATCAAATTGTATATGAGCGAATCGAAAATATATTAAATATAAATAAACTAAGTAGATTAATTGATTAATAATATGAATATTAATATTATTAAATGATTAAGTGAGAATATGAGTTAAAAGTCAAAATAAATTTAAATACTTAAAAAACAAAAACTCGTAAAAATAATAATAATAATAATAATCAAATAAATATTCATATTATCCATTCAAATATTTATTTTTTTAATAGATAATATGAATAATATTCAAATCATTTTTAAATGATCAGTTATCTAACTCATAATTATGTAACTTTTTAATCATTTAGCCGGCCCTATCTGAGTTTCTCCATCTTCATCCGACATGACAACTCAATAATGCGTAGCTATCATATGCTTCTTTCTTTTAATAAAATAAAATTACCAACAGCCAGAAAAATATCTGAATAGGTTTCTGAGATTGGCCATTAATGAATATAAATGGAAATTAAGTTTAAGTTATTTACACCATTTGGTGTAATCTTTTGTTTTTACATGATCTAGATATTTACAAGTAAATATTTTTAAAATAAAAAATGTGTCATTGAAAAGAAAACAAATAAATATGATCTGATAATATAATAATTGATATATAACTTAAACTCAATAAAAATGATAACGTGCAACAGATATGTGTATGATAAAAGTTACATTATCATTAGGTGAACTAAACGAGATATATTTAGCGACAACGCATAGATATTAATGTTGTCAAATGTCAAACATGGCAAAGATAACATTGTAATTAATTAAGATGGATGTGCATGTTTCATAAAATGTTGCGTATTGTACTTGTTGTTGTTGTTGTCCTGATTTTCTTGACGAGATCTGGAGGAAAAAGTAATTCAACATCATCATTGTAAACATCAAAAAACATTTTTCTCTTTCTCTTTGTAAGAGGAAAAAGTACCGATGACGATGACGACTTGGGCTTCCTAGGAGCTGGCGGACATATCATTGGAATTCTATGTTCCTTTGATGTTGGAGTTCTCATTATTAATGTTCCATCTTCAATTCTATGCTCTTTTTCTTGTGGCTCTCTTTCTCTGCCTGCTGTTTGGCACTCATCTACAACCATCACTGGAAAACATATAAATTTTGAGCACATAAAAGTAATAAAATGAGAGGAATAAATATATAGAAATATAACACTTAATTGAGAAAGGAGGAGAAACAAACAGACAAGAAGAACCAGCAACCTAGAAAGATATGCCGGCCTTCTGATTACCAAGAGAAAAAAAGAAGAATAGAAAGCATGAATTGTGAGATAAACAAAGAGAGAGAGTAATATATACTACTACTATAAATTAATGGTAAGATTTAAGTTGTGTATTATTTTTATTTTCTTTATCCATCGTGTAGTGTTGCGACAAGACCGTAGCACATAAACCATATATAAAATAACATATATATTTAATAAAATTTAATTAAATTTAATCCTCAAAATAAATCTTTTTATATGTAGATCTTAACTAATTTTGAATATAAATCAGAGAAAAGTTTTCTCAATTTTACCGGAACAATTTATTTTTCTAGAGTAAGAGAAAGTTGCTTGTGTGGTATTTTCATCTATTTAATTTTATTTTAAAATAAATAATATTTTACATAATCTAGAAAATATTAATGACGTTCTTTCAATTTTACCTTTACTTAAATGGAGAGAACTTTATACAATTTAAAAAATATTAAAAAATTATATTTTTTTAAAAATATTTATTAAAAATATAGTTAATTTTTTAAAAATAAATATTTTTTTAAAAAAAATATATAAAAATTAAAAATATTTATTTTAAAACGAAAAAAATAATACTACTCGTTCTTGATACTTCGGCGAAAGATCCAATGCGGAAAAACAAAAAACATAGACTGACGTACACATGTGGGTGGAACTTTCAAATTTTGGATTTAAGTTATTTTTCTATTAAAAAAATGTCGTACTAGAAAATCCCTTAAACTAACTTTGATAAATCTATGCACGTGTTAGCCTTGGGGTGAAGCCATCTCATGATCATATCAACTTAATACAGTGATAAAATTAAATTTTTAGTGAAGACACTAAAAATACGAAAAAGTAAATATATAAAAAACTTAAAAGTAATTTAATATTTATTATATATCAGTTCCCTTTCTCATTATTATTGTCGTTGAATTAGGAGACGAAAAGAATCTTTGAGCGTGATATATGCAAAAAGAGAATGAAAAAAGTTGAATAGTTGAAAGATAGTTGTATCACTTAATTTTTATATTATTACATAAAAAATATCTAATTTATTTCCTCGTTGCAACTTTCTATGATACTTAAGAAGTATTAATTAATTTTTTTTTGTTACAAAAAATAGCTTAGCGGCTTTTTTACAATAAAGTAAACGTTAAGTAATATATATCATTCATGAAATTATCCCGAAAACTATAACAAAATGACAAAAACATCCAAGCCGGAAGAACTTGACACGGCTTATTTGGTATAAGAGATAAAGAATAAATAATTTTAAAATTAATTTTTATATGAATTTATCCTATATTTAATTAGGATAGAATTTTAAAAAAAATTATCTCAAAATTATAATATTATTTGTTATCTCACGTTAGAAATAAAACAACAATTTTAAGATAGAACTATCTTAAAATGACTTATTTTCTAAAACGATCCTTAAATGAACCAAGCTTCTGAGACTTACGAATAAAATTACGGACCAAGATTTTGAATTGCAGGAAATTACGTAGGCTCTGCAAAAACTTCAGAGACAATAGCAATTTTCTTCCTACATTTTATTGGGTTAAATACTTTGAAATAATTCATGAGGACAAAGGATTAGTTTCCCATAAAGTTAACTCTTTTTTGATTCATTTTAGTTGTCGTTCTCACTAAATATAATTAATAATTATTATTTAAAAAAATAAAATATAAATAATTATTAGTTTTATTTTATTTTTATTCAATAAATGTGTTGAGAGAAATTAAAGTAAATAAAGTAATTTTAAAAAATTGACTTTTTTAATCAATATTTTAATCATATAGGACGTGTAAAAAAAGAAAGAAAAAGAAATGAAAACTGTCAAGATCACATGCAGGAAATGAAAAGATGAATAAATTAAAATGCCAAATGAAAAAAGTTAAGAAAATTAATGCAAGTGCTACATATTATTACCAAGATTTATACAAAACTTCAGATCCAATTATGACGACAGGGCCTCACTGTAGGAAATAATTTATTGTTCTTTTTTCAACAAATTTATAAAGTAATCCAAATGTATTTCATAATAATTACTAATATATATCAACAATGGCAGATCGATACTCGTGGTCAAACGAACCCTATGTATACAAACGAAAAATAACAGTAGATAAAATTACACATAACATTATTTTACAATTCATGCTCACAACACACCCAGTAATATCTAAAATTCTCGCACCAATGTATACATATCAAAAGTAAACAAATGTAAGGTAAACAAAGAAAGCCATACCTATGGAGCAGTTGGCGCGAGCACCAGGACGAGCTAATGGGATCCATGTGGGTGTGGTTGCAGTTCCACTGCGACTAAACCCACTACTAGCTTTGGTTTCCACCACTAACGGCACCTCCTCCGGCAACGGTAGGTGTTAAAATGACGCATATGATGATAGAAAGCACAAGTACAAGCACAATTTTAATAACGTTCTTCATTTTTTTTTCTTTTCAAATACTATTTGTTATATGAGCTAATTGAATTTAATTTATGTGTACTAACGCCTTGAAAATACGAGATGCTAGAAAATCTTTTAACACAGATGCACAATTATGATTTTCTTTGTTTGGATATGCAGAAACAACAAGCTTGTCTATCTATATAGAAAATATAGGATCAGGGTCATTTAATTTTCTCATTAAATAGAGAGGCAATTTGGCTAAGGGGGACCAGGAACTTCCTTTGACACGGTCTGAAAAATTCGGCCTAATGTACCACTTGACATGTACGGTTGAAAAATCAACCGGAAATACAAGATCAACAACAAAAGATTTGAAGGGGATAATCTGAAAAGAATCACGGGCTGTTTGATCGAAGTTTTTGGGAATTTAAAAGTAATTATTTTTTTAAAAAAAATAATATATTTTTTAAAAAAAGTGAGGTGTTTATTCAAACATTTGGTAGAAAATAGTGATTTTATCCTGTAAGCATTTTAAAAAAAAATACATTTAGAAGCACGTTTTAAAAGCTTGGCTAAATACTGATTGCTGTTTAAAAGTGCTTTCTAAATTTATTGGTGAAACAAAAACAGTTTTTTACCAAAAGTACTTTTTAAAAAAACAGTTTTGAAAAAAAATACTTTTCAAAATAAGCTGATTTTAGAAGCTTAACCAAACATACTACTAGTACCACAAAAAACATTTAAAAGTTAAATTGTGAGAAATTTTAAATGATCAGCATTTGAAATATCCTGAAAACTGGTGTAATAATTATTAGAAAAGCAATTTTTTTGGGCCTATTACTTCCCAACTTCTGAAATTAGAATAAACAGAGATAGAACCACAATTTGAAGTTTATGCCTTTGAAATTTTAATTGCTTTGAATAATTGAGTTTTAAGTTAATAATTTGTATATATTAATAGAATTTCTTAAAACAAATACATGTTTTGAATCAAAATTACTGAATTTTGATGAACATGCTATTCGAAAATAACTGTTTCCTGTTTATTGTTGCTAATAATAATGTTTAGGCTCCAATGTTCTATGTTTATTGAGTTTGATGGTCATTACGAAGGACATTTTATCCTTTTGTAAAAAATTAAATATTGGACCTAACTCAAATTCAAAAACTAGATTATGAAGTGAGGATTCTTCGAAGTAAGAAAGAAAAATTACCTATATATCCAATGTGGGTCTCTTAACATTGCAGCACCACTAACAAGTGTACTGTCAAGGAAAGAAAGTGGTCCGTACATTACCAAGCAGTGCATACGAGCTAAAATTGTAGTGTGTTGCTTGTTAAACTGTCCGGAATTTGCAGAAGTTTAAACTGCAGTTGCAGGACTTATCCTTCTGCCCAAATTGCAGTATCTATAAACCAGTTGCAGAATTGAACTGTCACTCTGCTGGCTGGTCTGAACTGGAGTTTGAACATGCTATTTCAAATCATGAGATGAAATTCTAAATTCTTAAAAAATTCTGATTTGGAATTTCAAATCATGAGATAACTTTTTCAAATACAAAATTTGACCCATAAATTTATATTTTGTAAAAGAAAAACCACCATTCTATATATATCAATCATATTACCCAATAAACGGCTCAAAATAATAATGTTGGTTTGTCATCTCGATCATCTGATCGAGAAATGCATGCTCATCATGAGGAGATTGTTCGTACTATATGAGATGATTATATTAAAGAGTAGTACACTACAACTCATGTTCAATTTTACTTTTTATTGAACCAAAGTTCAATCTATATATATATATTTTTTAAGAATAATTTTGTAATAGTATATTATTCTTTATTACGAAATTCCAGCAGCATATAGTCAATCACACAAAAAATTTTCAAAACCACAAATTTTATACAGAGCTCCAATAGATTACACTATGACATGACCTCGGCACTCCAGGCAATAATATATCTTTCTTTTTGCCACTAATTTATAATGTACAACAAATACAATTGACACAAATATATGTATATATCGAAAACAATTGTAGATAGAATTACATATGCATTTTAGGATTCACGTTCACAACTCAAACGTAATATCCAAATTCTGGAACCCCCGGTCCAGTGTGTGCACACGCGCGCGTGTGTATATATATCAAAAGCAAACAAATGTAAGGTAAGTAAACAGAGCCATAGCTATAGAGGACATGCACAGGGGGGTGGATGATGATGAGTTGTTGCTGCTGCGACCCGCGGCACGGGCTGCTGGGACCCAAGTGGTGGTTGAAGTAGTCCTTCCACTGCCACGACTCGCACCTCCTTTAGCGAGGATAGGTGTTAGGAGGATGCACATGATAATAGAAAGTACAAGCACAACCTTCGTAACATTCTTCATTGTTTTTTTTTCAAATATGGCTAGTTATACGAGTTAATTGGATTTAACTTATATGAACTGAGAACTTAAAAATAAGGAAGGCTGGAAGAGCTCGACACAAATACAGAATCAAGATTTTCTTTGTTTGGATAGATATGCAGAAACAACAAGCTCCTCTATTTATATTGCAAAATTTCTCATTAAGTAGAGTGGCAATTTGGGTAGAAAGGACAAGGAACTTTCTTTGACACGGTCTGAAAAATTCAACTAATAATATCCAACTTGACAACTACATACGTGGAAAAGTCAACAGGAAATTGGAAAACAAAATGGAAAAAATAAAAAACAAACTTATAATGTTTTGTCTTCGTTTTTTTTATTAGATTTCGAAAAGAAACCTTAATATGTAAATAATAATAATAATAATAATAATAATAATAATAATAATAATAATAATAATAATAATAATAATAATAAATAAAAAATGGAAGACGCGGGAAACAGATCTTTAAAGTGGATTAATATTTAATAATTCAATTTTTCATCAGTTCTAATATCCCCCTATTTTTCTGTTATTAATTACTTGTGTTTTACAAGATCAGCGTGAAAAGATTTGAAGGGATGATCTAAAAAAGAACTAGTATCATATAAAAATATTTTAAAACTTAAGTAGTGAGAAATTTTAAATGATCAGAATTTGCAATAACTTAGAAAAATCGTTCAATTATTAGAAAAGAAAGTGCTCTTCTTGGCTAAATCAGCTCAAAGAGACTCATAACATGGTGTGATGTTATCCGTTTTGAATCAAACTCACGCAATTTTTCTCAAAAGATCTCATGTCATTAAAAGATCCTACATTTCATATGTGGTTTTTCCATCTTTTCAGCTATCAATGTGAGACTTTATAATACTCAACAGTTGTCGACCTACCACTTCCAAAATTCAGAAATTAGATTAAATATTTCCTATTTATTGTTGCTGATAATGTTTAGGATGACGTTCTAATTTTGCAAGTTGGAGCATCCACCATCACTATACAGTGGCGTACAATCAGATATTGACATAATTGAATTTTTCTGAAAATGCATATCTTCGCATTAATCCGGGATGTTAATACGTTTATAAATAACTCGTGAATTTGCTGTGCTTCACGCAATCATGGGACTAAATAGTAAGATATGAGTTAATAAAATCACTATTAGAAATAGAGATTTTTTCACCATAAATCAGTGGAAAATTTATGTTATTAAACATAATTTTACCACCTATGTCCCACCGAACCAGTTCACTGGAAAAACGTATAATGGGAAATTTCATGATTTTTCTATGTGAAAAAACTAAATGTTTTCTTTTTTCACCGATATCAGTGGGAATAACCACTTAATATTTTTCAGTGGAAAATTTCAATGGGAAAATAGTAATTTTTTAGCAGTGAATCTTAGAACATACTTCGCTTGGCCAAACCAAGAAGCCTTGAGCCACTTTGTCAAGTGGTTCTTTTGAACGTTGAACAATTTGGGAAGTGTACAGAGATTCATGGATTTATTAGATTTAGCAGTTGTACCAAAGTTTCAGACATGGCTAGAAATGTGGTGCTTTCTCATGTATAGTAACAATAATGTACATCACTAAATTGCTTCACTTTACATCAAGCTTTGAGATATATAGTCCTAATAATGTAACAACAAGTTCAACTTAATAGCATTTTTGTTGCTTTCTGTAGGGAGCTCGAAAGCACCAACACTAAGAACACTAATGATCTGAAATTAATGTGACATTCATCACATTCTCGAGGTTCAAGGGAAGGGAGAGATCAATCAGGATAATGTCCTTTACAATGTCGAGAACATTAATATTGTCTTATGTTCGAAAAGTTCTTAATTTTGCTTTTCTGCATTAAAATCTGTTCTATTTCAGTTACAATTATAAAGTTTGGCATGTGTTTTTTTGTCACAATAATAATAATATATAGTGAAAAACAATTGTAGATTGAATTACATATACATTTTAGAATTCACACTCACAACTCACCCTGTTATATCTAAAATTCTGAAACCCCAGCCCAATTGTGAGTACTATATATATCAAAAGTAAGCAAATGTAAGGTAAGCAAGCAGAGCCATAGCTATAGAGGACATGCACAAGGGGGTGGATGATGATGAGTTGTTGCTGCTGCTGCGGCCGGCAGCACGGGCTGCTGGAACCCATGTGGTGGTTGAAGTAGTCCTTCCACTGGCACGACTCGCACCCCCCTTAGCAACGGTAGGTGTTAGGAGGATGCACACGATGATAGAAAGCACAAACACAACCTTCATAACGATCTTTTTTTTTTTGTCTAGCTAATTAATTTGGATTTAACTTATACGAACAATCTTTCTTGATCTCTTGTAAGTTTGTGTGTCTCTAGATCTCTTTGTGGTGTAAGAGAAAATTAGTTTGGATATGGAGATACAACGAGCTTGTCTATTTATATTGGAATTGGGCACTGGTTGTTAATTTGCAGAGGTCTAGGAACTTTCTTTGACACGGTCTGAAAAGTTCAACTAATAGTCCAACTTGACAACTACGTTGCAAAGTCAACATGTTAACAATAATAATAATAATAATAATACAAAGACAGGGGAAACCGATGTTGAACTAGATTAACGTTTAATTAATTGATATTTTCATGGGTTTTGATATCCTGATCCTATTTTTCTGTTATTACATGGGTGTTTACAGGAAAAGATTTAATTGAAGGGACGATGATCCAAAAAAGAACTAGTATAACAGAAAAATATATACTTAAGAAATAAGTGGTGAGAAATTTTATTATTAGAAAAAGAAAAGAAATGTTGTCAGCCTACTGTTTTAATTTTTAAAATGTAAGTGGGAATAAATGTTTCCTCTTTATTGTTGCTAATAATGTTTATGGCGTCTTAATTGAAAGTCAATAGTGGGACGGTGCTAATTAATCCATTAATATTACAATTTGGAGGCACCTACCAAGTAATTATACTTAGAGAACATTTCTTTTTTTGTAAATTCAATTGGATATAATTTGACCAATATATATAATTAATTATTGTATGAATATACATACATGAAGAAGTTTACATAACATTGTACGTAATTTAATGAACATGTTACAACACGCTTTTTTTCATTCACTTATAATGAAAAGTTACTTTGTTATTCTATAGGTAACTTCATAGTGTTTAGTATTTAAAAATTAAACTCGTCATAAACAATATTAGTTATTAACAAATAAATTATTATAAAAAAGATAGCAACGAATAAATATTAAAAGTTAGCTGTTATGAATGTATGAAGCCAGATTAGTCAGAGGAAAATGAGAGGATAGGCAAGATCCTAGACAGCAAAAAATGCGGTTAATTTCCACCATTAGCTTTGCAATTTATAACCAATTTCTGCTTTAAAAGTTTCAGCTTTGGTTCCCTATTCTTCCACAGTTTTTTTCCTTTTTTCTTCTTTGTGTATATTGAGATTCTAGCCAACCGTTCCAGGACCTTCCTCACCCCTAAAATTTTAAAGTAACTCTCTCTTTTCCTGTGATTTTTGCATCTCATTGTCTTAATGTTTGGATTTTGTTCAGTTTCTGATTCGAAGGTTTCAATTTTTGGTCATAGGTATTTCATAAAAAATGGCAGATGGTGAGGATATCCAGCCACTTGTCTGTGATAATGGTACTGGAATGGTTAAGGTACGAAATACTTTTAACACGTTTTAAAAAATTTCAAATGGATAAAATGTCATTAAAGATAAAGCTCGGAGCATTAAACTTTCGTTATATACGAATTGACACTAGATCATATTGACTTTACACCAATTTATACTGGAAGGTCGCCCATTTATTTTTTTGGCCATTTTAACAAAAACATATTGCTGAAATTTCTACGCAACAAATTTATGACGACTTGCCAGAATTATTAGGATTTGTGGCTCGATTTTTGACAATCGTAAGGATTTATGACAAGTCAATCTGACGAACTTTATGTTGATATGTCAGAATCGTCAGAGATTTGATTATCAATTTCTGACAATCGTCAGGATTTGTGACAGTATAACCTGATGAATGAGATCAATACATGTTGCTAAATTTTCTACACGACAAATTTATGACGGCTTGCCAGAATTATTATGATTTATTGGATAATTTTTAGACTATCGTCAAGATTTATGACAAGTCAATCTGACAAACTTTATGTCAGATCTGTCAGAATTGTCAAAGATCTGATTGTCGATTTCTGGCAATCATCAGGATTTGTGACAATATAACCTGATGAATGAGATCAACATTTTTAAATGGTGAAGATTTGATGTCCCATTTTTGGCTGCAAATCTATATTACTTAAACATTCCTAAACGAGATCAACACTTAAATGGTGGCACTGAAAGATCTTATTTGTGCAAATCAGCCTTTTTTAACTACATGCAACCTTATTTTGTATTTCTGTCAGAGGCTAATACCACGACTTAAACACGTGATCTTTCATCACATAGTGACAACTCTTACCAATTATGCATTTCCTCTTTTTGACTTGTGCTATGTCATTTGGTAGGCGGGATTTGCTGGAGATGACGCTCCAAGAGCTGTATTTCCTAGCATTGTTGGTCGCCCTCGTCACACAGGAGTAATGGTAGGAATGGGGCAAAAAGATGCATATGTAGGAGATGAAGCTCAATCCAAACGTGGTATTCTCTCTTTGAAATACCCAATTGAGCATGGTATTGTTAACAATTGGGATGATATGGAGAAAATTTGGCATCACACTTTTTACAACGAGCTTCGTGTGGCGCCAGAGGAACACCCTGTACTGCTCACTGAAGCACCTCTTAACCCCAAGGCTAATCGTGAGAAGATGACACAAATCATGTTCGAGACATTCAATACTCCGGCTATGTATGTCGCCATTCAAGCTGTACTTTCCCTTTATGCCAGTGGCCGTACAACAGGTGAACAATTTCTCCTATTTCATCATTTTCATTCCTCTGTATATATATATATATATATATATATATATATGGTAACAATTTGTTTGGATCGAGTTCTAATCATGTTAGTTCGTTTACTTCAGGGCGATGAAATCTGCGAGTACTTCAGTCCTGTCATATATTTATATGCTAGTGGAAAATATAGAGACTTGTTATGCTTTTTACCTTTATTTTATATAATATTGGACTTTAAATTAAGTAGACATAAATTGTCAAGATTCATAAAATAGTCGACCCCAGCTTGTTTGAGATTGAAGTGCAGTTCGTTGTTGCATTTCATTCTCATCAGCTGAGTGACATTTGCTTTTAACTTGGCACGAAGAAAGTAAGCAAGAACCGTGAAATTTTTTTTTGCACAACTTTTTGTCAATACAAAACTGTTCTAAGAAACATGGAGAACCTAGCTCTATGTCTAAAAAAATGGCATCATTTCTGCGTATTCCTCTAGGTTTCTGACATGTAAGAACTGTGTGTTGTTGTCGTGTTTACTTTATGGTGATTCTGCTATAACACTGAATTTCATTTGTAGGTATTGTCCTGGACTCTGGTGACGGTGTCAGTCACACTGTCCCAATTTATGAGGGATATGCTCTTCCACATGCTATTTTGCGTCTTGATTTGGCTGGTCGTGACCTTACTGATCACCTAATGAAAATCTTAACGGAGCGTGGTTACTCATTTACCACTTCAGCAGAAAGGGAAATTGTGAGGGACGTGAAGGAAAAACTGTCATATATTGCTCTTGATTTTGAGCAAGAATTGGAAACATCAAAGACTAGCTCTTCCGTTGAGAAGAGCTACGAGTTGCCAGATGGTCAGGTTATTACAATTGGTGCTGAGCGTTTCCGATGCCCAGAAGTACTTTTCCAGCCATCAATGATCGGAATGGAAGCTGCTGGCATTCACGAAACGACTTACAATTCGATAATGAAGTGTGATGTGGATATCAGGAAGGATCTTTATGGAAACATTGTACTTAGTGGTGGTTCAACTATGTTCACTGGAATTGCTGATAGAATGAGCAAAGAAATTACTGCATTGGCTCCAAGCAGCATGAAAATTAAGGTTGTTGCTCCACCTGAAAGGAAGTATAGTGTTTGGATTGGAGGCTCTATTTTGGCTTCTCTAAGTACCTTCCAACAGGTTAGTAAAAACTTGGAAATTGACTCAATGAGGTTATGCTTATTGTCATTAGTACATAGAGCTTGCCTTTGCTTAACATCTTTTGCCATATCATTACACTTGTTGACATATATCAGATTCTTGTGAAACTGTTTCTTTTTCTAAGTCATTATTTAGTTCATAAAGTTTGTCTATTTTGGTTAAAGGAACAGGACTAGTGCTTGTCAATTCTACATGTGCAATGTTCAGTCACATCACAAACATGTCTGATTTTGCAAGTTTCATCTGCATATATGTTTTGTTTCCTCATATTACTCTGTTTCTCCGAAAATTCTGCCGCACCCGTATCGGATTTTCCGAAAGAGTCCAAGCAACAGTCAATTATTATATATGTGACTATAAACAGAAGATGGAAAGACTGATGAGGTGCTATGCATTTTTTTCTTTTCCATTTTGAAATTGCAGATGTGGATTGCAAAGGCAGAGTACGATGAATCTGGTCCGTCCATTGTCCACAGGAAATGCTTCTAATTCATTAGACATGTAACTATAAGTTACTTTGTTATTATAACCAAGGCAAAGAATTTTTCCAGAATTGGCAGAATTATACAGATTTTGATGTTTTGAACCTTTGCCCTTTTGAATTGTAACTCGAGATGGTTTTGATGATATCTGTATATGTTAATACAAAATCCTGTTTCATTTTACACCAGCAACAATTTGGTCAAAGTTATAGGCAATTATAGTTTCGCACTTATGGCTAATATGTTGGCTTGTTTATGGGCTAAAGTCTGAAATATTGTGTTCGAGACAATTACTATATGAAGATAAAATATGTAAAGTATTATAGATATGGTAAAAACAGTAAATGGATCAATGTCGACTTGTGAAGATTTATAGGAAAGTTTTGCCCTCTGAATTAAAAAACCAGTACTGATTCTCAATCGCTGAACTGCATTGTAGTTCACGATATTGGAGACAATAATACTTATTTTTAACTTTTTCAAGTGAACTTTATGACAGTATCTTTGAAATTTCACAAGTTGAAACTCCAGGATATTGATTGATTTTTAATTATAGAAGTTAAAAATTGATTATTCTTTTCATAAATTTGTATGTTTTGCCTTTAAATAGGCTGGTCTTTGAGTTTTGTCCTTTAACAATCAAACTTATGTTTATTTGCGCATAAGTTTTATAGAAACTAAAGTCATGTCGGGGCATGAGATATTATGATACAAAAATATAAACTTACGAGCAAGAAAATTATTTACTATAATGGACATAAATTAAAACCAAGACAAAATAGGGACAAAAAGCGTAAATGACCCATAATCTTTTTGCTCCATGGCATCTGCAATGCCCAATATTAGGCCCAATTCAAAATTAGGCCTCTGCCACTAGATTTTTCTCACCGTGAATCGGTAAGAAATTTGTATTATAAAACATGATTTTTCCACCAAACCAGTTCACTAAACTACTCTTTTCTAGATAGAAAAATATATTTTTACTCACTTGCCCCTAATATATATCTTGAAAAAAATGTAACTCTTTAATATTTTCTTGATTATGTAAAACTCTCTCCACTTAAATAAGGGTAAAATTGGAAGAACGTCATTAATATCTTCTTGATTATGTAAAACACACTTATTTTGAAACAAAATCAAAAGGTTAAAACACCACTTATTTTGAAACGGAAAGTGTATTTTTTTCTAAAAAAGAATACTTCGACTCTCCAACAAAACTCCAGAAGCATTTTTAGAAAAAGTTATTTTGGAAAAAAAAAATTGAAAAATATCTCTAGCAAGATTAATAGCCTATTTGTCAAACTTTTGCGAGGCCAAAAGTGCTTTTTTTCATTTTTTTTTTAAAAAAAAAGGTGTTTGGCCAAGTTTTCGAGAGAAAATAAGTGTTTTTAGAGATAGCAGAAACTGTTTTTCATAAACTAAAAAAAGCAGTTTCTCCCCAAAAACACTTATTTGAAAAGCACATTTAAAAAAAATACACTTAGAAGTACTTTTTAAAAGATTAGTCAAACACTAATTGCTGCTCAAAAGTTTTTTTTATAGCCTGTTTGACCAAGTTTCTCAAATCAACTTATTTTGAGAAGTGTTTTTTTTTAAAAGTGCTTATAAAAAAATTACTTTTGGTGAGAAGCAGTTTGTGTTTGGCCAATAAATTTAAAAAGCACTTTTGAGTAGCAATTAGTTTGGCCAAGTTTTTGAAAACTGTTTCTAAGTGTATTTGTCATAAAAGTACTTTTCAAATAAGTGTTTTTGGGGAGAAACTAATTTTTTTAGCTTCTGAAAAACAGTTTTTGCTACTCCCTAAAAGCACTTATTTTCTTCCATAAGTTTGGTCAAACACCTCATATTTTTAAAATAAGCATTTTCAGAAAAAATAAGCACTTCTGGCCTCCCAGAAGCTTGGCCAAACAGGCTATTAGATTTATTGGTCAAACACAAACTGTTTCTCACTAAAAGTACTTTTCCAATAGCATTTCTTAAAATAAATTGATTTTATAAACTTGGCCAAACGGGATATAATTCAATTATGCACATTTACTTTTGACAAGAGGCTAGAGGTATATATATGGACCACGTATGTGTAATTTGTTCATCCATAAAATCCCCTACCTAAAATGCCTATTTTTTCAACGCACATTATGATGTGCCATCAAAAAAAAAAAATATCAAAGGGGTGTCCGTTGAATTTATTTAATATGAGGAACTGAATATTGAAAAATTTGTCCAAGTTTCAGGATTGATCACTAAAGTTAGCATCTACATACCTGAAATGTTGGCCCCAAAATTTATGACAAAATGACAGGTTTTCTTATTTATTGTTCATGAATTTGATACTCCTAACTTCTTCTTCTTCTACTACTACTACTCCTACCCAACTTTATTTTTGCATTTACTACCCAAATTTAAAAGATTGGTTAGCAGTTAGCCATAAGAGATGATTTCATATCCCAGAATACCTCTGAGTTCTGACCCTCCCTTTTTCTTCCTCTGACTCAGCTTGGCCACTCCTGCAGCTTCATGCAGGCTTGGTAGTTATACAAGCTCAGCAAGTCTTAAATACATACGTAACCGGTAAAAATTTCCGGAGATCAAGGTTCAAATTTTAATAGAGAAAAAAAAAAAAGTCTACATGATTTCTTCCTATCTACATAAGTCTTAGTAGATTGAATTATCTAGAACCTTGATAACGTGTTGGTAGGAAATAATAGTACCAAGTAAAATATCAATGTAGAAGGGACACCTTGGAATAACCGGTAAAGTTGCTGCCACATGACTAGGAGGTTCAGGTTCAAGCCGTAGAAACTATTCTTGCAGAAATGTAAGGTAAGACTACGTACAATAGATTCCTCGGACTCCATGCATAGCGGGAGCTTTAGTGCACCGAGCTAGCCTTTGTTCTTAAGTAAACTATCGATGTATATGCACACTGAGTTGATCATTTAAAAAAAGAAAGTACATCCTTCGTTCATTTTTACTTGTCCAGTATTGATTTGGCACGCACCTTAAGAAGCAATAAATAGAATGATAATTTTAGTTTATTATCCTTTGAATAAAATAATTTTAATATTTTGAGAATGACTATAGTTAATAATATGGATAAATTAGAAACTGAGTGATAAACAAAGACGGATTCAAGATTTAAATTCAATGGGTTCATTTTAAGATTTTTAGCATTGAACGTATTGTATTTCTAAAGTTACGGGTGCATATTTATTATTAATTTCAAACTCAGTAATTTTTTACACATAAAATTTATGCTCCGCGTCGATAGTTATGAATTCAATTAAACCCATAGTTATAAGGCTAGATATGCCTGTGATGATAATTATCTCCTAATTTTTTAAATTGAAGTACATACGTAGCAACCTTAAATATGAGGAACATATAGTTAGATAGACGTAAGAAGGACAGAAAAAAATCATAAAGACGGAAACATCATAACAATAAAACAGATGAGAAATTGATTGCAATGCCGCGTCCGTTAAGAGTAAGAAGAATTTATTGATTTGACTAACTTTAGCTGCTGACTTAATTGATCCAAGTCATTTAGAATTAATAAATAAATATAATATGACTATTGAATTGGAATGAAAGAAGAAAAAATTAGTAGTAATTTGAACAGAATTTAGTTCACATGAAACACGGGAGGTACTAATAGCACACCTAATATTGGTCAAAAGCTTAACAGCCAAGCATTAGAAAAAGACTTCAAATTCGAAAGAGACTTTGAACCTTGTTTCATTTGATTAGTGGAGTATTGAAGATGATGTAATTGTAACCTTCCGGCATTTGATCGGTGTAATCAAGAAGTTTAGTGCACGTTCATGAGTTATGGTAAATGAATTAACATGCAGAAGTTTGATATATGATGCTGCTGAAAGTTGAGGAAGAATGGTGAACAGACTTTCTTTTTAAAGATGCCATTTATTAAAGAAAATTACACTTTTTATATGACAGCTTATAAACTGATAAAAGAGTTGATCTAACACCTTTACAATCCCATCATCACCCAGTACATTTTACAACTAAGTAACTCTGATTTCCAGGGCTTAGTTGCTATTTACAAAATGGTGACTAGGAAATTAAAGAACAAAAATTGGATGTTTGATAGTCATTTTTTGAATAGGTCTATAACTCTTCTTTTTTCCTACTTATGCACTGGATCTCCATATTCTTCCCTCCAAAGAAATGACAATTATTGAAACATCATCATGGTACCGGCGTCGATCCCCTTGTGGTATTTCAAGCAACTCATGAAACTCCATACCTGATATAAAACACAATCACAAATTTCAGACCAGTGAATTATATTCAAGCATTTTGCAGAAGTAAAAAGTAATTACCAGCTTTTTTTGCAGCGCGGAACAATACTTTCTCGATGAGATGTTGTGCTGGATCTCCTTCTGGTGACCATGAGATGAAATGTTCGACTTCTAATACAGCTTCTTCATTTGTGAAGTACTGATAGAGCCCATCGGACGACAGTATCAAAAACCTGTCTCTTGGTCCTAATCTGTGATGATAGAGAGATGGAAGACAACTGATGTAGGGGGAAGTTCCAATATAGTCGATTCTGAACATCTCAAGAAGCGCATTGTTCCATTTGGGCTGCAGGAGAGTTGAGTAGTCCAAAGTTAATTATGCGTTCCAGCATTTTTAAGTAAATAAAATAAAGACAAGGTATCAAAAACAGAGCATATGATTTAATTTTCCTCCAATAAAAAAATTGATTCAGCAATTCGACGCCTCTTTCAGCCTATAATGAAATGGTGTTTGGACAAACTATAATTCTGTTGGAAAGAAGACGATAAATTTGTTGTGCGTTTATAGGTTCTTGAAACAGTATTAATCCGAATAAGGGGTGTCATCACATTTGACAGTAAACTTCCTAAAGATACTTAAAAGAAAAGAGCATTGAAATTTTAGATGCCAAATAAACCTTTTGTACTCAAGAAGTCAAAGAAGAAAGATTCAAATCTCAGTTCTGTTGTTCTGTCATAGCAAAAAATGGAAGTTAATTGACCGGTGTCTAGCAAAAAAGAATTGTTAAATGCAAAATGTTGATCACAGGAACAACACAAGGATGCTAACAAGTAGCATTCTGGTGGAATATGCCCCTTTCAACTTAGAGAGAAAAGTAGCTTTTGCCATGTGTTGAAAAGGTTTATGAGAAAAGCATAAACTTTGTTCTCAACAAGATATATAACAAATCCATATGGAGTTAATAAAGCAAGAATTCTTTCACAAGCAGAAAGGGAATCAAAAGCACTTGTTTATTTCCCCCTACAATATTCTCAAGGGTTGACTTGTAAACAAGCTAAAAAAGCAAATATTCCAACAGTACCTGTTTGAGGAAACCAGCACCAAAAGCCCTAGTGACCTTCAAAGAACCTTTCACGCGGTCATTCATCAGGGCACATGCATCATCTGGATGTTCACTTCTTATTCTTTGAACTTCCTGAAACACAACAAAATCAAGTTAATCAATTGAACCAAGAAAAATAATCAACTTTATTAGCCTAAAAATACATCTAAAATCAGAAACTAGATATTGTTATACCTCTTCCACAGAGGTGCTATGATCTGTACTAAGCTGAAAAGCAGTTAAATTAGGTAAACAATTCGACTCATCGCCATCGAAAAGCTCAAGATCTTTCAAAGTTTCTTCATTGATCCTCTCCAAATCTTGGCTCCAGAGGTTAGGCTCTTTCTTCTGAGCTAACACGGCTCGACTATCACCCACATTCATCACATAAACATCCTCTCCTTTCATCAACATAACAAGAACACAGGAACCCATCAAAGCCAGTTCAGGATTCTCCATATTCATCCTATCAGCTAGATCTAAATATGCCTCCTCTGTTTTCTTCAATGCTTGAGAAAGAGCTTTCAAGACATCTGCATGATTAACTGATCCTGATCCATTTGAACCATTTCCATTCAGCTGCTCCTTCAATCTCCTGTCAAGCTCTAATCTTTCCCTGTCCCATTCGCACCTCCATCTCCTCTGATTCTCTTCCCATTTCTTTGATACACCTCTGTACCTGTTCTTTGAACCCTTTCCCCTCTTTTTCTTTAACCGCGAATCGGAAGAAAGATCCTCCCTTGCTGAAGGATAATTCTCTTGCTCAACACATCCTGAGCAACCATCTTTAGTCCTTTCCCTTGAAAACTCATCATCAAGAGTCTGATTGGATTCTTCAACTACCAAACTCGAAGCTGGGATAGTAACAGGGGGATTAGTATTATTATTAGTATTATTATTATTATTATCAGTATTAGATGAATCTGATTTGTCATCCCATAACAATCCCTTTAGCTCTTTGTGAACAGCTGGGTACAGGTTTGATACCAAAAAATCAGGTGCATCAGGACCATTGAATCCATCATAAATCCCGACAAAAACCCAACCATGTTCCTCAGAAACTACAACATGAACACGATCTTCACCAGCTTTCCCTTGAGCCCACTGAAGATTCGGATTTTCTAACGAGTCATCATCATCCAAACTGCACTCGCTGCTGAAGTTCACACTGCTGTTGATAGTCAATTCGTTCTGCTTCTCAGCACCCACAACCCAATCACTTTCTTTCACTGAAATTGACCCTTTAATTGGTGCAACAATAGAATTTTGACCTCTCGATAAGGTCTTTGATATAGCTCTTTGGAGGACCCGAAAGAATGACCCTTTTCTTGATCTGGATCGAAGAGCAAAACCATGTGAATAGCTTCTGTGGAACTGATCAGAACAGCCCCTTTCGAGAGGGCCCGAATAAAGACCACGATCAAGGGGGCCCGACTGAAATCCCCTCTCAATAGGGCCGGACATGAAGCCGCGTTCCATCGGACCAGAGGCCGGAATAAGGCCCGAAGTGAAAAGCGGACCGGAGTGGATGGAGGAGTTCCTCGGAATAGGTTGAAGGGGTATGGAAGCAAAGGAAGTGGAACCCTCAAAGGCGGAAGACCGATCGATGCTGTTGTAAGAATACAGATCGACAAACGCCGTGGAGAGCGGCGTAGAAGTGTTGGCGCTCACAGAGGCGCCGGAGATTGACCGGAAAGTGGTGGTCTCCTCGGAGTGAACCTTCGAGGATGATATCCGGGTCTGATCGGGTCGAACATAACAAAACGAATGACCCAAATCTTCAAGAGGGTCGGAAATCATGAGGGGGAAATCCTTCCGGCGACGACCCTCCACGGCGCCGCCGCTGGTGAAACAGACACTGAGCTTTCCTACGCCGTTTCCCATTGAAATAAAAACTCAACAAAATCGATATAATTAAAACTGAAGCTTCTTAGGTTTTATCTTAAAACCCTTCAAAAAGCCCAAAGATTCATTGCAGAGTGGAGAGAAAAAAAAAATGGGAGAAATGAAAAAGAAGAAGAAGAAGAAGAAGAAGAAGAAGAGATGGTGAAGTAGAGAGAGATAGATGGGCGTTGACTTTTGGGTGGGGGTGTTTGAAATATAAGTAATAATAAAAGTAGAGGAGAGTATAGTATTACTAGTAGTAGCAGTAGTAATAACAACTTTTGGAGTTTGGTCATTTGTTTAGTTATTCCAAACAATTAAATGTGACTTTTCTAAAAATTTCCAATTACTTTCGGCATTTAGTGTGTGAGAGGCGTTGACGTGAAAGCCCTACACCCATAATTCATTGCTCCGGGTACCACGTTACATCGCTTCCAAAATCACGTTGATATCTAAAATATTTCGCTTTAAATATATTTTTTTTTAAAATAAATAATATTTCTAATTTAAATGTATTTTTTAGTTTAACGTCTTTTTGATTAAATAAAAAATTATTTAATTTAAAATAAAAAATGAGAAGGTTAAAGCATTATCTATTTTGTATTTAGGAAGGGCGCACTTTAAGTAGTATAATGAAGGCTGTCTAAATTAATGCAAGTATTAGTAATTAATTTTATGACTCGACTCTGTAACCATGCTTGAACTTGGTTTATTTTAATTTATAAGAAGTTTAAGACTATAAATAATTGTTTTAAATTCTATAATTTTAAAACAAATATAAATTCGTTCGAAATAATGTACTCCACTTGACCTTAAAAGAAGTAAAAGAAATGTTAATATGACATTTCTGCGGGCAATTTAAAATTATCTTTTGAATTTTATAATTTTTAAATATGTTATGATATTTTTATAAGGCAAGTATTATTTATTAAGGATATTAAAATTATATTTGTTTTCATAACAGACTAAGGAAAAAGGGAGACACTAAATTGAAATAAAAGCATTACTAGTTGTACATTATGTATGTTTAGACTCGATGTGTATGTATAATGTAAAAATAAATTAAGAGATTACCCGATAATTGATTAGGCATTGTACATTTTATAAAAATATATTTACACAAATAATTATATAAAGCTATAATCCATATGTATAAAGAGTATCAAGAGAATTCTTTCTTATAAACAAAAAATAAAATATGTGTGTATATATTAAGTGGTGTAATCACTATCTTTAAATCTTTAGATTTACTTCTACTCACTCTATTGGATTTTAGCTAGAGGCTTTGTGTTTTCTTTATGTGAAGTGGCAAGATTTTGTACTACAAAACACATTTTGGAATAACATTGTTTTAAAGTAAATCAATTAATAAATTATATTTTAGTCCCAAATTAATTCAATATTGGATGCATTCGCATTGTTTCCACTCTATTTAAGTCTATTCTTTTCTAGGTGATTTAGTATTAATTTTAGACTATTCTTATGATAATCATTCATTTACTGCAATTTCCTTATTAAATTAATAAGACTATAATTGTCAATATGGATTGACCCAACTTATTTGAACTAGTTTATGTCTACTTTTAAATTTGACTGGTTAAATTGAGTTGATTCATTATTTTGATAAGCAATAAAATAGCAAATTCAATTCATGACTATGCGAATTGAATAACACCCCATAGTCATGAATTCATTTGCTATGAATTCGCATTTGCTAAACATAAATATTTATAAGATAATATTGCATAATATTATTGTTTGTTTATCAAGTCTCAAATCTATCAATAAAATAATCATAATAATAGTTAATAAGTTTGCTTTAAATAAAGATTTGATAAAATGACTTTAATATGAAATCACTGTCATGCTATGCAAATATCATAGGTACAGCCATACAAGAAAACGGTTTTGTTAGACACAAAATTTTTGCGAAATTGAATAACTTTTGTCATGCTACTGCTCGAACCAAATTGAGATATTAATAAACAAACTAAACAATTAATAAGTAACAATACAACTAGCTAAATAGAAAAATTAATATATTTTTATTTCAATATATCACAGTAAAATCCAAAAACATATTACAATATTCCACCTAGTAAAATAATGGTTTAAGTAGATTTTAAGTTTGGAGTCCTCTGATTATTTTTAATACTCTATTTTATTTGACCAATGAATCGGCTCAACCCACCTTACTCAAGCATCACAGGTCATTAGAATTACTCTAATCGAACTAACAAAAAACTCCACAAATTTTAACTTCATGCTATCAAATTATGAGTTAAGTTGAGCAAGTTCACCAAAGTTAGCCATATTGAAAACTCTAAAATTAGTTTGGGCGAATTACTTGAAAATACTTGGTCTTGGTCTTGCAAACAATTGTGGATATAAAATAGTTTGTAAACGTTACATAAATGTGAACTCAAACTAAAGAACACGATAAGTGATACATACTATTGCTTTTCATTTTTTAACCTTTGAAGTGAGCTTAGAGTAAATTTGACCAAAAAAGAACAAGGACAGAGAAAAAGGGGACCATATTGATCTTTTCCAAATTGTATGGGCTGTTGATCTTTGACTGCAATATTATTTCGTCTTGGTATAGTCAAATATAAATATTCCAAAGTTTACTAACCAATGGTTAGTATATATGATATCTTCATATATGCATTCCAAATGTTTGAACTTTGTCCATGAAAAATTAGTCTCTGTCCTATATATATGATATACTTTTTAAAATTAATATAAAGTATCAATTATATTTTTCTATTTGATAAATATTTAATAATTATTAATATTTTATTTTTGTTGAAATCTTATTTATTTGACGTACAAATTCACAAAAATGTACTGTTTTATTTTAAAATTTTATTTATTTTAAGAAATAGTTTTGAAACAGTATAAAAAAATTTAATATTTTTAAAATTTTATGCTTAGTCAAATTATATTATATAAATTAAAATAAAAAAATACCATTTCTTTATATACTTTAAGTTTTGATAAATATTTTTTTCTTTTTTCTTTATAGGGTGTGGATTTTTGAATTTAATTATTTCTTAAATTCTGTTCAATTGTATTGAATATGTTTTTTAACAATGTATTTACCAAATTCAAATTTTCCTCATTAAGTTCTAGATTTTTTTTCAAACAGACAATTTTTTGGTTTTTTCTAATCCTAAATTTTATGGTTTTTTTATTTTTAAGGAAAAAAAAAAGAAGATAAAAATAGTAAGGCGGAGGGGAGCGTAGCATTCACGTCGTACTGGAGCGAGTGAGGTGACCAGAGCAATGTATTTGTGGTTTTGCAATCGAAAAGTCAAAAGATCCACAGCCCAGTTAATATTTGTCTGGGAAAATGTGCCATGATGAGCGTTAGATCTTTGAGTATTAGTGTTTTGATGAAAACCATATGGTCTTGACACGTGGCAATCCGCGTTTGCCACTTATTGAAGGGTTTCTGCCTTCTCCTCTTTATATTCTTCTTTTTATTATAAACATATTTATATTATAGTGAATGTCTATAAAGGTATTTGTATTGTACTAGATATATGTATTTATATCATTGTGAAAGTCTATCTTTTGGAGAAAAGTTATGAGAAATTATCCCTATAAATAGAGGATTTCTCCTTCATTGTATTTAATTCTATCAAGAGAAATAAGAATTTCTCTCCTTCTCTCTTTCTCTATAATATTCTTGTTCTTTCTTTATTATTTCATAACACGTTATCAGCACGAGTCTCTGCCTTGAGCACTCACTTTGAAAGATCTGAGGTAAGAAAAATCAAAATTTTCTTAGAAAGATGAAGGTTATTATTTCTTGATATTTATGTATTTACTAATAACAATATCGATTTTGTATATGAACTTGAGGACGACTTATTGATTCACTTGTCAATTCATGCCTCATAATTGTTCCAGAAGAACAATATTGTGAAAAATATATTTGTTCCAGAAGAACAATATTGTGAAAAATATATTTGTTCCAGAAGAACAATATTGTGAAAAATATATTTGTTCTAGAAGAACAATATTGTCAAAATATATTTGTTCCAGCAGAACAATATTGTGAAAATATGCAAGAGAAATCATCTATGTTATATGCATAAGAGAAATCATCTATGTTATATGCATACCTCGATTTGCTCCCGAAGTAGCAATATCTTAAAAGAGGTTTTAAGCTATCATACCTTATGTGGTTAATGCATATTTAGATGATCATGTTCCATTCCTGAAGAATGAGAAATTGAGAACTTTTGATAATTGTTACAATTATAGATCTAATACAGATCTAGTCCCTGAAGGGAAATCAAAGCATCAAAAATCCATATGGATGCAATGGGTCTTGGAGACACCATTAAAAGTGAAAACAAAGCATCAAAATCCATATGGATGCAATGGGTCTTGGAGACTCCATTAAAAGTGAAAACAAAACATCAAATCATGATCGTGCTAAGGCTATGATATTCTTGCGTCATTATCTTGACGAAATTCTTAAAATTGAATATCTCACGATTAAGGATCCACTTGTTTTGTGGAATAGCCTAAAAGAAAGGTATGACCACCTGAAGATGGTCATCCACCCAAAGGCACGATATGATTGGATCCATCAAGACTATAAGTCTGTTCATGAGTATAGCTCATCAACATTCAAAATTGTTTCAAAGTTGAAACTATGTGGAGAAACTATTTTGATATGATTGAATATGTGGTAGTATACAAAATTAATTGAGAGCTCCGGAAGAGCTAATGTATTACTACATGAAGGAATGAAATTGTTGTAGTAAGTCTCAAAAGGAAACTTATAAGTTTCAAGGATATTGAAAAAAAATTGAGACTATAAATTATGGGAAGATCTGATATCTTCATGCTACTACAATTGAAGCGGGTTATAAATATTTATGTAAAAGATTACCCGCCGTTTTTTTTTTATTTGTAGTACATAAATATGGATATGATGATGAAATCACATACGAAAGTAAACCAGAAGTTTACTGAAATAAGTTGGCATACCGGTTGGCCATCCCGGTTCAAATGTGATGCAAAAATAATTGAGAATTCACGTGGCTATATGTTGAAGAAATAAAAGATTCTTCAAGAATTCTCTTGTGTTGCTTGTTCTCGTGATAGAATGATCTTGATCAGCTAAGATTGGAATTATATTCCTTGAAATTTTGGAACATATAAAAGGGTGAATATGGGCCCATTCACCTACCATGTGAACCGGTTGCTAATAAATGCATCTATGGAATGGTCACATGTGTTTTGATATCAACTTGCAATTGATTTTTGTAAGGTTGTTGCTCGAATTATTAAATTAAGAGCATAGCTCCAAATTATAAAATCATGTTGATAATGCTGATTCATATCTATGTTGGTTTAGCAAAAATTGTATGCCTCCAATTATTGCTAAATAATTGGTTATGAGAATAAAACTCCCAAATAAAATTTGGTATGAGATATGTTTATTTAACATGTAGCAACACTTGAATGCATCAAGCCAACAAGGTTCCCCTATCACAATTGGTTCAGGGTCTGGGACCAAATAATTCCATCTAAAATTTGAATGTGCGATATATGATTGAATTGCCCCACCACAACGCACAAAGATGGGTCCCCAAATGAGCTTGGGGAGTAAATGTTAGTTTTTCTAACATTAGGGGGAGAAGTGATTAGCAACTGAAAATTGAGTGTGGGATGAATTATCTAGATCCTCGGGAAAAAGAAAAAGTGAACTTAAAGTTCAATAGATAATTCACTTGTAAAATATTGCAAATGAATTGCCAGATATATTTGTTAACTCTATTTTATAATTCAGTTGCAAATGCTCCAATGAAAAGTCCTTGAAGGATAGAGTCTATGAAACGCCTGAAGCGTGATAGACCAAACGGTTCCAAATATAAAACTTCTTGAAGAAGGAGAGAAGCAAGTGATTAAGATGGTCATAATGATGAGGCAAGTGCTTTAAGAAAGCACCATGACATAACACTTCATAAAACCTTGGCAAAGGTTCAGCTACCTGAAAATGACGAAAAATGAAGAGATCTCAATAAGTTATGTCGCATTGGAACTGATCGTCGACGATATTTTTGATACAATATAGTGCGCAATATTGTAAAAGATTGTGAGGATCTGAATTATACGTCTATTAAAGCATGTTGATGTAGAAATAATTATCAAGTGAAATGATGCGTATTGATAAGCATAAAGCTTATTGGACCTGTAGTCCAGACACTAGAAGATGTCACGCATTTAAATACTAATTAATGTTATCACTTGACAAAATTTGTACGAAAATCATGAAGGATTCGAAATTCCTGAAGCATTTACAAGTTTCTTTAAACTTGTTCATAATTCTTATATGAGGAAATCCTTGGTCCTGAAGTACCATATCTTAGTGTGATTGATGTACTAATATATCTTGCTAATACTATAAGGCATAACATTTGGTTAATTTGTTAGCAAGTCCCGATCTTATTGGCTATGCTGATGTTGGGTATTTATCTGACCCCCACAAAGCTCGATCTCAAACTGGCTACGTGTTCATATGTGGAGGTACTGCAATATCTTGGAGATCTACAAAGCAGTCTCTCGAAGCTACTTCATCAACTCATGCTGAGATAATAGTTATTCATGAAGCAAGCCGAAAATGTGTGTGGTTGAGGTTCATGATACATCTCATTAGAGAAAAATGTGGTTTGAACTGTGACAAAGTACCCACAATTTTGTATGAAGATAATGTTGCATGCATAGCACAACTAAAGGGAGGATTCATAAAAGGAGATAGAACGAAGCACGTCTCGCCAAAGTTTTTCTACACACATGAGTTCCAAAAGAATGGTGATATCAATGTGCAACAGATTCGTTCAAGTGATAATGTGGCTGATTTATTCACCAAATCTCTACCAACTGCAACTTTCAAGAAGATGGTGCACAAGATCGGGATGCAAAGATTCAAAGATGTTCTCATTAGGGGGAGTTAATACGCGTTGTACTCTTTTTCCCTTGCGAGGTTTTGTCCCACTGGGTTTTCCTTGTAAGGTTTTTAATGAGGCAGCCAAAAATGCGTATTATTAGATATGTGTACTCTTTTTCCTTCACTAGATTTTTTTTCCCACTGGGTTTTTTCTAGTAAGGTTTTAACGAGGCACATTATCTATCAAATAGACATTCAAGGGGGAGTGTTATAAACATATTTGTATTATAATGAATGTCTATAAAGGTATTTGTATTGTACTAGATATATGTATTTATATCATTGTGAAAGTCTATCTTTTGGAGAAAAGTTAGGAGAAATTATCCCTATAAATAAAGGATTTCTCCTTCATTGTATTTAATTCCATCAAGAGAAATAAGAACTTCTCTCCTTCTCTCTTTCTCTATAATATTCTTGTTCTTTCTTTATTATTTCATAACACTTTTCAATTTTTTTCTCATTTCTATAAGCCAATATGTGATTCATATTGTCAAAAAATATATTAATGGTATTGTGTTTTAATTTTATTTAAAAACATTTTTAATTATTATTATTTTATATATATATATATATATATATATATTGTTCACTTATTATTCATTTTTATTCTTCTGGTGATTACCTGATGAGCTTAATAAGAAAATATGATCCATAAGAATTTATATCATAAATTTTAATTTATTTGAAATTAAGGCGTGTAGTTAGTACTGTTGTTATAAGAATGTTTATCAAAACTTTGGATTAATTTCTTTAAATGGTAAGGAGCTCTATCTAAACCTGAGTATATAAAAAATAGAAATACAGAAATGTTATATTGCTAATTAATATTAATTGATTTTGGATTAAGGTGTAGTTGATTGGCATTTACTTCTTCTTTCTTTTTTGATTAATTTTGTTGTTATATATTGATGGGGTTTGTATCATTCACCTTAATTGTGAAAGATGGAAAGGTTGTCAAGTGAGCTACCCAACCATTAATTCCGACATTTACCTTTTTGGATTCTATATTAAAGTTTTTTCTTTGAAATTTTTTACTTTCCCTGTTTTAAAATAAGTGATATTTTTATCTTGTTCACATCCCTTTAAATTTTTTTTTACCCATTTATAACAACCATTCTCAAATATTATGCAATAATATTCTATAAGAAATATATTATGTGTAAATAAATATCAAAATATTTATGATAATCATCAATCATCATTAACGTCATGCACATAGTAAATTTCAACTATGAATATCTAAAAGAAAAATATTATGTTAAAATAGCGTCCACCGGTTATGGTCGTAACTTCATAAGAAAATATTTTGATTTTTTTACATTCATACTCTTTCTATTTTTATTTTTTTGATTAAAATGATTGACAAATACATTTCTATTTCTTGCTACATAAAATCATTAAACTAAATATTTACGTATTTTTATTTATAACAGTTAAATGAGATATAAACGTCAAATATTCATATACATATATAACATCATCTCACTATAACAGTTATAAAGTTTCAAGAAAAATACTGTCAAGAGGTTTGACTATAGTACATATCACCTATATAATTTTTTTTTCTTTCGAAATAATTTTTGTCTATGTGATTTATAGATTTATCTAGCCGATTTTGTACTTTTATTCACTATAGTTTCCCGTAAGAACTATTGCATTTGTTAGTCGACATGGGACCTGATCAAATTATTTCAAATTTTCTTCTCTCACTTTATTCTCAATGTATGCTACTTGCACCTTCTCGTGAATGTGATATTTTTAATTTTATATAATTACTGATCAACTAAATTAATCATTAAATAATTTATTAATACTTGACTTTCTTTAAATTAATCCCTATATCTTTATTCAAGTTCGAAAATAATTACTTGTAGTTTTTACCCATATAGGGAGAGTGAAAAGTAGTAATAAAGAGGATTAGGTCTATATTTATTTTTGAAAGGTTGGGGTGGTTGCATATGCAAAAGGCAAAGGCTACTAGTACTAGTAAACATTTATTGTCGGCTTAGTGTTTTAGGTGGGGTTGACTAAATATATTAATTAACTCTTTCCATTGGTATTAGAATTGTATTGTAAATACTATCTTTAAATATACTTCTTTTCATCGTTAAGTTTTACTTTTAAGAAGTTAATTTAATTAATTTTTATAATTAAATAAATTTAAATATTTAAAAATTATATTTAAAAAAATATATAATTTTTATTTTTTTCATATTAATATAATAAAAAATTATATTTTTTAAATATTAATGAAAGTTCATACAATTTGATGTTTGAAAAATGAAATTGGATAAGTAAAAAAGAATGGACGAAGTAATATTTATTTTGATTGTTACTTAAATTTTATTATATTTTATTGTTAAATCCATTATTATGTAACAACGCAAAGTCTTGTTTTAAATAATGTTTGATTTGGTGTGATTATGATGTTATCTTTTTCTAAAAAAATATTTTTGTCATTACTTATTATCTATTATTTTATCCTTTACCGGAGGTTTTTATAATAACTCCGTCTCATGCCCTAAACTTCAAATGATATAATTTATTCAAATACTTTATTGGTTAAAATAATACTTCCTCCATTCATTTTTACTTGTTGTGTTTTACCTCTCGAAAATCAAATTATATAAACTTTGATCAGTATTAAAATATATCTTTTTCATCACATTAACATGTAAAGAATTGCGACATATCATATTTTTTATATACTTTAAAATAAACTGCCCTTTTGTAAATTATTCCAAGAGACTGATTTTAACCATTCAAAAGATAATTAAATCATCTTTTCCTGTCATTAATTACCCTTCCATCGAGTAGTAGCAAATGGTAACACTTTGACTTTGTGATAAGACTTCAACAAAATGATGTTTGCACCTACTAAATGCTCTTAATCATTAATTAATCCTATTTGCTTTTTTGTTGTGTTCATATCTCTTTCCCCCCCCCCTTATCTTATCAACTTCATTAAAAGGAAAAGGTTTACTCCCTCCAATTACTTTATTTGTTCATATTTAATTTTATATTTAAAATAAAATAAAATAAATATAAAATAATAAATTATTTTTTGTCATTATTAAAAGTAGATATTCTTTTACCATAAATTAATGAGATATTTGTGTTATAAAATATAATTTTTCACTTGTTTTTCATGGAACTGGCTCACTGAAAAAACGCATGGCGAGAAACAAATTCTCACTGAAATAATGAAAAGTTTCATGATTTTCTCATGTGAGAATACTATTATTTTTTCTTTTCTGATCGATTTAATTAAAATATTTGTGAGAATAGTCTATTATCAATTTTTTAGTGAAAATAAAATAATAATAATTTTTTCATTTTTATTTGTCTACAATAAGCTTTACTCGTCTTTCCAAAAATAATAAATGAAGTTTATATTTTACTTTAATATTCATATTAATTGGTGTATAGTCTTTAGTAGAATTAAAGATAATCTGAAACAAGTAGTTAACGCTAAGAGTAAAATATATTTTCTTTTATTCTATCTTAATATATTAAAAGTAAAATCCATTTTTAATATAGCAAAAGAAATAAACAAAAAAATTAATATTTTAGTAGTCAATTATTTTAAAATTAAATATACTGATTTATATATTTTAAAGGACAAAAATCATAATTTATCAAATAACTGATAGACCAAAGTGCTTTTCGAGAAAATATATAAAAACTTCTCTGAATTAAGACCTTAATTTTAAGAACACACGTAAATTTTGTGGAGGTCTTATTACCCTTCCGAAATAATTTTGAACTTATATTATTATCTTCTTTTTTGACTAATTTTAATTCTAAAAAGAAGGTGTAAATCACACCCCAATACTCGTATGACACCTGTTATTTAACTAAAAGTTATATTTTTTTTCTCTTTTCTTGTTTTTACTTATCATAAATAATTTTTTTATCCCATCCCCCACCCAACCTTCTTCTTCTTCTTCTCCAGCTACCCCCTCCCACCCCTCCCCCCACTTCTTCTTCCCCAGCTAACCCCCCACCCCACACTTCTTCTTCTTTCCTAGCTAACCCTCCAACCCACACTTCTTCTTCTTCCCCAGCTAACCCCTAACGCTCCCACTTTTTTTCCTTCCCCAATCAACCCACCCCCACCCGCACTTTTTCTTCTTCATTAACTCCTCCCTCCAGATTTTTTCATTTTTTTCTTCTTCGTCATTAGTGATTTTTTCTTTTTTTGAGCAAATTCAAAACTTTGAAATATCATTAATTAGTTTCTTCTTTTTATATAAGTTCAACCCAATTAAAAATAAAAAAAAATTTAAAAATTATTTAGTGTTGAGTTGAAGATCAAAATAACAAAATAAATTAAAGTCTACCTCCATTGATCTAAAAATTTAATAATCTTGTAAAATCATTCGAATGTAAGAAAAATATTTTGAATATGATTTTGGATTAGAAGAAAAAAATTTAAGTGATAGTAGTAAAAGAAAGTGGATAGATTTGTGGCAAACGTGGTGGAAGAAAGAAAAGAAAAAAAATTAAAATAACAAGAATAATTAGAAAATATATTTTGTAAAGAAAAATTTATACAAATAAAAAATTTAATCATTTTTTGGGGTCTCTCACGCTCTTTAAGAGAGTGTATGCACTCTCTATGTCAGATGATAAAAAATAAATATTAATATTCATTTAAAATTAAGCGTAATAAGACCTCTATAAAATTTAAATGTCTCCATAAAATTAAGATTTTTTAAGGTCAAATTTTGTTTTACGTATTCTCTCGTGCTATTGTTCCTTTGAAACATTAAATTTTAATATGTTGGATAACTGTTGATGTACCTTTTAGACAATTTTGGCACGACTTTGTACGGCATTTCTCAATTATTACTCCTCTCATAAAATTAAATTCGTACTCACACGTTCGAAGATTTATTTTTGGGGCGTCACTTTTAAATTTCAATAGAATTATTTTTATTTTGAAAAATTCGAAATTATATTCATCTCACCATTATTTATATTAATTTTCAATAATTTATTTGATACTATTAATTTGAGATGAACGAAATTAAGATACTCTGATTTGGAAAAGAAATTAGTGCCAGCTATAAAAATACGAAGTTAAAGGAAAGGAAAAAAAAAGGGCACTACATATTGCCATTGATTGTTCTTGATATGTGATTTTTCTAATGTTATTAATTTAAAATAAAATGTTTATACATTTTAAGTCAACTAGTGCTAAATAAAAAAAACCTTTTAACTGCAAAGATACATTTATTTTAACCTAAACCACTTCACATAGTAAAACAAGATGGATGTTGACAAGGTACAGTATTATTATTATGTTAGTTGATGACATAATTAATTAAAAGTAATTTTGAAAAGATCAATGATATAATGAAGAAGAACTAGGTTTATTAACGAAAATTAAAGAAATATTTAAGGCTAATTAAGTTTGCAGTGACAAATTAAATTAAATAAGAGTTCAAAGATATAATGATTTCAACATTGCAAGTGGAGAACCCCCTCCTAACGCACCTTCTCCACAATCTCTTTGATGATTGACCCACTTTTGTTTCCCTTTTCCCTTTCATTAATGGGTGCTCCTCTTAATTTTCTCAAACTTCATGTATAATTTTTATCTCCTTAATTACTAGTATTTACTTGGTCATTTAGAATTATTTATTTGTTCATATTGTATTCATAAATATCACTTTAATTTGTTTAACAAATCTTTAGTATGTATGAGAAAAAAATGCATGTATGCATTGTCACTAGCTCTAATCTACTAGTACGAGGTTTGAATCGAATGAAAAATAAGTAGGAATATTATTGATTCTTTAAAAGTGAAATATATATATATATATATATATATATATATATAAAGAGGAAAAATGATTAAATTTGTTCATATATTATTTCAAAATTGAGCAATTTCATCATTCGATAAATTTTTGTTTGAATTAAACTTACCTCGTTGTTAAGAAAAGGTCTTATTCTTGCACTCGACTCCTGAATGGAGCTTCTAATATAAAAGTAATTATAAACTTAGCTAACATTAAAATTTTTCAGGGGTAAATTTAGATATTTTTCTTAAAAAATTTAGACACGTAAAATTCATTCATTTTAAACTAAAATTTTATTTACGTTAAGAATATGAATTGATTTTTTAGAGAATCATCATTTTCTTTATAAGATAATAACTATTAGTTGAGTGACTATTTCAGAAATCAATTCAAAAACATTATTATCAAATATATTATAAATTTTCTAGAAGAAAGATAATAATATATAGTTTCATAGCCTTGATGCTTATAAGCAAATTTGTGTACTTAAATAATTAATGTACCTTGACTTCATTTGATTAATTAGTATTATTATAATATAATCAAGCACCACTTGATTCATCCTGCCCTCAATTTCCTCCACTTAATTCTTTTTGAGTCTTCATCACACACACACACGCGCAAAGCACACGTACAAGTATTAAATATATTCTATCGAACTATTCTCTTCTGATAGAAAAATATAATTATATATACTCTAAAATGTTGTCTAAATTATGTTTTAAAAATGTCATCAAGAGTCAAACAATTCATATTTGGCCAATATTTTTTTACAATTTATCATAATTTAGAATTTAGGTTCTTTCACTACATAATAGTAATACTTTA